>JACDOX010000001.1:1833603-2050190 GCA_014549065.1 Cardinalis cardinalis
GGAGAGGAGAGGAGAGGAGAGGAGAGGAGAGGAGAGGAGAGGAGAGGAGAGGAGAGGAGAGAAATGCTTTTAGCTCCTCCCAGTAATCTCATTACTGAAGACAACTGTATTGAAGAAAAAGTTGAAGGCAGAAGAATCCACTTCCAAAACATGAACACACTTGAAAACCTATTATCATAATATCATTACTCTTATTAGGCATGTATGAGTGATAATAACTGATTTGATGGATGTCATTCATTTTTCTGTTTGTAAATTGCTTGTGGCTGGTAAAATTCCTTAGCTTACATTCTGGTTTCCTGTTGCATAGAGCTAATTTTCTTCTTCATAGCTGATCCAGTGTTGTGCTTTGGATTCAGTATGAGAGTAATACTTATAACAGACTGATGTTTTTGCAGTTGCTAACCCTAAGTCCAGGACTTTTCAGTTTCCCAGGCTTTGCTAGGGAAGAGCTGGTTAAGAAGCTTTGAGGGACCATGGCCTGACCTGAACTGGCCAAAAGGATATTCCATACCACAGAATGTTGTGGCCAGTATACAACCTGGGCCAGCTTTGTTGGGAGATGCCAATTTCTACTAGGGGACAGGCTGGCCATTGATCAGCAGGCAGTGGCCAATTATATTGTGTATCAATTTTATTTTCTTTGGTTTAATTACTGTCTCTTACTCATTTTCTTTACAATTATTATTATTATTMTAGGTATTGTAATTACTATTATTAGTATAATTGTTATATTTTGCTTTGTTTCAATTTTTAGACTTTTTATCTCTGACCATGGATTGATTCTTCTCCCTACAGGAGGAYGGTGAGCAAGGGGCTCCAAGGTGCCTAGTTACTGCAGGGAGTTAAAAGACAATGATTTTCCAAAATATTKTAAATGTCTTAAGGATTTAAGTGAATGTTTTCAAATAAGATCCAATTAATATCTTGCAAACACCTAAGTGAGTTGTGTAAACTACAATGTGTGGATTACAATGTTGATTGTAAAAAGTCAAATTTCAGAAACACTTGCAAGATATTTTTGGTTATCTTTCATACTTTAAAACTAAATACCATTTTTTGATGGAAAATATTTGTACTAATTAGATGAGATTCAAATTGCCTACAAACTATATTTTTTTTAAAGTACCCCTTTACCTCTCTTCATRGATCAATTTAGAATAAAAAGTAAAGAGGAAGAAAAGTGTAAAAACATAAAACTTTCTTAATAAGACATAACAACAAAGATAAATGATGGCAATATCACTTTCTGGCTCAATGGAAATAACTGTGTGCTTATTGCAGGATTTTTCTCATTTTTGATTAGAGGATTATAAAATGGCTATCAGCAAGGCAGAATTCAGATCTAATGGGCTAACATTGAATTAGATATGCAGTTTCAGACAAGAAAGAGAGACTCTTCTCTCTCTCTCAGCCTGGCTAGTGTCATTAGGAGCTGTGGAGAATGAAGAAACATAGCAGAGACAGACAGGAGCCAAGCAGTAAATTGACCCACTCATCTCCCTTCTGGAACTCTCCCAAAGAGCTTTTATTTTATGCAACAAACACCTCCATTGCTCACTTGAAGGTCAAGTGACTGATGATGTCTCACCAATTTCCAGCTCCACGGTACTTAAGAATTTCCATGTTACGCTATCTGTTCCTTTTCCCTCCACATTATCAGCAGTTCTCTTTTAGAAGAAGTGGCCAGCAGAAAACTACAGCTACAAATAACAGTCTATAAAAGTCCATAGATACTCCATTCTTACAAATTTCAATCTCACACTGCAGACAATAAATCAATGATTCACCCTTATGTAGAATCATTTATCAGCGATGTCAAAGTTCCTTGGCAACATTATCCACCTTTAAAGAGGAGTCAGAACCCTTTGGGATACTCTTGGGAGATTGCAAGGACAACATTCATGGAACTGACTTTACACGAAATAATAAGCAAACTTAGATTTTCGCCTCTTCACATTCCTCTTTCAGAGTGACATGCACCACTCTCAGAACAGAAAGGGAACAGCCTTCACATATTTTCAGTGGGAAAAAATGTTTCCTTATGCATGTCTTTACAGGACAGCCAAGTAGCAACCAGAACCATCATAGCTTTTGAGAGTCCTTGAGAAGTGCAAAAATATGTCTATGCGTAAATTACCAAGACAATGCTTGGACCCAAAGTAAAACTAAAAGTCACAAACTCTAATCTTTGGACAGTAGTTATATCCTATTTGCTAGTTATCCTCTCCTATCACATGTTTTGTCTGATACAAAGGAGTGACAGGGTCTGATAAAAGAGAAGCTGGTTTTCAGCTAGCTGCTCTAAAGACGTGGGTGAAACCTCTGAGGATATTCTCAGAACAATGAGAAATACACAGATAATGTGTGGCACCTTTCTTCCAAGGACCACTGTAAAAACAGATTACCAACCACAGAGGAGAAGGGATGATTTGCTGAAAGCCATACGGGAATCACAGCACTCATTCAAGGATAAAGCAATGGGACTGTACTGCCTTCCACATTACATTACCTCCATGTTCACAAAAACATACAAATGTTCTAAGTATTAAAGATGCAAATTTATGAGAACTACAACTGCATTAACACAGTAAGAGATCCCTAGACTCATAAATACTATATACCAATCATTGCTCTGCACATGTGCAAAATGAGAAGATGCTTAAATAAATACCTCCTGTTAGTTATCTCTGACACTTCCAAATGAATAGCCATTTATTTACTGTAGGATGGAAAATATGAATGTTACAAAAAACAATCCCAGATTTACGCTTCATAAATTTTACTTACTCATTATAACTTATTAAATTTTCACAGAATATTATCACTATGGCTCTACGAAGGCTAGGTTAGATTTGAATAATGAGTAAAAATATATGCTCCTTACAGCTACCTGTGATGCTCACAGTAAGTGGTCCATCAACATCAAGCCAAGCTGACAGTGCTTCTGATTTTGCCATATGAAAATACAGAAACTGGTGGTGACTCCCAAATAACACAACAGAAGAAATCAGAGGGAAGGAATACAAGGAGTACCTATTTGCATGTTTGTCCAGGGTCCTTTTTTTCAGCAGCCCTTCCTTCACAAATCATGTACCTCTAGAAGAGGACCCAGATAAAGAACACCTCCCTCAACCTTGTAATCTTAAATATATGCATACTGAGCAGACAACACTGGAGATGTGTTTGGCTGCTACAGCACGGTTTCCCCTGCCTCTCCACCTCCCACCAGCACTGCAGTGGATTAGCTGATGCTGCCATCTCTTAATCTTATTTAATCTCTCACCTGCCTGCTTGCTATTCTGAGTTACAATGTTGAACATATAACCTGGGTGTGTTTGCCGTATGCAGTTTTAGAAAGCTGGCCCGAATTTCTCGCAATTCCTCCTTCAGCAATGCTACCACTGACAGGAAACACACTTGGCCTTCCAGACAAGTCAGAAGAAATCAGTGAAGGATCAATCTACACCAAGGTATTTTGAGATGCTGCTAATACAAAGGAACTTGCTAGCATTCTAATAACTCTTATATATATTCCAGAAAATAGAGTGTGGCTGTCTCAGTAAGAAACATGAATTTTTCTTTTTTTAAAATTTCTAAGGGTATGGTTGCAGAATAACCTGTCAGATATGCAAGGAGAGATTTCTGCTAAGAGAAACATGATGCAGTTTCTAGCTGCAGATGAAAACTCCATTTCAGCTGACACAGTCTGGCTTCTGCCAATGAATCATAAGGGTCCTGGGCTAAGAAACAACTGCAGCAAAATGCAGTATATACATACTGTCCAGTGAATTAAGATGGAGGAATCTATACCTGCCCTTGCATCAATCCTGCCTTTGATTGATCTGCATCTCAAAGTTGCCACTTCATGAATTTCACAATTAGGGTTTTAACTTGTTCTTGGAATGTGCATTTAAGTTTCTTGCTGATGTTGCTGTAGAATTATTCCTCTAGTTTTCACTTGTGAAAAAAGTCTTTTGTCCTTGATCCAGATAAGGTGTCTTAGGGGTAAAGGAAACATTTCTGAGAGTAGAAGCCAACCTCATGGAAGTTAAAAGTGAATATACTTTCTGAAAGAATTGAGTTTGTATTTAAACTATTATGGTAAGAAGAGTTTTCATGGCCCTTTTCCTCCTTTTTTCAAAATTTCCTTTTCTAGATGGTACATCAAAACTGTTATTCTTAGGTGATCATCATTCTCCTCTCTTGACTGATGTTTTTCAGGGAAATTTGTACAAAGGCCTCACTATTGACTTCCTGTATGAGAGTCTAAAACTGTCCCAATGATGATTTCTTTGTGCTTGTTTTACTGGAAAAAAATATCTGCTTTGGGAGAGAGGCACATGTCCTGGATATGATTGTGATTGAAATTTTCTAGACATTTAGATGAATGAGATATTAGACTCCATTCCTTTGTCCACCTTGTCACACTTCCTTTTCTGCTACATTTTTTTTCCAGAAAAAAAAGAAGAGAATTTTGGATTTCTGTCCTGCTTCTTCTCCCGTTCATCAGAGTTTGAAATCATAGTTTGTATATTAACTGTTCAGACCATTGTTTCTTGAGACCTGCTTCTTGAGACTGATTTACTTTTAGGATTACTTTTTGTTTAACATGAAGACACAGGATTCATCCTGTCGTATAGAAACTTCAGTCTGGAAACTTCCACTATGTATTGCTAGAGCTAGGAACTGGAGTTTCACTTTGAGCTCAAAGTAATCCATTTATGTTTGATTTTTCAAAGTGAAGGTATTGTCATACCTCTGTTAACAGGCTGAAAAAAGACAGAGGAAGAAATAAGGAAACACTATTGTTTGTTTATATATGCATCCACCCACACGCACAAACCTATCATAGTAACAGAGGAGGAAGAAGTGAACAAGGTATTTTGGTGACACTTTGGCTCCCCCTTCTAACTGACACAATTTTCAGTACCATATCACTTCCCTGCAGTATAGAAAACAAACCCCATTRCAATCTCTTGGAACAATGAAGACATAAACCAAGTCACAGCCTGAAACAAATATTTCTTTAGGAAATATGTGTAAGTAATTTTGAGGGATCAAGATCTAGAGAGTTCACTAGATTTAAATTATCTTTGATATATTCAGACTCTAGTTTTTCCACACTTTCTCCAACCAAACTCTCATTACCATTGACCTAGGAAATTTTGTTTAATGTTGATTAGAAAGCAAATTTAGTAGCAACCATAAAATCATGATTGGAAAGAACAGTCCCAATACAGACCTCCTCTGTGCTCCACCTGTAATCAGCCTGCAGGTAGAGTACCAACCTCAAACTGCTCTCTGTAGAGGTTGACAATCCAGCTGTCTGGTAGTTCACTCATCTAGACCATAATGTCCTGACTTAGATACTGCGTCTAATGCCATGCTAAATCCAAAGCAGCCAGCATCAGCTGCCTTACACTAATTCACAGATCTAGTAATTTAATCATGCAAGACAGTCATCAGGTTGGTCAAGTGTGGTTCTTCTGCTTTAATTACTGCTAGGTATTCCCAATCACCTTCCTCTACTTCATGAATCCAGAAGTGACTTCCAAGAGGACTTGCTAGAASTTTTCTGCAGGGCCTGAGGTGATGTTGACTGGTTAGGGCAGGATTTTCTTTGATTACTTTTGGGCCTTTTTATGAATATGGGGAGAACATCTGCTTTTCTTTGTCMATTGGGACATTCCCTGATCTCAAAAATTTTTCAAAAATAGTTAAGATCATCCTTATGATGGGGGTAACCAGATCTCTCAGCGCCCTCAGATTGCACCATAGGGATTACCCAAGGGGCATCTAAATCAGTTCTGTTCCGTATTGCTGGAAGATTTTTTTATTTCTTTTCCTGGAGCAAATTTTGTTAGCAAAATCCAGGGCATGGAATACCAACTCATTTAGTACCAGCAGACACCTGTGTTGSCCCATTCAACAGCAAGTCTATGATGAATGAAAACTCCTAACAAATTCMATTTGATGAAGGAATGCAGTATTTTTCACAAGTAAATAGTAAAAACCAGCAAGATGAGAGACCCCAGATGCTCCCTCTCCAATTTCATTTTTATTTTTTTTAAATAATCAGGATAAAAGATAGAAACACTTTTTAACTACTAATGATAGGACACATTTATTCAAATATGTTATCCTCAAATATATCTCATTCCAGACCTTTAGAAATCTTTTTACTAGCTGACAGAGTGACTCTGGGCTTTTYATGCCTTTATCTGGCTAGTTATAGGAGTCAGAATTTCTGTGATGTCTAGGCTGAACTCAATTCACTAACTCTTCTTGAATAAGCTGACGAAAAGGTGGAAAAAAGAAAAGTTAAGAGAGGGAAGAATGTTCACAAAATCCACCATAATTCCCTATTTCTACATCAAAACTGAAAAATGAGTGAGAGTAACTGCAGATGTTCTAAGTGAAACAAATTCCTCTGTGACTTCAGAAGGACTTTCTAAAATTCAGGTACTATCCTGACACTATTTTTTAAAGGAAAAAAGGAGTGTTGGGCCAAAGGCCCTTTATTCATTATACAAAACTGAACAGTCAGAGTCATGAGATTTTCAGATTCTTCTAATATCAGAATTGAGATAGAAACTGTTTTAATCACAAAGGCTACAGTGTATATTGTTTTTCCCTGATTTATGTGCCTGAAGCTTAATGGGGTGCCAAGAGACTTYCTAGTTTTCATTTGAAATATGCRCAACTTTCTGGTCTCCAGAGTTAAGAAAAGAGTACCTGAAAACAAATGAGCCAGGCAGTTTACAGAGGGAGAGATGGAAAAGAGTGGATGAGCCACTCACCTTTATTTAACCTAATGATTTTTAGGCCAATGATAAAACTTCTTTTGGGCTGACTCATGAATTTTGAAAGCTTGAAGTTAGCACTGCTGACACTGACGTAAGCATATATAGCTGACTATCCTGAGACAAATGGAAAGACAAATGGAAAACTACCATTTTAAGCCTCCTGCAATTTCAATTAGGCATCCCTGGTAGAGTAACTCCTCCATATTTTACTCTCTAAACCTTTTTTTWAAATGTATCTTCAAGTAATCTAATCATAGGGTTTTTATTTGCACACAGCAGCTCTTAAAATCTTTATATGTAGTTAAGAAGGTCTCCTGTAAAATGGCTGGTTTTGCACTTACTCTGTGTCAAGTGGTGTTGGAACTGCATGCCTCAGGGTGTAACTTTTGAGAGTTTTGTAGTTCTGACTAGCTCATGTACATTTTGCACCTTTCACACATTCTGAGGCAATAATGCCATAAAGGTCRTAAAGACATTCTGCAACAGATTTCAAACTCAGCCTTTACATTCTTTATTTTAAAGTCTTTAGAATCTTTTATAGTATGCATATGCATATTTAAGTAAGATATAACTACAAAATGTGCTGAGATTTATTGTAACCAATGCCTAACCCTTTCCATCATCCGGGATAACCTGCCACTATTCTTATGAAACTCTTAATCTTTCCACTATGAGGAAAAGTAATCAGTTTTTCTGCTGGAAGTATTATTCCATGTTGAAAATTTACTGGATGAGAAATTTACAAAAGGATTCACTAAAAAATATAGATATAATGAGTAAGATCTATTAATACAGAGGAGTGGGACATTAAAAAAGGAATAATCCTACCTTCTTACCTCATTTTTTCAGCATAGTCAGGAGCAAATTATCTATCAATGACATACAGAGATACTAAATATAGGGTAAGCCTCCTTTGGAAGTTCTAGTATTGAGCAGCTTATGGAGTTTTCAGTATTAAAAAGCTATGAATCATTCCCCTAAAAAGTATTTCTTCTTCACTATTTCATATTCATCATGGGCCTTTTTATAAATGCAAAAAAACACTCAAAAATCCCAGAGGCAAGCCAAACAACCCTGCTGACCATCCTAATTAGGTCTTTATAAAATTTGATTCCATTGCCTTGATTTTCTTCATTTACTATGAGGTTATGAAGCTATGGTGCTTATTTTTTTAAGGACTGCTTTGRGAATTACATTTAAATATATTGCTTTTACATAAGGTTTCTCTTTATGTTCTTTTTCTGGTAGTGCTTTTGATTTSCCTGATTGTGTCCTGCATTTGAAGAGGGTAGACTATTAGTCATGAGACAAGCAATGCAGTAAATTTGTAGTGCGCTACTTGATCTGGAATCTAGATAGTGGTGATCCTGTTAAGCCCATGGTTGATCAAGGGCGACACTTTAAATAAGATTGTAAGGCTAAAGTCTTCTTGATCATGAGAGAAATAGAAACACTACACTTGCTTGTTCTCACAGGGTTAGTTTAATCCCTAACAGAAGTTGGGCAAGTTCAGAAGTTTRACTTGGAAGTTAACTCTAATATGATATCTGTTGTCCATAAGTTTTAAAACCTCAGGCGAAGTTGTAATGCTGTCTGAGAGAAGACCAGGACAACACCTTTTTTTCCTAGTTCCTAGGGAGTATCTGCATCAGCATACRTTACATCAGCTTTTCTAAAACTTTAAAACATGAAGATGAAAGTGTTGTGGCGGGTTTTTTTTGTTTGTTTGGGATTTTTGCTTTTTTTTCATTTTGTTTTGGTTTGATTTGGTTTTTTGGTTTTTTTTTTTGTATCCATATCTGGCACTTTTTTTTTACTCCTGGAAGATTGGCAGACAGATGTCTTACCTGGCTAACTGACAGCCCTCTCTCCTCCCACAGGCATTCTCACGTCTCAAGAAAAGAAAAAATAACACATCTAACATTCATCCACCACTGTAAACCAAATGGATGACTGAGCAAGAGCAGACTTGAATTTTCCAGTGAAACCCTACACAAGCCTCATCTCTGATGCAGATGAAGCTGCTCTGAAACACCTTTAGTCGGTACTCTGGCTAACCTGGGAAATAGGAATTACAAGGTTTGCTCTTGGTTACATTAGTGCTCCCACTTCTGTATTGTCCATGTGCTTAGAAATATCTCTGACAATAAACACGATATTCAAGAGAAAGCAAGACTCCAGAATGAGCTTGTTTTTAGATTGTCATATTTACAAAGGAAAAAATCACACATTTTTTTCTGTGCAGTATGGAAAATATTTATTTGGGGAGGTTGTTGTTGCTGTTAGGGTGATGTTTTGTGGTTTTTTTCAGCATACATAATTTTGAACACTACTCAAACATCATTTTTCATTTTCTCATTTTATTGTAATGATGAATTTTATGGGAAAGCCACAAAGCAAAGCAAAAGGAAACAAAAAYTACATGATGTGCTATTATACATGGAGTTTCATCTCTGGCCAGATGAGATTGATGGACCTGCCTGTGGCTCACGTATTACTCTCCCTTGCTAACCAGAAATGAAACGTCATGTGTCTCAACTTATACTTTATTGTTTTTAATTTGGCAGCTATCTTTGGATAGGACAGAATCAATGCCATTCTATCAGACTCTACCTTTTATTTTATAAATGTGAACCCTGACTAGTCTTTGATGAGACACTTCACATTAAATACTTAATCAACAGAAGCGAACAGGTCTTCTGGGCCTAAAGAACAAATGATGCACAAAGAATAATTAAAGACTATAGTTAGACCTTAAATCATCACAGAGACAGAAATACTGCTATTCTAGAATTTTGAATAGTAAAGAAAAACTCTAAACACTAATATAAAAAATATTTTTTCTTGAAAATCCACAAATAACAGTTGGCTAGTCAACTTTAGTAAACTTGTATTCTTAAATCTCATGGCCTTCTGGCAGTTTTGCCTGTCGGTCCACAGTGAAGTCTTGAAAATGCACAATCATACGGAAGCTTAAATATGCAAATTTGCATAGGGCAAACATTTATATAGAGTGAAAATTGTTATACTTACAAGTTGGAGAATAAGAGAATCATTAAGGTTGGAAAAGATTCAACAGACCTTCCAAGATGATAAATCAACAGCTACCACCAAATCTCTGGTTTGTGTCTAGGATTTGGCTGAAAAAATAAGGTGTCTTCTATGA
Source organism: Cardinalis cardinalis (assembly GCA_014549065.1). Taxonomy (NCBI): domain Eukaryota; kingdom Metazoa; phylum Chordata; class Aves; order Passeriformes; family Cardinalidae; genus Cardinalis; species Cardinalis cardinalis. The sequence continues at coordinate 1,843,579 of JACDOX010000001.1, forward strand.
ATATAGTATGGTGAGAACAGCTGAAGAGAAAAAATAGGACAGTAKAAATGAAGTGAGGAAGAATTTGAATAGGACCTTAAAGGAACTTGTAAAAGTGGACTTTTTTTCCTTGTGAGAAGCAGCAATGCCAACGGGAAGAACAATTAAATGGAGGTTAGTGCTGAGTGCCAAAGAAGTAATTTCTAAGGGCTTTTCTTTTTTTTCACTGAGCATAAGAGAAAGATTTAAATGATACAACCCTTGGGCTCATGAGCTTGGCAAACCCTGTTAATTTTTCTGTAAAGACAGTCTTGCTTTGCCAAATAGATTTCACCAAGTTTTCACAGCTCTTTCTAAAACACTCTAGACAACAGGAAAACATAATTAAACCAAAATAATAGATATAAATCATAAATTTAACCAAAGCAGGAGTGATAGGAATTACAAATAGACTGAAGGCCTGTTGATGGAGGAATTCTTATGCACTAAGTAATGAAGTTTCTGTTTTCCTGTTTGCATCATTAATTTGTAATAAAACATTAATTAGGAACAGTTTTCTAATAGTTTCTTCCCCTCTGTTTTGCAATATGAGATTTATTAGAGAATGTAATCTGTCAAGTGCTTTCCTTTCAACAATCCTCTGCTTCTGGCTTGCATTTGATGTGAGAGTTATTTGTGAAGAACTGCTGTGCAGTCTAGATTCAAACTGTTATATTTGTGTACGGTGATTTTTCCCCCTGCTGTCCTATTCCATTTAACAAGGCAATGCCTTGTCTTTTAGATTTACAGAATAAAGGTGTGATCAGAGCAGACAAGTTCAACATACCAGAAGAGTCCACAGGTGAAGGAACAGAGGTCGGTAGTATCAGAAATGAGACTTTATTACTCTGACAGCCCAAGGAAAATTTGCAGTTGTTTTGCTGTTGATATGCAGGCCRTAGACCAGAGAAGGAAACTCCATTWGCATTGTCCAAAGGAAGGACACAAACCCAATGGCTGAAGCTTTCTGTCATTGTGCAGTAACTGAGTTCCTAAACTGAGGAGGTCAGCAAGACCCTCTCAGCCTTTTTTTTTCCCATTCCACACTATGAGTATTGTGATGAGCTCAGTAAAAGGGGCATTCACATTGTTCAAGGTGAAATTACCAACGTCATCATTATTTTCTCTTTTCTGCCTTCCTTGTTAGGTTACTTCATCATTAATCCTCTTCCCAAATCTTTGAAAAGCAGACTGGAGCATGTCACATCAGGCATTGTGTGGTGCATGGTGTGTCTGAGCAGAATTCACCATTCTCTGCTTCATTGTGACTAGCATTTTATCTCAAGATTCCTATTGTGAGCATCCTTTCTGGCTCTCCAAAAGTAATCAGAAGGGTTTGTCCACTCCCGTTAGACCTGCATGGAGGGAAATAACCGCATTAGAGGTCGATTATGGGGGGAAAGAGGAATGGAATCAAAAAGTGCTAGTTTCATTTGTGTCTTCTTGTAAAAAGAGAAAATCTACTATCTAAAATTGTTAATACAGAAATAGACAAGGCATGATGCCATACATCAAACGATCTTGCTTACAACTACATAGGAACAATGCTGCTAATCAAATAAACCTGAATAAAACTGTTTTATGGGTTATTCAGATAAAAAGRCCAGATTCGCTGAAGCTTAAAAAAGAAGACAGAGTAAAAGGCTCTTTTCTAAGAAAAGGAGATTGAGAATGATGCCTTACTTGTCTTTGCAAGACAGCGGAGCAATGACTTGATACAGAAAGTGTTTCATCTGGAACAGAACTTTTTCAGAAAAGCAAAGGCTTTTAATTGCACTGTAGAGTCTATCTAATGAAGAGCAGGCAAGTTTAAGAGACTGTGTCCACACTAAAATGTAACTTACAGAAAGAAAAATTATGAAAGGGATTTAAAGAGATATAAAAAAATAAATTGGTCTCTATTCAGGCTACTATTCTCAAAACCGAAGGCTCATAATTCTTACTTCCTTCAAATTAATTACCATGCAGATGAATTTAAATTATGCTGCTTAGCTATTAGCAATAGTGTCATGGACCCCTATGTGCCACAAAGGCATCAGTGGAGCTCTCTTTGGTCCTGCCTCAAGCTTTTCCTTGCGCAATGCTATCAGTTATTGAGAGCTATAATTATTTGCAGCCGTCAACACTTGAAGTTCATCTTGGTCTCTGCTCTGGGTAGGTTACAAAGAGTTAAATTTTATGAAGAAAAACATTGAGATTATTAAAACACTTTCTTACAGAGATTATTCAAAAAAATGAGACCTATTGTAAAATATAAAGATTAATTTATTAATCAGAGCTTTCTGAACTCTCACATTAAGCAGCTTTGTTATGCTAATTCCCTCATAAATGAATAATGGACTTATTCTCCCATTATTGCCTATCATTTTAAAAGACCCATTTAGAAAATGAAGATGTCCTTTTCACTTGAAAATTATTATGTATTTTATAGCACAAGTTTTTTAAATTGAATATTTGYTCCCTATACCCTTCTGTTCCCCCCTGCCCTGCTTGTACTCCTCACTCAATGTTCAAATCAAACACAGCCATAACCGTTTGTCACAGAGATACGTAGTGTGTGGAAAGAAAGCACAATGAAGACAATGGGCTTTGAGAACAGAGGCCCAGATCTACAAAGCTATTTACCTCTGACAAATTTAGATGTAGCCTTAGTTCCTAGACATTTTAAATAAAATTCTGTTGTGAATAATAACATAAAAGAAGAAAGCCAAGATGGTGCAACTGTAGAAAGCCAGAAAGTTAAGTCACAACATAGGATTTATGTTGAAAAGAAAAAATATCTTTAGTAGAAGAGCTTCATTTTGCTGCACATTTTCCATGTGTTGGAGAGTTTATCTGCTCTTGACTGCATATATATACACTGTCAGTCAAGTTCAAACCCATGAAGCAATTAAATTTACATTGTCAGGTCTCTTACAATGGAGTTCTCGTGCTTTCTGGGGAAAGGTCCTGGCTGGATTTCTGCTTTGATATGTGTTTTCACTTGTGCTCTATGCAGGAATCAGAGGGAGAGGAGGGAGGGAATAGAGTGAAAGCGGTTTGAACACGCTGCAAGCAGCTGGCAAACAGACCCCATGTTTGTGTCCTAAGCACACAAGATATATTCCTTTTGGGGCAATCAGCATCCTTGGCTAAGGAACACAAAGTCCCTTGGTCCCAGGAYATGGCTAATGTGACTTCTAGAGGAGAAAGCCTTGGCACTTGCCRTTTGCTACATCCCAGAACAGCCTAGCCCATTCATTTTTTCCTTCCACTCTTATGGACAAATCACAGCTTTAGGCAAAAATGGCCTGAGCTCCCAAAGATTCTATGGCACCACCTATGGCAAAGGCAGAACAGATTTTTTGTGTAGGCTAAAATGAGGCTGAGTTCAGGCTGCCTGTAATGCAAATACCAGTAATTGCATTTCCTCTGGAATTGGCAACTTGGGAAAACATTATCAGTTACATGTGGCCAAAAAGCCCCATGGATGAAATCAGGAGATTTGGCTTCCTTAGGCTGATTTTGGAGCACAAAGAATTCTGTCAGAATGGACATTTTTCTTGTATATTCCCTATCTCCAAAACATAAATAACATTTTTCTCCCCATTCACAGTCAGGGCTGTAAACTCTTATGGAGCAGAGGTACTTCCTATGATCATAGAATGGCTTGTGTTGGAAAGGACCTTAAAGATCATCTTGTTCCAATCCCCCTGCCATGGGCAGAGGCACCTTCCACTAGAGTCGCCCAATCTGGTCTCTAAGAATTCTTCTGGACAACCTGTTCCAGTGCTTTACCATCCTCACAATTAAGATTTTCTTCCAAATATCCATTCTAAACTTAATTGCTTTCAGTTTGTAGCCATTCCCCCTTGTCCTGTCACTAAATGCTTTTGTAAATACCTTCTGTCCATCTTCCTTGTAGGCTCTTTTCAAGTACTGRAAGGATTCAATTAGGTCACCCCAAAGCCTTCTCTTCCCTAAGGTGAGCTGTCCAAATCCTTCAGTCTTTCCTCTTGGGAGAGGTGCTTCTTCCCCCTAATCATCTTCTTCCTCTGTACTTGCTCCAACAGGTCAATGCCATTCTTGTGCTGGGGACCCCAGGGCTGGAAGCAGCTCTGCAGCTTGGGTCTCACCAGGGAGGAGTAAAGGGGCAGAATCCCCTCCCTTATSCTGCCTACCTTGGTTTTGATGCAGCCCAAGACACATTTGGATTTCTGGGCTGCAGGAGCACATTGCTGGGTCATGCTCAGCTTCTCATCCAYCAGCACTCCCAAGCTCTTCTCAGCTGGGCTGCTCTCAATCCCTTCATCCTCCAGGCTGTGTTGATACTGGGGGTTGCCCCAACAGGTGCAGGGCCTTACATTGTCTTACTAAACCTCATGAGATTCCCCTGTGCCCACTTCTGGAGCTTGTCCAGGTCCCTTAGAATGGCATTCCATCCCTCAGATGCGTCAACAGGACCACTCAACTTGGTGYCATCTGCAGAATTGCTGAGGGTGACCCTTTCACCTATGTCATTAATGAAGATATTAAATAATACTGGTCACTATATGAACCCCAGAGGTACACCACTTGTGACTGATGTCCTTCAGGGCTCTGGGCCATTGACCACTGCACTCTGRATGTGACTGTTCAATAAATTCCTTATCAATCTAACAGTCCATCCATCAAATCCATCGCTCTTCAGTTTAGAGAGAAGGATGTTGTGGGGGACYGAGTCAGAGGYTGTACAGMAGTCCAGATAAATGTAATTTGCAGCTTTTCCTTATCCTCTGATGTAGTCACTCCACTATAGAAGACCACAGGGTTGGTCAGGTAGGACTTGCCCTTGATAATGTGGAGGCTTGAAAAAAAGCCTATTACAAGGTCTGTTCAGACCAACACAGGTGTTCTGATTTTTTTGTACCTGTGAACTCTTACAATTGTGAAGTTATCCAACTTTGGCTTGATTGTGGTAGAAATGTGAACAGTTCAYTCTCTGTTAGATGTTGCCAAGGCAAATGAAAACACAAAGCAAGTAGGGATAGCTCAGACAAGAGTACTTGCTGGACCTTGTGATCTTTCCTCTTGCCCTGAAATACTTACATGCACTTTTTTTCCTTGACCCTGTGGGCACCCATTATTAAAAGATTTGTCCACACTCTTCCTACAATACTCCAAGACTAGAAATTTACTTACAATCAGCTCTGGTCTCTGCTGAGAAGGCTGTGGRAGAGCCACCATAAAATGAAACAGTRGAACAAACTGGGCCACACTAAAAGTGGAAAAAACTTCTATTAGAATTATTTGAAATTAGGGAAATTGACCCTATATTAACTCATGGAGCTTTATAAATGCTGGACGTCATCTGCTTGGGGACTTGTAACAGGAAGAGAACCAAGCATTTGATTCTTATCAATGACTTGTGAAACCCACATATTTATCTGAAAACAATCCTAGGCTTCTGATATTCTTGTGTCCTTTCCTAATCTCCTTTTTTATTTTAGCACTGCTAGTGTCGGTTTTCCTCCATGGAAGTTAAAAATATTCATGTATTTTCCTGCCTGCTGTGCTCCTGAATTTAAAATAAATAAATAAATAAATCTCAATTATTTTTTATAAGCAGGTGTTCTTGCTTATAAGTGTAAAATAAAGTACCTATCGATTCACATTTTTGTAACGGAAAAAAGAAAAACAAAATGAAAAAGAACATAGTAAGAAAATGCTGCGGTATTGGTGGGTTTGTAAATGGGGGATTTGAATTTGTGAWTTTTGTGAGTTCTGAAGGACAATAGAGGTATTATTTTCAAAACCCCAATATGATTGCTGYGTCTTTTAAGCCCCCACCCTGTGCTTCTAAAGACACAAATAATACTTAATGATCACCTGCAGAGCTGGTGTTGTGCTTTAGATAACTGAGGACTTTAAAGGGTTTGATGGATGCACTCGATCCCTGTAGTCAAACCAGCAGGAGCTGGTAGAGTCTCCAAAGGAGGCAAAGGCCTGAGTCGTAGCTGGGCCCAGAACTCCTCCAGGAAATCCACAGTGGAGCAAGGTGACCCAGTGAGCATCGATGCATATGAGCTTGGACACAGATCATGCCATTAACATGTGAATGGTGGGTGTTTTTTCCAAGATTTGTTTGTCAAGGAAAAAAGAAAGTTGTCAGCCCAAGGAATCTTATGCATGCCCGTCCCGTTGTATACAACCTGACACGACAACCCTTTTATCCCAGAAATACAACAGCTTAAGTGAGCTTTTCTTAGGATCTTCTGTCTAGAGGATGTGCCTGCATGTCAGTGGTCTCCTGTTGAGCTGGGATTCCTCYCAGCCTTGTTCCTCATGGCAGATGTATCTTTCTACTAATGTCAGATCTTTGGATGAGTCCAATTTGARTTCTCTCCAAATCGAAGCTGGATTGCATGCCAGATGCTCTCACCTGGAGCTTGGATGCCAGTCAAGGTTTGAGATTCCTTACCTGAGACTGCAATCCATCCTTGCCCAAGGTAGAGAGGCCCTCAAGAACAGTACTTGCTGACATCATGATAAATCAATGGTAGTGAAATCCATGTAGCTAATCCCTTTAGACATAAACCATTGACCAAGTCAATCAAAGATTGGACCTAGACACAGGCTCCATGAGAAGGCCAAAAATCAAGGAAGTTGCCTCTAAACGTTATGAGTCAATGGAAGGGTCTCCCTTATCCTTTATAATCTTCTACAGTCTCTCTGTAAATATTTTTAAATACATTCTAATTTGATTTTGCTTTCCATGTTCATCCAAGTAATAGAGTGAACTTTGGTGTCAAACTTTGTTACAGTGCATTTCTGTACATTAAATGGTATTATTTCYAGAAATCCTATGATATTAAAAGAATTTTTGCCGATAGTTTTGATGGTGGTCATTTAAGCAACCTTAAATTGTTCATTTGTGACATAAAGGAAGCAACAGTGAAGCCAACATGTGTGAACTGAAACAGAGTTCAAGAGAAGCTGAAAGAGCTTGTAGGTTCTTAGACAGACAATGTAGCCAGTAAGCCTCACATTCTCCTGAATGCTAAAACAAAAATACTATATTATGAAGCTAAAGTTTCTTTTTCTTTTATTGGTAAAATTTAGTTTGCATCTACAATTTTCAGGTGAGATTTATCCCAAAGCCTTTTAGCTGTGATTTAGAGGCTTTTTTCTCTTTTTGTTGTTTTTATTCCTTTCTCAGCTTTCAGAAAAAAAAAATTGTAATTCTGTTCGTTTTTTGGCTTTATTTATTCAACTTTTTAGTATTTAGTAATTATTTTCTTTTCATCCCCCTCCACACATTTAGGATGAATATATTTARGAGCTCTTCAGTCATACAGAAAGACAGTCCACAGTGATAAGTTGTGTTTCACTTCAGACTATTATATTTTTCAGCTAAAAATGTGAACTTTTCACATCTCTGTTTTTCCATTTCACTATGTGGTATTTCCACCTACTGGACACAGGGCACTGCCAACATCTCAGAGTCTGACCTCTATTTGACAAGAAGGTTGTTTAAGCTGGCAAAACAAGAAGAAAAACTTCAAACTTCATTTCTGGATCTACTTAGGGGGACAGAAATTTAACACATATTTAGTAAACAGATAAAAAAATGGTTTATAACAAATAGATCTGTAAGTACTGACTGCCATATGAAGTTCAAGACTATACATTTTTTAAACTGCTAGAGTTATTATGAATAATAGAGATGGATGCCCTGTACTTTTCTCTGTGCTTTTCTTTACAGTTCATCTCAGTTGGATTTCTCTTCTTGTGATGAAATCATAGTATTTTACAATGACAAGCCAGTGTAATTATCATGTTATGAAAACAGACTGTAGAAAGAAGTGAAATGGGCAAAGAGAGATGAATACCCCATGTATTTGACTGCTGTCAAAAATTAACAGTTAGTTCTCTTTTTTACCAGGAAAAAAATTRAAATTATGTTGTACAAGACTTTCCCAGTATGTGAATGGTCTTCCTTAAATAAATGTGTTCATTTTAACTGCTGTTGTAAATCAGAAATAATATTATGTTTTTATTTACTGTCTGCTGAGAAACATTAAATTAAGATAAATTCTTATTCTGTTGCATCCACTGTATATTTTGTTCATCAACAAACAATGGTGCACAATCTTTTTGTATGAAAATATCTTTCATTCTATGCAGGATACTAAAGCACACAGAGTTTCAATGTATAGCAATCTTGTAGTAATTTGCAACTACAGGACAAAGATCTGAAGAGCTTGAAAACAAAGAGTARATAAATGATCTTATTCATTTATCCTTTATTACATTTAGTAGAATGGAATAATATTTTAGAAAAACTGAGATATTGGGGGAAAAAAAAGGAAGTCCGTTTCTAGCAACTGTAATTATCCTCCAAGTAATTTGCTTGTTTTAACTGTTTGTGCATTGTATGCAATCTGTCTTTCACCTGTTACTTTACTACAAAATATTATTTTCAACACCAAGGGCAGGTCTAGCCATCTAGATTTGCATATAATTGAAATATTCAGTCACCTTTGTTCATACTTCCTCCCCAGGTGCAGATAAGCAAGTAAGAGGGACCTTTGGGTCTACCTTGGCAGGACACAGTTGAAGAGAAATCAGATGGCTTGCGAAAACTTTCTGATTTTCTCAATTTTTMAGCTAAATTAATAGTACTTTGGAACCATTAGTGTCAAAGAAAAGTATTGGATATGACAGCTTAATATGGACATCTGGATTAAATATTAACACATACATAAGACCAGGATAAAATTTCACTTACTTGTAAAGGAGCCAAGATTTCACCTGGTTGCTCATGCTTTTTGGAGGAAAACTGTTGCGGCAATGTGTTTCCTGCTATTAGTTTAGCTAATGTGGCACAGGTCAAGGAATTTTTGCATTTTGAATGTAGCAAATGTGAAGAGAGGAGRTTTCTTATTAAAAAATCAGTCAAGGAAGGAGCAGATTTGCAAACACAAAGAACAGGCACAATTTAAGATCTCTGCCCTTTTCTGAATCTATTTTCAACTTAAAGCTCCTCTATTTTTTAAAAAGTTGTTTAGACRTTTTCTTATGGGAATTGCCATTAATTAGATATCCCAGTGTTAATTTTAGTCAAGTTATATGAGAAAAAAATGTACATTGTCATAAWAAGGTGATTATGCTACATGCACTCCCTTGTTATTCTGTTGTAATTGGTTAATTGGACAAATGGCCACAATGAAATAAAAATTAATAATCCTCGGCACACATATTGTAATTTTCATCTCCAATGTGTTATACAAATTAGCTAACTAGTACAATAATTTTTCTAATTCCATTTTTTTACTAAGGYGCATACTGATGAAAGGCAGTGCCAACACATAGCTGACTTCCACCAGGTATATGGTCTTGTATTGGTGTCAACTAAGATGAGTAGAAATTGATACAAAGATGTAGTGTAAAGTTAGCTGACTAAAAATAAAATGTGTTATTTTTAGTTTAGTTTTGTGGGTTTTTTGGGTTTTTTTTTTGCTTCCTTCTTTTCTTTTTTTGTTCAATGTATCTAATAATATCTGGGGAAACAGTTATGAAGCAAGGGCATTCATGTAGTTTATGGAATGGAGCATTCAGACTTGATGYTAGTATTTAGAACAGAAATCACTGGATTTTTAACAATTTTTGAAAACTCACCTATTTTGCCTGTATCTTTTATACAAACCTTGTCAGTTCTTACCAGGGACTAAATTCTGGTAAGAAGCAGGATGTTGATTTTTCCTTTCATTTGGCAACACAGTTGTGGTTCAACTCCATCTGGGACCTAAACTCCGCCCAGCTGCTCACTCAGTCCTCTTGGTGAGATGGAAGAGAGAATAAGAAGGKTAAAAGTGAGAAAACTCATGAGTTGAGGCAAATGCAGCTTAATAAGAAAAGCAAAGCCATCTAAGGAAAAAATAGAACAAAAGGAWTTGATTCACTGCTTCCCATGATTAGACAAGGGTTTAGCCATCACCAGGAAAGCCAGGCTCCATCATCCATAACCATGCCKTGGGAAGACAAATACCATCAGTCCAAGTGTTCACCCTTTTCTCTTTCTTTCTCCAGCTCTATATGCTGGAAACGATGCCAGATGGTAYRGAATGTCCCTTGGGTCAGTTGATATCAGCTGTCCTGGTTATGCCTCCTCCCAACTCCTTGTGCACTCAGGCTGCTCACTGGTGAGATGGGGTGRGGAGCAGAAAAGGCCTTGACTCTGTGCAAGCCCTGCTGAGCAATAAGAAAAACATCTCTGTGTTATCAAGACTTTRGTCACAAATCCAAAGCAYAGCCCCRTATCTATGGGGMTACAATGAAGAAAATTACCCCAGCATGAACCAGTACAAACTCTAAGAGTTTAGCTTCCTTGTGTTCTCCCTTATGCTGTTCCCTTCAAGCTATTGGAAGGCAAAAACTCACTGTAGTGATCAGAATTGCTGTATCATCAATAACATGGGCAAGATAGACTTATTCTCACAAAAAAMCCCTTTTGATGTCAATGAAACATTGAGCAGACCTTAATGCATGTGGAACTGCAGCTATCAACCTAATGCGACTACAAGAACACAAGAAAATTTAAGGATCAAATTCACCAATAGGTTCTGACTGTTTTGCATTGATACAGGAATAAAAAAGAAGGATGAGGCTGGCTTTGTAACCACCTAGTTAAAACAATTTTATTCACTGAGTCTGAGACCAGATAGGCTTGCTGTGATCATCAATTTTGACCTTCTGTACTACATACACCTTTGAAATGATTCCCATATCAAACCTGTTAGAGTTGCTGCTGCACATTTACTAAAGCAGCACATACAGGTCAAAGTGACCCAGATAACTGTGTGAGGTACATGAATAGTAATTTAACTCATTCCATTCCAATTGTATTTGCCCTGTATGCAGCTGTGCAGTGCTAGCAACTGCAGAATCTAAGTTATAACTTTCATGCTTGGTGTTAGTTTGAAATAGCACTGTCAAAACTAGAAGTTGTTTTATATATTGGAAGCATGTATCTCTTTTTAACTTTCTATCTGAGGAAAAGACAGTGGGTTTAGAATAGATACTAAGAAAAAATTGTTTACTGTGTGGGCAYTGGAACAGGTTGCCCAGAAAAGCTGTGGCCGTCCCACCTCCGGAAACATTCAAGGCCAGGATGGATGGATCAGCTTGGTCTAATGAAGGGTGTCCCTGTCCATGGCAGGGGTTTTGAAACAGGATGATCTTTAAGATCCCTTCTAACCCAGAGCATTATGTGATTCTGTGATCGYATAATATTGTGCAAAAGGCATTCATATCAGTAGTACTTTTTTATTGGTGGATAAATGGTGGCATCTGAGGATTCACCGTTTTCTGAAAGTCCTGATTTCAAACTCCTGCTAGCAGTGCAGCGCTCCAAGGTGGCTAAACACATGAAAATGCTGCTCCTGAAGTGGCATAGCTGTATAAGGTTGTGTCAGCTATTTCCAGTCCTTTTTAGGATGCAGCCTTGTTAGCATGATTGCAGTCACATGCTAACAGTCATGTCRGGAAATTTGGGAAACAAGCTGTTTTCCAGTCTGCAGTGATTTACACATGCACAGTTGCATTTTCCACTGGAAAGAAATGGAAATTTTACCAATTATACTCCTGTTTCATTTTCAAGCCCTCATATTTGTCAAAATCAAAACTTCTAGGCACATTCTGGAAGTGAATCAGTCAAAACTGTCTCTCTCTCTCCCTGGAGCTTTGATACAAGTGTGATACTTCGTTTCCTATTTCAACCATTTTCATGTTCTACTGATATTCTGTAAAGGAAATGACAGTGTTTAAGTAATGATGACACGATGAAAAAAACCCAATAAAACGCAACATTTACAGATGATGTTTTATCACACCATTAAGTATACTAGAATTGTAGGTAGTAATGAAAGATGAAATCCATTGAAAACTGAACCAACAGAATCCACCAGAAGCACTCATTTTCCATTTTTCTCTTTTTACTAAAATCTGTACAAGTCTTGTGAGTCTTCAGTAATTATAACTTTTTGTAATTTATGTGATTTCTTCTTCTATTTATAATTTGGGCTACCAAATTTWCCATAAAGAACTTCAGTAAGAGCGCAACATCTGTTCTGAATTTCGCACATTCTAACCAGTTCTCCAGCTGGTGYGCAGACAACAGAGAGAGGGAAGGGATTACTCCAGTTTTGTCTACAAATGAAATAAATATTTCTGAGTAAGGAATTTTGGCTTATGTTATATAGGCATATAAATTAAGCAAAGTCTACCATAACATTTCCATTTCTCTAATCCATCTAGTTAACACTCCTTGATTTATAGGTTTTGTTAACTGACCACCATTGAAATTTATGTCTACTAATTGCAATTCCATTGTTCTTTAAACTTAGCTACTTAGATATCTTTAGGAATATAAGTAAGGAATCTTATCTTTCTGAGATTTTATTKTATTTTATTTCTTTCCAATAGGAAGTTCATAAAAGTACTGAAAAAATCCCCATCAATGCCAATGGGAAAGGCAGTAAGATCTGGCTGTGGGAACTCTTATCGAATTGTTTACTAATGYCTGTAAAATGCATGGCACTATAGTCCTCCCTTCCATGAACACCTGGCACTTTTGAAAGTGGTAGAACAGATTTTCCTGTCATGAAAATTCAATTTCAAGATGTTGTAGTACTGAAATTGTGCATATTGAAAAAGAAAAATATGCATAAATATAYATATAYATGTCTGAACTGTCATGTGCATACTTCTTGGTTCAGAAATAAATAATAAATACATTTGATTCATGTATACATTATTCATATATWATGGCATTAAACAGGTATCCAGAAGTAATTCTGCTATTAAARTACAAGCAGAAAGAAAGTTAGGTGAATGCATAGGTGAAAGAAAGGTGAAAACTGCCTTTCCTCTTTAACCACATTCCTCGGTAAAAGATGCAGGTGTTCATCATATGAAAACAGAAAAAAARAGATATTTTTGAGAGTGTGTACTGTATCTGTAATGAATTCARTGCAATGTACATGCACATATMTGTTATACATTGAAGCGTTTTTATTACTACTTTAAGGAATGTAAGAAGATAAAAGATCTACAGCTAAAAGGAGAAATGGGCTTACAGGAAAAAAAGCAACAAAGGTCTTCTGTTTTCAGCGGGGGTGATAATTAGTTCTGAAGGTACTGAAAAGGTAGGGTGATTTTAGGAAGGTGAATGCAGTGGCTAGCTTCTGTTGACTGCATCAGCYTCATACATCTGCAGTTAAAATTATTTGATTCTCAGATTGGAGACCTTATCTTGTAGACAGTTTCAGAATCAGCAGGCAGAAAGGATTTGATTACTTCTTCATAGAAATCCATGAAAGGTAAYATTTTCTTTTCCAGGAGTCCTCCCCCAGTCCCCTAATGTTCATTGGTTTTAATTTTTGAGGTTTAGTATTGTTCTCACCATTACTTGAAATGGCATACTGTAGAATTTCAAAAATATCAAAGATAGGAAAAATTCTATTCCTTCTGAGGAACAAATTTTGCATGGCTAATATCAGAAATCATACTTTGATTTAAAAGTTAAACTATGATTAATATAAAATTACAACAAATCTTTTTCWCAAACTAGAGCTTCTGTGAAAGCCTATTATATTTGATGGGATTTTTTTCCTAAATTCAGCTGAATTTTTATCAGATCTAGGGAGTTAAAAGAGAATTTCAATAGATTTTAATATTCTGTTCTATCTCRACCTCCTACAACCTGTTTCAATAGAGAAAAGGGTAATTTTTATTGCAGGTCAAAAATTACTCCTACTCAAGACTTCACTGGTCATTTACTTTAATCCACAAAATGTATTTATTCTAAGCAAATAACCCAAAACCACCTAGTAGAAACATACAGAAAAAAACACTCCAGAACTTAAAATGTTTTTCTGAGTGGTTTAAACAAACGAGGACAGCACAACAAACCTTTCTTTGACCTGTACTGTGAATATACCCAGGTGAAGCCTGCAAGGAACTCTAATAGAATACTCCTGGTAGCTTTCAAGTAGAAAGAGCTCTTTTCTTACCCCAGGTTTTTTATGTTTCCTCATTATATAGATTGACTGGTTTGATAGGCTAAGGTGACTGATGATAGCTGAGTCTCAAGGTGGCAGTGAATCTGATTGTCTGTGCATTGGTAGAGAAATGAGTACTCAAAGCAATTGTCAGCTACATTATTGGCGTTACTCAGGAGAAAAATCAAATAAAACTTTAAAGGAGCTAATAATTTTAAGAATGGTCATTGAATGACAATATTGGCAAAACTGAAATGATGAAGAGACCAAAATCAAATAAGACACAAAAAAAGAAAAGCATAAAAAAGAGATGAATATTGCCTTTCTTATCATTATCTTTTTGACTTTTTAATTCTCTGAAGAGATAAAATTAAATGATCTCTGTGRCAGTGGAAAAAACATTGTAGGCATCAGCTACAGACTGAGGTCACAGAAAATAAAATGGATCTGCTTTCATAGGGAGCTTCATTATTTTAAGAAAGCTGTTGYATCTGTACTGTATTTCATAAAGTCTTGAGTGACAAATTCCAGTTTGTTATAAGACTGGCAACATGTGTGAAGTAATCCTGATTTAGATATCTAAGCCCTAAAGATAAGATATGAGATACCYTGGTTTTCAGTGATTATCATTGTGTATAAGACAGCGGAGTCCTCCGGGTTAGTATTGATCCTGAATGACATATCCATACAATATGCTATAGATTTTTGTAGGATTACTGATTTRGCTTTCATACATTGTTCTGAAAACTATAATGATTTAGGAGTAAGCCTCAGCTGTAGGAGCAGCATGGATGTGTGTAAGGTAATGACATAGGCTCCCAGTTTAATTTGCCACTGAATTTGAATCAACACCAGCCCTTTAGATACAGACCCTATCTCAATCCTTTTGATAGATTAGCCCAYAGAGAGACAAATAATCTGTGATTCATAACCCTGTCAAGTTCTTTAATGTTTTTGGAAGGCCAACTGTWAAATTATAATGGGATACTCAATATTGAAAGGTTAGTTAAAGAATTTTATGGTGTTGGAAAAAGCACTGAAAGCAATAACAAATGTCTAAAATAAAAGCTGGTTTAGTTGGTTTCCTAAGATGTTCTGAAAATGCAAGCAAGGCACTATGCTCCTAAAGTGCTTCTACTCAGCAACAGACCCGCACTCTATTTAGTAAGTTAATGATATTCATGCTAAATATTTTGCAATATTCCAGAAGGAGAGCTTTGGTTTAAGAGGGAAAAAAACTATTGTATCTAATGTTGAAAGCCTCTGTTTTTTAAGGTTAATCTATTTGCTGGAGCAGAATTTTTGCTTACGAAAATTGCTAGAACCATTGACACAACTTCTAAATAGGGAACAATGTTTTCCAGCAGAATGTGGAATTTAATGGTAATAAATGCAGTGAATTACTGTGCACTAGAAAATCTCCCAAGTCTTGTATCTTTCATCACACACCTTTTTGTGCTCAGTAATCCCTAAACTTACATAATACAGAGAAAATGGCATTCAAAGCGATCTTTATGAATGTTTTTTGTGTTTCATAGCTTGAAGATAAGAGCTTCTGTCTGCTGTGGAAAGTCTCTGTCWACAGAATCTGCTTGATCAAAGCATCCTTTGTCAGTTATTAGTAGAAAGAGTGAAAATCCACTAAATTGTGATTCACTGTTATCTGTAGCATTTTCAGCTTGCAGCTTTTGCAATTTTCATGCTTCCCAAATTGTAACAATAGTTTAACATTTCAAATATGTTTTTGGCATGCAGCTAGGAGAATATCAGGGATGTATTTGTTTCTTTTCTTTGGAAAATAATTGAGGGTTTATTTTTTTTCCCCCTCCTGCAATGTATTTCCACTACTTCTTGTTCAGTTCATCATTTTTTGACTTCTAGAGCATTTCTATATGAACCACTAGCCATCATAACTGAACAAGTCTTTGCTTAGCTTTTCTGATAAACTAAGTTACCATCACATGCACAACACTAGCCAAAGAAATGTAAGAAAAACCTGAAACTAAATCACTCTTTCATTGTGAAAGCAAATGGTTCCTGTAGACAAAACTGAAAGGCATTAAGATAAGATAGAATTGAAACTCTCACTTGCCCACATCCTCCCATAAAAAGTGACTTTCCAGCATTGTCTCTCTTAACTCTTATTTTCTTTCCTCACTTTAAAAATCCTAATATATTGTATTCCCCCCTTACTCTTTCCAATATTTTTAAACAATTGAATCACTTGCATGACTGACTTCCTCCACTACGCCTCATTAAGTAATTGAGTTAAATTGATTCAAAATAAAGTGACATACTATTTCACAATGATTGGTTTGAATCAACATTTGCCTTTTTTCCACTGCCTCTTCATCACAAGCTTTTTCTCTTTAATGTTCCCAGAGTTCTTTTCTTGTCTTAAGTTAGGCAAGCAGTGAGCATAAGCATTGTTCAGATATATCTGCAAAGAATAGTGTGTCAGAGCTCTTGTGCTTCTATACAAAGATTAGAGCCATTCTTAAAATCCTAATTACTTTGACATTACTAAAGAAAAGAATTACCAACCTTTTTCTTTTTTTTTTCAAATTGTCTAGGAATATTTTCAGAGAAAAAAAAATGAGATTGAATTAAAATATTCTGAAAAATATGCAGGAGCTCAAAAATATTCACCATAGAATAAATGAGTCTTCTCAAAAGGTACATACGAGATTACAAAAAACCCACAACCAAAACAGAACAAAAGAAAGACCCCAATTAATTTTTAGGAGATAATTGAAAACATGTGGGAGAATATTATTCTTTTTTCCATTGAAAAGCTGGAAAAGTAGTAACTAAAGTAAAAGAAATTTTTGATGGCATGTAATAAGAAATGTGTTGAGACAAATTGTTCAATCAAGTCTTTCTGTATGTCGTTCTTTGTGTTTATGGTTCACTAATTCACTAAAAAGTGATAACACTTTAACATTGTAAGCTTTAAATTAAATAATCACAGAATCAGAGTCACAGAATAAGCAGAGTTTAAAGGAACCCATGGAGCAGGAACAACCACTGAGTCCAACTTGTATCCCTGCACAGCATCATAAAAAGACCAAATATCTGAAAACATAAGGATAGACTGCTGTAAAAAGATTCCAGATGAATGTCTGAACATCAGTACTTTATTAACATATCAGCTACATTGTCCCTGACATAAAAATGCAGCAGATTATACTCTTCAGGAAACAAATATCAAGCCTGAAACCTATGTAACTGTTAACACTTCCAATAGCTGTTGGCAACAGCAGGTTACTTTACTAATGAGAAAAGTGTATTTCTAAAATGTGAGCGATAGCAACCAGAATTTTTACAAATCTATTTGCTTAATATAGCAATCAAAGAAAAAAAAAATGAARAAAATCTGTTTTTCTTTTCTCTTTGTCCTGAGCTTATCCAAGTATCATTAGAAAAACAAAAATGCTCCATTGATTAGGTTGCTCAACCAGATTAATGTTCAAGTACTTTTTCCTGGAGAAAAGATCTAGTCTTTTASATGGTAATATAGCTAATGACCCATGGCTAGTCTTGCTATTGCTGGAAGATTGCTATTTATAATTTCTTATAAACACAACATACATTTTAAAGAATATTATCAAGGGTGAGAATGCCACTGATGCTAATCCTTTATTATTCCAAAATTATTCCAGTCACCAAGGCTACAGAATATTACGTTATGCAAAATCAGAACATGAAAAAAATATGTAATCACTCTCTATATTGTGGTTTTGCTCTCTGTAGTGAGTTGACCCTGACTTATGCCAGGCACCCACCAAAGCCACTCTATCGCTCCCTTCCAGAACTGGACAGGGGAGAGAATGTATAACAAAGGTTCATGAGTTTATAAAAGGTCCAGGGGGGATCACYCACCAAATACCATAATAGGCAAAATGGATTGGATTGAGAGTATTATTTGAATTTATTGCTAGCAAAATAAGAGCAATATAATGAGAAGCAAAATAAATCTTAAAAACCTTTCCCCCATCCTTCTTTCCATCCCATATCTACTGTTTTCCCCTCCCCACAGGTGCAAAGAGACAGCAGATGGGGGCTATTGTCAGTTCATCAACACTGTTACTTATGCTGCTCAGGRAGAAAAATCTTCCCCTTCTTCAGCATGGGGTCCCTCCTGTGGGACACAGTCCTTGATGAAGCTCTCCAGTGTGACTCCATCCACAGGGCAGTAGCAACGTGTGTCCCTTCTTCACAGTGAAGTCCTTCAAGGAATGCCTGCTCCAGTGTGGGTCCTCCTCAGGGTCACAAGTCCTACCAAGAAACCTGCTGCAATGTGGGATCCTGTCTGCACATCTCTGCAGGTCTCTGCAGGAGCCTGCTCCAGCACAGGCCTCCCACAGGGTCACAGACTCCTCTCCAGCATCCACCTGCTTGAGCATGGGTCTCCTCCATGGGCTGCAGGTGGATCTCTGCATCCCCCTGGATGTCCATGGGCTTCAGGGACACAGCTGCCTCATCATGGACTGCACCATGKGATGTGGGAGAATCTCAATTCTGGTACCTGGAGTACTTCCTTACYCTCCTTCTTCACTGACCTTGGTGTCTGCAGAGGTCTGCTCTTCTCTGTCAGCAATTACAACTATACAATAACGTGCCTGGTTGGTTATTTTTATTGTTAAATATGTTATCACAGAGGCATCACAACCATTCTGATTGGCCTAGCCTTGGCCAGTGGTATGTCCATCCTGGAATCAGCTGACATTGTGTCTGCCAGACATGGAGGAAGCTCCTGGCCCCTTCTCACAGAAGCCACCCCTRTAGCCCCACTGTTACCAAAACTGACTGTGCAAACCCAATACACTTTCCCCTATTTCCATTTTTCTCATCGTTTTGGGAGATCACATGCATTTAATACTAAAGTTCTTACAGCCCAAAAGATACTTTTATGAATGTAAGAGTGCCCATATATATGGTGATTGAAATAAAGGAACATCTACGTTATCTGCTAAATTAAAAGTGTTTCCATTAGTACTTACTTCACCAAAGCAATTTTTCCATGAGCTGGCAAAAAAAATATAGAATTTATTCTAAAATACATATGCCAATTTAAAAGGTTTGGAATGTGTCACTAAAAGTTAAAGGTTTTGGAGGAATTTTATAATAATTACCATATGAGTAAAAATTATAACTGTGAATGCCTTTCATTTGTATTTACTCCAAAGAGAAACCAGCTTCATTCATTCATACAACTGAAGAATATGAGCATGAACAAATATTTATTTTCATAATCATATGACGTAACTTTCAGTCTTTTGAGTCCCTGACAATCTGGGAGGTGCAGTGTAATTATAAGAATTGGCTAGCCACCACTGAAGATCAAGAAATCAGAATGTCTATTCTCTGCAGAACAGGAAGACTGTAGATTAGGAATATCTGGAAGACAGTCAAAAACAAAACCATAAAAAAAGAGGTTCAAGAAAAGAGTTCCTAGTTTCAAATGAATGGAATCTTCATTTTCATTTATATACATATATATGTCTGGTGAAGGAGGTTCCACAACCCTTTGGTGATCTGCTCACAGACTTTTTTTGGTCATAATTAGGATGCCTTACCTAATATGAGCTCAGTTCTGATTTGTCTTACTGAAGACAATTTTCCTTAACCATCCTAAGTGAATAATGTTTCTTTTATGACTACAAAACTGGCTGAATAGAAATAATGAGCATGGGTCTTGGATTTAATTCAAGGACAGATTTAGGAACATGGAAGCAGGACTTGTCTTTGGTGCTAAATATCATAAAAAATGCATGCCAGATCAGTCTTCATGTATACACTTTCTTATTACTCTAAGAACTTTATTTTTAAACATGATCTGATAAAACTGAAGATATTAACTCTTTAATAACAGTTCAAGAAACATAATACAAGCACAGGGTGTGAAGAAGCCTTAAACTGACATATGTGACATATTACAAATTCAGTGTTCTCCTTCACAAAGAGAAATGTAGTCTCTTTGGATGAAGGAAAGAGAGTTTTCTTCCCAGCTCTGGTCTTTAGTAATCAATACTTGAACCAGACTAGGCATTCTATCCTAGAAAGTTGCAGGACATTTACATGAGGAATTCTTGTCTTCCACCAGAAGAAGATTCTGCTTCAGACTCATAAGGCATAGAGYTTTGCAATGTTCTGCTGTACAGATTACATCAAACACAGTGGTCTCATAGAAATTAGAAAAAAGCTGTACTTCACTCTTTKATTCACTTCATTAATTTCTTCCTTGTCTAGAACTATATGGATATACAAAAGAATTATTTTGCCATTCCTTCATTTATAGAGAGAATAGCCAATATTTTTCTTTTATAGTCTCGCCTTGAAAAATTCAATCCTTCTGTAATGACTTATGAACAGTCATTCAACTCAAGCTATGCAATCAGAATGGGGAGAACTTTTCTCTGACAATAAATCCATGAGCAAAATCAAAATTGGACAGATAATATGAAGCTTGTTCAGCTCAAATCTTTAAATGTTGAAAAGTGTGCTTTACTCCATACAGCACATAGCTACCAAAAAAGATTTAATCTGAAAGAATAAAAATAGCATTCACTTCAATGCTATCTGTTTGTTGAAATTGTTGGTAGGAGAAATGGTTGTATTATGTGGAAAAGAGCATTTACTCTTTAGCAAGTCTCATGCCAAGAAAAAGAAGAAAAATGTTAACTATATTCCCTTGGAACACATTGTATTGTTTTTTCAACTCCTATGAAATATACTTATTTTCCCTTTGGACTGGCCACTGCATAACCTTATCTGGTGCATTGAATGCATGAATTTCTCCAAAAACAGGTCAGTGTTTATATTTGCATGAAAAAATATCTTCACAATGAAACCATTATATATGTATTATTTTTTAAAAATATTTAGTTTTGTCATGCTTGCAAGTTAATTCACTAAATTTTTATCATTGGTGGGCATATTTCTGCAATCTGCATATTTTCAATTGGACCTATTTTATCTATGGGAAGATAGTTTGATAACTTGCCTAAGGATCTCTTATGGTKAAGTAAATATAGATATTTGTGTCCTTTGTTTAGTTAATAGTCAGAACAAAATATTTCAAATTGTGTGGACTGTTTTCAGTCATATTTTTACAGAATTAATATATGCAAAGTATGTTTAAGTGCAAATTTTTCATCTGAATTCTCTGCTGAGCATAGAAACAAAACTTTTCTGACATGAAATGCTATTGAACTGAAATTGAAGGAAAGATCTAGAGGTTTCCAAGATCTCTCTGCTCATGGTCAGACCCCAAAAAAACAGCTCAGTCATCAGTACCATCAATTTGTAATGGTCTCTCCCTGCTGATAGTTACAGAAATAATCCAGGAAACTGTCTGGACAATGATGGATTTCTTCCACGTGCCTGCGGTGACCTCTCCATCCACATCTGTATTTATATTCCAGAAACTGAGGTCTTCAACCACTCTTTATCCCATAACAATGCACATCTTTATTGGATATTTTCTGTTCCATGAACCAAAATGTTATAATTAATGGTTGTTTCAGTTTCTAGGTACATTACCAGAGAATTAAAAATCAAACTTTTGTAAAAGCAAACTTATAGTTATTCTCAGTGTCAAAGAAGTGGGAAATATAGTCACCTCAGAGTTAGTTCTCCCAAAAATCAATGCCACCTTCTGACTCTCTAAAGTCACCACAAAACAGGACTGGCCATCAATCAGAAGYTGTTGCAGAAAAATGAGATAATATGTACCTGAAGAAGATTATATTTGCTTGAGCTTGGAGGAACTGGGCAACAGGAGAGTATCATCCACATAGATTCTTGCAGAGATTCATAGCTTCAGAATATTTGTCCAGGATAGAAAAACACTTTTAGAACCACGTCTTATGCTTCTGTGTGTCTCTGACTGACAACACAAGGTGCTGGCCTCAGCACCTTGCTGGCCTCAGCCAGGGTTTCTTGGCACCATTGCAACAGCATCCCTGATGTTGATAAAGTTCTGTGATACCTCCAGTGCCATGAGTCATCTTCTCTTGCTCTTCTATCTGTTCTGAGGGTGAGTGCCACCAGTGTCAGATGGTAACATTACCAAATGAGTGCTAGGCAAACATGCTGCTTCCAGAAGGGCAATCTTTGTCTGACTTCAGCACACAAAGTGGCTGTATTAAAAAGTCAGTGCAGGGCAGCTAATTGATTGGAGAAAGCATTGYTAGGCATAATTTATGGGAAAACATAATAAGACCATACATTTTGGGGCTGCAGAGCATTGTTATCAACCTCATACAAGTGAACTTGTCTTCAGTTCTCAGTCACTACTTTTTGGCCCAAAGCCTCATAAATAAGCAGAGGCGCAATTAATTTGTGCCCCAATTGCCCTCTCTTGGAATTGCTCAGGAGGTACAAACATGGAGTCTGAAAGGAAATCCCATTTGACATTGGTACCTTATAACTGGTAGCCTGAGGATTTTGCTAGCTGTCCTTAAAATCCTTCCAGGCTGACATATCTAACTAGAGGCAGCTTAATTCTCCAAATCAATATACAAGGCGAAAAAAAGTCAGCTGGTGTTTGACAACAAGATAATACAAATTGTATGACTTCTTTCAGCCTGCTCAATTATTATGAAGGCCAGGGATTATTTAACACACTTAAGAGCTGTTAATTTTCATAGCAGTAGCTTGCAGACAGCCTAAATTAAAACAGACTGCTGCTGTGCTGTTACTTTAGGTAATCTCTCAGTTAGGTGCTCTGAATTTCCAGACAAGTTCATTAAACACAGACAGACAGAGCTGCAGAATTTACACGTGCAAAATATTGCCAAACAGATGTCAGAGTTTGCTGTGCTGGGCCATGCCAATACTGCATTCCTCTCCTATTTGCATATCACCTCATGTTATCTGGTATTATGCTAATTGATGCTATACATAGTATGTGGCCACATGCTCTCCAAGTTTATGTTATGACATTTTATCTTGAAATGTGAATAATTTACAGAGAAGCAGTCAGTTTCAAGTATTTTCCATTGAATGCAAAAATGATTGACTTAAGATGAAGCAGCCATTCAGGACTGCTAATGCTGTGTACACCCRGGATTGACCCAAACCCTAACTCAGTTCTAAACAGCTTCAGTTACCATCTTGTTAGGAAATTATTTCTTATTCCCTCCCTGATCAGCTCACAATCATAAAGTGAAATTAGCTGAAAAATCAAGTGAGGTTGCATGCCAATAACATGTTAATAATTTTGAGCAATGTTTATTCTGCTTTTGATTAGAACATAGGAAGTCTGTCTTGCTGTAAAATATGCTCAGTGTGGTGTTGACTGAGCAGTATGATAAAATTACCATGGAAAAAGGGGTTAAGTTTCCAGTAAAATGCTTGYAGCATTTGCAAGGAATATCTGAATCATTAAAAAAAAAAAAGAATGGTAAGGAGAAGAAGGAAAATTATTAAGAGAAAAAMATTATTTCTGACATAATTTTGAGATTCACAGTTTCTTTTGCTGATGGCAGTGGGTTAGGAAGACTCCTTGAAATTGTTTGAAATGACTAGCTATTAACACGTACACTATGTAGGGAATATTTACTCTAACATTATTTTTCTGMGTTTTGGAAAGTTTATTGTTTTTATTAGTCATCAATAATCAATCATAAACCTAAATGCACTTTTTTATGCACGCAGGAAAATTTCCAGAGAAAGATTGATTGTCCTGATCTTGCTGATTGAAAAGCACATGAACAAATATAACATTGAAATAACCACAGGAAATATTTGCTAATGACAAGAATTGACTGAAGGCATAAGCAAAGATTTTTCAAATGTCTATCATAATATAGATCCTCAAAGCTGGAGTACAGCAAAAGAGTACGGGATAGGAAAAATMTTATACTGAATTAATTGTCCACTAGTTTTGGAAATGAATTTTAATTATAAGGTTTTAGGGTAAAACAGTTATGTCAAGCTGCATATTTACAAGTCACATTGATATTTTTTCCACTAATTTGTAACAAAATTAGTTCCTTTGTATGTATCCATACCTATACAAATACAGATATATAAATATAAATACATAAATATATGTATGTGTATATATATATTTATAATATATATCCATCTATCCATCTATCTATCTATCTATCCATCTATCTATCTATCTATCTATCTATCTATCTATCTATCTATCTATCTATCTATCTATCTATCTATCTATTCACACCTATTTGTCATTTTGGAAAAGCAGCCTTTGGATTCCTGCAGAGACTTGGGAAAGTTATCACAACTGAATTCTTTAAATTTCATCTATACTCACACAAAACTTAGTCCGCAGTGTTTTAGTCTCAAACAAAATTGCTTAAATATAAAGAAAATCAAACTTAAAAAGCAGTGCAAAAATCCCACAAAATTAGAACATTAAGAGCTTATTTCTCTAGAAAGGACATGTAAATAAGTGTTTTTTCCATGTTAGAAGGCAGTGAGTAATTCTGAAAATAAAATGTTTTGAACGAACTGRAATTAGGTGTTCAGTGGTTTTATTTTTACTTTTTTTATTTTTATTTTTATTTCCCCCGACTCAGCCACTCAACTTACTAGAAATTTAAATTATTTTATTGAAATTTCATTGCCACTTTTCTTATATGAAAAGCTGATGGATAAAACATGTAAGATGATCTTCTGAGTAACTTGTGATTAATTATTTTAATATGGAATTAATTACTTTACCTTCAGATATTCAGCCTTCTTTTTTCTAACTCCACCATTACTCCACCATTACATGGAAAATTACTTTTTCAATAATAGCCATTAAAAAACCCCAAACTATTATAACATACTAGCTACACAAAACAAGTACAATTTTGAAAATACCTGCTTTTGAATTGAGATTTGAATGTTCCTTTAAATATTTTCAGACTTTGATTAGGAAGCAGCATCAGTAGTATTRAAGAAGTATAACACAAAGGAAATAGTGTCACTAATAAATAGAAAGTAAAAATTCAGATGTTGATGGACAAGAACAGCATTCAATGAGCACAATCAKTTTAACTTAGGTGATAGTGCTACCTGACCAGGCAGAGCATAAGGCTCTCATAACACAGAGAATTTGGAAAAAA
The DNA here is from genome assembly GCA_014549065.1 of Cardinalis cardinalis. NCBI lineage: Eukaryota > Metazoa > Chordata > Aves > Passeriformes > Cardinalidae > Cardinalis > Cardinalis cardinalis. The sequence goes on from JACDOX010000001.1 coordinate 1,868,708, forward strand.
ACCCCAAAACACTGGGCAAGGAGGATTATGTTTTGCAGATAAGGTCATGATTTTGGTTTCTCTTGTAGCATGTGTGCCTATATAGTTGTTTCTGACTCCTACAAGTAATTTATTCTGTGTTTCTTTCTTTTCTTCTTTCCTTCCTCTGACAGCTCWCTTTGACCATTGCCTGGTAGACTTTAAAACAGTCTCTTTGCTATAATTAGCAATGATCTGTGCCTACTTTCCTTAAAATGTTGACATAGCAGTGATTTATACTTTCTTTTTTTAATGTGGTAAAGACAGAAATGTGGAGTTGTAAAGATTTTTTTTTTCAAGTCTTGGCGTRCATTTGGCCCTGTCAGGACATCCATAAAATCTCCATCAGAACAATGCTTGGGCGCCTTCTTGTTTGGTTAGCCCTGAATGAATCTATTCATTGAACTGATAGGAGTGCTTCTTGATTAGGGGGAAAAGTGTAAGCTACATTGTGGAAAAATTGATTGGATTCAGGTTGAGCACTCTGCCTCTGCAAAAGCAGAAGCAGGTCTTTTGGGAAAAATAATAATTTAAAAAAATAATTTATTTTTAAACATTTCATTCTGTCTGAGATTGTGGATGAACTTTACACCTGATCTRTGTTCTGAGTCCATGACACACGCAGCCGAGGAAAAGCCTGTGGATGAAATACTGTGGTCAGTGATAAAAGAAATGTCTTAGACACCATAATGTGTTCTGAAGCCATCAAGGCATTGACAGTCAAAGCGCTTTTAGTGCACTTTCTGTAATCTTTGTAGCAACACTGAGCACATCACTGACCTCCTTGTCAATTCCAGTAACATTTTGAAAAGGACAGAATTTAAGAACTAGGTTTGGTATATAATTTTCCATGAGTATTTTCTTTTCCTTTTAYAGGAAAAAAAAGTATTGGAGGTAAGAAATATATCAAACAAGTTTTAGTGTTTTAACCTATCAAAATAAATCAAGGTCTTCTTTTCTAAGGAGATATTTTTTGAATCTTACTTGGAAAACAAAGTGCGCACCATGCTGAGAACAGATTTCATGTTTGTAGCTTAGGGGCTTCTAAGGTTCCTCTCCACACAGATTCCTCTTCTTGTCGTTTCCGTACTTCAGAAGAAGGTCTCAGAGATTTTTATTCTTGAYACATAGAGTGTATATTGCCTTGAGTTCTGGGACCATCCCAGGAAATGCCCTCTTCAAGAATGAATGAGGATACTCTCAGTGAGTCTGAGAATTTTCTGCCACTAAATATTTTAATTGCCGTCATATCAAAATTTGGCTACAAGTTCTTTTTTYTGGGCAATAGAGAGTACTTTAAAGTTTTTACAATTTGGAATTTTGAAAGAGAGTGACAAGTATTACCTTTATCTCCTTTTCTTTTAAACTGTGCTTTAACCGAGTTAACTAAATGTCTCTTTTTCCTCTTTTCATTAACATAATTTTACTTAAAGTCCACAATATGTTCTGTAGATTCCTCCAGAAAAAAAAAAAAACCTACAACATTGTTAGAGATTTTATTAGAAAAATTTCAGAAACTTCACTTTTGGAACTCTGATAGCTGTAATGAAAATTCTGAGTTTCTGGTAATCAATGATGAGAAATATTTCCAAAAATAGTGTGCTTCTTGAAGGTTGAAGATATTTTCCTGGTACCTCTAGAAAGTTTTGTCTGTAGCAAATCAACAGAACTGATCTGACATGGTTTCAGTGACCTAGCACGTGAAAGCCTCAAATTATATTGCTGGGCTTTTGCTCTTTTTAAAATATAGTTCTTGATAAGTTCTAATAACCTTCATTATCTTTTCCCTGTTCTTCAAAAGTGAATAAATCCTGGATTCCATTTAAAAAAGGTGAAGTTACAGTGTGTATTTTCCCTGTGAAGAGAAAACTTCCACCTTCCAACATCATGTCTTAAATTCTTCCAAGTCAATATTTGAGCAACATTTTTTTCCCCAGGGTTTGGCAGAATTTATAGCAAAGCATCCAGCTCAGGATCACTCTGGATAAAACAAATTATATGATCCTGGCTAGGGGAGATCTGGCATGCCTGCCTGTGTGTGATATTCAATACTTGTGTGGATATCCAAGGCTCTAGCTCTTGTTATTTTTTTGTACGAAGAGTTTTCGGCAGAAGCCAGGATTACCACCTCTTATTTGCATGTGGTGAAGAGATTATAATTTTATTTCTGAAGGCTCCTTTGCCACTTTAAGATTCTGACAGCCACATGGTGTCCTACTTCAGAAAACAGCGCATCACAAAAATAATAGACCTTTGATAATCAGTGTGAAAACCAGGTAATTAAGTTGTTCCACTGGTAAAATGCMAGTGTCACTCACAGTTTCCAAGTCTTAGTTGTACTATGTGCAATTTAAATTCTTGAGCCMTCTTTTCTTGAGAAATAATTTGTGCTTAATACAGTGATTCCTAGATTCTASTAATGCAAATAGATTTTCAACACTTTTTAAAAACCACTGGACATTAAATTTATTTAAAAGCTTTATTTACAACTTTTTTTTGTACTTTTATTTATTTTCTTATTTTATTTTTTTTTCTTGCTCATTTAAAATACATGAAGAATTCAAGGGCTATTTTTCCTTGGAATTTCAATGCTTTCTAATATTTTAGRACTATGAAGGATCCAATTTGGGTAACATCACCCTGGAAGAAGGCACTCCCTCACAGTGATAATGAAAGTGATATCAACTAAAATAGCAGAGACATATAAATGGAAGCTTTTTCAGTTCAAGGGAGGGAACCTTATAGGTTTTTTTTCCTTGCTGAATTTTTAGTTTTTAAATTAATTCTTTCTTCCTCCCCTAAAATAGCATGGATGTGTTTGCCTGTAGGACATGCTTGAAGGATTCTGAAGTTGRCTACTGTAAAAGTGGAATTTGCTTGAAAACCAAATCTTGTGGTGAGATTATCATTCCACCTATAAAGGACCCCAGACAAGCCAGGATTAATTGATACTTGCTTTATGCAGTAGGTGCTGATAACTTTGAATTATGCCTAATTGACAAAATCATGCAACACTTAAGCTTGTTGGGTTTTTTTGCTTTTTTCTTTTTAATTTAATCAGTCTGTTATAAATATATAGGCACAGTTGTAATTAATTAATGCAAATACATATTTTCTCTGTTTTCCACCTAAATATTAGGACAACATTAAAATAAATGACACAGAAACCTCACATCCATTGAGGATGTCATTGTTAAATGTCATCAGAAATACTCCTAGAAATACTTCTTAATTGTCCCTCAGCAGAAGAGATTTACATAATTTCAATTGCAGATGGCATCTGATGTTTTTAGTGTACATGGACAAAKCATGTTTCTTCAACTTGCATATAAATAGATGGTGASTTTTCATCACATCTCTATATGCAAYGTAACTGAGATAAAATGAGTGTAAGTGCAGGGAGAAGATATTTTTGACTGCCCTCTTGAAGACGTCTGGTAGAGGGAAGCAAGAAGTTAGGTTTAGTGCAGCTTTGAGGACCATTTCTATAAGCTTGAATGTTGCTGTCTGATTGTAGAATTCAATTTCCAGGTCTGTGTGGAGAGGTGTTTCCTGTTCTTCTAGTCTACTCCACACTGAATGCTAGGCATAWAATGTTGTATGGTGAGTCTATTGGCCAAGTTGCTGCTGTGTAGCATTCCTATCCTGGGACTCATTTAGGATTCTCTTCACCATCCTGAGACACCATGACCACTGTGCAATTTCTCCTTTGTCCAACTTGCTGCTGGTTGCCATTGTTGTTGGTGTCTCTTGATATTATTTAAGAAAAAAATAATGGAGAAAATGTAAATGGTTCGCCCAAAAAAGAAAAATAACTGTGCCAGCTTTTCCAAGGACTTCACACACCCATGAGCAATGTAGATATTTTTTCATCCTGGAAAACATTCAAATGGTGGGAATCATAGAATCATAGAATGATTTGGGTTGGAAGGGACCTTAAAGATCATCTAGTTCCAACTCCCTGCCATGGCAGGAATGTCATTTACTCCATGAGGGTGCTTATGCTCCATCCAATCTGACCTTTAACATTTCCAGGGATGAGACATCCACAACTTTTCTGGGCAACAAATTATTATTATCATTTATTCTGCAATGTCCTTTTATTCCATATGTTTATATTGCAAAGACTGGACATTTTTGCTGCATCACGATAATTGTTCACCTAAGCAATGCGATTTTGCTTCTCTTTGTTCACTCTGGTGCATATAAACAAACCTGAAATGGCTTCTTTCATGTGCAAGTATGAAATAATTTGCCTGACCATTAGCAAGGAAACTGAATTTTGACTTCTTGGACTAGTCAAGGAAAGCACACAACCCTGCATAAACAAGGCAAAGGCTAATTAACCTAAAAGTTCGCATGAAATCACATATTAAAAKTCTGCTTTTATTAAAAAAAAATCWATGGAGTTTAAAAAAAAAAGTGTCAATACATTTGGAGGGAAGATTAAAAGTAAAACCAGTGCATGCTTACTTACCATATTCACATTTATTTCTATATGTACTTCTTGTTCTGGCCTATGACACACTTTTTAAAATTATGGACATAAACTTCCCAACAATTTCTGAGTAGACTAATTGTATCTCTACAAGGCTTCACTGAAATATTCTGGGTTGAAAAGGCTGCCTCAATAGAAGAAACTTCTGGACTGAGCATCTTGCAGCCATAGCTGCAATAGCTGCATAGCCATAGCTGCAAGTCCCACACTTGACACTATGCCGTAGGAAGGAATCATCTGAATGTGTAGAGACAGTAATTGAAAAGATCTTATTTTTTTCATCGGGGTATTTGCAAGAGGTTTTTTTTTTATTTTTTCAGGCTTTCCAAAACAGTTGTTATATGTACAGATTTAGTACAGTCAGAATAATGATATAGGTTAATCCTGTGCCATAACTCAAGCCCATCAAAATTTTGTTAMAACTTCAGTAAGAGAATTTTTGTCAGCAAAATGGGGGAATGACCTTTTTTWAAATAAATAATATAAAAATGTAAATAGCAAAAGGAAATCTTAAAATTAAAATGTTTTAACATACTATTATGAAATATTTTTTGTATTTATWTTTGTGTGTTTTGGGTTGTTTTGGRTTTYCTGGGTTTGTTTTGGGTTGTTTAATGGGTTGGGATTTTTTTTTAAAGACTAGTTTTCATTAGATCCTCAGTAAAAATACAAGGGTAGATTTTCGTCTGACTACCTTGGATTTCAAAATAGCAACTTTCAGGATTATTCACCTACATTTTTTTTTTATTCTTTAGGCACTGTACCACTGTCAAGTCTTGACATGGAAGAAAAGAATAAGTTTGCAATTCTAAATGAAAACAAGACCATAGAAGCAAGATCAACTTAAAATGCAGCGACYTGTGCTTTCGATGTGTTTGGCATTTTGTTGTGAACTTTTCACTTGGGCCCAGAAAAAACAATGCTTATTTTTCTGATCCCAGATTGAATTTACAGCTCTGGCATCCAGAAAATAATCTTTGGACTTGTAAATCATTCACATTTGATCCGGAAGGCACTGAGACAGAACAAATACAGAACCTCACAATGTAATTCATTCACGGTTACTTTTTGGCACATAATATTTGGCTTGAAAGAGGACATGCAAACWAAAGAAAGTTCATTGAAGCATATAAAGACCAGTTTTCCAAGTGAAAACCAGCATCATTGTTTTGGTCCTTTGGCCATTTCCAGCTTTATTATGCCTTCAAGGACATTTTGTCCTCACTTGTTTAGCAATGTGCTTTGCACTCAATGCAGTTATCAATACATAAAAATCTATGAAGAAAMTTGCTTTTAAAGGAGACACATTTACCTGGAATCAATATATTTCATTCTTTTTGTCAATTAGTCTTACTCAATTTTGTTTATAATATTTTAGGGCTAGCAATGCAATCTTTGAAAGACAGCAGAACAGYGAGTAAAGGGAGAAGATGGGAGTAGAGAAATGAAAAGGAAACCATGCTATATAACAGCTTGCTTCAYGCTCATTACTGCTATTCTGTCAAAAAATGTGCAGAGCCCTCTGTCAGTGCATATACCCCTTTCTCTTTGTTCTTTTTAATGATTTCTTAGAGAAGTTACATCTAAGTTCCTTATGTGCATCCTTCACTGATTGTGAATCAGAAGGTATGTGAGGATCCATTCATTTACATCATAATTCCAATGTCAACCTTTCCTGTTACCACAGAAACACAGCCCATGACCATGCTTTGTATTAAAAAGGAAATATGTGATACCATCAATGATGACAGCTCCCATGATTTAATCCTTGATTTTTGTCATAAAATCTGACCTTTACTTGATCTTACTGCTTTACTTGCACATTTGATTTTAAGACTGCTGATATCTTGGCTTCATTTGCTTTCTCAGTCAGCTTTAATACAAATTTATAAGGGTTGGAGTTTCCCAAATGCATCAGTTCTCTGTGGCTTTTGTCTGTTAAATAAAATATTGCATTTTTACCTACCTAGAAAAACAGTGTCTCTAATGTCTCTAATGCTCATCATAAATTATCTTGTCATTCATATCTGAAATACAATCTCTCTGGAATATTTTCTTTATAAGCCATTGTTCTTTTGTCTGCCTGGGTAGCAGTTTCTGCGTGTCAGACAAAGCACACACAGAGCAAGTCCATTCTTAGCTGTCAGGGATGGTTATAGGTCACAGCCATTTGATATTCGCTCCTGATGGTTTTTATTTAAGTTCTCCACATACTAAGAAATCTGATAGGTAAGTTGTATTTGCTGTTTTACCTGCATTCCAACTTTTAGAGTTCAGGGAACCTGGAATTTGTCAGTAAAGATCTGAACCCATATATCACCCAGTGTTTGAAGGTTAGCAACATAAATCTCTCAATAAAAGAACAAAGGTCTACAAGCATGTTCACATTCCCTTGGCTTTCAGTGATAAGGAAGCCATTTTCAAAATAGCAATCAGGTCAAACAATGAAAATGCATTATGCAATTTCGTCCTTTAYAAAATAGAGCCAGCATAGACTCGCATTTATACTCAGCATTAACTGATTAGTGTGTGAACCTTCTGTTTTGCCTTTAAATATGTTCCCTGCTATGTTATTGGTCTTAGTTTGTGGGGGTTTTTATTGTTSGTTGGTTTKGTTTTGTTTTGTTTTGGTTTTTTTTCTCCAGACTTTCCCTCTTTATGCTAACACTTATTGCCTTTTTCCTTTTTCAATTTTATTTCTCACCTTTATCTCTCATTTTACTTCASGAATTTTTCATTATCTAATGGAAAGCAGAGTCCATTTGAGGCTACCAGTTTTAGATAAAAATAAATTCTATACAAAGTTCTGTTGTCCTGGTTGAGTTAAAGGAGAAGACTGATGGTAATTCAGAACTTTTCTATTACCCCTTTTAACTTCCAAATGCTTCTCAAACAGGAACTTTTTAGAGATGGGGAAAGTGAAGGAGGGGTAGTAAATTGTGTGTTCAAGGCTAAAGAGAGGGATTATTGTTGAGCACGATGGAGCTTGTGTCCCTTCTTTTGTTCAGATGAACCTTTCCTTTATGACAACATCTGAGCTGAGATGTGTCTGGTTTTAACAGCCTTGATGCATTGCCTCCTATCAATGTATTTCTGCTGTGGCTGCTGTGAACACTACTTCAGTTTGGCAAAGGAATTGAACGTTTTTAAGCTGATCTGTGAAATGAAAAACAGGGTAGCCCTGAGTCTTAGACACAACCAAATATTGCTTATGTTTCTGGAAACTGAGGAAACCTAAAGGAAACCCACTTTGTAAGAAACTTCTTTTTAAGAATACAGTTCTTGTATCTCAATCAGCAAGAGCAAATTTTACTATGGCAATTTTATGTCTGACTCTAGACTCGTCACTGATTCTCTARGAACTGCATCAAGACACTACTCAGATTTTCATCCTGGTAATGATCATGAAGCAGCCTTTTGAAGTACGATGACATAATTCTAATGTGTATTTTAGCCAAAATTCAGTCTGCGTGGGCTTCTTCAGATTTGTTGGAACTATCCCTAGATCAATTATACTTAATGGAAATGTCATCTAAATATAAATGTTTGTTATTGAATTTTGGAGGGGGGACAAAAAAAGTAATCCGCTTCACTTCCATGGAGTAAAAGAGACTAGTGCTCCCTTCTTAAAGAGGAAAAAGATTAGAATACTTTTTTTGTTGTTGTTGTTGGGTTTGGTTTTGCTTTTTCTTTCCTTTTTCAAAAATGGAAGAAAATATGAGAAAATAAAAATATTTGTTTGAATGCTGCAATTTCAGCTTTGGCCACAGTAATGGGCAAGCTGGGCTGCACCATATGAAAATAAATAACAGGAGACAAATATATGAATAGTTGGAAAAAACACCTGAGAGACAGAAATAAATGTAGAATACATGATTATGACAAGTGCTAGTATCATCCTGAATGCAAATAAATGAGCTAATTTGCATGGGATTTTTATTTATGAATTCAAGACTGAGACTGAGCCATAGTAGGAGTGCAGCCAGGAATGCTCATGTTCCCTACACTTCATGTGGGTTATGGAACATAGCAAAATGTAATTGTGCCTATATGGAAAACAAGGGCCAGGGGGATATATAGATTTTGGAGGAGATTTCTGAAAGCATAATATTAAAAAAAGGTCTCAGAAGGAGCTCAAAATCCAGCTTCCAGGGATTCAGTCAACTCAGAATAAGCATTCAACACCAGTGAAAGGGTATAGTAAAGCTATGGAGGCCTGGCAGATATACAGCAGTGGACTACAAGAGACTCATGCCCTTCTGGAGGGGCTGCTGGTAGCTWGAAACATTATCTGGGGTACATTGAGTAGCCCTGGATACCTGTGTACCTGGGCAATTGGGTTCCCTTTCGTCCATTCTCGTTAACTGCTGGTAGCTTCACATAGAAACACAATAGCATCTCTAAAGTGGTCTGAAGGAGTGTGTTTAAAATACATGTAACTTTTCAGGCAGGAAAATTATGACTTTTTTCAGAGCTTCATCCTGGCAGAGAACAGGAATAAATAGTAAGGAATTAGAACCTTATAGTAACTTCACAAATAAGTAAAAGAATAGCAAAAGATTTAAAAAGTTAAACAAAAAGCACCAAGCCTACAAGAACACTTTTTAAAACCCCTAAATGTAAAGCCCTAGCTTGAAAGCATAAGGGAAGCTGTAAAGCCTTCCAAACAAAACAGTTGAAAAGATAATCTTCATAATCTGATACCTGAAAGTGGTTAGGGTTGGAAGCACAATGCTTGTGCCTTCAGAAACCAAAGCCTCCCTCTTATCTGATAATATTTACTCCATTTTTTTGTCCTATGAGGTCACAGGACACTAAACCTTAAACTGTGCTAGCCTGCTACTCATATGTGGGGTTGAAATTACACCGGACTGGGAACAGAGCCAGTACTGCCAGGTGTGTATTGCTTCAGGAGAGGCTGAGGATCTTGAATAAGATGCTTTTATTCTCCTGATTTTGATTTCTTGGGATTTAGGGAGATATCTCTGGAGAAAGAGCTGAATTCCCTTGGGATATCTTTTCTAGGAGGAGAGGAACACTCCACAAGAAACACTGAGAGGAAATTTCTGCCAAGGTAATCTGCCAAAGATTCCCTCCTTCTAAATCTGCTAACAGGAGCATACCTTATAAGTACGCCAGCATGGTTTGGAAGGCATGTAAAGAATCTAAGCGAGCATATAAGCTGCTAATTTGAAGTGCACAGATGCACTTTCCCTTGGGAATTATCTCAGCTCCTGAAATTTCATTCCAGTAATTACCAAGGCAAATCACAAAGATTTCCATTTACTAGTCTGGGGCTTCCTGAAATCCTCTAATTAAACCCTAGCAAGATGGTTTCAATAGAGCAAGGATTTGATTTTTTCGTCATGCTCTTTTCTTCCTTCCCTTCCACCATGGTCATGTGGTCAGATCAACAGCTCTGGGTGAGAAGGCAGAAGTCTAATGTCAGGAGGAAACTATATGCCCTGCAATAGTAAGATGCTACCAGTTTACTCCTTCAGTATTCTGTATCATGAGAATATTGTTTAACATGGTCAAAAACTGATCTTACAATATGGAAAAAATAATATGGAGGTAAAACCATGTAGTATTCATACAGAACCTGTCGACACTGAAACTTTGGATAAAGAATAATTTTTTTGAATATACTAAATGCAATTTAGTGGTCAAAGATTTTAAACTTTACTTTCTTCTTTCCTTTTCYAAAATCTTTCCCAGAGCTTGACTATCCATTGCATATACAGGTGACTAAGACAGTCTGCCATCCACATTGCTTTTGTGGTGACAAAATCCAGAAAACCTTTTAGTCCTTGATGGTGATTATTTCTATACAGCCTTTCTGACCACTGCTAGAAATTAGACACCTGGAAATGTCTTTACACTAAGCAGCAGCTGAGACCAATAGGTGAGAGGTAGTATAGAATGACTTTAAACCAGACTCTCCTGTGCGTATGTAACTGAGCTCTGCTCAAACTACAGCCCAAAGAAAATCAGTGAAATAGTCTCAAACAGACTTTTGTGGTTCTCCTGGCAGCTTAAGGTTGGCTATTGCTGTGTGTAGGTTTGTATACCAGCTTTAAGCTTCTGTAGAAAAGGAAAGGCCTTTAAGTGCACATCATGCACTTTCACTTAATCTGACTGCTCATCTTTTCACCAGGACAAATGAAAGCATAGCAAAATAAGGATATATGAAGCCTAAGGATCACAGAATCACTTAGTTGGAAGAAACCTTCAAGATCAAGTCCAACCCATGCCCTAACACCTCAACTAAACCATGGCACTGAGTGCCATATCCAGTCTTTTTATAAACTCATACAGGAATGGTGACTCTACCACCTCCTTGGGCAGATCATTCCAGTACTTTATCACCCTTTCTGTAAGAAACTTTTCCCTAGTATCCAGCCTATATTTCCCTTGGCATAGTTTAAGACTGTGTCCTCTGGTTCTGTCAATTGCTGCCTGGAGAAAGAGACCAAGCCCCACTTGGCTACAAACTCTCAGGAAGTTGTAGAGAGCAATAAGGTGACCTCTGAGTCTCCTTTTCTCCCGGCTAAACAACCCCAGCTCCCTCAGCTGTTCCTCACAGGGTTTGTGTTCCCAGCCCTTCACCAGCCTTGTCGGCCTCCTCTGGACACGCTCAAGCATCTCAACGTCCCTCCTAAACTGAGGGGCCCAGAACTGGACGCAGCACTCAAGGTGCGGCCTCACCAGTGCCGAGTACAGGGGAGGAATGACCTCCCTGCTCCTGCTGTCCACACGATTCCTGATACAGGCCAGGATGCCCTTGGCCTTCTCGGTCACCAGGGCACACTGCTGGCTCACGTTCAGCTGACTKTCAACCAGCACCCCCAGGTCCCTTTCCTCCTGAGCACTGTCCAGCCACACCATCCCCAGCCTACAAAACTGCAGGGGGTTATTTTGGCCAAAATGCAGGACTGGGCACTTGGACTTATTAAACTTCCTCTCATTGGACTCTGCCTATCAATCCAACCGTTCCAGGTCTCGCTGCAGAGCCCTTCTACCTTCCAACAGATTGACACTCACTCCCAACTTAGTGTCATCTGCAAATTTACTAATGAAAGACTCAATCCCCTCATCCCTGTCATGAATAAAAATATTTAACAGAACTGTCCCCAGCACAGACCCCTAAGGGACACCACTGGTGAGTGGCCCCACCTGGATGCAGCACCGTTCACCACCACTCTCTGGGCATGGTCATCCAGCCAGTTCCTAATCCAGCAAAGGTGTTCCTCCTGTCCAAGCTTTTCCAGAGCTGCTGTGGCTGCTGAGGGCTGCCAGCTTTTCCAGGAGTGCTGTGGGAAACAGTGTCAAAGGCCTTGCTGAAGTCCAAATAGATAACATCCACAGCCTTTCCTGCATCCACCAGGTGAGTGACCTGGTCATAAAAGGAGACCAAGTTGGTCAAACACAATCCTAACCCTCCTAAACCCATGCTGGCTGGGTCTGATACCCAGCCGATCCTGTAAGTGCTGTGTGATGATACTCAATATAAACTGTACCACAACCTTACTAGGTACTGAGTTCAGGCTAACCGGCCTATAATTACCAGGATCCTCCTTCCCACCCTTTCTGTGGATGGGTGTCACATTGGCCAGCTTCCAGTCATCTGGAACCTACCCCATGAGCCAGGACTGTTGGTAAATGATGGAGAGCAGCTTCGCAAGCTCATCTGCCAGCTCTCTCATTACCTTGGGGTGGATCCCATCTGGTTCCATAGATTTATGAACATCCAAGCAGCTCAGCATATCTCTGACTGCTTCCTCCTGGACAACAGGGAGACCATTCTGCTCCCTGACAACATCTACGAACCAAGGAGGACAGTTGTCCTGAGGACAAGCCATCTTCCCTCTAAAGACTGAAGCAAAGAGGGAATTAAGCACTTCTGCCTTCTCCTCACCTAAGTTCCCTCCCACATCCAGTAGAGAACAAAGGTTGGTATTACCCTTTCTTTTTATTATCTTTTACAAAAGTTACCAAATTAAGTTTGAACTGAGCTTTGGCCTCTCTAATWTTTTTCCTACATGGCCTAGCAACCCGCTTAAATAAATAATAAACCCGTTCTTCCTGGGAGACCTGACCTCCCTTCCAAAGACAATACATCCTCTTTTTATTCCTAAATTCCTTTGAAACCTTGTTGCCCATCCAGGCTGGATGTTTGCCTCATGCCTCGTCTTTCAGCACACAGGGACCGTCTGTTCCTGTGCCCTCAAGATCTCTGTTTTGAAGCATGCCTACTCTCCTGGACTCCTTTGTTTTTGAGGACTGCTTCGCAAGGAACTTTCCGAATAAGTCTCCTAAATAGGCCAAAGACTACCCTCCAGAAGTCTAATGTAAGAGTCTTATTGATGTTCTTCCTGATTTCACCAAATATCAAGAACTCTTTAATTTCATGATTGCTGTGCCCTGAGCAGCCTCCAACTACCACATATCCCACCAGCCCATCTCCACTTGCAAACAACAGGTCTAACATAGTTCTTGCCCTGGTGGCCTCACTCACCAGCTGTTACAAAATGTTGTCCTCCACACACTCTAAGAACTTCCTGGATTGCCTCTTTTCTGCTGTATGAAGTTCCCAGAAGATGTCTGGTAGTTTCAAGTCACCTACAAGAACAAGGGCTGGTGAAACATTCTCCAGCTGCTTATAGAATAAATTGTCCACCTCTTCTTCCTGGTTGGGTGGACGATAGCAGACTCCCAGTAGGATGTCAGCCTTGCTGGCCTTCCCCTTGATTCTTACCCACAGGCATTCAACCTCATCATTAGTTTCAATACCCATGACATCAAAAGCTTCCCTAATATAATAAAGGGCCACCCCTCCACCTCTCCTCCCTTTCCTGTCTCTCCTGAAGAGCTGGTAGCCATCCAGTGCAGCACTCCAGCCATGTGAGTCATCCCACCACATTTCCTTCATTGTAATTACATCGTAGCTGTGCTGCTGCACCATGGCCTCCAGGTCTTGTTTGTTGCCCATGCTGTGTGCATTAGTATACATGCACCTCATCTGGGCTTCTGATTTCACCCCTAACTCGGGCTTACCACCCTTGAGCCTGCTTCCAGAGAGCCCAGCTGCATCCCCTTCCCACTCAAACCTAATTTAAAYGATGAAGGAGGGATGGCTGTGCAGGTAGATGTGCATTATCCTGTGCTGCTGTGTGGCTGCCCCATATGAGCTGGAAGGGATAGAGGCTGGAAAGCACCCCAAATCCTTAGGGTTGCTGTGTGCTTACAGAGCACTGAAACAAAGGTCAAAAGAAAAGTGAAGTAAATGAACCACACAAAAGCTTTTACATAAGAAGAGAGTAAAATAAAAAGAAAAAGAAAGAATAGTTTGGAGATAATTAGAGATTATTGGCAACATAAACCAACATTGAATGAGCAAGGCTTTCAGAAATCAAGTTAAGATGCAGAGTGCTGAACACTGATCAGAGGTCAGTGTAGAAACAATAGATTTTAGTGGGTAGTCCTTGATCTGGAGGCCTTTGGATTGCTTCTGAATATCTGCAGAACATCTTTATTAGAAACACAGTGATAATCCATTTAATCAGGATCTATATATCTACTAGAAAGCCTTTAGGGTTCTGATATTAAAAAAAAAAGGCCAAAAAATGAAAGCCAATAATATCCAAAGACCAAGACATATTGAGATCCTTGCCGTATTACTTAATGGGGATTTAGTAATGGTGCTCATCAAAGAAAAGCAATATGAAGGGATTTTAAACCAAGATAAACTTGCTTGCCCTTTGTCATGAGACAAGAATGATGGGACAATAGATGAAACTGAAAGAAAATAAATTGAAGTTGATAAAAGGGAGGTTTTTTTAATACAATGCATAATTAGTCAGTCAAACTCACTACCATAAGATTTCACTGAGACAGAGTTCAGAACGAAAACCAGTCATTTATATGGATGATGAGAACATCTTTAGATAAGATGAAAAGGAAACAAAGAGTATAAAGACTACTGCATTGTGGCATAAATCAAACACTAGCTTAAGGTAGAAGGCATTAAGAAATGGTATAGGACAGGTATGACCATGACAGAAATTATTAGTATCCTTTATGAGAATGAACCATTGTCCAAAATATGAAGGCAAACACTCTCATACTTTTGATGTATTCTATTTGTCAAACCTTCTAGGTTCATAAACTCCAGGTCTACAAAATAGGAACTGTAAGACACTCAGTAGATATTAAGAAGCAGAAAATATTTGGGCATCAAGTAAGGAAGAGTCTGACAACAAGAGGAACGGGGAAAACCCATACTTGATTGGTCTCATTCTTTCTGCATTAGCAAGAGATTGCAAAAGGCTGTGAATTTTAGCACTGCTGAGGTTTAACTGCTCCAGCCTTCTGCTTCTGCCTCAGTGGATTCTGTTTCCATCAGCACCAGTGGAATTGGAAAGAGGCTTTAGGGCAAGCATTTAGCACAGACTTAAAATCTACAGTTTTATTTAAGCAACTTCTCTGGGGGTATTGACTAGCAAATCTTTGAAAAAGCATTTTTAAAATGCCAGCTTTTCTTATATTACCTGGTGGTACTTAGCTGTTTAAGAAATTATTATTCTAGTTCTGACTTGCAGGATGATGAATCACTGGGTGACACACCAGTGTGCTTTTAACACAGTTGTGTTTGCATCAGGGCATGGTTGGGTTGATCTGCAGAAGAGAAAGCCAGGCCAGAACCTTCACTCAAGAGTAGATCTGTGGTTCAGCAGTACTTGTAAGAGTTTCATTATTTCCTGTTTTTCTATTTTGGGATTCCAGTTGTGGCCTAAAATGGAGGATAATATACTTGTGGATTGCGGTTATATTTAAGAACTTCTTCAAGGAGCAGACCTGCAATATAGGGAACCTGTGGACAGGGTTGAGGAAGATCCTAGACATGTTCTTGCAGTAGCAGGATGCAAACAGCCAAACATGTAAGTGGGTTCAGCCAGGAATGTCCAGCTTATGTTTACTTATTGGGGTTACAGGAGGCAGCACTAGAGCTGACACTGTTAGCTTTATAATAAAGGAAGAGTAATGTGCTGCACAGTGGAAAGAAATGAAAGTGGTGTCTGGAGGAAGAAGTAGTACCAGCAGAATATCTGGAGCTCTAACTAAGAGCAGAAAGAAGGTGCCTATGTAAATACTGGAAGCATCTGAATTACAATGGTCCCAGTGTTTACTAACTCTTTTCTATCTTTAGACAAAAAAAAAGAAGTAGAGAAAACAGCAATCTTTTGAGTTCTCAGCCCCATTTTGCAAATCAGATATATGGAAAGTCATCCAAAATTTCAATCTGCTATGATTCATGCCTCTCTAATTTTGATTTATGATAATGTATCTTGTGTGTCATGATACACAGTGTGAGAATGAGATGCCTAGCCTAGAACACTTGGGCAGGTGGGTTGGAGAAATCGTTTTAAAATAAGTTATATTCAAAATAATCTTAAAAAAGTAAAGCATGTCAATCCATTCTTAAAAATTTGCTTTCACAGTAGAGAAAAATGTATAAATATATGTATAGATACACATAACATACCCACCCAGTATCAAGGCTTTAAGCTCAGTTTGGCAAGCTATTAGCCAGTTATTTGAATTTCAAAAATTTTAGTAATGTTGAAGTCAATGTGTGATTTAGTGGTTTACTTGTATACTTTAAATTAGACACAAACCTGCTGAATCAGCAGCAGAATGTGTCTTTTTTTCTGAGCTGACATTAATAATCATGTTTTGGATCACTGGCTTTCCCACCCACTGCAAGCGTTTGCATCTCTCACAAGAGAAGTGAAGAGCTCTAAGTGCATCTGTAGTCATCTCAAGTCTCAGTATAAGAAGCTAGAAGGGAGCTAAGATTTTGACTCCTCATCCTAGTTTCTCTTTCTAATACCACCCTTCCTCCTAATTCAAGCCTATCTGGATTGCACATCACTGGCTTCACAAAAAAAAAGAGGAATACTATGCTTCATACAGAATGAATGTCCTTTCAGGTGCTATGTCCTTTCAGAGCTGTGTCTGCTTCTTCTACTGACCACACTTTTACCACTTAAAACAATGCATTCTTCAAATAGCTTTTTTTGCCCACTTGGATAAATTTTCTTAGTCTTGTGTTTATTTAACTGTGCACGGTATATTGCTATGTAATACTATAGGTTGCAATTAGAATATCTTGTGGGGTGGGAAGGCTGAGTTTCTTTCTTCTGTTGTTTCAAAAGCAAACAGGTTTTCCAGTATTTTCTATGTTGTCTTGTATTAGGAACCATTCTTGCATTCATAGATTTAGAATAACTGCCTATGTATGTATGCCTTTGAGTTAATGTCTATGTTCATAGAAGTTTGCATATATGCATATGTAGAATTATTTCTGTGAACAGATACCTGTTTGATCAACCATGTTTCCCTTATTTTTCTTTTTATCTCTCTGAGACATCAGTGACACATCAGGATATGACTAACAARCTCCACACAGAGAAACAATATTTTATCTGTAGAGTTGTTCATCAAAGAAATATGTTCCTTGCAAACTGGTCACTGCAATCATAAAACAGCATTAGGCAGCATATATGATTGAACTGGTTTTGTTGGTAGAATATATTTATCTGACTTTATTTTTTTCTAAGGGATTTGTGAGCAGCTCTTTTTTTAAACTTTAGTCAAAATGTAATTACTCTCTGTTTCTATCCAAATGTTACGTATTGTTCTTAGAGTATTTTTCACTGATAAAGAGCTTCTCAGGTGTTTTTTTCTGTGTTTATCTTGCAATATGAAGAACCTGTTATTGTTCAATACTGAATAGTGGAGATAATACCCAATTTCCAAACCTTCAAGTGGAGCTCTGTCTTGTACTCAGTGAGTAGAATAAAATATACATGACAATTGGCATTTCACATATCTTTATCTACAGTTTTTCCACCCAGTCATGAAGTTGTACATAATACTTCTGGAGAGACGTGAGAAAGGAAGGAAGAAGACTGAAATTAGGACCAAAGAAACAAAACACCCCCACAAAAGTAAAATCTTTTTCTTAATGCCTTTGCTACAGCTTTCCAATAATTATGAAAGAGCGATGTATTCTGAAATCAGAGACTACCATTTCAAAGAAAGAAGTATACCCAACATTCTTCTGTGCCCTTTCTAAGGCATCAGTGATCTTAAAAATAAATAAAAGGTCATTATCTGACAGTTTCTAAGGGCTGGAATTTAGCAGGATCAGACGCAGTCCTGCTGGGAAGGAGGGAGAAAAAAATCTGTCTGCATTCTTTCCTAGCTTCCTGGGTTCATGCTAAATATGACTGCTTGGCATAGGAATTTCTGCTTCCATGATATCCCATATGAATAACTGATGTTGAAGAGTCTCACTGAAGTATGCTATTGTAAAGAACTATTCATGAAGTGTTGCAGCTTGTATTGCACCTGAGTGCACAGTCTGGCTCACAGTTATTATTATTAAATCTTGTGAAAGCAAAGCCTGTCATTCTGAGACCATGGGACAGAGAGGACAATGTAGTATCAGTTGGGACCTTGGCACCCTTTGTGAGGCTGAAGTGATTTGGGACAAAGATGATGACAATGCAGACCTTGAGACCTTTGCCTGTTCCAAGTTCTGCTGGCTGGTGATTGAATTTAGCAGTCTGTCCAGTGTCCTGTGCGAAATTTTAGCATTTAGTCTCCACCCAACTCTTGTACTGGCACAAAATTACTACCCTGTGTCCTTGTTGGTGATCACAGCAGGGACACTGAATGACAGAATCACAAAGTGGATGAGGTTGGAAGGCACCTCTGGAAGTTATTTGGTCCTACCCCACTGTTCAGGCAGGTTCACCTGGAACCAGTTGCCCGGGARCGTGTCCAAATGGCTTTTAATGGAGAATATCTCCAAGTATGGAGATTCCACAACCTCTACAGGCAACATCTTCTAGTGCTTGGTCACACTACAGTAAAAATAAAAGGATTGATATTCTGATAGACCCTACTGTATTACAGTTTCTGCCTACTGCCTCTGTTCCTGTCACCAGGTATCACTGAAAACAGACTGCCTTTTTCATATTTTCACCCTCCTTTTGGGTATTTTCAGACATTGATAGATAGATTGTAGACAATGTAGCCTCTGTGCCTTTTGTTCTCCAACCTGAACAGTCCTAGATCTCTCAGCTCCTTCTCACAGTTAAAATGCTTCAGTCCCCTAATCCTCTTTGTAGCTTTTTTTGGGTTGCTTCAAGTATGTCCATGCCTATCTTGTCCTGAGAAGCCCAGAACTGGACACAGGACTCCAGGTGTGGCCTCACCAGTGCTGAGCAGAGAGGAAGGGTCCCCTCCCTTGATTTTCTAACACTTCTCCTAATGCAGCCCAGGAGAATAGGATATATGACCACGAAGATTCGTTCTGGCCTCCCAYTCATACCTTGATCTTTTCTGAACAAGGATGCTGGCAGTACTGCATGCTGAAGCCTGGACTGCCATTCTCTGTTAGTTAAACATCCATTCTGCTGGTAAACACAAAAAGTCAGTCTTTAGGCTTGTCAGTCCAATATCTGCTCAAATCTAGGCTCTCTTTTTCTTCCTTTTTCATAGAGAGGCAGAACCTTGGCAATGACCATTCACACAAACTTTGTCTTGATATCCTCACCCCCACTGGGTTTGCACAAAGGAAACAGCAGGAATGGTGCCAAAATTATTCTGGTATAGCAGATAAAAACAGCTGCTATTGTCCAAATGGTATTAGAATAATTCTCATTCCATCTATAATACCTCATAGTCTAAGCCACTTATGTATTTAAACCTGAACTTTTTACCACAGGAAGAAAAACTACCCAATGTAGAAATATTACAAAGGAATTTTTCTGTGTTTCCATTTTTCATGTTTTGGAAGATACTTGATTAATTAGATTGAATGAGTTGTTTGAACATATCTAATCTGTAAAGATTATAAATCAGAAGTATTTTTTAACCATAATAATATCTATTCTGCTAGCGCTGGCATTTACGCCATTTGGTTTCCTGCTACAATCTCTTGATTTAAATTTTATGTATTTATCTGTGTATCTTTTATGTTTATACACAAAAATTGCTTACTCAGCTAACACACCACCCAAAATGATGTCGTTCTGTAAAGTGATGAAAGCACAAAATTATTTCAGCCTGATCTGTAGCTCACATCCTAGTACAGAAACCATGCCCGATGAATTTTTCTCTCCCAGCATAGCCCCTGGTAAACCAAGCATCAGCAAAATGCTGCTGGTTGCAATAAACTGGATATATCTTCTAGTGAATCTTAAGCTTTCATTCAGTCTCACATAAGGTGTGCATGGATCAGATTTTAGAAAGGGTGCATGACCTAATACTTAATAATAACAGAAAAAAGCCCCATTGCTCATTTTACTGGCTATTCAACACAAGTCATAGCAGAAACCTATTGTCCTAGTTTCAGCTGGAATAGAATTCCCTTTCTTAGTAACYGGTACAGTGCTCTATTTTGGACTCATTACTAAAATAATGATAACCTGATGTTTTGTTTGTTGCACAATAGTGTTTATTCTCTACATCAAGAGCTTTCTGTTCCCATGGTCTGCCAGCCAGCAGGTACAGAGGAGCTGGGAGGGAGCACCACCAGAACAGCAGACCTGAACTGGCCAAAGGGATATTCCATACCATAGAACATCGTGATCAGTATATAAACCAGAGGAGCTGTCTGGGAGGGGCCAGTCTGGCCATCATTGGTCAGCAGGGAGTGAACAATTGTATCTGGCATCACTTGTGTTTCTTGGGTTTTATCTCTCTCTCACTCTCCCTTTTGTCTATCAATAATGAGAATACTAGTAAAAATATTTTACTTTTTTCAAGAAAGGAACTGTTCTTATCTCAGTCCAGGATGTTTATTTTCTTTCTCTAATTCTCCTCCCCATCCTAACATGGGACAGTGCAGTGTGTGAACAGCTGTGTAGTACTTAGTTGCAGTCTGGGACTAAACATCTACCTATCTGAGAAATTCCTTTTTGCCAGGGGTGTGTAATACCCGGGCTCAGAGAAAAAAGAAATTATACCTTTTCTTCAAATATTTTTTTTTAATTTAGAAAGGAAAATATGATATTTTATGTGTTGGACTTGATGATCCTTGTGGGGCCCTTCCGATTCAGAATATTCTGTGATTCTGTTATCTTGCTCATGTGATTGAAAACCAAGGCAAAAAAGCCCCTTAGACTCAGTACATTTTATAAATTACTGTATTAGGCAAAACAATCAATGAGAAATATATTTTAACAAGGAACATCCATTTACCCACTTCCACCATGGTGTCCTTGAACATCAAGCAGTTGCTTTACTTGCTGTTCAGCATCAGTCAAACATTTTCTGTTAGAGCATGCAATCTATCATTCAAAAAATTGCAATCAAGATTTACAGATTATATCCCTAAAACTCAGCACAAGCATTTAAAATAATCAATTGGTATTTAATTAACACACAATTGCTGCTCTAATACGGAATCAAATCCTCTTAAAGTGTGTCCATAATTCCCACTAGAGTGGTAATGTCCTGAGAGTGGAAGAAATACCCTGCGATCATTAGAAGAGTATTGCAAATTATGGAGTTTTTGTCAAGAGATTAAGCACTTCCAGAATCTATTACACATGCAAAAAAAAAAGGCACTGTAGAGCAGAAATGAATTATGATACTTCTTTCCAATCCTTTAAAAATACATTTTTTGACTAAACATATTGTCTCACCATTCTTTCCAAGGAATGTACATAAGACTTCTGCACTGTATTTTTTTATAAAATATGACACAGGAAACTGCTTAAAATGATGCTAACACAATTTTTTTCAAGTTAGTTGCAGCATCTGTCCTRTGAAGACAGGCTGTGAGAGTTAAGGTTGCTCAGCCTGAAGAAGAGAAGGCTCCAGGGTGACCTTGCAGAGACCTCCTAGCACCTGAAAGGGACTTAAGGCCAAAGAAGGACTTTTTTCACAAGGGAATGTAATGATATGATATGGGGGAATGGCTTTAAACTGAAAGAGGGTGAGGTTAGATTAGGTGTTAGGAAGAAATTCTTTATTTTTAGGTTGGTAAGACATTGTTCATCCATCCCTGGAACTGTTCATGCCCAGGTTGGATGGGGTTTTGAGCAACCTGATCTAGTGGAAGATGGGTTGGCCCTGCCCATGGGCCGATGGTTTTGAACTAGATGACCTTTAAGGTCTCTTTCAACCCAAACYATTCTATGATTCTATGAAAATCTCGAAAAAATACTTTCTGCAATGAGCCAAAAAGAACCTCAACATTTTCGGGAGACATTTCCTTCAATTTTTCAAAGAGAAATGATGGGAAGAGTCCTAAAAAATAAATTCAGGGAACACCCTCTCTTGTTTCTTTTAAAAGAAATCAAACTTTATCTTATAATTGGTTGTTTAGTGAATGAAATGAAGAACTATGATATACATAGACTAATTTTACCCAACTTGTCACACTACAGTCAGAATATACAAAAAAGAGCAGATTTAAGAGGAGAATAATAGTTGTCCTGAACTATTCTGTTGTGCTGAAGAAAAGATTAATCAAAGATGGGATTGTAAGTCCAGCTCTTGACTAAGGGAAATGTATGTATTCAGCTCAATACATGGTARCACTTTTTGTGATGGCACCCAGATTCTTCCAAGCTGTGGTTTCCTCACTGGGAATGTGATCCTTCATAGTGGCTTTTCACTAGCTCTTTTTTTCTCTCCCCAAGGACCTTGTGATTTTTCAAAGTCTTTAAAAAACCTAGCACTTACAATCTCCTTAGGCAAAGATTCCTATGATCTAATTACTTACAATGTGCAAGGGTCCTTTCATTTGCTTAGCCTCACTGTCCAGCCATTGTATAGGATTAACTTCTAGTCTTGCTGCTGTATTACACTGTTCACAGTCTTGTATACTTTTGTCATCTGCAACTTTAATTGCATGATTTCAGTGGGGGGCTGAATAGCAGTTCTAAAAACTGATCCATTTCAAACCAAAAGATTTTGTACTAGCAATGAATACTGCATTTCAAAAAGTAGAATATTCATAGGTTAAATATTTGCAGTCGGTAGAGATCCATGTTGCTGTTACTGTTCCATGGGTCTCATACAGAGGCAAACTTTTTCGTTACATATTTCTATGATTTTGTGTTTGAACATCTATCAGAGAAAACAGAAAAAAAAGTTAGACAAGTATCAAATTCAAAGGCATAATTCTGCATTATTTAAATCAATTTTTTCTAGTACCAGATCTAGGATTTTTTTAAATGTTTTTTGTTTTGATTTGCTGTGTTTTTGGGGTATTTTTATATCCCAAATGATATATAAATACATCTGTACCAGTATTTGTGCAATAGCTATGTGCCCTTCTAGCTGATAGATGAATATTCTCTTCCTTGAAATGCTGTCATTCTCACATGCATTGCTTCTCAAATACATGCCTGTGTGTGAGTCTAGATCTGTATCCATATCCATATATTTAGATTTCTAGATATATTCATGTAACACCTTCCCTTGTACTGATAACAGTTGTTTTAAGGTCCATGAGTAATAATTTGTCAGTAAGTGAAAAGCAACAAGGAGGACTAATCTCAGGAATTTTTTTCCTGAAGTGCTGCCTAGATATACCCACCAGAAAATTTCTTCAGTCTCATCTCCTACAGAAATAACACAGGGTGATGATCACATCTCAGTATTTGGAGCTACTTAATTCTGACTATATTGTGTAGAAGAAGGTGCTTATCAGCTAATTAGATTTTCCAGAATTTTGTAAAAGCAGACTGGCCAAACAAAGGAGGAAAATCCTAATGATTTTCTAACAGAAGATGCAGGAAAGAGCTTGACATTATCAGATATGGGACAACCAATCTGGGAGAGAGGATACATGCTTATACTATAAGAAAGACTCAACTGGAGCTTATTCTATCTTAAACTCTGTGATGGTGTTCACAGGAATTCTTGGATGAGGGAAGAGACAAAGATCTGACTCCATGTTTCAGAAGGCTTGATTTCTTATTTTATGATACATATTACATTACAACTATACTAAAAGAGTAGAAGAAAAGGTTTCATCAGAAGGCTAGCTAAGAATAGAATCGCCAAGAATGATAACAAAGGTTTGTGGCTCGGGCTCTGTGTCTGAGCCAGCTGGGCTGTGATTGGCCATTAATTACAAACAACCGACATGGACCAATCACAGATCCACCTGTTGCATTCCACAGCAGCAGATAATCACTGTTTAAATTTTGTTCCTGAGGCCTCTCAGCTTCTCAGGAGGAAAAATCCTAAGGAAAGGATTTTTAATGAAAGATGTCTGCCACAAAACTCAAAACTGCTCAAATGCAAATGAATCTATTGAAAAGCCATGCTCCTTATTATACCAGGACAGATACTATTGTTGCCACAAAGGACTTTTTAAAAAAATATTATGCACGTGCTTTATATGTACACACACATAYGCAAAGACAAATAAGGATACATTCATGTATATGCATAGAGGGAAACTTTGAGGCTTTATTCCCTGTTCATCTCATATTGGCATTAATTTTGTGACCATTTGGAGCTCTTCAGTGAATCATTCTATTCGACATAATGATAGACTATTTTAGTCTCGGAAACTGTTAATATGAAGGTTAGCACATGAAAGAAGAAAACCATAATAGTAAATAAAAGTAACATAAATTTTAAACACTTTAAAAATGTTATTAAAATATTAATTAAAGTAATATTTATTTTAAGAGTCTAGCTGATTACACAGAATCCAAGATTCGATTAATGTCTTTAACTTATTATTCTCCTCAGCTTTATTTTTTTTCTTTAATACATTTATGTTACTTAGCTGCATCAGCTATATTATAAGTTCATTCCATCACTCAGCACCTTCTCTATCTAATAATTGATTTCTGAGTTCACTTTCTATTTATATATATTTTCTTTGCCATTTAAACTCTGTTCTACTTGACCTGAAAGCTCAACAAGATAATCAGTCTTAGATGAGAAGAAGGGCATACTAGACAATACAAATTTTGGACAGATGTACAGCTCATTAGGTAAAAAACCTGCCTGGATTGCTGAGCCCAAAATATGGTGGTGAACAGAGCTATATTCTTCTGGTGACTGCAAAAATGTGGTGTTCCCCAGGGTTCACTGTTGTAGCCAGCTCTGTTAAATATCTTTGTCAACGACATGGATGAGGGGATCCAGTGCACCTTCTGTGAATTTGCAGATGACAGCAAGCTGCCTGGGAGTGTGGATCTGCTGGAGGGTAGAAAGGCTCTTCATGGGGATCTGAACGGGCTGGATCAATGGGCTGAGGCCAATGGTGTGAGGTTTAACAAGGCCAGGTGCCAGGTCCTGCACCTGGGTCGCAGCAACCCCAGGCAGTGCCACAGGCTGGGGGAAGAATGATTGGAAAGCTTCTCCATGACAGAAGACCTGTAATGTTAAATTTTGAAACAGGATGCCCAGGAATTTGGTTGAGCCACCATCCCTGAAGGTATTTAAAGACACTTAGGTGTGACACTTGTTGATATGGTTTAGTGGTAGACTTAAAAGTGCTGCTTTAGTGGTTGGACTTGCTGTTTTAGAGATCTTTATCAGCCTAAATTGTAGAGTTTTGTGCTAAATTTGAATCTTGAACAATTTACAAAACTGGTTTTTCTGATGTTATGGGATGAAATCTCTACGTGTTCTTTAACTCTTTTTTCTTTAACATAGACATCTCTATACTACTCAATATTTTTTCTACTGTGCTATCTGACTGTCTTCAAATTGGTATAGAGCAATGACTTTTAGCTGGAAAATGCAACTATTTAATTCATCCTCTCTTGGGTTTGGATGCTTTATTTCTTTTACAAGTATGATGTATTATGTATGATTATTATACATCTTGACTCTTAAAGAGTAAATCAGAAAGGGCATTGTGAATGCAGAGAAGTAGATGAGGTTGGATTTGACTCAGATATTCTAAGGATTCTTCCTACAGTCTTGAATAAGGCCTGAAAAAACCACCAAATTCTTCTTCTTCCCTTGAAATATAGATCACTTTAATAAAATGTTTATTTGGTTTTGAGTAGCACTTCCTGTCCCCACTCCTTGTTACTCATTTTTTACTTGAAGTAATCCTAGAGTTTTATCATTCTGGAAATCTTAAACCAATATTTTATAGAATGGGTGATTAGATATACTTGATGGCATCCCATGTTGCTTTAACAGGATATAAACTTATTTATCTTTCTGCAGGATAATGTCATCTGATTAGGAAGCAGCAGTTGCGTGCRTATTTAAAATGTCATTTTTGTTGTCTCTTAGTCAAAAACTAGGCCACCTATTTTTTAATGACAATGAACATGGCAACAGCACACTCTGTGAATAAGCATTGTGCTATTTTTGTTCAATTTATAGGATGGAAGTCAAGTAAAATGAGACATGCAATGTTCAGATGATAATGAGAGAGAAACCACATGAAGGCTTTAGATTTTTTCTTTTCCTGTTGAATATTGTCAAACTAGATAAAACCTTTAGCCTCTAGAAAGTAAAAGAACTAATTAGGCTAAACCCCAAATTCTATGTTAGTGCAATTGGCTAAAAAAATAARTACTTCTACCTTGGCAAAATGACAATGTTTGCATTTTTGTTGTTGTTTGCAAATAGTAGTGATTTTACTCTAGATATGGTTGAAATAATCTGGTGTTTTCTTTCAATTAAAAGTTATCTTTTGTTTAATTGTCAAAGAATAACCAAATTACTGTGTCTGACATTTTTATTTTGTTGTGTTTTTTACTAGCTTTATAACAATGAATCACATAATTTCTGACAAATGTCAACATCTTACAACTTCACCTAGATTTCGGCTCTTTTCCAGCACACATGGTCTAATTTAGGTGTCATATTAGAGAAATCAGGTTCTGCACAGAGTATCCAGCTGAGTGCACTACCTTATCCCCAAGTGTTAAATGTTGACACTTTCTTATATGTATATCAGGTTACTGTTTAAAAAAAAGTCCTTGGGAATTATCAGCAAACATTACTTTCTGTTATACAGTAATATTATACATGGGGGAAAATTATTGGAAGTGTTATGAACAGATGGTGCAGAAGGAAGAATAGTATTCAATAATAAAACATAATGGGRCAGTACACTACACAAAAATGTTAAAAATCTTCCACCTTCTTGACACTTGAAGAATAAAATTCAGTTATTATTTGTAAATCTATATTTTCATRGAAGAACATTGCTTTTCATTAAAATGCCTTCATTTTGGAACTTTTCTGTAACAGATCATTGTTTTCCTGGCTTTAGAGGGCAGTTATAGATGTCCACTTGTATATGCAGGTGTTCACAAAGGAGAGTTTGTGATGAGGCCTTCCTGTTTTCTTCTTTGCTTCTGCAGTCCTTTTAGCCAAGAGTTTATGATAAAAGAGCCAAAAAACCTTCTACCAGGAAATTAATTTCAACTCTAGGATATTTTTTTTCCTTTTAAATTACAAGTAAAATTAACTGAGCTGGTCTTCACAGCTCTAAGTGAGCTAATTATCCCATTGAATTTTAATCTCTCTGAATGAAACTACTAAAAAAAAAGTCACAGCTGGCTGATAGGGAATATACCTACTCTTGAACTCTGATTAATAAAAGAGCATTTTAGAAGATATCATTCAGTAGTTTAGCATGATAGGTGAATATTACCTGAGAGTCACCTGTCATTTAGACCACTCATATCAGATGGTTAGTGTGAAATACATCTCTGTCTTCCTATTTTCCCTTAAGGTCCATGTGACTTCCCATACTGAAGCATTATAGAGCTGCAGATTCTTATAATGTGGTACTTCTATTGCATTTACAGAAAATAAGGAATAGGGTCTTTAAGTCATCAGATTTCACAATGCCTTTGAGTCTCTGTTTTGGTACCTTTTGTATTTTCCAAAGGGCTGACTTTGAACAAATAGCTTTGAAAGAGCTCAGAGGGAAGGAACCAATTTCCCCAAAAGACTAGAAAAGCTTTTCTCAAATATCTGTTCCATGGATTATAAAGTGACTTTAAAGGACCATTTGAATAAAATTAAGTATTTCCATTTTTGATCAAAAATGTAGGAGAGAAATTATTAAAAACTATGATGGAAAACTAAAGTAATGCTAACATCTCTAACAGATCGACATTTTTGAGTCAGTTTTAAAATAGGAGTGGTATAAATAACCAGCTAATTTTATCCAAATCTATTCAGCCATTCAGAATTGTTAAAAATACATCAGACACCTCCTTCCATCCAGTAAATACAAAGCTGCTGTGCTGTAGCTGACRGTTTGGATTCAATTTGGAATCCTAAACAGAGGAAGCCTCTCTTAAATTCATGAACCTCTTAAAACACTTTTTKKTTTTTTTTATAATAYAATTATATATATAATGCAGTATCAGTGCCCTCAGAATACATTTGATTTAAGATTATTTTAGTGTATGTATAACCATAAAGTGCTAATCCCTACAGCAGGACTGACTTTTTCATCTCTCATTGAGAAATACAAGGCTTTGAGAAACTGCTGCTATTTTTAGATATAGAAGCCAGGTACAGGTTATTAATTACTGCTAAGCCTCAGAAATGTCAACTTTGAATGAGAATCTTACAGCATTAGGTATTKTACTGAACATCTCATTAAACAATTTAAACTAAATATTTGAAAATCTTGTGGAATGTTAGCACCTGAAACCTCTGGCTGGACATGCCCCGTAATTTCCTTGCACTTTGCTGCTTTTCCCACTGTTGAGCTACAACAAGGTGAAAACCAGCTCTAATTGACTGTCTCTCATCCTCCAGCCAATGTTTTGGCAGATGCAGGCTTCCTACAGGTGGTCTCCCTGGAGTCTACCAAGAAAGATGCTTAGCTTTTGGGATCTGCCACGGAGCAGATTATGCTCTCCAAAGGACTCACTCAACTGATGTGGACCCAGCTCCTCACTGCACAACAAAGACAATCTCCCAGCTGGCTTGTGGAGTACTTGATGATCAAAAGTTTACATCTCCTGAGTTAAATTTCCCTATAKACTCAGGCCTTCCAAATGTTATCAAGAGTTTGTACAAAGCAGGATGAGAGCTGTAAATAACATAACTGAGGAAACAAAATTTTCCTGAAAAATCTCAGTGTGGTTGGTTGAAAGGTTTTTGTTTGRTTTGGTTTTTTACCTGACACCTTTCTCTAAACATTAAAGAAAATGAAACATAGTTGTTACAGTAGTACTAGSTCAGAATATATAATCTAACCAGTCTTGTAGCTTTGAAAAGAAGAATTAAAAATTTATTTACAAATTAATAATTTTCATTTAAGTACTRTTGCATCTTCTAACCCTGTTAACTTTGCAAGATACAATTCCAATTTATTATTATGCAAGTTTTTAATGAAAATAACTGTAACAAGAAAATTTATGAAGAAAAATTAATGAAGAGAAGAAAACTTCCACTGAGGTTTACTGGCTTATCCTTTATTATTCTTCTTATATATGAAACACAAACAAATCACCAATCAATTATTTTCTTCTCTGGTGTAATACAGCACAAAAATTTTMTTTTCATATGTCTTTCARAAACATGTTTATTATCAAAGAAATTTTTGTGGTTTTTTTTTCCTATAGCTGAAGCATCTCTTTGTCTTATATTCTGAAAATCATATTTATTTGAAGCTGTGACTCTTTCTCTGGAACAGATCCAGAAAGAGAAAAAATTGGYTTTGGCTTGACACTAGTTAAAGCTTTTTAAGTAAGTAACATTCTGATTCTGCAGCTGAAAAATGAGAAGAGGAAAGCCAGATAGTTTCTCATGATGATATTTTCCTTCATGGGACCTTAACGTCCCTTGGAACTGAATGCAATGAACAGATAAAAATTCCCCCACAGAATATCCAGCTGGGAAACATATGCTTCATGCCACCTCTCCAAATCAAAATTAAGATCAGAGAGAAGTAGCAATGGAGTCTATTGGGAGATGAGTTCAGATCTGAAAAGATGGGCAGGAGCACAGAAAATGTGCTGAGAGTGTAAGGAAATTTCTTATATATACAACCACCCTTGGAGAAATTCTGTTTTTAATATATAATGAACTTCAAATTTGAATTTCAGAACATTGCATTTACAAAATTATTCACGCAGGGAAAAAAAGTATAAATGATAGAATGTTGCTTCTGCAAATAAGTATTTTTCATACTGTTTTCTTGTTTCATAAATATATATTTATACCCATCTTAAGGGGCAACTACTAAGAAAATCCTAGAAATACACCCATAAAATAACAATAAACAAGACCATAATGAGGACTTCTAACCAAAGTTTGTCTCTTAGAATTTTTTCACTGTATRGAGTTCACTGTACTGAGACCACGTAGCTCTGCATTTATAGGGTTACATATTATTTTAGTGGTTAAATATGCCTAAATCTCTAACAATAAAAATTCCATCATTAAGAAAAATTACTAGTTTAATTTATATTTGTTTCAGTGAAAGAAAATATTTAAAATATACATTTTTYGTTTAGATACAAAGATTCTAAGTTTTTTATTTATTTATTCYTTTTCTCYTGACCCATTCCTTTTCTCATCTGTTCTGAAATATCTTATGTATTGCTATAATTTTAAGTTTATTGTAAGAGAAAKCAGGTGTAATAAAATAACTTATATTTCATGGATAGTGGGGGTTTTTACATATTAAGGAACATGTATTACACTAGTCTTTTTAAAGTTGTTTTGTCCTTTCTAGCTTTCAAATGCACTTAGCAGGAAAATRTCTGGGTGATTACACTAATTGTCAATGTGAAAAGTGAGAAAACTAGGAAAACAGCACAACTTGCATGAGAAGAGTAGAATTAATGTTGAATTTAAGTTTCCTCACAAACTCCACTTAGGGTATTTAAGATTACTCCAAATGCATGATATCAAGAATGCAAATGTATTTGAATATGAATGTATTTGTTTTCCATTAAAGTAATGATATAATACATAATATTATTTTAAAATATGATTATTAGYAGTATTTGTGTTGCTCTTACTAATATCTTTTAAMWAAAAGTATATTTCCGAGGTAAAAAAAAACCATAAAAAAGCTTCCCTATGGAATAACCAGATTTTGTGGCTGAAAGGGAACTTCTGCTTAGTCTTGCCTTGTTCTGCTGTATACAGTTGCCTCTGTACCACAGTCAGGCCAAGAGTTCGAGAGTTCCATGTAAGCACTTTCTAAGACTATTCTGAATGTTACTGTTGCTGGCTCCTTCCTTGAGAAAAAGAAGTAATAGCAAAACTGCTGTGAAAGCAGGAGAAGCTGTCTTGATCTAAAAAATGCAAATCAGTTATAAAACTGTCTTAAAACYACTTTTGAAAGGAAGATTCTTCCTTTCAACAACAGTGATTTTGTTTATGAACAAATTTAAAAGTTTACTTTCACCAGACAAAAATTTGATTTCCAGAGGGTGTTAATAGCTATGCAGAAAAGAGATAAAATGTATCATAGAAAGCACTGCCTTCCCTAATTTATGATTTTATCATTTTCTCATGAACATTTATATGYAGTTTTTATGCTCTGAATTTTTCACTACATTATCTGTTTGTTGTTTGCTATGTATTTGCCCACTCAGCAGGGTACAGATTGCGTGTGGGTGTACGTTCTTGCATTGTGACTGCACAGCTTGTTTGTGGACGTTTGCAGCTAGCCCAGGACAAGCTCATGGAGTCAGTGGTACACAAGAGCTGGCACTGTGCAAATGAGCCAGTTATAGTCCCAGCTCTGGGGAAGGTGTGAGAGAGTGTCCTGTCARTGTCTCTGCCTCATTAGTTTATTAGAGAGAAGTGATGGAAATCTACAGACCATCCTGCTAGAAGGCTCAATTTTCTGTCCCATTCTGGAAAATAGTTTGTCTTCTGAAGGAAATTTTTGTACCTRGAAGCCTCTGCATGCATCATGTATCTCTTACATTAATTGAGTTCTTCATGGATTAGTTTTGTGGAAAGATCATGATTTTATCCAAAAAGTGAATTTTGAAAGTTTTTGAGGAGCTCTCAAGGTTATTAATGCGTATTATACAGGTCATATTTTATGCTCAAATGAAATTGTGTTCTTTGTACTTTTGTAGATATTTATTAAGGGAAAGGCTAGACTAACACACTACCTAAGTGAAGAGGTRAAATTTCTACACCTCTTTTCTTTAGCTTTGTTGAATATCTTTGCTTCAGGATTGAGAYGACGGACCTGAGGGAACTGCCTTTGGTTAAGGTAATGGGAATCTAACCATGAACTCCTGGTGAAGCAATCTCCAAGAACCCAGGCAGTTAAAACCTGTTTAAGAAATCAAGGCAGTAATGCRCACACATATATGTATATATACACGTACTAAAACACTTAAGGGATTTTAGACAGCACCCTTGGAAGTTACGTTCTCTGACAGATTTGAAACCCTGCTGAGAATGCTCTTACTTGAGARCATATCTTACTGTATCTCACAATAGAGTGACAGGCTTGATATACTAGGGGATAGAAATATAATTCCATCTAATGGATGGTATTGCTCAAATCTCCTGACCTCCCAGGGTAAAAATTAGAACAAATCTTAGATATTTTTGAACAATTCTGGTTCCTTCCTGTARGAAAAGAGATATTTCAACAAGAAAAGTTACACTAAGGGTAACAAGGATGATCAAAGGTATGACATGGCTTCTGTAAGAAGGGCGTTCAAATACAGCAGTCTGACCTGGAAGAGAAATGATCTAAAGTGGATACRGCAGAATGTCAGAAGTGTCAGGGAGAAGGTAAATAGGGAAAGATTGTTTACTGTCTCCTCTAACACAAGATGTAGGGAGCATCAGATAAGACAAGTATATCTGAAGTTCTAAACAGAAAAAAAGGGAGATACTTCAGGTGTAGCTATCCATGGAATTCTCTGCCAAAGGAAATTAGACATACTCTGACTGTAAGTAACTGAGTGTCACATTCATGAAGGAAAGAAAATAGTGACAGCTACACAGCAAGAGTAGTACTTCCCTACATAGTGTCCCTAACTGCCATAGATTTGATGTATATTTAAAGGAATGCCTTTGCAGCGATTGTTACACATCTGTTATTGGTTTTGTCAGCTACATAAAACTGGGATAGCTGTTTCTTTGGTCTGATATTATATGACTTATATCATTCCTGTAAACATTTCTTGTTACAGAAAATTCTATTACCTATCTGTAATTCCTTGCCAATATCCACAATTCCCATAAAGGATTACACCTCATTTGGAAACTGTTTTCTCTGGTCACAGAGGTAAAAAGAAAATAATCTGTGACTTCAGAGTCATGAAGTCGCTAGAGAAGCTTGCCTTTACACAGACACTATGCCAGGAACAGGGAGGGATTCTGTGAAGTCCCATGGTCTCAGAGGAAGTCTGTATAGTCTATGATATCSAGAAAAAGTTGATAATACTGTATAGGTATGTAGTAGTTAATTATGATTGGGACTATTTCAAGCAAAGAGCACCTGATTGTCTGTGTGAGAAACCTGCTCACACCTTGCATGTGTGTATGTGTGATGAGCAAGAGAGTAAAGGGATAACTGTTCCTAGTCACCTGTCAGTGAAAATGTCCTCAACAATTTATATATACAGCATGTGTCATAAAATGGACATATGCTTTCAGAAGAGCTTTCTATGCTTTCTATATATCCATGAAAGATTTCCAAGAGCTAATCTGGAAGGAAATGAGATTGTTTCTTCTGAAAATGTCTCATAATTTTCACCACAATATCTCTTTTTAGGAAACAACTATAAATAAAGTTTTTGCTTTACTGCACACCAAAGTGATATAAATTGGGTTATTTTCATTTTTTTCAGAGATAAGTAGCAGTTTTGTATAAGGATATTTTGTCTCTCTTTTTTTAATATTAAGAAAGCTATCAGTCTCTGGTAYAGACCACATATTTCAGAATAATGTTTCTATCATTAGAGACACTGATGATGAGCCATTTTTTCAGAATTGGTGACAGAATACTATGAACTTTCCTTTTTTTATTCTTTTGGTTGCTTAAGTTTATAGTTTCATAATAACATTTTTTGACTGGTTAACTTGGAATGGGTTTTTGATTACTAGGGGAAAAAAATCCATAATTAGTCCTTTAGATATCTCTGAAATTGCCTGTGATTTCACTCTCTAAGTAATCCACGAAACATTAACTAAGGGGGAGTGAGTGGGTAGAGCTAACTGCCATTATTTACTTTTAGGACCTTTTGATAAAGAATACCTGCCCAGTTCCTGTCTCATTTCTGAATCAGTAAATAATATTTGTAGCTTTCTTCTAATGACCAAACACTGAAAGGAGAGAAAATTATAGCGATGATCAAATTCAATACACCAGACCAACACAAAAAAAAAGAAGTTGCATCGATTTCATAAACTGGGATCACATYAGACCTCTACATAAAGAGCTTTATCCTTTATACTTTGAAGGTGTTATTTAGTCTTAAAACATTTCAACATTATTACAGGAAAACATGAGACAATGACTAATAGCATGCATTTTTGTTGCAATTATGTCCAAACTGAAGCAGAATAATACAAAACAAGGGAGAATCAGTATTACATCCACATGTACTCTTAATATTATGAGCATGAAAAAAAGAGAACAAGAAGCTGGGGCTTTAGCAGAGGGTTTAAAATTACATTTAAAMGATAAAATTGTTTGATCATAACCATGGTAATCCTAAATGTTTCTTTTTAGCTGTAAATATTCCTCTGACTTCTGAACAATATTTTAATAAAACTGGTGCATTATTTTATTGGTCATCTCTGTATTTCTGCTTCATTTTCTGCATCCTGTGATTTTAAAGATACAGTTAATAAGCAGTTAATCAGCTGTCAGTAATATATTTGTTACAATTTTCAGATAATTGCATTTAGAGTGATCCTGTCTAGAATATGAAGCAGGTATTAACAATGGTGTCCTTTACTTCAAGTAGCTAAGGTTTTTGTCTGGAAGATGAATGCATTTGCTCTTYTCTTGACAGAAATACAAAGCTTTCAGCTTCTAGAGCATCCTATCAGCTATCACTCGTCTCACTTTCAATCAAGTAATTTTACCCAATACTATTTGCATATTAATGGTAATTAATTATATGCTATATTTGGCAACAACTGCATGTAGATTCATTAAGGAATCTGATATTTGGTTTGTTATGTTGTTTTAAACTTTATAACAATTAGCAGAGCACATGCATCTAAAAGGGTGGATCTGAATTAATTTCTCGTGTCTACTTGTCTGTCCTTGACAATAATGTGATACTTTAAAGATGTCTAAATAATCCTACCAAGTGAAAATATATTGATTTATGTCCCTCAGGATCTTGTACACACAGGACACTGCTTGATAGAATAAAAACATTTCATTTATGCTAAGGTAACAAAGAAAAATTTCCTTTTTTACTTTTTCTTATAAGAATCAGAGATAAGTACTGCTGATATTGCAGATTAATCCATTGTTTATGTGTAAGCATCAGAAAATAATGAATTAAAATACAGAATGAAAAAGCAATGTAAAGCATGTTCTTCAATAATAGGAAGGATAACTGGCTGGAATCTTTAATGCACACAGAAAAAAATATACACATCCATTCTGATGTACAGCTTATTAATTTTAAAATAGAGTTTTGGACTTGACAAAATTTTATTTAGTGTTTTAATGAAAAAATTTAACGGCAAGATAATGGAATTGACACAAACTCTCAAATATGCAAACATTTCAGTTCATAAGTTTTTAAAAGCAGCATATCCGGACTTTCCAAATATAACTGAAATGTATATTTCACTGCAAAAGCCGTATCACTGTTAGCTCTTACAGTGGAAGTCACATCTACACAGATAATTAGCTTCACAGGTTATATAAACCCTGAAGAAGGAGCACTGCACTAACATCGTTGGACTTGTTCTCAAGACTCCTTCAGAAGCATCTCAGGTATAAACTTATCCTCTGTTCAAACCCCACATTTTGGTGAGAAATTTCACTTTATAAGTAAAAAGGGTAAAATCAACCAACAGTTAGCATTTTTTCTCTTTTGAACTTCCTTCTTACATGCTTGTTTTAGAGAAAAAAGAAGAGAAAATAAATCTATATTAACCTACAGTCATAGATTTCTCCTCTAGGTTTTTGGTTTTAAAACTGTGGGAGCAAAATGCCAAACAACTATCAATGTTAGCCCTAGTCAATTGGCTCTAATATAAATATTCTCCAAGATAATCCATCCTTGGGCTTCAAGCAGCTTTCAGTCTAGAAGGAAATATGAATACTGTTCATTTGGACTAGTATTAGAATGGTGTACAGTTCAAACAATCTGAGAGTTTTCTATTGAAGATGGCCTGATTCACTCACAAGGTAGATGCTCCTGATGGCAGAAATAGACATGAAATGTAAATTGAAGACTACACTTCATCACAGTACCTTGAAGCAAGGACAAGAGTCTGTGAGATGATTTGCTGAAGGGCCAGTGGAGGATTTCAAGGAGGGAGCAACCATAGTCTGTCTAATCACCAGCAAAGCTAATTCTTAATGGGCTAGAAAGAATAGCAATGCTAATGCCTGGACGTAAGCTGAATTCCTATTTTCTGGATAAACCCAAAATTTCATAACAGTTTCCTGAATCTTCTTTTATTATTCCCTGAATAATATTCCCTTTTTCTAACTATTCTCCTTGCACAAAAGGGCTATTCCTTTCATGGTTAAAGTCTGACAGTAATGCAATGGAACACATCAGCATGAAATATAGGGGTTTATTTTTATACATTCTTGATCATATTTTTAAGGAATAGATACTGAAACCACTTCAGGGCGTAACTGAAGAGACCTTTTAAAATGTCCCTGCTGGCAGTATTGTGCTGATGAGCCTGATAGTGGAACTGGTCTTGCTGATATAATAATGTCTTTGCTAGGCTGTAAACAATGGCTTTAATCAAGGTCCTAAATGCTTTACAGACAAAGTGTTCTTTCAGGGTTTCTTGATTTTATGGAGTCAGAGAGAGTGTTCTGCTTTTGCTTCCATTGTGCAATTCTCCCCACCCTCAATGTCTTCTTATCCTTGTAAATCTTGACAACTAAAGACAACTGCTTAAAGTACTTTCAATGCACTGACAGCTGTTAATATTATAGATTTCTGTATGATGTAAGTAATGTCTTTGCTCTACCTTATTGAAATGGAAAGAAAAGATGTTCTAAGAATTCCTCTTGGGAACAGATTTCATTCTGTTTCTGAAATATGTCCATGAAAAAGGCAGAGGTCCACCCTTGTACTCAAACCCCTTTCACCTTCTAAAACCTTATGTGCATTGGGGAACTGATGATTGCTAAACAGTGCACCCACATCTCCACAACAAAAGTACTGATTAGGATATTGGGATATAACAGTAAACCAGTAGAGAAAAAAGCATTTACACACAGAGTGAAAACACCTTTCCACCCATTTCTGTTGTTGTGGGTTTTCCCAGCTTCACTCCCAGGCTCAACTTTTCTCCTCCACTGAAGATACCTCTCCTCCCTGCACTGTTGTTGCCACAGGTTACACCCCTTCAGGGGGACATGGAGTGTTGTGGTCAAGGCATGGCGGTTGAGCTCTGCCAGCCTCTCATTTTAAAGGTCTCTTCCAATCTAGTGATTCTGTTATCTTGTGGTTCTGTTTTCACCCTTTTCTTGTGCTTCAGGTGGGTCTTCCATGGGTCCCTGTCCCTTTGGAGGAGTGGAGTGCCAACACCCTAAAACTTGGTGTCCCTTCTMTTCTCTTGCTCCACTTTCCCCTGCTCCCCCTCCCCAGCATTTACTGCCCTTTTTTAACACACTTCCATGGTGACACTACCGTCTAGGCTCGGGGGCTGCAATGGATCCATCTGGAGCTGGCTGTGTCTGGCACAGGGCAGCCTGGTCCTCTGCTCAGGGAGGACACCTCTGCATCCCACCACTGCCAGCACCCCGGCAATGCCACTGATATAATCTGCAGGTAAATGTACAACTCTGCATGGCATTTGCATGTTACAGGAGGTGCCAACAGGGGGTGAACAATTGGGGTTGACAACAGGGCCAAGGGAGTGAACATTCTTCTAATCAGAGCCACACTCAGTTTGCTGCCTGAGAACAACAGAGTATAAGTATACCACAGTCAATCACCTGAACCACTCGGGGGAGGATTTTGATATTTCAACTTATGGCTTTAATATTTACCAGCAAAATAAAGTGGAGAAGTTACCTGGGTCTTTTTTTATTAGATTTATCTTATTATGAATAAGATTACTTTTTTATTTGGTTTGATTTTTCTTTTCTTAACTTTGTAATATTCTACAGTGTACAAAAGAATCAGTGAAATGAAAAGTCATTTCAGCCAAATAATAAACACTTCATCTACAAAATGGAGCATGTTCTTTTCTTCTGGAAGGCACCTCTTCATACTTGAATTGTTTTGATAGACTATAATTCCACAGAGCTTTCTTAAGAGACTACTCTTACAAGCTCTCCTTTGAAATGAAGTCTGTTTCCAGTGACATAAAAATCAGATCTATAGCTTTAACAGCTCTGTTTTGTTCTTATAAGGGGAGGTTCCAAAAAAAAACAAAAATCCAACCTGTGCAGCATTCTTGCTGATTGGATTTGTGTAAAACTTTTTTAAGGATCCTTCCTCTCCCACTCAGATGAATCAAAAAAAGAAGACAGGGATTAAGATGGTCATGCCAGTATATCTGTGACTTGCTAAACCTCCAAAAAACCCCCAAACTTACTGTGGCCCTCAGGCAGTTCTTATTGCAGTAATATTATATAGAAGAAGCAGCTATAGCCCTTAATATGTTCTTCACTGATAGTTTCTATGAGAAATGTATTTTTACTGTAGTGTATCCAGGGTTAGCAAGAGTCCTTAAATATTTTAAAGAACTATAGAATAATTTTTTTCAGACTATTGAGTTCAGCCATAAACCCAACACAAAATTCCCCAGTTGGCATTGAGGTTTGTCTATGTTTCCCTCCAGGAGCAGCTACCAAGGGAAACATCAAATGCAGGTATAGGGCAAGTACTGCCTCTGGGGCTTGTTGCACAGGTTTGCTCTGGTGGGGGTGATTTATGAATTCTTCAATGTTGTTCCTCATTTAGGAATTGATTTTGACAGAACACCAGTATCACGCAATGACCTATCTACCAATATGTGCAGTATTTCAGTGTCTCACCTCCTTAGGACAGGCATTAAGCATCATTTCTAAGGTGCATTAAAAAAGGCTACTACTTTCCCTCACCAAAATAACCTCTAACTTGAAGAAAGATGTATGAAGTCCAGCAAAATAAGGCTACCCATATGCCTACCTCCATGTATAGCCCTATCTAACAAAATGAAGCCTGAATATTTCTGTGGCCTTTCCACTGCCGATCGCTGAGGAAAACAGTGTCTCATAACACTGTATATAAAATTCAGATGTCTGAAGAAATGGAAGGGGACACAAGCAAGTCATTTCTCACAGTCTGTCAGCTCCAGTCTGCCTGCCTGGACTCATTCTGATTATAAAATGAGGTAACTSTAGTGTGGTCTCCTGTTTATCCGAGCTGCATTTTTGAGGGAGGGTGTCCTGTGAGCTGTGGATTCCTGGAAAGAAGCAGCTCATGTATTTGCCTATTGTGCAGTCTACATGCAGGAACACAGAGTGGTTGTACATCTTTGCTAACAATCACCCCATCCATAGGTAGGGTGGAATAATTTCCAGGTGCCCTGCCAGTGTTTGCAAGTGTGGATTTTTCAGTGCTATCTTTTTGATTCAGGAAGTCAAAATGAATAAGTTGAGATTTTTCATCAAACTTAACAGTTGCTTATCAGTCATAATATTTTGGATATATTTTTTTGGGAGAGATTAAAGCCAAAAAACCCTGCAAAATTTAAACCTCCAACCTACCATATAGTTCTTGGTATGGTGGGAAGAATGAATGTCACACTGGAATATGAATTCCAATACAAAGCTTTTATGCATGTAAAATGCAAACTTAGAGTGTTTTTACTGGCAGATGTATTTCTATTCCAAATGAAAAATGTAGGCATATTTAAGGTTCAATAATATGGAATGACTTTTTTAGCAAAAGCAAAGAGGTTAGTTTACTGATTTCCATATAGAATATATGCAGTCTATTTTCAAACTGAGATTAGGCACAGTTTACCTTTTGCTGACAGTCACTGTTCTCCCATGAGCTAGAATAGACAGGAATGCCATTCCTATGCTAATTGGACAAGAAGACTCATTGCCACAGCAGTATATCATGAAATATTTGTATCTTATATTTTACTTTATGCTTTTCTCTAATTTCTAAAAGGTGTATCCAGTTATGCTCATAAATACATCAATTAGTCCTGATACCATATAGACRTGATGTAGACTAGGGAAAATATACAATAATTTGAAAAAAGTAAAAACTGTTAATGTAATTCTGTCACTGTCTCAAAAAGGTTGATAAGGCATTTCTGTAGTTTGCTGATGCTTTATGTATTTACCAATAGGAACAAGCAAGGTGCCCAGAAAATGATTCTTACTTGACAGCATTTTTTCCTTTTTTACCCGTCCTTATATATTTTAATAGCAAATGTAAATTCAGAGATCAGTAGTGAAAAATAATCAGATTGCACCAATTATTAGGACAGGGATGAAGACACTAAAATAATACTATTAAGTAAAATCTAACAAGACATTGGCACATTGTAACAACCAGTATCTATAGCAAACAAACCAAATCTGAAAAAACGAGAGAGGAAGATGCATTACTGTGTCCCACAGATATCCTACTGATTTGATCTATAGTATATGTGACCACATGCATAATAAATGACTTCACAAGAACAAGGTAGGACATTACCATTGGAGTTATGCCCTTGTATCTCAGTTAAAGATATAGATGCAGCCATTAGATTTATACTGCTTCTACTTATTCTCCACACAGAAATGTTCCAGCGCTGTTTCCTGAATTTTGATATTAAAGATAAGTGCTGAAAAGATGCATGAAAGAAAAGAGACAAATCTTATCTTATTATTCCATCTTTTTTTTTTTATTTCTACCATAAAAGGTTTAGATTACACAAACAATAGAAAATAATATAAATCAGGTAACTTGACAGAGAGAGCTCAGAACCAAGGAGAGAACTCCATTAACTAAAGAAAATCAAGCCCTTTATGAGTGTTAAACAMCCAAAAAGAGGATTTCAATGCCACAAATTTATTTTTATGGTGAGGAAATGTACACTGATCAAGTACCGATGTAACAGATTAATTATTATCTGTAGCTCCCCAGCTATTGCCAGCTAATTTGCCCTTTTCTTAAATGAAGCCTTTATAGATTTGTAGCATTGAGTAGCTGGTACAATTGAGTTGTGTGTGTCCAGCAGGCCTGTGACAAGAGATACTATAAAGCCAATTAACTACAAAATAAAATAAATGGTTCCACCTTTCTGTTACAGCTTCTTGTCTCACACACTCGGGTTGGGCTTCAAAGTGTGCTGGCTGGTTCACAAAGCACCAGTCTTGTGGTGYACTGTAAAACCAGAGCAGAACTAGATGCCATTAATTTTCTTCCTGATGCATGATTGCACAGTGTCATGTTAGGGTTTGTTATTGAGAGATAACTCTATCTGAATAAAGATGCAATTAAGTCCATATGCTGAAGTCAATAATATATATTTTATTTAACAGTGGATGTGAGGTAGACAGAAATAGAAAAGATGGGGAGGGCGGAGCAGAGAAGGGAGAGAGAGATGGGCAAGGAGGGAGAAGACAGAGGGAAGGGAAAAGAGAGAGACAGAGAGAAGGAGAGGAAGAGGAAGAGGGACAGGGCTGTCCATTGGCTCTTTTTGACCCTGCTCTTCTCAGTGGTGGGGACCCAAAAGTCATTCCTCTTTTCAGTATTTATACATATTAGCAAATGAGGGAATGCTCATTGGCTACACAGTTCTTTTATTATATTGGTCAAATTACTCCCTTGATAATTAATTAACTAATGTTAATTAGTCATATGTCCGTTCTTTCTCTTTGAGTCAGTATGTTTCTTGAGTTGATGGGCTGTGATCTCGTTGTGATTTCCTCCTGCCAGAATTACCTTTTGTCCACTTCAAGCTTATTTCAGCACAGTTGCTGAGTAGGCTTTTCATATGGTTCATCATTCTTTATGTCCACTATCAGTGATACATTCTTCTCCCCAACTTTTTAAACCTCCCCCAAAGTCTCAGACAACAGTACCACTTTTATGGTGTCTCAAGTTCCAGTTCTGGTTGCTTAACTTGCAGTGTAAATTCCAGGTATCCCTGAAGGCATATTTAGGAAGGGCTTTGGTGGTCACAGATGCCATCTGTCCCATAACATGGGATGATCTTTGTCTGGCTAATGATACGGGAACAAGAAGTTGCTTCTTTATACAGTTTGCCAGAGTGGGAATTTTTGTCCRGATGCATTACCCAGGATGTGCCATCCAAATTATGCCATGGTTGGTATTGCCTTGCTTGGTGGTGGGATTGTTACTTGACGGGGTAGTGGAGGTGGGGGTCTTTTCAGGGGCCTTTGTGTACTTCTGGTTTTTTTCTTTGTTTATTTTTCCTTGGGCTTTTTCACCCTTATTCTGGTAAAAAAATACCCAGAAATAATATAATAAGATTTCCCCCAGAACTGAATCTCAATATTTTAATGGAATGTGTAATTTAAAATTCACAATTGAATTTTACTCAAGAAAAATGAAAAATGAGCACGCTTCACTGTTCCTCTACCCATTTCATTATATTTTGTAGAAGATCCAATACTGGATGGAGGCAGTCTGAAAAATAGGATGTACCTCATTCGCCATTAATTTCCAAGTGTTGCAGTTAGATCTCAAAAAACTCAGATGCATCTCATGAACAAAAATATACCTTCTAAGATCAAGTTCTGATCTTGCTAACTTTGCTGATTTTTATCCTATTGTTTTAAAAGGAAAGCCTCTCATCTTACTAAGTGAACACACCCTTGTAGATGTATCTTCAAATGGAAACAAATTAATWAATCACAAGGTTGTAAAATTAATTACATGGAAACTTTGATATAAAACTTAGTGAGGAGGGAACTTAACAATGTGTGGTGTTGGGCACAGAAAGACATAGCTTATTCCATGTTAGCTTTTTGATGACAGAGGGCAAAAACATCGAAGAAAACTGTTTCTAGTGAAGTTGTTGAGTTTTCGGGAAGCACATGTAAACCCAGTTATTTTAAAAAAAATTTTAAAGTTCAAGGCATAAGTGGTTGCTACAGTCACAATACATGCTGCATAATTCTGCCAAAAAGGACAGACAACAGACTGGGATTCTCTGAGTATTTCAAGGTCTAATTTGCCTAGGAAGTCATCACCTCTGTAGTCAGCAGTTGGAAGAGGAATTTGGGAATAACCTAGCAAGCATTTGTGTCTGAGACTGCAAATCAAGACATATCCCTTCCAGACCACATTTCAAACAGGAACCTTCTCAATACCTTGTTTTTCCTCTCACCACTTGTCTGTGGCACCTGGACTCTGCTGGCCTGCGGTCACACAGCATTTTGTTTTGTTTTTACACAAGTGCAAATGACCACACAAACATGTGGTTGACCACAGCCATGGTAGTTCACGGAAAGAACATTCGAACGCTCCACAGCTTCTTGTCCCCATCTGTCCGTGGAAGTAAGTATACAATATAAGAGTTCATTTATCYAGGAGAGAAATGAAATTATTTGCCCGTTGTAATAGAATAATATTGTGCATTTTTCAGAGTTTGTGTGATGAGTCTTGTTATTCATCTTTTTGATGCCTTCTTCCCATATTTTCTTATCAAATCCAAACTCATATATTCCCTCCTACCTTTTTTTTCTCTAAAGACTGTGGTAATTTCTGGGACAAGTGGCCATATTAAATTCATATGCCTTCCACTATATACTGTAATCACGTACACTATGGGTCACTCAAGGTGAGTAAGCAAATAGAATTTGCCATGAAGCTGTTTACATATGTATGTATACAAATGACAAATGCAGAATGCAATGTCAAAAAGCAAGGAAATGCAATCAAGAATTTTTATAGTGGCATTACTAGTCAAGTGGAAAAATGCCTCTGTAAAACAATGAAGTCACCCTGAATCTGACAGCTAAAAAMAATTGCCAATATGATTACCACTAATAATACATGTAGAAAAGTAGCACCTGTACAAGCAACAATTTATTTTAGAGTACCTATTTCTTGATATTGAAAAGAACAATATTTCCCTCTTTCTTTSCCTTTCTCCTTGAAAGTGCTTTCTTTTTTATGAGGAAGTGCAATGTGAATTTGAATAGATACAAGCACTGGATTTGAATTAAATTATTTCTTGATTTTCCTGTTAGGGCATGACCTGTGATCCCATAATGTTGTGCATGCCTATAAGTTTTTAACCAGAGGAACTCTGATACCTATTTTAGGTTACCAGTGCTCTTTGATCATTTTGTCATGTACTTTGTATTGTTGTGTACCCCACTGCGGTACCACCTGCATCCCTAAATTTTGTTGTCATGAAAAAGGAGTATTAGAAAAACAAAGCTTGTGGTTCAACAAAGTCCAAATATTGTTTAAAATTCTAGGGGTAAAATATATGCAGAATATAAATGTTCTGGAGAAATAGGTGAAAGCAAGATAAATATTTCTGCAAGTAAGTCACTGGTGGTCCTGTTTCCCCTACTTCCCTTTTGGGGTGCACATACACACATCTGCATGCAGTCAAGCCATTGTATTGGGGTTTCAGCATTGCTGAATCCAAATCCATGTAAAATTGACAGAGCAGCTCTTTCTGCAAGGACAAAGCTGCAAGGAGAGGGAAAGGATTGGGACCAAATGCAGGGGGCTCATCCCAGAGACTCAGTCTGTCCAGAACGGCTGCTGCGACTGTGTTTCCATTGCGCGAGGTACTGTAGCAGTCRAACAAAGCTGAAGGTCAGTTTCCTACTTCTAATCTAACTGCAGCAATTTGGAGCTTAAA
The DNA here is from genome assembly GCA_014549065.1 of Cardinalis cardinalis. NCBI lineage: Eukaryota > Metazoa > Chordata > Aves > Passeriformes > Cardinalidae > Cardinalis > Cardinalis cardinalis. The sequence continues at coordinate 1,913,217 of JACDOX010000001.1, forward strand.
ATGGTCTAATTTATCTTGTTTTTAATAACTACAGAAAATTTTCCAGCTAAGAAGCATAAAGGAGCTTGAAGAACAATTCCATTCTTCTTAGCTAACTGTTTAGGGAATATTGCAGGGCCAGCTCCTGTGGTCACAATTATTTGGCATGTACTAGCCTGGCTAAAAAGGAAAAAAATACTAGCTGTGATATCTGCACTTGGAATGCACAATATTTAACAAAAAAAGTCAAACAAAAAAACCCCACAACAAAACAAAATCCCCATTCCAACTAAAACAAGAAAAGAAAGTTCCAATGTTACACTGATCAGTCAAGGAAACACTTGAAAGAATTCATCATACATTATAAATATTTTCTTTTTAATTTAGAATGGAAGTAAATTTCTGATTTTTCATTATGGCAAGACTGAATTTTTTTCTAAATTCACATTTTAATTTTTTTCTTTAGAAATCTTAATATAAATATTTTTTCTAGAGAAGGTAATGCTTATATGAGAGCAGTTTCTAGTGAATTGCAGGTCTTGTGTATGTTAAACAGTAAAAAGGTGTTTTGAATTATTTTATCCTTTCTAAACATTGAATATCTTTGTTTAAATAAATATTCACATAAGTAATTAACAGTGATCCACAGCATTTCCGCAAAATTCAGTCATGCTTCCCCTCTCATAATCTGTCTGCTGGTGCTATGGTAYGTGCTGCCAGTGTACTGTGCACAAACACTTGGTAAGAACAGATTTTTATCAATAAATTCACCWAACATCATCATCTAAAATGACTGGACCCTGTTATTTTGAGGTTAGAGGTTTTGAATGGCATGTGCAAGAGAGTTCATGAATTTCAAAAATTTAAATCTTCAGACACATTCCACCAATATTCTATGAACATAAGTAAAAGTAGTTGAAACCCTTAATAATATTGATGGGATTTTCAAGTAGATCTGAAAGAAACTAAACTCATTTATACCTTTGGCACTCAGTGGGATTTCTGTTTCCTAAATCTTGGCTATCATATTCTGCCCATGACTCTTACTCATGTGATTTAAAATTCATGAATTTGCAGGAACATTATGGCTTTCAAGTGCAGAAGGACACAACCACATCTACTGGAAACTTCCATATGACTGTTATAGAATTTCATCAGTTTATTCCTTTCTATGCAAACTACTCATATTTCACTAGCATACAGCTATCTACTAAATTTTACAAGATATTGAATGATGGCACTTGGCTTTTTTCCTAGACAGTGTATTTAGGTAATGTAATTTCATTGCACTGATTGTTTAAAAMCAAAAAATGTTTTGTTGAAATTTAAAGTAGTCTAGCTTTAATTATCAGATGCTTTCAGCAATAGCTTTCTCTATGAGATCATACGCTTCCATTTTAAATTTTTTTATTGCTATGAAGAACATACAGTATATGTAAAATGTGAGTAATGTGCTCTTTCTTTTTGTAGGAGAAAGACCATCTTGTCACTCAGAGGTATTTCTTTGTCCAGTTTCTGCATAATTTTGCTGCTCTTTTAAGCCTTCTTCCTTTTTCAAATAGCAGGCAACAAAGTCAAATAAACTCTTCTAGTAGCAGTCTTGACAACATCACATATTGAGATATATCTCTGTACTGAGAAATGAACTCTATTAAAATCCAGTGATTTTCTATGAAGCCTTTTGCCTACTTAATATGCAAATGAAAAGGAATTCAACCTGTAATAAATAGGGAGTTTGTTAGTTGCTGTAAGTGAAATGAATTATAAGAGGTAATATTTGGCCTAGAAAAGAGCTCTTAGCTTGTGTCTCCTGGACTAATAAATATTGTCCTGCTAATCTGCAATGTGTGTATAACACACTAATGTTGTTGTGACACTAGGTGTTTTGATACTTGTCTAATTAACTTACAAAAACATGACAGCCATGGTAATCTAGTCAGTGCTGATGTAATGTGAGTGCTTAGGTTACCCCCGAAATCAGGGAAGGCACATGAACATGTCTTTTGTATGAATACATTAATAGATTATTTAAAACACAGCATTTTGGGCAGTGTTTCTCTGGAGCTTTTTCTCTAAGACAAGATTTGTTATATCTGTCCCTCATGTTTCTGCCAAACCATGAACATGTGAAAGAAATTTCTTCTAGGTTTTATTCTAACGAAAGAACTTCTCCAGACTTTTGCAGTATGAGACAGTTAATTCACATCTTGTCTAGTTTTCTACTGTACAAATGTTCAACACCCCAGAAATAGCTTCAAATGTCAACTAACTACTGGTATGGACAAGCTTATAAAAAGAACAGGTGTATAACTGGTCATGCCTCTACTTGACAGTCAACACTTAGGATTTCATTGGCCTGATTTATCTCAGCCTCCCACAGGCAGCTCATGTTGAATTATTTTAGCTATGGGATCGTAGGATCATATAATCGCTTGAGTTGGGATGGACCTTAAAGATCACCTAGTTCCAACTCTGGCAGGGACACCTTATTGCTAAAAACCAGGACCAGGTTGCTAAAAACCCCATCCCACCTGGCCCTATTCTACTCTGAAATGAAGAGGGGTTTTTTTGTACAACTCTTGCTTTCTAGGATAGAGTTGTAAATTTTGGAGATATAGATTCTCTTTGAAATTGTTTCTTCGACTATATTAGGACTCATTTAATGACAGGGTCTGATGCAGTCAACAGCTTCAATTGCTTGGAATGAACACCTGGCCACAATTATTTGATACAGTACAAATCCATATGTCATTTGAAAAGACAGTGATTTGATATTTATTTCCAGACCACTGAGAGGAACACTGAACAAGGTCAGGTCTAATACTAATGACAGTAAAACATTATAATCTGCATCCTTGTTCAGGGATGGTTCCACTTCACTAGCTACTCTGGGAAGAGTTAGTTAGCCAATATTTAATCCATTTAATACTACCTTTGTTGATATTATGGAGAGTTAATTTATTCATTGGAAAGTCCCTGAAAAAAAGACAAATTCTTTACAGAAGGCTTAAGCATCTTCTATTCATGCATCAAGCAAGAAAAAAGGAAAATACCAGTAAACTCATAGAAATCCAATGCTTTGGAAAACAGAATTCCTCAGAGTTATAACTTTTCAACAGGAGTGATAATCTCCACTTAGTGCAAATTTTGTAAATAAGCATCCATGGACAACATAGGTTTTTTGACCCCAGTTTTCAGTAATATTCGAGACAGAATTCACAAAGGATCACTGTGATTCCATTGTAATTTTCTTCCTTCAGCTTATGAAGTCTTTTCAAGCTGAAAAAAGGATCTGCCAGCTAAAAATCTTCAGTTTTCTCTGGCTATATGTGTTAGTTATGACTTAAAATAAAAGTATGAAAAAAAAAATTAAATCAAGACATTGAAAACGAATCTGACAAACCTGACAAAGCTGACAGACAAATCTGCAAACTGTAAGAGGGTTCACTAAAAAAATCTGAACTTCCCASTGAAGCCACATTTATAAATCTTCTTCATTGGGGTTTTCTGCTTTGATTTTGTTTTCTCCCCAGTGGTGAGAGTCTATCAGCATTAAAGATAGTAATCTAGGATTGCTGTTCATTTTCTCTAGCCTCTGTTTGGTGATTAGGTATGTGGCTAGACTTTTAGGTACCAGCTAAAGAGAAATCCTAAAATGAATCAACTTCTGAATCTGTCTCTTCAACTTACAAGAGACACATAAGTGGTTAAAGGTGAAGGTAACTCCTATTCCTTAGTGCTCATTGCTAAAATTGCTCCTAAAGTGCCCCGAAAGATCCCTAAAAGCAAATTGTGTATTAATGTCTCATTTTATGTTGCAATACTAATCAAAAATAGCTGTCAGTCATAACATGAATGACAAGGTGGAGTAAATAGTGACCTTATAAATAGACACATATATCTTAGTTGAATTTGTGCAATTTATTGAAAAGATCATTCCTATCCATTCAGATTTCCACATGTAAAAGTAGAGCTACAATTCAGTACTTAAGCCAAAACATGCACAGAGTTAAATATAAAACTTAAGAAATATAGTAAGGAAAGAAAAAAAAAAGAGAGATTCCCAAGTGAACATTTTGCATCTACAATGAATAGCAGCCTTGTCAATGAATGTTTCCAGATTTTATCCAGGTAAAACATATGCACTTGCTGCTAGGGAGCATGATAATGAATTTTATTTCCAGAAAGACTGAAGATCAAAGGGAGCCAGGCTGGTCTAGTGAGCTTGGTGGTGGAGCTGTCAGTTGAAAGACATTTTCTGTTCACATCTATTACCACAGAAAATCTGAGACTGTCTTGAAACTCTAACTGCTTGAAAAGAAAATTGGAAAGTCGCATTCCTGCACCACTGCTTTTCTACTCTGAGTCTGTTGGGCTATCCTTAGGACACTCACTGATTTGGTTTTATTCCATGCATTAGGACTTTAATCAAGCAAAAATGGAGAAACGCATTTCACTGTGTTTCAGATTCCAGCGTGGGGGCAGAAGATGAGCATCTGAACTGAGGAAAAGCAAGTGACTGACTACAAGCATAAGTAATTCTTGTGTCAAGGCTTTGACAAGTCATTTGTTGGAAAACCTATTTTACTGATTGCAGTCTACACTTAATAGATGTGCCATCCAGGGATGTGTCAGCTCCCTTGCAGCATACCAATTAATAGCAGTCACTGGTGGTAAAAGTAGCTCTTTTAATCTTATTTTAAAAAATGCCATACAATATAATTTTCATTGTGGAAATGTCTGAATGCGCTTTATCTGCTGAAAAAAGAACAACACCGCACTTGAACAAGCTAGACAGAAACCTGCCAGCCTCCCTGTGCCTTTTGACAAGCTATCTTTTGCTTTCTATTAGTGTTCACAGTTTTTAAACCTGATCAATAGCAAAGCAGTTTGGGTGCTTGTGTCCCTCCTATTCACACTTTTATACTACTGGTGGTTTAAAGTTAATTGAATTTTGCCTTGACAACCCTTGAAATATTTCACATGAAAGTCACAGATCCTTAAATAGAATGCTTCAGTCTGCTGGATGGAGGCTTTTTCTTACTCTTCATGATTTTTAATTATGTGCATGAAAATCAGATATTATGATTTAACTTTGATCTAGAATTTAGACACCTACTGCACTTGCACCATTGCTAGAAAAACGTGTGCTTCAATCCTGTCTAACCCTCTCAGTATGACTCTATCAGTATGTGGAATGGCTTAGATTTTAATTTTTCTCTTTTCCTTGGACACCACACCTACAATAAGAATCCTGGAATAGAAATTCTTCAACTGACCTCTGCGATGGCCATTAACAGAAAAAAAAAATAGCAAATTGTGCCAGCAATTGCTTTAAAGACTTCAATGAGTAGATCACACCCTTGGTCTGTTTTGCAAGCACTTATTTTTCTCATTCAGGCTGATGTTCAAGAGATTCAATATCTCTGTCCTTGGAGATGTTTAACATATGACTGGGCAAGACTCTGAGCAACCTGATCTCATTCAGAATAMTCTGAGCAGGGGATTGGTCTAGGTGGCCTGTAATCCAAATGAGTCTATAATTACTAAATTACTGGGAAGATATTTTGACCACTAAAATTTAGCAGTGAAACAAATGTGATAATTGGTTCTCTATTTCTTTGAGGCTCTGGGGTCTTTTTGTTTTGTGAAATTATCCTTTATTTGAGGTCAGCTAAGTTTTTAACCAGATTTTACAGCAGTGGCTTTTAACCACACAGCTGCAGTCACTTCTGAAATGTGAGATCAGATATCTGACCTAAAGCTTCCCAAGCGTCTCAAGCTAATATTGGAAGAATATAAACACACACTCATCATTGGAGACAATACTAAGCTCAGAATATTTAATAAAGATTTTTGAATGTTAAGAAAATAAAAATATTTTTATGTTTAAAAAATTTGCATTTATTTCTAAAGGATGTTTATAATAATGGATTTATTGTAATCTACAGTTAAAGAGACAGAATCCAGCATTTGATAAACATCTACTTAGTTTTCATAGAATCATAGAATATCCTGAGCTAGAAAGATCCACAAGGATCATTTTGTTCTGCACAGGACAACCCCAAGAATCACATTGTGTGCCTGAGAGCATTGTCCAAACACTTATTGAACTCTGGAAGACTTGTTCTGTGACCATTTCCCTGGGGAAACTGTTCCAGTGCGCCTCAGGGATGAAGAATCTTCTCCTAATATCTAAACCTAAACCTCCCCAGTCACAGAGGAATATTCCATTCACAGAGTTTGTTCTGTAATGAAAGATCTGAATATAGATACTGCTGAGAGACCTGATTTTAATTTTTGTGTTTGAGCAGTTATTTYGATCAGTGTTGAATCACTATGCAACATACAATAATTGAAGTCAGTCTTTATGTGCTCTCTCTATGAAGTGAAAGCAACGCTCTTTCATGGGAGAGCAAATTAAATGTTTGCAGTTTAGTGAGAAAAGGTAGCAAGGTTCCAGTTGAGGGATAAATATTTGTATACTATTAAGGAGTCATAACTTCACTGAATGAAGATGAAGATTTCAAACAAATAAAGAATGGGGAACCAGCTTTTTTCACAACTCCACATTCTTCCACAAGCAGCTCAGGAGCCTTTTTCATTTTCCATGGTGAGTAGAAGGAACTGACACCTTCTCAGGGATCTTCTCTAAGAAAGTTTATGAGACAGGAGTGGGCCTTTTTTAATAAAAATTCTGCATTACAGAAGCACAGCTGAAAATATCGAGGTATTGCTATGATCACTGGTCCTCTACATGAGGAAACAATAATGACTGTGGAAATGGGCCTCCCAAACTATCTGAAGAATGCATGCGTCTTTGACATAACCCAGAAAGATAAATCAGCATGTCCAGGGAGATTCAGAATGTACTGATTCATTTACAGGCACAGACATTTCTGAACAAGGTTCATGCAATAAAACTTGGTTTGCTAAAAGAAGGAGAGAGAAGGAAAAAGAAAATAAAATATGAATTATTGTAGGGTTTTGGGCCATATTAATTATTTTTTGGGGTTTGTAAGAACACATTTCCCTCTCCCAAAGCATTTTCCATTAAGTCAGAAAATAATGGAAGTGATAGAAATTTCTAAAGTGAGCTTTTCAAATTTGTGATTATTTTAATGGATCTATAAAGCAAGCTAATTCATATTTCACTTATACTTTCTAGAAATATAATAAGGTCTTGATAAATTAAACAAGTAGGCATGTAGCTTTAACAGCAGAAAGTTACATGAGCTACTGTCTACATTTTTCCACAGGGTGGTATTCGCTTAAATATTGAGGAAATATAATATACTTTGTTTTATAATGCATTACGTATGTATAATATTATATATTATTATAAATATATATATACATATTTAAAAACATAGGCAGTGTTATATGCTATATATATATATGCTTCTTCATATTTTATACACATATATATTACATGTTCATATACATATGCATATACATATATAGAAATATAAAATAATGTACAATGAATATACATTGTAAATAACATAATTTATAATAAAATCTAATATACAATAAAATATGTGTAATATAAATATATGAGTATGCATATAATACTTTGTACACATATAATGCATACACAYACACATTTATATATATATATATATATGTATAGATAGTGGAAGTCTACAATTGCTTTTTATTATCCCCAAAGCCAGTGGAGGTCATAAAAAGAAATTGCAGGTTACTGTAATCCCCATGAGCTCAAGGTCTGTAAGCTGCAACCTCTTTGTGAAAATCTGTTATTCCAGGGAGCTTACTTCCATGCTGTGTAAAGCCAGTTCACACTGAAGAGTGTACTGCATGTGGAAATGAACTGGAGAGCACAGGGCTACAGCTTCCCTCTGAAGAGCTACGGTGTTTCAATTATCTCAAAATATTTTGAGAATGTCTCTAAGTAATAAGAAAAATAAAGCCGATGACGATGAGATATTGGAAACATTCTTTGGGGTTTTTTACAGATAGCAGAGTTCCAGAGGAAATTGGAAATGCAGAGAACAAGATTGTTTTTATCTATTCTTATTTGTTCTTTTTTTTTTAAATGCACTTGTAGTGACCTTGAACATACTTTCTCTGAACCGATACAACACAATCTGATCCACAGAACTGAAATATTTAAACAGCTAATTTTGAATGTGAAATGTCTAGATGACTAGGTGGTGTTACAAAAATATGGTCTATTATGAATGTATCCTCCTAATGGCTGCAGAAAATATCTGGCCATTTCCATGAAGAGCCACCACATTCAATTCCAAACACTCCAAACATTTCATAAAATTCACAGATAATCTCTTATTTACTTAACTTTGCATACAATGAACATCTTGGTTGACTTTTCAGAACTATTCCCAGTGCATAAAGTGAGGCATGTGCACAAAAACTTGGCAGGATTTGTGCTTAAGACATCCAGCTTCCATTGTGCTTTGTAGAACACTGATGGAGGAGCTAATTTGACTGATGTCAGCATCCTTTTTGCTAAAAGTAAGCACTCTAATGACAGCAAAACATGATATGACTATTCTAGAAATCTTGAAAGTACATTGGAGGAGAGAGAACAGCAGATTTCTCATTTGCTTACTGTATATGTTCTGCAGTGGGCAGCTACTGATGGCTTTCTGCTGCTCTACTTTTCAATATGTAAAATGTTGAATATGGGTGAACTGGCATTTCCTGCTTTAATTGGCACACAGATAGACTGTTTCTCTTTAGTAGTTTAAGAGGATTGTTATGGGTCTGAGCTGAGCAAAACGGGTGCAGATATTTAACTAAATGCAGAAATTGCTAGCACCATCTATTGGTAAAAATGKAAAAAATTAAAACTATTTTCACAAAACATGCATGTACTCAAATTAGAGACTGATTGAATAAATGAGTGCTCTTGTTTTAATTATTTTAAATGCCATTAAAATATATGTAAATATATCTTTTTATAGCCAGACATTTTGTCTAGGGTTTGCATCTTACTGAAGACACTTAGTTTAAAAATGTTCACTGTTTAGTGTAGAGTTTTTTGAGTCTTTGAAAACATCTGTCTCTCCCTTTCCTGGGAAAGGCTAACCAAGCTAGGAAATTGGGCAGAATCTTGGGTATAGCATGGGTTTAAAAAAGTAATTAAATCACAGTGTTACTCTACAGAGAGCTTAGTGAAGCTGACTAATATTTAATTTTATTATTCAAATGTGTTCATTTTCTGCAACAAAGACAACAGCAGACACCAAGCATAGAAGAGGCCCACTACCTGTAGAAATCAAGGAAAGAATTTTTGAGAAATACTTGKCTTTGAGCTGAAGAAAGGATTGCCATAGTATAACCATCTAGCCCATACCTGAATGAAGTCATATTCTTCCTGTTTTCACAGATTGACTCAACAGCAGAGGGATAAAACTGAAGGAAGGACTTGACAGGACTGACAGGTAAGACACACAGTGATCTGCTGTTTATATGATGGTATATTGACTTCTAGGTGATATTTGAGAATGGCAGACACACAAAGCATGGCATGTTTCAAATGACACTCCCAATGGATAAGGCAGAATTTCAGAAAAATACCTAAAGACCTTTCATAATGTCTGAGCATTCCTTCATGTACTGCTTCTCCTGGGTCATGACCTCAGAATCTTTTATTTTAAAATCAAGTCTGACTGCTCAAAATTTTGATATTGTGAAAATTGAATAAAAATTACTGCAAATACAGTGGAATATCCACAGCTAGGGGTTTTTTTTTAATGCTTATGTTTTACACAACAGTGTACAGAGGTCAAACACAAGCTGATGTGTAGTGGCAATATGGTGAGGGATTTGATGGTAGTGACATCTTTCTTTTGGCTATATGTACTACCTCAACATGAACTGTTCTATGCTTCCCTATTTTGGCAACTTTTAAATTCACCCTGGTAGAGTCACTTTCTGAAAACAATTTTTCCCTTGAGGGATTGCCAAAATAACTGATAGGGCCCCAAGTTGAGGCTAAAGATAATATTTGTACTGTTTTTATGAAGTATTTAATTATGTCTGAAATTCTGATTGAAGGTCAAGATGCATGTAAGCATAGAAGTACTGAGGCTATGTTTTTAATAAATTGCCAGTTGTAGTAATCACCAGGAAAACCAAGGCAAGAAGATATTCTGATTCCAAGCATAACTATGAGTGGAATGCATTAATTTCTTCACCTTGAGCTGAATGTATGTCAGCAGTTCTTTCCTCAAGAAAAATTTCACATTTTCACAAGTGGCGCATTCCATCATGGAAGATATCCAAAGGGTCTTAAAGGATCTGCTGAATAAAGGAATTAAGGGGGCTCTGTGTAATGTCTCAGTTCCTGTTCCCTTCCATGGAAATCCTGCAGCAGCTTCCCCCACTTCTGCATGGAGTACAGAATAGTGGGAGTAGGCCATCTTAGTCAGTCTCTGCCCTCACATCCCCATTCACTGCCTTCCACACACGAGCTGCTTCTTTGGCAGTGTTGTGACGGGGATCATTGGAACGAAGTAGATTAAAAACTATCCAAGAAACAGTGGGATTACTATCATCCTATCACTACTTRTAGGATGGACTGGCTTACAGGGTGATCCTGGAAATAGCTCTAGCAGATCAGGTAAAGAGGAGCAAATTGCAGCTGGAGGAGAGGTTCCCTGTGCCTCCAACAAGAAAGTTGGTTTCTTGTGGAGTCACATGATGATAGTTTATTTTAAAAGAAGAAGACTGGAGTATTTTAAGGACTAAAGTTTTTCTGACAACTAAGAAAGATAATGGATGAGCTGTGTCCTGTGTTTTTTTGCTTTAATCTCACGTTTTCCATATCACTGGTGAAATAGAAATCCTCAAATGGGCTTACTTCTGTATGAAATCCTACCTGTCCTCTTCATCTCAGAAAAATATACTCCAGATTCAAATATATATTTCACCTGTTAAATGACAGTTGGTCTCCACAGAGGTGAGAGTGATCACAATGGATATGGCAAAACAGGCTTGAGTTGCCAAGATAGATCTTGAAGTAGTAGGACAAGGAGGACTCTCATTAGCCAGGTCTAGTCCTTAGTACAGCCAGATAAGTTATATGAGTACTGTGCTAGTATAGCCAGAGCATTTATTAATGCATAACTTTACACTGTACATGTACTATAAGATAACAAAATTCTGTCAGACAGCACAGCCTTGACGGGGTAAATCAGCATTAAGTCCACCTGTTGGAATTCAAGTCAGTGCACGAGGAAGGAGGGAGGAACTTGGTCAAACCCATGTGATTGCTAACTGGTACTGGCTTTAGAAATCCTAAGTCAAAGCACTTAATGTCATAAAAATAATGCCCCAATTCCCAGAGGAAGCTTTGGGTCGGCTGTCATGTACTTTTCCCAAAGATCAGGAAAAGAAATCTGAATGYAATAAAGCCTAACATAGTTTGTATTCATTATGGAAATATTTGTTTCATGTTCCCTTGAAGAAAGCATTATTTTAATTTTTTTTATCACTAAGCTAGCTTCAGACACGAAGAAAGCTTTACCTATAGGGGGTCCTCTTTAGAAGACATTTGAAAAATCCTCAAGCTAATAAAACAAACCCTATGGAAAATAATGAGGTTTTGATCCTGGAAATCAGTAAACCTTTTGGGGAAAGTTTTTTGCAACACTGTAATGAAATGAGAATGCTGTTTTCCCTCCTGAGAATCAATATCTCCTTGTTTATCTCTGGATAAAGCTCAGCAGTTGGTTACAGTCCTCATTGACCTTTTTTTTGCTGCACCATCTTCCCCCCCGCCCCCTTCAAAAATCTTTGCAGCTGCATCATTTGCTAAAAGAATTGTCAACTGAATAAATGAGTTTGAAAAGCTCTTTGTTGCCTCTCAAGTCTTGCTGTGCATAAGTGTTGTCATTGCTTTGCTCTACTTTCCATGTCATAGGCAAAAGAAGAGTTTCAATTCAAACTAGCTGTTTCCTACTGGTACGGGAAGACCAAATTTTGTTTTCTTGAAATAAAAGGTTCAATGATTAGAAATTTTGATTTTTGAACAGACAACAGTATAAGTCCTGTTTCATAAAATGGAAGAAGCTGGTATTTAATACGTGCATCTCAAAATCCAACTGTAGGCAAAATTCAAAAAGTTCCATACTATACGTCTCACAGAAATGCTTTGATCCTGTTGGGGTCAAGTTAAGTCTTGAGGACTAAAATACTAATTAATTTGAGTCACAAAGACAAAATTATACATATATATATACACATATATAAATAAGTAACTTTCTTAGCATTATATTTTTAATGGAAACTCACAATTTCTTAAAGGACATTAATGAATTGTATATGGAACAATCTTCCAAATGCCATGTGCCTGCTGAAGTTTCCATTCCTCCTCCCTTCCCTATGTCCAATCTGTCATGAAAACATTGCTTGGTTTATTCTGATATGGAATAGAAAAAAAAAAAAAAACCTAGTTTTTACAAAAGAATAAATTAATATTGGACCTAATTCCATTTTTTCCCTTGCTGAATGTCAGTGCAAAATAATTTCATAATTGCACTGCAAAATCACTAGAAAAGATAGAATCTCATCACTCTTGCACAGTAAGAGAAAAAATATTAATGCAACATGTATACTAGATTAATGAGATGAGTCATGACAGTAAAGCCTTTTTTGGTAGGAACTCTAATATGGTGGAGGAAAATCTTTCATCTAATTTTCAGGCTCTTATCCATTTTCAGACTGTTGCCTTATGGAGTGAAATTCATCAGGCTGTCCCTGCATCCAAAAGATGCAGACTATTTAGGGTAAGGAATGTTTGGCAATATTCTCTTTTATTGTTTGTAAGAAGGCAGATATTTCTTCATGGTGTTTACGTATTTCAGTCTTTCCCTCCTCATGCGTGCTCTTTTTCTCTCTCTGTCTCTCTTTATTCATTGCTGATAGTTCAGAAATTATTCTGCTTTTGACAGAACAGAAAACATACTGTTTTCCCAGAACACAAGTTGTGCTTGGCTATGTAACACACAAACGAAAACGTAAATGAGGAATAAAGAACATTAAGTACATTATTTTTCAGACTGATATAAGTGGCTGATCCTGTAGTGACTCTGCATGCAGAATATTCATTAACAGTGAAGCAATATGGGATGCCCATGCAAATGTCTGCTCTGTTGGAATATAGTTAGCATATAAACCTGAATGGACTGTTGATCTGGCTGTTGTTTCTAGATGACCTTGATCTTAAATCTGCTCCCTTCTGTGGCCACTGCTGTGCCTGACATTTTCCAAAATGACACTAGGTAAAGATCTGTTGTTTCTAGAGAGCAAGTAGGCTTCATCAACAACAAGGAATAGCTCCACTGGAGGTGACTTTCAAGCTCAGGGTATGCACCAGTTTATCAGACTGGGACATAAATCACTTAGTTTTTCGCATCAAGCTCCTGCAAAAGTGTCAGGGAGAGAAGAAGGACATTTCTTTAACACCTTCTTATCTTCCTTTTTTTACTCTCTGACRTGCTGGTATGATGGCCCAGCTGCCTCCTGTGGAAGTCTGCTCTAGCCCAGGGACTACCAGGTTTCCACAGCACTTTATAGAAAGACCACTGGAAAAACATAAGTCCAGGGGAGAATTTTAAATAAATGTATCATGAAAGCTATGGGAAACACATTGCAGAGGTAAAGTGATTTAGGCAACATCTTGGGGAAATAAATTTTCAGATGTCTTTTAGTAGAAATGGAATTTTACTGGAATAAAAACAAGGATAAGAAAAACTCTTGAATGTAATGTGAAACAAGGCACAGGTGCTTGGACAGCATCTATATAGAGATGATTCTTCATCTCTCAATGTCTTCATATCAAAATAAAATTCAATTTGAAGAAGTGGGCTTTGACAAAAAATTAAGACAATGACTCACTTGCGAGAATCTGGCTGACATTTCAGCCTATGTGCATAATCTGACAGTAAGGTCTTTAGCTGCAGCCAGATGTGTACAATCCTCAAACCCTAAACCTCAGCCACTTTGGACATAAGTGTGCCCCATTTCTGCTCCTCCTGCAGTTCACTGGACGTAGTAGGTGGCGCCTCAGCTGGTCAGATCAGTCGATACAGCAAGCAGTCCTAGAGGGTTTCATTGGTTGCTCGGCCTTATTATCAGAGAAGCTGATAGAAAAAGTGTGAATTGTTACAATTACAAACAGAATATTTAGCTGAAAATTTGAGAACAGATTAAAAATAAAATACAAAAAGAAAGGAGCAAGYATATTAAGCATATAAAACAATCATGTTTCTCATTAGCCACCACAATATCTCAGTTAACTTGGCCCTTCTTAGCTTTGGTCTGTGCTGCTCTAGGGAGAGTCTTTTGTTCCTTTCCGTAGTATAGCTGCTCTCTTTTTCTATGCTCATTCTCCACAGGAACTGTGAAGAGCTCTTTCTTCTTTGTCCAGGTTGCAATGTTTTTGGGTATTTTTTAATCCGCCCTTCAGGAGAACTTTTTTCCTTATTTTTCATGCTTAGAAATCTTGTCCATGACTGCATCAATTATGATAGCTGTTCTCTCTCCTATTTTCTCTCTGCCAAGGAATTTGAGTTATCATATGCAAATAAAATTGCAACATTTAGCAATTTTTGGAAGCTGAATTTCCCTTACCTCCTCTCCAGTTTTCCGTCATTTTCATGACTATTGCAATTCTTAATTAATCTGTTATTTCTACCTCAGGTTAACTTCTCCTGTTTATACAATTTTTCAAAACTGTGGCCTGGAATGTACAATTCTTGTGTGCTAAAAATAAGGTAATGTACTAACAGATTATTAATGCCAGAATGATCAGCTAATTGCAGCATTGTGTATAAACTTGATGGCAAAAAAGAAAAAACAGAAATAAACATCAGTGTATAAGTTGTTGACTTTACAGAGTATCTTCCCTTTTGCCACATATAATAGTCATTTCACATTGGAATTTGTCGTGTATTTATTTTACGAAAAGCCAAATTAGATGTTAAAGCAGCAGCTTAGATTAGCTTATGGGTTGGCCCTATGAGACAACACAACTATACTTCATACTCTGCCCATGCCAGGAGAGCATGGACAAATCTTACAGTCTGTGTGCCTATGCTATTAGCCAGCTTCTCTACTCCAATATATTGTTGATAAATGACTTTATTCTTCTACCTCTGCCATCTTTGATTTTTTATGGGTTTCTTTTTTCCCTACAAAGTTATATCACAGACCTTCCTCCCAGTCCAAAATTTACCACTGGCTGTAGAAGTTCCCTAAATCTTCTTGACAAGGTAAATCCTATTTCATCTTGTGAAACTATACAGTTTTTTATTGCTGTAACTTCTTAAAATAAATTTAATTGGAAAGGTTTTGTTGCCTGTAATACATTAATTTTGGCCCACCTGCATTCTAATCTCTTTGCAAATATTTCTCCTTTACTGACAGCAGAGTGTCTCAGGAGACAGTGGGAGCTGTAGTCTCCTACTTAAGAGTTTTCCTCCGCTGTCATCTCAAATGTCATTTCTGAAACATTTATCACACAGCACTGTCATTGGACAAACAAAGGGACTGCCTGATAGGGGCTCAGATACACAGAGCCTCTTTGCTTCAATGACAGGTCCTGCTGTTGGCTACTGGAGATAAGAGAAAAGTTCAGATCTGTCAATAGATGCGGCGGGAAGGACATGGGACAGTATCCGAAATGGCACGGCACATGCTCCGTGCGGGCAGGAGAGCTGTCCGTGAGGAGCAGGTGCAGATGGCAGAGCAGATAGCGCTCCCTGGGAAATGATAACATTTTGTTGAAAGGGCAAGGGACGGATCTGCCCGCAGAACCTGCAGACTGCTAGATGTGCACCAGTTCACACACGATAACCATTGTGCACCTCTTTTTCAAGAGAAGCTGTTTGCTTCCCTAACAGGCTCCGTAAAACTTTTTTACAGTATTTTTTCCCAGTTGTGTCTGGGTTTTTTTGTTTGGTTGGGTTTTTTCTTTAGATGTGAGATTTCCTTGTAATGTAGCTTTGAACTTTAAAGGTAAAATTATTTTCTGCTTCAGTGTAGCTCTTGGTTTTATCCAGTAGACCTTTCCTAAAAATAATAAAAAAACAAAGCCTAGCAAAGAGTGAAAGGGGGAGGGAGTGGGCTTTCCCTCCTAAACAAATGTAAGAATAAGTCAGTTTGGATAAGTTTTCAAAGACACTGAAAGATATTTAGAAGCATAAATAATTCTCCCATGCCTCATTCCCACAGTAATGAAAAGAAATTAAATCTCTGCACCTGAAGGACCTGTCTTGATTTTCATTGAAAGCTGAGCTCCAAAGTCTCATAGTCAGCATTAATTTTTTGCAGCTTTTAGAAGGATTTTAAGAACAGCAAATTTAGAATACAGGGAGTCACTGTCCTATCCTAAAGCAATACAGAGACTGGACATGTGGCAAATAGAGTAAACTGCCAAAGAGAAATGATGTCATGAGAAAGTACCACAACCAGGGAAGACAACACACTTCACTTAATTTGAGCATGTGATCATCATCACAAAGTCCTGAGGTGTTACTTTGGTTTGGTGCAAGCTGCACTGTCAGATATCTCATAGGATGGTACTTTTCCTTCCTTGCAGACAAAAACATCTGTTAGATACAGGTACTGTTTATTCGTAGAAGAAAAGAAAGAGAACACTAAGTGCTGAAAACGTAGGGAATCTAAACTGAATAGGACTGGTAATTAAGAGTCATTACTTCATTCTTTATGTCTAATGCTGTTTTTGTGTGGTTTTGGGACACATTCTTAAGCCAAGATAATGATACATGGAAGTACCCTTAAGCCAAAGCCTTTGAAATCGGAGGGCTCTTTCCTCTCCTTTAATGTACACAGGATGCTTATGTGGAGCTATGATGTCATGTTAGAAACAATGTCTTAACTGTGGTATCACCCTGTAAAAGTCTGCCATTTGGGTTAAATATTTTAGGTTCAGCAGTGTCCTTTAAGAGCTGAAATTCTGAAAATTGCTAATGGAATCACATATCATATCTGAGGAACTTTCACCTTCAATTAATAGTTTATAAGTTGCTTTGAGCTTCTTGGATGAAAAAATGCTACAGCTTGCTTTTGTAGTAATTATTTCGGTAATAAACCAACTGAGAACAGAAGCTTTTTTTTTTTTTCTTCCTGTAGGATATTTTTACCATTCTGTCCTGTCAATGTGTCCTTCTTTCTTATCTCCTTTGGAAATTTTTTCTTCCTCTCCTGTATACTCTGTTAAATTAAGAGTTTAAGCTGTGGGAATAATAAACCCCTTGTAAGCTCTGTCTGTACTCACTATTCATTATTTATCCTGTGACCAGGTACAGTGGAAGCAGGCACAAAGCTAAATGCTATTGGACTAACTTTGATGCAGACAGTTCATTGTCTGAGAAAAAAAAAAGCATTTAAGCCTCAATGTTCTCAGTTCCATGATTTTCAACACTACCTCTTTCCCCTCCTCCATTCTCTTTTATTAACTGCTTTACTCCAATGTCCTTTTGACTGCAGTAACTGGCACTGTCTGCAAAATCCAGTACAATGATACTATTCATCCTAGCTGTGCCATTTATAGATTCCATAGCATGCCCCATCCCTATGGTAAGGATCATTCCGCCTCGTCACTTTCCTTCTTTTGAGGCAGTGATTGCCGAAGCAAAGGCCAATATTTGGAATCTGATTAGTGCATCTGAGATCTGAGAAGCTGAAATGGAGAGAGCAGGGCTGGGAGCTCGTGTGTGTGCACGTACAGAGGGGACAATGAGGCACAGAGCATCTCACAGCGCTGACGTGGTCACGCTTCAGCAGAGAGTGCCAGATGCACTCACTGTTCATCAGTGCACCCTGCCTGACTATCCACTGAGCAGCATCAGTGTCCTCTGCAGGGGGGCTGCTCTCCTGCCTCCGAGCTGGTAAAGTACCACAAAGTCGACAGGAGCAGTGGTGAGGGGACTCCAAGGAAAATATGTGTACTGACAAAGTGAACTCCAAAATGAACATGTTAATATACATTGATCTCTTTAAGCAAAGTTGTCTCTGGTTTCTGGCATTCCCATGTTATGCAGTTATGCTTGCAAGTTTGAATGTTTTAGGACCTTCCTAAAGGCATGATATTCACTTTTGGGTATGGCATTAAATAACTATTTTCAGTTTTCTTTTTGATTTTTATATCCTTTTTTTTTTTTGCTAAGAAAAGGGGAGGGGAGATATAACTGTTTAATTCTATTCTTTTATGTTATCAAGACCTAAGTATATCTGGTGATATCTGGTGGTAACTCTAAGGAAATCCAAAGAGTGGCATACATTCAAACACTACCTGCAAACTTAATCTGCAAAACAAACACACACCAAATTATACCACTAAAGTTGCCAGACAAAAGGTTGCTGRGAGTCTCTCCTTCCTAAACTTGGGGGTTATTTTTATTATTGACCTCTGTTTACTATCACTTTATCTATTCTCTTATTCAAAGTTAGTAATTGCCTAACCATCAATGCTGTCTTTATAGAAATACTCAATTTATTATTGATCGGTTAAGCCATATTGAGATGCATTCAGGTCAGATCATGGAAGGCTACTCCTAATGATACCTCATAAATCTACATTTAAAATTGAACAATTTTTTAAAAAGTTGTTGATACAAAAATTATTGCTTCTTTCCTTCCAAGGGTGTTATCTGATTTTTAGATCATGGTTTTTGAGAACAGAAGTTAGATTTTTGTGACTTTATTTTCGGTAAACAAACCAAGGCTTAAGGACATTTTGGGGACTCCAACTTCTACATTTATGTTAAAATTATCCTCCCGGACACTTAGTTGTTTCCCTTTTTTTCATCTAATAATAAGTAGAGATATCTTTACTGTTTCACCTTTCAAATTAGTTAATCCAAATCAAACTCAACCAAACCTTGAATCCTTTAAAGAAGATCACTCTAAAATATTCTAAGTCTATAGACAAGTTAATTTTTCATGAACCAAAATTCTGTCAGACCAATGATATGAAAAATAGCTAATAATGTCTGCTTGATGAATGTGGTGAAAGCTCCAGTGTATTGCATGATATTCAGTTAAAAATATCTTTGTTCTTATTCCCTAACCCAGCTTGATTTCTGATATTTCTGAGGAAGCTTGTCAGGTGTGCTGGTTTGCACTGGGGTGGAGTGAATTTTTTTCAGAGTAAGTGAGGTGCTATACTTTGGACTTGTGCTGCAAACAGGATTGGTAGCACTGGGGTGTTTTCCTTATTGCTGAACAGTGCTTACACTGCAAGCAGTGTTTACACAATCAAGCCCTCTCACTTTTATTCTTCCAGTTCTGTTTCTCATCCCACCCAGGGGAATGAGTGAAGGTCTGCGGGGTCTTGGCTGTTGGTTGGTGTTAAACCGTGATAGCAGGGCAGCTCCAAGCATAGGACATTAGACACATCCACTTTAAAATATCAATGGATAGATGAAAGCTTGACATGAAATGAAGGGATAAGCGTGGTGATTCAGATTAGAAACTCCTTAAAAAAAAAGGGTGCTGAATATTTTTCCTCCATTGCTTTGCATGTATAAAAAAATAATCTGAGTATCAGAGAGAATGACTAGACTACCAACACAAAAGAGCTAAGCAGTATTATTTACACTAAGATTGTGATGGCCTGMAATGACCTGAATCTTTGTTAAAATAAATATTTTTTTAATATTTATTTGCTAAAAGGCATTTCAGTCTCACCCTGGGGAAAAGCCCCATGCTATAATGCAATCATTTTGGCAGTTATCTGTGTGTTATAAAGGTTTGACTTGACATTTGTGCATATATAGCACATTTATGAAATAGAAAACGGTCTTTTAATTTTTTTTTCTGTGACTAGGGGAGAAATCCTTGAAAGAAAAAGTATTGAGTAGTTTGCTCATGAAAGACTCAGAATTTCGTAATTCAAAAAGGGTTTGCATTTTGATTTAATAAATATTTAACACCTCTTACTTTAAATCTTGCCCCTTTTACTCAAAAGTTTGATATTATCTCCTTAAAACTTGTAAATCATGCAGTGCAGTTTTACCAGTTCAATTTAACAAAGAATTTGAAATTTTAGAATCAAATTTACTCTTTTTCAGTAACTGGAACATATCTTATGAACTACTTACATCTCATTTAGATGACTGGCAAATATAAAATATAAGAAGTTTTGGCATCTGTGCAATGACGAACAGGTTGTACATTTGAAAGCATGAGAAAATATCCTGATTAATCCAAAGCTAAATTTGTCACTGTTGAGATGGAGTTAAACAGTGTTTGCATCATAAGCTTTTTTATCATGACAGCTTTATTTCCAGCACTTAACTCATTATGTCAATTCGTGTCTTCTAATTCTATTTTAGGACCTGAACAGGTAATATAATTCTCACTGTTCTGCAAAGGAGTAATTTTCCCTGAGAGAAAGTTTGGCCTAAGTCATGACGTTTGGTTCTGCAAGTATCCTATTATAATCCAGTTTTATCACAAAGAGAAATCCTTCTGCAATTACTCCTTTCAAAATTTAGATTGTCAGATTCAAGCACTGATGTTCTTCTCAATGCTAACTCTCAGAAAAAAAAAAAAAAAAAGCTGAATGATTCAGGTAATAAGTTTTTCAAAACCCAGACTAGCTAGTACTTAAAGTAACTGTTGCTTGACCAATGGAACAGGAGATGGCCAGTATGTAATACACACTTTCACTGTTCTTTTAATGCAAAAGCACCTTTACAAGAAAGGATGCTGAATAAAAACACTCTGAAAGGCCAACAGCTCCTGCGATTTAAAAGAAAAACATCAGCGTGTCTATTATTTGTGCTCAGCAAGCTTTCTACTCCCTTTTATATTTTCTTTAGGTACGAAGGCTGTTTTGCAGTGGGACTGTGCAGCAGACCCAGGGGAGACAAATGTCAGTTTTCCAGATGGCAAACTGCCAGCTTGTTGATGCCAGGCTGAAAGGCACTGAGGGAATTCACTCTGTTGCAGAAGCAAAAGAACACCACTTCCTAACACACCTCGTGTACAAGCTCGCTTTTCAACAGCTGATGCAGGAGCCAGAAAAGCTTCAGTAGTCCTCCTCAAATGGCTTTTTGGATAGTGTCAGGTTTCTACATGTCTCCAATATCTGTTAAAAGTTTTTGCTAACTTACAAAAAGAAATATCCATCTTTTAGGAAGCAGAAATAAAAATCTACAACCTATCTCTAGCAAAATGACTTGTTTTCAGCTTCAAGTGACCCACCTTTTGTTTTATGAAATGTTAATAATAATGATGAAATTAATAAATGCTGATTATTAATACACATCTGACCTAATAACCTGAAGTTATTAGGTCAGATGTCTTTTTAATAATGTTATGTGCTTTATACCTCTAGAGAGCAAAAGCCACTGTGCAAACATAAAATCTTGAGTGGAAAATTACTTATCTATCATTATCAATAAATTCTAGTGCAGTATCTATAGTCATTAGAGCGCCATTGGGTAAAGTCTGATCTAAAAAACACCCCACAACAATCCATTAGGTATTCTAATGTAAACTTAAAATGTCGGGATGCATCTGATCCATTAGTTCAGGTCTAGAATACAAAGATCCTACAATCTTTGGATGACTTTTTCGCACAGGTTGGATGACTTTCAAATTTCAGAAAACTATTTTTTTCAGAAACATATAAATAATTAATTTTGTGTAAAAGRACAAGTCATTTTGACTTTAACAAATCCGACAAATTTAACTCAAAACGTTCTGTGGAAAGCCCAGTTCTGTGTGTGCTAATGTCCTTTGTCATAAGAGGTAAATGTGTACTTTTTCTGTCTGAGTGGAGCCTGTCAGAGGCTAAAACACTTTCACAGGTGAAAATTTTACAGAGGTGATATAGTTTCTTCTTGCACTAGTTACCTGTCCTTCTAATTCTAAGTGCATGGAGAAGACTTATGAAACACCTTAAAATGCCTTGACATCCATCTTGCACCTGTCAGAGTGTCTTGTCCAAGAAGGACAGGATTTGTAGAGGCCAGCCAAGTCTCCCCCTGATCTTTCCTTTACTTCCCCACAAACAGAAGTCATTATGCATGGAGCTGATTTCAGCACTGCTAGCTTGAAGGTTATTTTGAATACATTTAGAGAAGTACAATGTATTTTGTCTTTCAGCAAAAAAATCCTGGAGAAATTACAGAAAAAACACTTGGAGAGAGGCATGAGCCAGTGATGGAAAGAAGTGGCTGGCACATTACAGCTGACCTCCTGAGTAACTCTATTCCCAGCCAGTTCCTATTGGATCTCTTTCAACGCGTGCAAAAACGTTTATACAAGAGCTATTTTCAAAGCAGTGGAAAATGTTCTACCTCGCGGTCCCTTACTTTTTAATTTTAATCCATGTAATGTCAGAAAGATGCAAAGTTAAACAATGCAAAGAAAGATGCAAAGTTAAACAATGCAAAGAAGTTTTAATGAAAATAAAATGAAAAATGTAAAAATTATATTACAACAAGAAATTTGAAAAAAATGGCATTCATACACTCAAACTCAATAATTTATGAATTCCTCCATAATTTATTTCTCTGTAAAGATGTAATAAGGACATTTGTACTTCAGCCTACTTAATTAATTAATTAATTAATTAATAATTTAATCACAAATAAAAGTCCAAATGAAACAATAATTTATTACCTATGAAATTAATTTTGAAGAGGACATAATTCAAATGCCAGCAAAAAAATCATATTATGATATTCAGATGCTGAACAAGATATTGTGCTAACGTCTATTTGCAAGTGACAGCAATTACAAGTTTGTATTCAGAAAAAATCATTTACACACATTTGTTCGTGTTTGTTCATGCATAAGGTTCATTGCAGCTGTTCCAGCTGTAATTACAATTCGATCTTCCTTTGTCATACAGTGCCTATTCAGAATGATTTCATTACTCTGTGACCTACTGATGGTCATTTGGAAGTTCTTTTGGTTGGTATCCAACCAACATGTCCAAAATATAGCACAATGTTATTATTTAAAATCAACTTTAATAGAATTGCTGATCTAATCAAGGCAAAAAAAACCCCAAAAAAGATAAATTCTTATCAGTCTTGAAGAACAGTTTTGAATGGTTTTGAAAAGCGGTAACATCCAGACTAGGGAGGATATTTGAAAGCTCAATTTTCTTATCTCTGTTGAGCGCATCCCATATGGACTCAATGGTACTTCTGTTGGTTTGTTCTCCAGGCAATCAACTGCATCAGGTTATTTTAAAATGGTGATTGGTTTATTGGTTCAAACGATAGGTTCATTGGTTCAAATGATTAATTGGTTTTTGCCATCTAGTGATTAGTTATTTATTTCTAGCAAATACATGACCAGCTGAACAGCCAACTCTTCACCTGAATACTAGAACAAAAGCTTTTGTTATTCAATCAAGGAGGGAATAAAATACATGTTTAATTGTTATTGAATTTGCTAGCTTGCTATTTTGCTGTAAGAAAGCTCTGCTGTTTCAAGCTGTTTCTTGAGATGTAACAGTGCTCTTTTCTTTCCTAAATTACTTAAGCATTTATTTACCTCTTCCAGGCTGTTAGAGTATGCTAATCAGTGTAATATCAGAAAACTCTCAGTATGTCTTTGGTCAAGGTGGGTAGTATCTGTCACACATTTGCTCCCTTCATCCACTGGGGGAGAAGTGTTTCTTTACAAATTCATGCACACCACCTTTGAAAATTAATTTTCATCCTYCTTATGATATAATTTTAATGTCAATTGAAGACATAACATCACAGATATGACCTTCCTCTCAGATGGAAGTAAGATGACACAGTAGCAGTTGGTAGCCAAAGAAAGGTGAGTCAAATTATTTTAAAAAGCAAGAATAGATGACCTGCTAATTAAACATGGACAACAGCCCTGCATTGGTACTTGAACCTCTTTGCAACTTATTTTACTAGAACTCAATAAACACAGAAATGTTCTTCATGATTTGTAAAAGCTTTCTTTTTCTCATGTATTTTCAGTTAACTGCAGGTAGAATTAAATTATCGCTTTAAAGTACTTAGTACTTATTATGCTTTTCTTGGTCGTTTTAAATGAGAAGGACAAAAGGTCAAAAAAACTAGAACACCAGGAGATCAGAACTGCTGCCAGTTTATAGTTTCCCTTTCCATATAGGTTTTTTTTTCCTTTAATTATTATTATGTCATTCTTATAAGATCTCCTCTTCTGGTCTAACCTGCTTCTTGCTAGAGTTGGAAAAGGCCCAGATCACAGGTGGATGCTGCCCCAGCTACTCAAAGTGTCCTACTCTCTGCAGTAATCACTTAATGGATATGAAAGACCAGGACAGAGTTTGATGGCTCCCAAGAGAATTATGTTCCTCAGCACTTGTAAAACCCCAGAAAGCTGAACTTTTGCATTTGAATGTAGGTTAAAATGTCAAATGTAACTTTCCAAATTACTGACAGAAGTGTAAGGAGGTATTGCACTGTGGGATTGTAACCCTGACTTCAACATGCTGGCAAAGTTAGTATTTCTAACTAGTTCTCACTATTTTCAGGCTTTTTAGAAAGGTCTTCTGAATCCTAACGCTTCATGTTAGATTTGTCTGCAATTCCCCTAACAGTTTTTCTGGGACCTCTAACAGATAGTCTCTGACAAATGCTGTTATGCAATATCTGAAGCCTTGCCTAAGTCTTCACATACTGCTGGAATGAGGAGTGATGTGGGGCTATAAAATGTTTTTGGGCTTTGCCTGRCCTCTTCATCCTCTCCCAAGGGAAGGAGCAAAAAGGGAAACTCCCTCACATTCATTTGTCTGTTTCCTTCTTTTCAGTGGACTTGACACCCTTTCACACAACTGAAGGGGATGATTTGGGTTCAGAAAAGATCTTGCAGTCCTACCTTCCTGGGAGATATCATCACAAAAAGGTAAATAAATAGGAATTAAGTGCTGAGAGTAAACAGTGACTAGATTTTGACCCCTCCATCTGTCAAACATCAGCTCCTTAAAAGGGCCAGCACTGAAGGAGATGAGGTCTTCTTAACCTGGTGATGGATATTTCCTTTTTTTGGTTTTGGCTTCGACTCCATTGCACACTGCAGGATAAGACACCTCTGGGAGGTGGCTGCTGTTTTTCTGCCAATTCTCATTTCTCTTGCTTCCAAAGGTGGGAATTGGAAAAGCTTCCCCCAGCTTCCCTATAGTGAGGAACACCTTTAACAAACACAGCATGGGGGTATGAGTCTCCACAATTGCTCTGCTGAATAGCATTTGTACTCACCAGATGTACATGTGCATACATGCACATACCCACAGATTCATCCTTCTCCACTATGTAAGAAAAATATTACAGGAGCGTACTATATTAAAAAAATTACGACATTCATTTGGATTCTTTTAAATTAATTGCTTTCTTCTTTAGATAGTTTAAATTCTGACTTCAGTGGATCTGATGACATGATTTTTTTTTTTATGTCCAGTCTATTTTTCTATGACTGTTTCAGAATTTTGAGCTTTCATTTCATAAATTTTTGCGTTATCAGTTTCTCAGTGTCATGACAGCTATTTCTTTTCTAGGTATCCTTTAGTGTAGGAATGCAGGACAGACAATCTTCCACTTTATCCTCATTGTGGATATTGTGCATGCATAATAATCCAACCCTCTCTTTCCCCAGCCACCATTTCTCCCCACCCCCATCTCACACACTGAATTATTTTCACAGCAGCTGTTCTTGATAACACTTAAAAAGTGATTATATCTGTTGTCAGTTTGGGCAAATTATTAACATCAAAGCTAGCAGCAGGCTCCTTGACATTAAATTTCAAGATTTCTACTAGGAAAGATGGGCAAGCCATGGGAGAGAAGAGTGGATGGAAATGTGAGGGAAATGAAAAGAGTGGAAAATGTGTGGATTAGGGCTGGTTGGGGGGAGCTATGACTATAAAATGAAAATTAATTGATAAGGAAATTTCAGCTTGTATTAGAGATATTTTATTTTGGTTTTGCTTTCTGTCAAGTTTACATTATACAAATTGTCATTTCAGCAAGGAGCACAGAGATGGGGTGAGACCCAAAGCCTTGCCTGTGCAGAGCTGCAGAGGGGGTAGGAAAATTAATACCTATTTAAACCTTTTTTTCAACTTGTACCTTAGCTGTTACAGCAAGCTAATACAGTAACCTCTTGTTTAACAACAGCGTGCTGTTATTATGGGTTATTCAGAAAAGAGTTTCATGACTGATTTCATAAAGCAAGAATATATTGCATTCTAAAAGATGAACGATGAAGATAAATTGGGATGTGTCTAAGTGAAATTAAAAATTATTACTTGTAGAAAATTCAGAGTGTGCCTGGCTGTACCACCAAATTTGTGGTTAACACTGTTAGGAATTAAAGGTATGTAACTGATRAAGATGGATGTCTCACTTTCTTGGTTCCAACCTGTGCAGTTTAAAATAAATATTATAATAATTGATCTCTGGGAATGATGTGCATGTGGTAAATGACTCTTGATGTATGACACCAACTTCCTGATCTTGGCACTGATGGATGAGCTTATTCTTCCTAAAATGAAAAGTTGGTCAAAGTTTCAGTTACRCTTATCACACCTCCACAGACAAAGCATCATGAAAATAAATTCAACACTATTCAGCTACCACAAACCTGGCATTAACATAGACCCAAAAAGAGATTTAATCGAGACTCTGAGAGTGAAATGGGCACTATTTCATATTAAGTCCTGAATATATTACTCTGTGGCATTAAATGTTAAATGCACACTTCTTTTTATTTCAGAGCATTTGTTGCTATATTGCCTCCTCTGGAATCAATTGAACCATAAGCGGAATTCGTGCAGAGCCATAAAGCACCCTGGGGAAACCCAMARGAAAATATTCTTCTGCAGAAAAGAAAAATTCTTTGCTTCCTCATTCACAACTTGAGGAACAGAAACAAAATCTACAATACACAGTTTTTTGGTACCGGGAAACACCACTAGGCAGGGTTCCACCTATTATTCTCACCACACGTTACTAATTATTTATACATATTCAGCGTAAATGTAGAAGATGATGTGATGTTTGCAGCAGTGGAATTTTCCTACCAGAAAAAGTGGAATTTATGGAGGATTTTTTWATAGATCTATCCTTTTCCTTCCCTTCAGGAAGCAATATAAAAAACGGAAACTCAAGGAGTGCAACCAAGTCCTGAAATTGAGTAAGGGTTTTTCCTAAATGACTTTAGAAACCACCTGCTGCAAGATATTTCATGGCTATTCCAGGTAYTTTAATTTTATATCTGATTTAATAATGGATACTTCCTTAGATTTATAAATGTTTAATTCCTTTGGAAATTTTTACAGGAGTTACAAATTACAGGTAATTCAAGCTAACCCTTCTCAAGAGATGTGTTCAAAGTACTCTCTCCAGGCTTTTCACAGAGCTGGGCAGGAACTGGCAGTAGGAAGAAACTGATTGTCAGTAACCATCTCACCTGTCACAGTTTTTCAGAAATAAATCTCAGTTTGCAGTGCAACATTTTGTCATTAGTGCTTCTTGGGCAGGCATTTCCATTATGATGCCTGCAAGAGTTTCCCCTGATCAGTAAAGGTCAATATTAAACTTAGTAAACTAATAGATAGAAATAAAAAGTATGAAGAGATTATTTTCTAAGGTTAGTTTCCTCTCTGCTCTCTTTTTTATGTGAAATGTAAGATGAATACATTCTGTCTGAAGGATTTAAAATGCTTCCCTKGTCTGTATGAAGTAGCAATATCTCTTCTCAGACTTTCTTTATACTGAATTTGTAATCAGGCTAAGGAGAATTAATAAGACCCCTCTGGACTTCTACTGAAGTTTCAGTTTGCACACACCAAGCCAAGGCCTCTATTTCAACCTATGAATAATAGTAATAACTTGTTGTATTTCATTTAACAACGGGAATCAAAGAGTCAGTTCATTTGTAATTGATGCAAAAYACCTCTAAAATTCTTCATGACTATTAAATCATACAAGGCTAATTTATATATTCAATTACACTCATAGTAGTAAAAAAAATTGCATACAGCTCAGAAATCACATCTTCTTCCTAGCATGGTAAAAGAATTGTTCATATACAGAGAAGCTATGGAGTTTATTCTCCGAGGTTACTCACCAGACCGTAGWTCTGACTACCCGTGAAAACAGGTGCACCATTTCAGTCAGATGATTCTTCAAAATTACTAAAAATTAAATTCTAGGAGGCATGAAGAAAAGTTTGACTTCGAACTAAGTGGATCTTTTTTTCTGGAGCATATTGTTCCTTTCTGCCTAATTTAATGTGTTTTACATTTTCAATGTGCCGCACATTTTCTATTTTAAAGAATTTTTTAGTGCCTGCATTTCTCAAAAGATAAAATATTCCATAAGTAAAAACATATTTATTTGAAATATCCAGACCTTGGGATCATCGTGGGATGCATYGAATGTTTTGTTCAGCTGCATAATGGCTATAGTCTATATACTTATGTCATATTTAGTAAATCTGCTTTTAGAAGAATTGGTAAACAATCACAATCTGCTATTTTCAAATTATTTTCCAGAAAAAWAATAGTCAGCTGCAAATATATTTAGCACATTTTCAAGTAATTTTATTTTTAAAGTGACTAATTTTAATCTTGGTAGTTATAATTCAAAAACCAACACTGCAACAGATGTTAATACCCACCAAATAAGGTAAGATTGGAAAGGGTTGATTTCCTTAGAGGTGAAAGTCACATCAGATCCTGCATTTAGAAACACAAGTAAAATCCTGGAACAATCAATTTTTACAAAGACTGTGAAATCTCTCTGATGGATTTAATAATCTCAGTTTTATGGTATCTGACATTTCAATAAAAAAATTAACCTATCTAATGTAAAGGAAATGTAGCCTATTCAAGAAATAAACCTGTTGAAATATAATTGAGACTTTCACAAAGAGTAATATCTATTAGAAATCTGCTCAACAGTGGTAGAACTTCAGAATGAGCTGAAGGAGGCACAGAATTACTCAGGTTACGCCAGTATTTATCACCTCAAGAATATTTTAGCAAAGACAAAATTCCAATATGAGCGTACATTTGACCTTTTAATACACTAAATCATCCCTTGATAATGTTGCATTTCAGTGTGGTCTTCTAACCATAGTGCAGCAGTAAAGCACAGCTCTCTGGCACTCACATGGAGGATGAAGAGGCTAAATATTAGAAAACTTTTTTGAGAYGGTGTTTATAGACATTGTACAAGCAGATGCAAAAATTTGCATGTTTGGCTCTGTGTTTCTATAACTACAGGCCCAGATGGCAGCAAGATGCTTTTTTCTTAAACCATGTAGAATGCATACAGGGGGCATTAATCAAAGTGGCAATATACAGGAAACAAAGAACATAATCTCCTGATAAAGAATGAATAAAACCCCGAACAAAGCCAGCAAGAGCCCTAGCATAAGCCCTGCTTCTAAATCTAATAATAATGGGATTTAACAGCCAAAAATACCCACTCAAGCCATATAGGCTTCCTATGTGTGGACTAACATGTAGGACAACAGAGTTGTTTAGAGGCAAAAGAAAACTGAAGTGAGTGAATTAATGTCTCCCATCCAATGAATTTTCCCTGTGAAATATATGTCCGTCTGTCCCTGCAAACATGGGGGGGGGCCACATCTATCCTGATCCTGCAGCATCACTGTTAGATATTACACAAGTGGCTTTCAGAATCTGAATTTATAGGACGATGCAACTTATGTTTGTAAAACATTATCTTATGTAGAGATGCTTTGAGGTGAGGAAGTGCTGTTTCCACATCTTGAGAGGYGAAGGTCTGAAAAATCAAATCAGTATCTAAAAAATATAGTCTTACATGGCTTAAATGCTAAGTCTTGCCTAGGAATTTGAAATCAATCTTAGGATGGTGAGCTAAGTACAGGACTCTGACTACRCAACCATTTTATAATAGCACTGCCCCAGGAAGGTTATGTATACAGCCAGTTACTATGGGACAGAGCACACCATGCCATGGCATGCCGTATTATTTCTTCATTTCTAAGCTTTTCTCATCTCAATCATTTGTTTTGCACTCACTCTGCCGTGTTAAATGAAAGGATTATGGGTCCTTTTTTGGCTTTGCAAGTCTAGAGGAGGGAGTATATTTTGTTTCTAGCGAGAGGGTAGTAAAAACCCCAAAAGTTTAGAAAATGGGTGTCCTCAACACATTTATATATATATATATATATATATATATACATATATATGACATTTTAAATATAAGAAGCCCAGGTGTATTGAAATTGTTTTCTACCTTTTCAAAGAACTTATCTGAAACTTCAAATATTTTTTACTAACACTGTCATTAGAATTATCCAAACTAATTAGTTTAGTAGGAAAATCACCTTAATGTGTTATGGCATGCACAGAATCAAAAAAAGGACAGATTTTTCTGAGAACCAAGCAGCAGCTAAGAAAAACCCAACAACAGCAGCAACAAAATCTTCAGGTAAATTCTTCTCATATAAAATTATTTTCCATCTCAGATGTGTCAGAATAGGAAAAGTAATGTTATTCTTGCTAGACATTTTTACAGCACAGAAAATAAATATTCATGATTTGAATTTTTTTTAACTTTAAAACCTAAATTAAATAACAATTTTTTGGTTTAAAATTAATAAATTATAGAAGCAGAAATAAATTTTCTGCAACATAGGAAAATAAAACAAACAAAACAAAGGGTTTCTCTAAAATTATGAGTTGATGTTGTGCCTATGTACACAAAKAACTAAAAGGGAATAGTAAAACAAYGACATAAAAAGTTCCTCCAGTTAAGAAATTAATTCTGAAAAWTAAGAATGTGGTGCAATAAATAAATATTCTGTTTTGTTTGGTACTTGTGTTTTATATAAACTCTTATGTTTGGGGGCAAGAAAATAATTTAGATCAAATACTCAGGAACCAAATCTGATCTTGGTATAACTGAGACGCATTGAACAAAGATTTTTTCCTTTTTTTTTTGCCTCCCTCAGTCCACATTTCTCCTCCTTCCAAACCCTCTCCCCCGACTCAAATACCATAAGATCATCTCAAAAGATGGACAAGTGAAGTCTTCCTCTTATTTTAGGACAAGAAGAGCTTTAGATTTATAGAAAGGGAAAGAAAAGAGGGTCACCTTCTGACAGTAACTCTTCTTTGTCATGTGCAGGGAGCTCTGCAAGAGGTGTAATCCACTGAGGGGAAGGTGTTAAAATCAAAACAGTGTGCAGTGGTCAAATATACATTATGTGRTGGTTGGTCTCATGGGACACATACTACCCTGCTACCAGTTGCTTATTCTGCAGCAGAGAGTACCCCTGGGATTTGCCAAATCAGTGAGGCAAACGGCTGGCACCTGTGAGCCACAGCATTCAGAAACTCAGGCTGCTGTGATTTACATCTCACTGCCACAGAAAGGTAAAACTAGCCAGGACTCAAAAAGCTTGAGGTGTACGGAGGAAACTTCTTAGACATAATCCTCTTTTACTGGAATATGTCCCAAGATCTTACTCATTCAGACACAAATGCAAGCCTTGATCATCACCCTTTTTGTACTTTCAGTGTCATTGACATTGTTATATTTTTTGATCTTGTAGCTATTTTGTTCTTCAAAGACAGCAAATTAGCTGTGATTCTTGACTTATAAACTATAGCTTTTRAAAAGCACAGACTCTCACCTAATCTCTCTACTACAATTTTTCAAGCAGAAAATTATGAACCCAAATGAACCATACAGTCAGTCCCACGGTGAATTTCTTAAAATATTCCAACATACAAGCAGTATACACATTTCCAAAACTTAGGCTCTTGCAAGAAGGTTCCTATGTACCAAAAGAGCCTGGACTGTCTTGATTGACAATGTGACAATATAGAATGGGGAAAAAAAGAGAAGATTTGCAGAGATCCATCACTTAGAAGGTTTTATGGGTTTAGATATGCTGACACTGAATTATAATGCAGGGTAATCCTTTCAAAATGACAGAATGTCTCACTGCCAAGAAAAAAATGCCTGAATGAATATGAAAAGTCTAAGGTGACAGCAGTCTCCTTCATGAATGCACACTGCCAGGTGGCAAATGTGACTTAAAAAAACCAGAGGATCCAGGTATCTACAGAACTRTTACTACATCCAAAGATAGCTTGGACATAATATTACAGCCAATATCTCTTTAGGGGAAAATGAGGTTAAGATGTTTAGAGCCTTAAATAAGAGATAGAAGCCATAATTCTACAGAGAAAAAAAATGTTTCTCTGACTCTCTGGTATTACATATYACATATCAAACACACACATAAGGGGATGAAACTTGGAGAGAAAGTCTGTGCAAAAGTATTTAGACCATTCAAATGTATGCTGTGACTGAAAAAAGATGCAGAAGATTTTGATAGAACAACTAAGTCAAAGGYGTTCAACACTCACTGCAGGTTGTACCATCTCTCTAGCATGGAGTGATAGCATAGGCCCAGGTATTACCTAGATTTCATCCTATGGAGTGGTACAGGGCTACAAACACAATTCCAGTATATAACTTTTATAAGGGATAGCAAATAGAAACTAGCATGGTTGCTCCAGCTCCGTTATGGGTGTGCAGCTTGTTTTTCAGATCCTTCCCTGCTTCAATGCTGTCAGTTTGATCTTTGCTCTACCTTTGCTTGATGTGCTGAATGTTTAACATACCCAGTTATTAAAKGGCAGATTTAAAACCTCCTTTTATGCTCTTCCCTGTTTTCCAAGTCGATAAAAAWCTCCAGCTGATTTCCCTACTCTAATCACCTATTAATTTAGGGGCATTTTCATGAAAGATATCACCAGGGTATAAWACAGTTGTCAGTAGTTGGAAACAAAGAATTCTGCCAACTCTTTTCTCTGTGTTTGTGTCTTTTAATTTTGTGTGGCTGTGGGATGATTGATTTCTTCTTCACTGTTGGTCAAAATTATGGAGCTGCTTGTAGAAATAYCTAAATATGTTTGGATGCTTTGCAGTTTGCTCCAGAAAAACTTGGTGAATGTGGTCTGACCTCCCAAAACCTTTGTTTAATAGCAGCCAATGATAAGCATGATATAATTATCTGTATTTCAGATACTGGGGATAACATTACCATCAGAAGATGACGCTGGGCACTGTAGGTTTACACCGTAAATAGGTAACAGAGAAGTTGTAGATTTTTAGAGCATTTCGGAGGAGAAAAAATCCCTTGCCACAGTTATTCGTAGGTTTAGCTCAAAAAGAAAGAAATCAGATAACACTTGACCCTTCTTTGCTAATCCCAGATCATAGACATATTGCGGAAAAAAAAAAAAAATATTACTCCTTTATAATCTATTTCCAGGAATGCAGGATGGTAACATCRGGGAAAATTGCAGGCAAGACAAAAGAATACAAATAATTCCTGGAGCCTATGAACTAATGAATGTGGTGTCCTATAGAATTATGTCTCTTTGAGGTGCCTAAGAAGATATGAGCCTTGTTTGAAGGTTTTGTTCTGATTCTGGCACTTGTAATATGCTTTGGCTGTATGGGACACTAACAGAGTTTCTTTTTTTTTCTTCCTGACTATTTTAGTTAATTTTCTAGCACCATTAATTATCTTTGCAGCAAATTCTGTTTGTTACAATTTTGTCAGAATTGAGAGAACAGACATGTGAAACATGAATGGCCAGTTATGATCATATATACTGTTTATCCAAAGGAATTTAGGCTAAAAAGCAAAAGGAATAATAATAATGGGGAATATTTGGCAAAGACAGTGCATAGAGACTGAATGGAATTACATGCCTGTGAGTAGGAGGAAATTTGTACTTCCCACACATATTTGTCYTTTGATAGCCATGTGATCAGTTTAGTCTGTACATCTGGATATGTCTTTCAGATGTTCAACCTCATTAAAAGCTTCTCTTTAAATGAAGACTCGATCTTCCTGTTGCATTATTTTTCCAATAATAGAATTAGAATTAGAGGAGCAGTCTTCATGATTCCCAGCTGCCTTTTGCTGACTTTATCCCTACAAGGTATTCTCTTGTTTCCTAATTTTATTTGCAAAGAGCATGAGTGAAAGGACCCCAAAATTTTCTTGGAGAGAGCATCACAAGGTCTAAATGATTACATTCTAAAGCATACTAAGAGGGATATTTTTTTCCCTCCTGTTCTGATACAAATTAGTTCTTTGTGAATTTAATAAAACTAAAATTTCCCAAGGGTTTTAGGAAGAATTCTGAACATGCTTTCCATGAGGTGATGAGATCTTTTCTGTACATTCTGTAAGAAAACAGAAATGAAGAGGCCTCATTGCTATTTCTGTTTTGGTAGWGGCTACTCTCTATTATATTTCCAGAAGAAATAAAAAATACAATTTCTAATTGGTAATTATATGTTTTTCCATGCTAAATGTTTTCTCAGAAAAAGATAAACTCTCAGGAAAGGAATGTTTATTTTTGAGTGTAATGCACTTGGAACAAAATGTAACCATTATTTTAACTATCTGGCTGCTAAATGGGAAGCCACATATACTCCCATAATGCTGACTCTCAGTGTTTATGACCCAAGAATTTCCAGGAAGGTAAGAAATCATGAGAACAATTCTTCCAAAACAAAACCCCCAGACACTCTGGGAATCTCCATTTCACTGAGTCATCTGGAATTTAAGACATGGATGGGAATCACAGCCCACAGACTCCTACAGCTGTATAACAGATCTATTTACTAGTGAAGAACAAGACAATGAAAAACTTTGTGACCTTTGAATATGATTAAAATCTCATTTAAACGTTTTCCAAATGAAGACTTTATTAGTCAGAAGTTTAGGTTTAAACTTTCTTAAAAAATCAAACCCACCTAACCCCTCTAAAACAAACAAACACCCCTACCAAAACAAATCCCCTCCCAAAAAACCCCAAAACAAACATAAAACCCAAAACAAAACAAAAATCCAACAAAGAAAGCCCTTTTCTTCTTAATTGTTAATTTTGAAAAGCCACTTTGAAAAATAAAGATCTCATGAAATGGAAGTAATAACTTCTGATTAGTTTTTATAGATTCCAGGTAGTAGAACAAGTACAGAAAAAACAGAAATTCAGAAGAAACTTGAATCTAATTTTGAGATTGAACTATTGTCTAAAATTGAAATAAATTTACTTCAASTACCTCCATTGTTCTACACTTTGACCTTATAGCAAAGATACTCATGTACTCATTACTTGCATTGCTTTTTAAAAAAGGAAATTTTTGAAAATCGTGGGAAGGTCTTTCCATGTCCAGTTTTGCAAAAAGTTAATAAGTATTAGTAAAAGTCTTTTAACATATTTAGCTTTTTGAAACCCATTCTTCCCGATTACAGATTTCATTTCACAGGGATATAATGATCTACAGAGTCCAGCATCTGTTTCCTTAATYGATTCTTTTCCCCTTAATGCAGGTAAATATTCTGCTTTTCAGTTGGTTTAACAAAGGCCCAGGTCCAGCCCCTTTCGAATGCAACTCTGTCTCCTGACCCTCACCTGCCCCTGTTGGTGGCTGGAGATCCACCCCAAAGGCACCATCCCTCTCAGCAAAGCTACAATCAGACTTCTTTGGTTTTTTCCCTTAGCGATGTGATGAAAAGATTCTAGCTCCTGAAATGTGTCRTAAGGGCATGATAGCCATTAACGAAGAAATATGCAAGCTTGACAGAAGTCCTTTTGTATGTCCCTGGCAAATATTTGCAGAAAATGATATCACTTTACATGTACGCTACTCTCAASTGCGTTAGAAGTTTTATCTGTCAATTGAACTTAAGCATATTACAAACCTTGTAATACAGGGCCTAGTAAGACAAACACAGATTTCCTTACATCATTTTAAACAGTTGATTAAAAAACAAATATATTCGTTAGCTATGAATCGATACTGATCCTGCCAATGCTGCTCAAAATATGTCTTCATTTGTGTTCATGTCTCTGCAGTTTCTCAAGGCCTCTGTAACACACATCCCTATGTATTCCACATGGGTGCCAAAGGTGGGAATGACACTACCCCCTTCAGGTGAGACTTTTAGGGGATCTGACAGCYGAGAGTTGAGTGTTCACTCCACACAGCTACTAACAAACACAGGAACAGTTTATTCTAGACACCTTTTCCTTGCACATTAGTACATTTCTTGCATTGGTAGACTGATGTTTTCTATTCTTTCAAATCTCAAACCATTTGGTTCTGCAGGCTCCCTGAATTACTCTAATACCTTTGAAAATAATAGAAAATTTTGTCTTACCATCTTCAAATATATTTAGTGGAGACCAGAAATTTTTAAAGTCCTTTCTTAGAGAACTGCAGAGCTGATCTAACCAGATTCTGACAACATCGGATATATTTCAGGAAAAACAGAAAGATGTTATCTAGACAGACATTGTGTTACTGACAGTCTTTCCTTCTTGTTCTTTAATTCCCAAAGGAATAATATATTATTTTTATGATAACATAAGCTATCGAAGTGAAGTTACAAGAGAGTTTATATACTTTAAGGAAAATATTTATATTTTTAGTTTAGCTAAAAATACTCTGTATTTCAATAAAGATCAAGACTTCAGCTCTGAGGCAAGATTTTTGCTCACTTTGGGAATATGCTGAACTTCCATGATGTAATATTYTGCAGGTTTAGAGTGAAATCAGAAACTATTCAGTAACTAGCCAGCAAAGTCAAGAACAACAATAATTCCAAATATTTTCAGAAAATAAATCTTCTCATATACTATCCCCCTGCTCATAACCCAATATCAAAGGATGTATTCCTGATTCAATTTAAATACTACTAACTTTCAAAAAAGCCCTGGAAGCAATTTGTGACCACATATCATATTCTCAGCTATTSCTTTTGTGTGGCCAAACTAATCCTTACTCTGACCAAACAATAAATAACATGCTTATTGTGTTAAAATCTTTTCAGTGATGATATAAATCTAAAAAGAATGTGGAGCTTAAATTTCCCATTTAGAGTAACTCATCTCTATACACAGAAACAGCTCTGCTGATGGCCAAAGGCCTTTTAATGTGTTCCCACAGCTTGTTGGAAATAGTTATTTAAAAGACTCTCAACTGCATATAATTGTGCTGAGCTAGTTTCAGCTTGTCGTCATAACTTCCTCCTAAAGACAGAAAAAAACCAAACCTCASAGAGTTCCAAATTGTGTCATAAGACTCAGGAATCCAGAACTGTAATTTCTGCTAGAAGATCCTCTTGTTAAAATGCCAAGTTCAGACTGGACTTAGAGAAATTTTTCCTTTTCTTTTTGCAGAAAAGCTTTGTGTGTGATTCTCTGAGAGGAAAGTTCAGGYGTGGTGGTGAACTTTGCTGGGCCTCTCCTGTGCCCCTGCTTAGGCAGTTTGGTGGTAATGTGGGTGTGATCCCAGAGCCGCTTCCACAGAGCAGCACATGATTCACCATGACACTTTGCTCCCTGCTCTGGAGCTCCTCTGTTCTCACATCTTAACGTGTCTCATCAGAATGTCCTCAGCTYGCTGAGGCCTCCATGACTGAGCTGGCCGTGTTATGTAGGGTGTCTGCTTGTATCCATGGAAGATCTTTGCTGGGGAAAGATTATGTATGTAGCCCAAGAGAGAACAGAGCTGACCTCCCCTCCAAACATCAGAACTACGCRGCTTTGTCTTTCAGAGGCAACATGATGTCTCTTCTTCACCTTCCTCCACTTCCTTCTAGTGGAGCAAACATCAATAGCTAAGAAACCTTCCACATCAGAGCTTGGGTCAGTGCTSCAAACTCAGTACAGCTGGGATAGCATCAAGAGCACTGCTCATCAGCACGTTGAGAGCTTGGGAAAGGTCAGAGCCAGCCCTGTAGGAGTTTGTAACCTCATTTTGGGAAAATGTCATCAACTACCATAGTCAGTGTAGGTTCCTCAGAGTATGCTACCTGCTGAAGTCTTAAATTGTCTCCAACTCAGCTCAAATTGCAACTTTATAAACTGTCCAACCYTTGATCGTTTTCCACAGGGACGGCAAAATGTGTACACTTGACCCCAAAACACCTTCAAATCTTGTTTTCTAAAACCTAGGAAGGAACATGAAAGTACTTATATTTTAAGATAGGCAGAAGACTGAATTAACCTCATTAATTCCTCTCTAAGAGTAATAAAGCATTTAAGCAAAATTTTCACTAAACAGGTAAAAATGCTCTGATTTTGTGACAGAAGAAGTACAAGAATTATTAACCCAAATATATACAATTTTTAAAGTATGAGCAAATGAAAATAAATCCTCCCATTATAAAATACCTGGCAGCTCTAATAATAGATAAYGTTATCAGTGCTACATGCAGTAATGGATGCTATAGGCAAGTACAAAAGATATATTTACTTACCCCAGTGAAAGCAGGAAGGCTTTTCAATACCTCCCATCACCATAGTGAATTGTTTTCTCAAAAGTGTAATTTCATTAGAGAAAGTAGTATGAGACATTTTAGAAAGTAGGAAACAAGTAGGAAAAGATTACTGTAATAATACCCCCCATAATATTACTTACAGGTGCCAAACAATAGATTATATATTTTTAAAATGTACTTTATTCTCCCTCTGGATGTGAGTTGCACATGCTGCAAGCATTGCTCACATGCAGGACTGGCAGAAAGACTCTAATACAGTAGGAGATGACTCAAAAATGGATAGCAAATCTATTAATAAGCTCTTACATTGTTATCATGGTCTGTACCTTTTCCATGCTATTTTCACAGTGGAAATGTGTCAACAATGTTACTTTATGAAAGATTCTCATGGAGAAAACTTTTGGAGTGGTGAGCCCTGCTGGCTGCTTATGGGAGTTCACAAAAAGCTCTCTGAGTCCTCTCCAAACTGAAAATGTGTTTTCTATATGAGCTAGGATAAYGAGTCTCTTAGTAGGAATGGGGAAAAAGGAGGCATGAAAGAGGCATCAATTTCAGATCACAAAAAAATTCAGAATATTCTACTGGAGATTACATCTTTGTGTCAAACTRTGGATGAGGTGGCCGTGTCTTTCTAAATTATGGGCATTGCATGAAAACAATGGCTTCATTTATTGGTCTGCTGTATGTGTGCTTACAGTGCTTGTAATTGAGGATGATTATGGTTAATGATTCTAGTAATGTGTACTTTCAAACCAGCAGGACAGTGTAATTTGTATCAAATCTATTCAGTATCTCTTCAGGCATTTTGCCGAGTTTAATCTTAACCCAGTACTTGCTGTAAAGGAAACCTCTGGAAGCTTCACAGCTGGCTCAAATAGAAAATTTCATGGTACTTTCACAGTGCACTCAAAAAAAAAGAGAAAAAAGAAAACAAAAATTAAAAAGCAAGCTTCAWCTCATCTGGGTGGCTTGTAGGCTGTCATATTTTAATATGATAAGGCCAATATCTCTAGTACAGRAAACAGTTGTGTGTAGGATGCAAAACAAAAATAAAACATCTGTATGTGAACAGTTGATGATATTTTCCCAAGCAAAATTAAGTGTTTCTGGAGAATAGATTCACATTTCTTATATTTTTTTTGGAATAAACAAATAAATAAMGGCAATAGTCAGGTATTCTTTTCAAGAGGCAGAACTAACTTGCCAGGGTATTTTATTGCACATCTTTAAGTAAAGTCTTCCTCAGCTTACCCTTTAAATACAGCCACAGTATATAGGCAACTAGAATCTCAGCCGTGGGTTGCAGAGAAAGAACTGAGAAATTGGAGGCACATTTAAGAAGAAAAAACAGGCAAGGCCGTAAAATTATTTTAAGTTAACAAAGAATTTACCTGCTCTTTAATTTCAGGATTATATTCCTATATTTTTAACTACAGCAAATGTCATTATTATGTCTTTCTTCTGTTTTCTTGCCTTTTTTTTTAA
Organism: Cardinalis cardinalis; assembly: GCA_014549065.1. Taxonomy (NCBI): domain Eukaryota; kingdom Metazoa; phylum Chordata; class Aves; order Passeriformes; family Cardinalidae; genus Cardinalis; species Cardinalis cardinalis. The sequence goes on from JACDOX010000001.1 coordinate 1,953,051, forward strand.
CTTAGTGGTGCCAGTCAATATTTTCCTGTACAATAAAGCCAATGACTCTATCAGCTTGACCAATTTGATCTGACACAGTATCTATTATTGCACAGACAATGGCTTTTATTCTGAAAGGGTGAGTATTTTCTCAGACTTACTGAATTGCTTATTGATTTCATAATTACCTGATATTTGTGATTGCCTAGGTTTTCTTCTCTTCTGTGTTTTGTTATGATCAGTTGTTGTCATTTGTGCTCTTTTTTGCTAGGTCTTGTAGATCAGCATGTGGCTCAAACAGTGAGATTTTTGAGTTTTAGGTATGAAGAAGCAAGCATGAAAATACTTTAGCTTGCACCACTTTCATAAGTTTTCAAGGGATTCCAGGCCTCTGGGATGTCTAGATTGTAAGATAGAACAGTGYGTATTTACTTAGTACTTTCTCTGTGTATGAGAATTACAGTTTACTATTCTTTCCTGGATCCTACTGTGAGACTCTGGGGGAAGACCTTAGGGAACACCCTCCTTCTCCTCCTTCTCGTGTTGACTGTGCCTCACTTCTACCATTGAAACCAAAATTCACTGTCAGCAATTGCCCTGCCATTCCATCCTTCAGGAAGAAAAGGCAAGCTGCTCYCAGAAGTCCATAATTTTATTTCAAATTTCAGTGAGTAGAATAGTCACAAGAATCCTTCCTTCTACAGAAATTTCAGGGTATCTGTAAAAGGAAAGAAAATTCTAAAGCTTGAAAAAAATGAGAAACCTATTACCATGGGAGTACATAGCACAAACAYAAGCATCTGATGTGGGTCTTTCACAAATAACTTGCTGCCTTGTCAAAGGGAGATGAATAAAATCTCACAAAGACTCTAAACTCCTCATGCATTTTCATAGTTGCAGCTGTAGCTTTCAAGGGTTCCATTTCAAAAGGGAAACAAGTCAGAACAGCTTATGTACAAAAATATACAATGATCCTACAGCCCAGGAGGAGCTCTGATTTTCAGAAACGCTGTTGTATTCATTCACTAGGTACAAATGTAAGTAGCTGCATCTCTTACCTGGGAAAAAAATTCCCAGCATTTCTATTCCAAATAAAAGGCTATKCTGTTATTACAAAGAATTAATAGGGTTTGAGGAGGAAGATGAACRTTTCCTTTTACAAGTCAGAGGCCATAACTGGTAGAGACTAGTAAGTGTAAGCTATCAGAGTGGAAATAAAGTGAATTAATTCTCCATTAATGTTCTCCATTGATTTCAGCAAATCTAGGAAAYTTCAATAAAGTTGTGCTAATATATTTTAGGTATATTTTAGATGCCTATATTAAAACAGGGGGTATCTATTACATTTAGCAACCACCAATAAAATGTGACTCACATTAGGACTGTTTTATAGAAACCCATGCTGCAACAAACTAAATGCAGAAGATGCATCAAGCAATTGGACAGATGAACTCAGTAAAATTTCAAATGTTGGGCAAACCACATGTTGCAAGATTAGCTAATCAATCTGACCATGTCCGTATTTCTTCAAGAATGGAAATACACAAAGATTTCTTCTTAGGAAAATTTCTTTACTGCACAGATAGTGAGGCACTGAAATAGGTTGCCCAGAGAGGTTGTGAACTCCTCATCYCTGGAGGCATACAAGCCCASGCTGGATGGGACTCTGAGTAATCTGGCCCAGTGGAACGCTTCCTGTCCACAGCAGGGAGGTTGGAACTAGGTGACCTCTAAGGTCCCTTTCAACCCAAGCTATTTTATACTTTATTATTCTAGTATGTAAAACCCTATGACTAAAAATTCTGATCATCACTGAATTTAAGACTGAAAATATTGAGTGCCTGATAATTTCTTCTTCTTGCAAAACATTTCAACATGATAAATGAAAGCAAACACACAGAGATAAGTTTGCTAACCTAAAATATGTCACTTTTTCTTTACAATTGACAAGGCTGATGGACTCAAGGCTAGTGGTAGTGGGTGTCCTTTGCCTSCCATGATGGGTCAAAACTTTGCAAAAGAAGTAATGACTTCTAAAAACTACTGATTGATTTACACCATGGAAAATGAAATTTGGCTGTAGGGACTTGTTCACAGGTAATTACATAACTAAATTGCAGCCCATTCAGGAGTTTGCCAAACAGAATCAAAATCAACATTTCTCATCTTAGATGAAAATTAAGCTCTTTCATTTTTAGCCCCTTGAACAAGAAAACCTGAAAAATTAATATTGCAGAATATTGCAAGGAGAACAGTCAAAGACACATAAATTGTTGCRACGCTTTCCATTGAATATAATGTGAAGAATAAACACACTGTCTAACAAAGAAGATAAAATACTCCAAGCATCAGATGACATCCTTTCACGATTCCAGACAACTCCTTTCATTAAGTTTTGAGGCCACGAGTAATTCCAATCATTTATGACTGAATTATTTCACAGAGTAACCATTTCAACTACCTTCAAGTTATGAAAAGTATCTACTCAGCAACTGTTCAATTGTGCAGCGTTGACACACTGCTGGCAGTAGGAACATTTGCTGACTTCTTGATTTTGTAAATGTGATGTGTGAGGGTGTATAGACTTCTTTGAGAAAACAAAGGTTCTGCTTTATACTTCTTACTATTTCTGTAACCAGGAAAAMAGAACATTGAAGGTTTCATTATTTTTTTCACAATTTTCCATATATAAGCAGATAACATGTAATACAAAATCAGGTTACTTGATGTTTTATTCTGATTCTGTGTTCATGTGAAGCATCATTTTATGCTTCAAAATAAAAAATCCTTGATTTACCTTTATACAGTAACTTCTATTAGCAAAGCCTATTTTAGTAAATTGTGGTTCACACCCCCCAAAAAAAGCAGTTATTGCAAAATAAGCTTTATACGACTGTACAGACACAAGAAAGCATAGAAAGAAGTATAGCAAGAAAAAGGAATGATTTATTTTGGTAGGTGAGATATTCAGAACTTTCAGCAATGTCTTTTAGGAGTTATTTTTTTATTAGAGTAGGTATTAGAATAGTTATTATTTATTATCTAATGCAAGAGKTTTTTTCCTTTCTTGTTCATGACATATTAATCTGAAAACAAATTAYCCACTAAATTTCTTTCTTGCAAGTTACTATATACCTTCCCATGGTAACCTTCTAACTTAACAAATAAACTTTGGCTTGGCTCTTGGGATTTAATTGAAATTTACTTATCTATGGGCCAGCCTTTTYCAGTTTTGTGCAGTGTTAGCAGAGTTGGGATTTTATAACTGCTGGAACTGGACTGAGTATATGAAAAGCAATTTCAGGCCATTAGACAAGATAATGATCTCAGTAAAGGGACTAAGAGCAAGATGAGACTTTGGRTTCTGCAGCTTTAAAATGCAAGATCATCCACTTGTGGTTGTTTTGAATAGGATTTAATTTCTTATTTTTCATGTAGCAGCATTTGAATTCCAAGGATATTCATCTAATGTGCTTCAGCTGTTAGCCTTTAACTAGGCTTTAGCAGGGTCATGTGTTCATTRTAAGTACACTAGGGATCATCAAATAATTGCAGTAAGCCAGAGAACAGATTCAAGAATTAAYTAAATAAAAATTATGTGATTTAGGCAATATCTATTTTCCACACATTCAAAAAACAAACAAAAAAACCCCCAGCATGTTTCACATTTTTAATCATACTTTTGAAGTTATAAAGCTTCATATTTTTTTCACTTGGGTTCCTTTTCTSTCTTACTTCAGGCTGGTGTTTTTCCAACACAATATAGAGGTAGCATGGCTATACACCACTGCAGAGTATTGGTTTCTAAGGAATTTTATTAGGAGGACTCTGAAACRCTAAGGCAGTTGTGTTATTACTAAAGAGGTTACATGGTGTTTTATGGAGAGTCAGCATTTTCTCCTCCATGAATTGAAAAGCTTCTGGGAAGAAGATATTCCTTGGGTATTCTGTGTTTTTATGAGCCTGAGAAAGCAACCACATTGCAATAATCTCATTAAATATAGAATACAACTAAATACACTTTCCTATTAGCATACTATTCTCTTTTCTTCCACAGCCAGCTGGTAACCTTTCATTTCCTGACATCTACTACAGGGCAAACTGTAGAGAGTTGCTCTCTAATTGACACTGAATCCCAAGCTCTGCGTATTCTGTGTATCCTTTCGGCAGGTAAGGATCAGAAGAGATTTTCCTAATACCATAAACTACTTTGTGAAAGTGACTGTTAGTAATGGCTCTGATTTTAATCTGTACTGAAGACAGTAATTTCATGAATTAAGTAATAATATRTTATTATTAAATAATTATTAAATAATAAAATATTGAAAATTGCAATAATTTCTGCCCTTTTTTTTTCCTATCCCTAAATCTATAATAATTTTTCTCCACTTGAGAAGTATTCTGCAGTTGTTGTGGCAGAACTTTTGTTCATTAGATGTTATTTTGTAAGAACTTKACTAGAATTTCAGATAAAATTTATACTTTATGTAGGACTTGCACTGGATGAAATGTGTATCATTGTCTTAAATTATCTAAATTTATGTATGTGTGTATTTATGTGTGTATGCATGTATTCAAATGTACTATATTTTTCAGGCTACAAAGTATTTTTTCAGGGGACTAGGTCTACAACTTTTATAAAAAGTTGTAAATAAAACTTTTAAACTTTAAAACTTTTTTTCAAGCATTGGAAAAACACAAAGAAGGTTGAGAAAATCAAAAAATCATTAAAAACAGGAAGCAACAGATGCAGAAATAATTTGAATTAATTATTTCTTGCTTTTCTGATGTCAACTTATTATTTTCTTTTTCTTTTTGGTTTTACTTTTTTTTTGAGTAAAATAAACATCATCAGGACATTGTAGAAATTCCTCTTAAATATAAATATCCTACCACAAAATAAAAATGTAATAGAAACTSTTATTGTTTGGTATACATTGACATGTTTCTTTAAGCAAATAACAGAAGGATGGTTGGGAGATATTTGAGCCGTGGCAATCTACCAGTGATGCAGATCTYTTGAGGTGCCAGCTGACCACCAGCTCCTCACAAACCTTGAGAGCAAGGATTAAACAAGGCTGGGTGTAGCAGGGCTGATCTTCAATCTACTGGTCTTTTTWCCATGCAAGTTATTCAATAATAAGWCTAAAAGRGYCTAAAAAWGWTAGYTTTCTATTTTTCTATGTGTAGTGTAAGAACCAGGAGATGAAGACAGGAGGCTAGCTATTCTATCTGGAATATCCTACCTGTAAGGAGGCTTTCCTTCGTCCCATCCAAAGGAGTATGTGACAAGGAAAGAAAGAAATCCCTTTGTCTTTTTCTCATCTCTCAACCTCTAAACTGTCAGATAAAGGCCACTTGAATTTTGGGAAAACCACCAAAACAAAAGACTTATGTGAATTTAGCATGATTAAACACACAGACATTGCCATAAACCCAAACCCCTACCAAATATGTATAAAGTTATTAACAAAATGCTGGCAGAATGCCTGATCTACACGCCAACCCTGCAGACACCAGTGTCAATAATTGTATTTGAGTTTTAATGGCAAAAGACTTATGTGAATTTAGCATGATTAAACACACAGATATTATAGAAGAATCCTACAGCAACCTAGCAGCTGATACTTGCCTCCTTGTGCCCSTGAAAGGAGTGTAAAACAGGCAGTGACAGAATGGTCTGGATGCTGYGAGTTGTGCCATCCATTCTGATGGGGCTGGGGCTTGCCATCAGAAATCAATCATTGCTTTCCATGTCCTCTACCCCCACCTACACCCTGAGTCCCTGGAGTCAGCTCAAGGCTCCTTACATTCTGATGAGGTGACCAGGACACAAGCTTTTTAGGTACGTGTTGGCCAGTCTTGTGCTGCTACTTGCATGTAGCAGGACGTGCAAGTACATCCATTAAGGCAGAATAAGTTAAAGCTCATTTTCTTTGAGTTTATTTTTACTAAAAATATTTATGCCAGCATAAAMACACTAAAGATTTTCAAAACTGTTGTCAAAGTTCTGGTTTATTAATTTTTGTTTTCTGAGAAACAAAGAGAATTTTTTGATGTTTTATTCCTTATAAAATAAAAGCTWTGATGATTTTTACTTCTTTTTCTTATTAAAACCTACTTCATAATTAAAAGCTATCAAACAATCTCTGAACATTTTTTTTCCTGTAAAATTTATGATTTTTATTATATTAATTTGTTTTGTCTATAAAACAGTGTGACACTACAGGAGGGTATTAATTTTTTTTATGGACTAAAATTGTATATACTGCATGTCAATTGAAAAAYGTCCAGTATTTTTAACTATTTCTTAGAACTGAACCTTCACTTTTTGGATCAGTTCCACTACTGTTTGGTTTTCCAGGTGGTTTTGGCAAAGATATAGAGATATTTTTTCAGAGGAGACGGTTGTTACATTAAAAAAATAATAACTATAATCCTTTGGGCAGAAAAAAACTCTGTGATTAAGATGATAAAATTATCACTACTTCTCAAATTAATTTATAGGAAAAAACCTAGAGATTAAAGTTTTAAGCTAGGTATTGGAATGAATATCCAGCATCACCAACATTCTAGGAATTATTTAATTTAACTTACAGTGAAAAAGAGCCATAAAAAAGTCAGCATTATTGCTCTTCTGCAGGCTTTTGAATACAAGTATAGAGCAATTCCTTCATAATATTTTTTTAATGAGCAATCTGACCATTGGAAGATTTTCTCTGTTCAATTGCTCTTGTCTCCMTAACTCCCTGTTACTGTTTGAAAGCATAATGACCATGTAATCTATGAAAACTAGCCTGCATGGAAAAAAAACCAGAAATCATACTTACAATAATTTGGTGGTCTGCTGCAATATGTTTTTTTATGAATCCCATGAATTTCTTTTTTCTGTTTCCTGTTTACACTTTTAGTATTATGTATCACTGATGTTATCAGTTCTTTGGGAGGGAGGTTGTATTTTGTCGTACCTTTACAGAGTATGAAACACAACAGCCTATTTCTCTAAGGCTACTAGATGCAGTAGTGGTGGGAAATAATACTTGTCACTGCCTGCTGTCCCATTGAAAATTTATAGATACAATTTTATTTCATTTGTTTCTTCCTAAATAAAAGCTCAATACCACCATAWGTCTAAAATAAATTCTGTATACCTGGCAATTGCACAAAATTTACAAYAACATTATCCATAATATCGGAATTACCCGGAGATTTTATGTCAGTGATATTTAAAGATTATTGTCTTGAAGCAATAATTTAGAATGAGATGCAACAGACTGTATGGATTGTAAATGCAACTCTACATAAATGTTTCACATCATGCATAGACATAGCTATTCGATGAGTGAGTACCTGCCATTAAAACTCAAATACAATTATTGACACTGTCTGCAGGGTTGGCATGTAGATCAGGCACTCTGCCAACATTTTGTTAATAACTTTAYACATAATTGGTAGGGGTTTAGGTTTATGACCTTTCTTTTTGTTTAATGAAGTATTATATGGTCAGGTATTCAAAATAATTGAGATTCAAGAAGCCATTGTTGTTGAATATCAACTCTTCTTTCCAAAACTGAAAACCAYAATCTCAGGAGTTTGCCCAGAACTTTAAAACTACATTTTTTCTGAATAAAATCTTCTGATTTTAAAAGAATTCCTGGCATACTCTGTTTTCTATATGACYATTGCTTACATATAATCAGACACATACAAGTCTTTTTAAAATCCRAATTTACATAAAAATATGGTTTTGTTTCACTCAGTGTTAAATTTCTAAAGATATTTTATAAAGCATAGCCATTAGTACATAATTGTGAAGACAGAAAAACATTACTGGTATTTTCAGAAAGCAAATTTCAAGTGTGAAATATACATGTAAGAGATGAAAATGAAACATAAAATTGAAGTTCATATGCTGGATATGTAGCTCACACCAGTTGGCCACTTGTAACAGACTGAGTTTTGATGCATAGTATCACTCTATGTTTTATCAGTTTTGACCATGTTTTCTGCTTAATAAGAATATGCCTTCTTAGGGCTATTAATTTTTCAATATGTTTATTGTTCTTAGATTTATGTAAAAAATACATTTTTGCTTTGCGTTACTTTCTCTTCCAAACACTGTTTTACAAGGATATTAGGAGAGGTATTTCCCRGAAGAATTTTTCCTCCAGCTGATTTACTCAGACGAGGTATTTCTCAGAAGAGTTGGATTTTTTCTCTGATTCTGTAGTAAACTGAATGTCATCATGGGAATTTTTCCCCCTGCTACTCCAATCCTCCAAAAACTCCCTGAGGATAAATCTTCAGTTTTAATACTGGCTTACTGCTGCATCTGGTACTTGCTTAACTAACACTAGGAGAARGGTGGATGTGCACAGGTTGTAAGTGGGTTTAATCTGCAGAAAGATTACTCAAAGATTACTCAGTTTTTCACTTGGCAAGGATCTTTTCCAGATCTTCCCTTACCTAGTCCAAAGGTTATTGCCAGAAATGATCTGCACAYGTGAGGTACAAACCAAATGGTTCATTGACGCTTCATCCTATGTGGCATCCCGGAAATTTTTAACAAATGGAACCTTTCCAGAAATATGAAATTACATAATTTGGGGGAAATTTCATGTTCTTAGTAAGTGCTCTGTCACACAGCCCTGAAACAAGACTTTTTAAACTTTGCAGGATGATTTAAAATATGTTTTTAGCATATGCTCATGTTGAAACGTTTTCAGTTGATACAGATATTAACCTTCATTTCATTCAGTCCCATTCTTTCTAATGMCAAGTAGAAATACCCACCTATGCTAACTTTGCAGTCTGTCTTCCAAGATTTTTTTTTTCCCCCAAGAAAAATACTTATGAGCCAGGCAGATTGTGCTACCTTCTGCTGAACACCTGCTGTTGGCTCAACAGCAAGTGCAGACACAGACCCATGCTCATGGCAGGCACCTTAACACAGCAGATATCCTTTGGCACTGATGTCAAATGTTCACTGCGAAACCTCATGGCCTCCTGCAATATCCACAGTTCTCTGGGCTTATATGAGTCCAAACCCGGCTGCTGAGGACTCAAGCCCACACGGAATTGCAATGAACAAGATAAAAGACGAGAAGCGCTCTTTGCCTCSGGGAGGCTAAGCATCCAGYTGATTGTSACAGCACACRTCTSGTSAGTGTCCACCCAGYAAGCAAAGAGCCCGAACCTTCCCCTACAGGGGGTTTTATGCCCCAGGTGATGGGGGCAGRGAAAGAGGACTGCAGCCAATGGATAACACCGGGGAGGGGCAAGGGGAGGGACCACCCATGGGACAGGCCATCAGGGAAGAGAGGGTGTGGGGGAGATASYCTGAATCCTGTACAAACTTCCCATCACCAGTGCAAACTAAAGCTATTGAGTGCAATACAACAGCCTCCCTCTGCGATTTATCAGCCTAGAGATCCTTGAGGGAGCTGTGGTGCCTACTACAGGAGATGGCAGCCCCATGTGAAGGCTGTTTCTTAGTCCCAAGAGCAGTATGGCTGCTGGCAGCGAGACATGGAATCCTGGCATGCTGCTGACACAGGTGTGAGCCACACATCCGCTACATAGCAGCAACTCTCCTCTCTTCTGCCTTTTTGCTTTTGGTATGGAATCATATATTCAGAGAGGTTTGTGTTGGGAAAGACCTTTGAGATGATTAAGTCCAACTTTTAACCCAGCACTGCCAAGTCCACCATTGTACTGTGTCCCTAAACATAGCATCTACACATATTTTKAATACCTCCAGGTGTGGTGACTCCACCATTTTCCTAGGAAGCCTGTTCCAATGCTTGATATTTTGGTAAATACATTTTCCTTAATATCACACAATCATTTAGGTGGGAAAAGACGTCTAAGTCCTACATTTGATATATCACCACCTTGTCAACTATACCGTAACACTGGCATCCAGTCATTTCTCGACTAATTACAGGAGTGGTGACTCCAGTACCTCCTTGGGCAGTCCATTTCAATGTTTATCAGCCAAGAAATTCTTCCTGATCTCYGGATTTTTCACCAGTTTCCTTGCCTTTTGCTGGACATGCTCCAACACATTAATGTCTTGAAGTGAGGGACCCAGAACTGGGCACAGCACTCGAGGTGCAGCCTCAGTATCAAACATGTACAGTGCCCAGAGGAAAAAACTTCCTTAGTGCTGGCCACACTCTATATCTGATACAAGTGAGGCTGCCATTGGCATCCAATCAAAACATCCCCTGGTGCAACTGGAGGCTGTTTCCTCTTGTCCTATCACTCTCTGCTTGGGAGAAGAGACCAACCTCCAYCTGTTTACAACCTCCCTTCAGGTGGTTGTAAAGATAAGCTCTCTCCTGAGCCTTTTCTCCAAGCTAAACAAACCCAGCTCCTCAGCTGTTCCTCATAAACCTCATGCTCCAGACCTTTCACCAACTTCATTGCTCTTGGAGACACAAATATTTCTATATTCCTTCTTCCCATTCTAAAAATTCCCTCTTCCCTCATACCCAAAGTTTGTGGAGATTTTCCCATCTGTATGAATATATATGAACTCTCTATTAAGCCTCTCATGGTAGCTGGAGGGAAAGGCAGACGTTTCTAGAGAGTAATGTTTTGCCCAAAGGCTGATGTCTAGAATTTGGACATGGTGCACATTTGGATACTGTGCTCTAAGCAAAGATGTCTCCATTGTAGATAAATCTAAATTTCCACAAAAATCCATTCCATTATATAACCCTCGACTCCTTTCTGAACTAGAAAACTTGGATATTTCCCAATATCTCCTGCTTTTTTTTTGCTTCCCAGTCTCCATAAACACTACCCAAGTAGTAAGAATATGCTAGCACTCTTGCTTTATGAACGTTGATTTCATAGATTCCTTTAAAAGTTGTGTTTGAGGAGATATGGGATACTGAAATAAAGACACACTCCCTTCTCATCCTGCATGTAGACCTTATGGTTAGCACCAATTTTTTGTAAGCCGTAGGAATAATAATCTTAAATGGTAGAAAATTAATGGCTTTGGTAAAATAGTTGAACTTAAGTGTAGGACCAGGTTTCAGCTTGATTTGAATGAAGATTAGATTTCTGAACTCTAATGCCTTTTGTTTGCACATAAAATATTTGTGCTGCAGAAGAAATATCCCTTTTATTCGGTAATACATTTAGTCACTAAATCACAGCAAGCCTTGACTCATTAAAAACTTACATGCTGTATTTATTATACATTGTGTTTTCTGCTGCTATTGCCTCTTTATATTTCAGTGTATTTGTAAATGTTCTCTGTTGTGTAGTGGTTGGACATATTTTTTACTTTAAGAAATAGAGTATCAGTGGAAATGGCTATTGTTTGCATAAATGGAACAGAAAATTTTATTTTAATGAAATAATTTATAAATAAGAGCCTTTGAATGAGAACTTAATTGTTTAGTTAGGTACCACCTGGTATGATGATTCATTGCAGTAGTGCTAATGAGGATTTTTCAGGCTTTTGTGGCAGAAGAGGTATTAAAGCCAGGGTTCAGTGGATGAAACAGCTACTAAAATATCAGCTTGACAGTCTTTCAAAACATTAAAAGAAATTGATATTTCTCTAAGAAAAAAATAAACCATGACACTTTTCTGATCCTTGCTTACCTCCATTTTGTTTTGCATTCAGTCACTGAATTCTTCTGTGTTACTTAAGTGGGAAGCTTTAGAGCAGCCTTTAGGTTTAGTGAACAGAAAACATCAGTTGCAGTGTTAGTAGCATATAATTATTTAGTCTTCTGTAAAAAACAGTGCTACTGAAAGCCACTTATCTCTTCATATATTCTAGACAAGCAGATGACTCAGGGATAGACTTTTTGAAAAATGTAGATATTGTAGAAAGCTAGTCTGAATTTTTGGTATTTTGAAGTCACTGATTATGGGTATTCTTGAACCAAATCTATTTCAAAACAGATTCTTAGGCTTAGATCTTTAAGAGATGAGAGATACCTCTGTAGGTAAATTAAGAGCCAAGAAATCATCAGAATTTCTAACTAACCTTCTCTGTGTTCATGAAGCAACTACAGGTCTGTGGTCCAGCATAAGTAATATCATGAAATGACTCATACATCTTGAAAGTTTGAAAACTGTTAACATTCATCACGTTTSAGTAAAAACTGCATTTTCTTTTCCTGGTGTCTTAAGCTTGCACTTAAACTATTGGCATTGCAAAAGAAATGTCCATTTTACCCTCTAATTCACTTTACTGCCAGACCTATATATTGAGTGAGATGTTTCTGTGTTTCTTTGAGTACAGTTCTATCATGATTTGAGACATTCCAAAGCATTAGAGTGTGTTTTGGATGTCAGAAATACCCTGAAATCAGCATGTAAATTCAGAATCTGTACTCTGCCTCTCACCTAACATCTGGAGTATCTGGTTCCTCAAGGATTTGAAAATCTTAGTTATGAGATTTAATCTCTCTTTGAAGCCATCCTCCATGACTATTTGAGTCCTAGTGAAGATGAAATTTTTGTTTCATGAAGATCCACCAAGWAAAATTGAACAAAATGACCTGAAATAGTATGCAGGGAGGTTATCTTTTAGGARGACCCACCATCTTTCAAAGATAAACCTTATTACCTTTTCATCAGTCAGCCATCTTTTTGCAACAGTCTGTATCAAAAATCTCAAATTACTCATAAAAAAACTATTAAAGATATAGTGATAAAAAAAAGCTATTCAAGATATAAAGAATGTATTTGTTTCTTCTAATGAGTTTTTGAGTTTTTTTAGACAATGCTACTATTGGTGTAAATTTAACTTTTTAAAATAAAATTGTTAAAATACATGTCAATCCTTCTTTTTGATGAAAAGCTAGAGTAAGTAAAAAAAATTCCCTCTTGGAATAATTTTGGTTAAATTTTGCACTATACCCGTTCTGTCATGCTGAAACAGAAGTTCAGCTGTAAGATATCATCTTACTTTACAAACTCAATCCTTGGATTGCAAAGCTTTCTTCACTGCTTTTAATGCAAAACTTACAGTTTAGAGGATGAACTCTCTAGAACATCGAGGCCAAATAATCTGTAAGGATTTTTCATCTCCCTGTAGTTAATCTTGCCTYTTGTGTTTAGTAAAGTGTTCTGAGGTGCCAGCATAAAAATATTATTARACTAACTAAATTGGATGCATTCTAATTTTCTCATTATGTGATCACAGGTATAACATAAAATTAATGTGGAAGAAAAAGCAACAAAATACAGTAAAACTTTATTAATTTGCAGTTGCAGAGCCATCACATTATCAAGCACATGTGAAAACAAGAAACCAGCAAGCTAAAGACTAAAATTAAATGCTACCAAGTCCTTGAAAAGCAAAATRCCTTTATAGTGTGAGACCTCATAAGTAAATTCTCTGTGGAGATAATATGGATTTTAGATACTTTTCTTATTGATACTGCACATGCTGCCACAGAATACGTTATCAATGGGAAAATATTAAATACATAAATTATATCAGCCTATTCCTTTCTGTCTCTGGTGCTGCTTGACAGCACTGGATTGAAGCACTTCTTTTTGTTCACTTGCTCTGGTTTTTTTTAATTATATTTTCTTCTATTCTTGGAAACTTAGGCCAAATGCCTAGCTTCACACAAACTCTTGCTGAGAAATATCTGATTTTTTTAATCATTTATTGTGAATATCCTGTGTTTATTTTTTATAGGCAGTTTCACTTCTTCAGGAGACTGCAGATGTGATAAGAGGGCATTGATTTAAAATCATGAGAGTGAGTGAGTAAAAGCTCCAATAAATTTCTTCCACCAGTTCCAAGGGTAACGAAATATATGTCAGTATTCCATAAGAATTCTGTTCTATAGCACCCAGACATGATGATGACTATGTAATAAAATMATTTTGCTGCAACCCCTCTTCTTAATATTCTGCCTCTGGCAGGAGAGTTAAATTTGCTATTTTATGTATGAGAAAATTATCAAAGACAGGAGCATCTGCCTGATTCACAAGAGCTTCCATCATTCTAAGGAGAATAAAAAGGCTAAAGTTTTTACTCCATCCATAGCAAGAAGTGTTTTCTCCATCTGTTATTGCACGGTTATCCATGAGCAGAAAAAAGTGGGATTGCAGGGCTACACAAGTGTTACAAGTTACCTCCTTCCTGTCAGGATAGTGAAAAGATAGATTTAACCATGCTTACTACATTATATCGCTCAGACTGAGATCCTTTTCAGYGGTGAAAAACTTAAATCAAAGCCTTCTGAAAAGCAGTACTTCTTGTTTTGCTCAATTACTAATTTGAACTAAGTTCTGCCTTGTAGTTTTTGTAGTTTATGAAATGGTTGCTGCAGATATTAATATTGAATAGGAACACATTAGTATGTATTCACAGTTATTACCTCACATAATGATTTTTAACACTACAAAACTTCTCATTCATCACATGAATTAGGAGTTCATGTAGAATAAAAGAATATTAAGAAAATTACTGTGTTTGTTCAAGGCTCATTTTTCAAAAGTGCTATTTAGCTCACAGAAAGGATAGTCAGAAATACTTTAAATGAAGATYGCAAACCTAAATAATTAATAGAAGATGAACATGATTTGCTTCTATTCCTTATKAATTATTGACGTTTATTTATTTTGAAATATGTAAAATATAGCTATCCAGATATCTAAGCATATTCAAAGGTCGTTTTGTTTGCAAAATTTATGCACAGGGTATCTTATGCCATTCCCTACATGATCCTGAAGAGAAATTTTCTGATCTCCAGAGTAAGTTCTGTTTGCTCTTGCCTCAATTTCCAATTCCTTTCATTGGCATTTCATTCCGCAGGAATAAATTAGAAATTTGAATTGAAGGACACTGAAATYAGAACTTAAGAGAACAAGTTCAAAGCAAAAAATTGGAAATTCATTTCTACATTAATACTAAACTTCCAAGAGTCTTAACCYACATGTTTCAGCTGGTGCACATTAAGCTGAGATAGAATGCAAACTTAGGGAGGATACTTTTCATTTAGAGTTGTAAAGAGTACTATATGATATATTACTAACACTATTACATCTGCAGATTTTATTCCCCATGACTGCATTGGTGATCCTCAGCTTTTTCTATCCCCAACCCTACTCTACATTGATTGCTGGAGGAGTCCTCCTTGCTGAATAAAGCAGATCTTKTGGTGTTTGCAGGTATACCCCACATAGGCTACTCTATACACAGGAAATATGACACATTCTCATGGGGTATTTTTGAAGTGGACAGACCATGAATCAACAAGAATTGACCTAGTGGGCATTTCTTAGTCATACCAGATGCTTTGAAAAGTCTCAGAGAAAAGGCTATGAAAACAAACAAAAATTCAGCATTTCCTCTCTTCCTAATCTTCCTTCCATTTTGTCATGGCCTTTTCAGATAAAGAAGTGATACTTTCAGTGTCCTAGTACTGTCCTGGAATGTAGGACAGCTGAGATTTGCATCTCCCTSTGTCAGAAAATACCACTCCTTGAYATTGGGCAACTTGCTCTTTGTGTATATGCTTTCATTTGCTGTTCTGTGCATAATATGCTCCTATAGAGACCATATATTGTCTTAGACATGTACAATACTTAACATAAGAGAAAAATGAATAATTAAATACCTGTGGATGATAAGTTCGTGACTTTTCTGACTTAGAACAGGAGGAGACTTTAAAAATCATCCAAAAAAAAACCAAAAAGCAGTTTTGACCCATTCAGAAGGACTACAGATTGAGGAATTTTTAGATATTAGAGGAAAACAAGCAAGCTTATGGCATTTTTGTCCTGTTAAAAGCTTTCTTTCCTGCCCTCTTTTGCACRCACACACACAGGGAATTGTACATGGACCCAAGATATAAAAATAGCCAGTTTCTGTCTTTGATTGAGGGAGAAAGACACAAGCCAGATTTATTGGCTGTCTAGAGACCTTCTGTTCAGTTTTCTCTTGTCACATTCACACCAATTAAATGTGAGAGTTTATATGTTGTCCTATCTGTAAAAATGACAGCCAGATCCTTGTCTGGCTCATTTAATTGTCTCTGTGGAATAAGTTCTCCCACCCTGGTATAGAAAAGAGTATTTCCTATAGCTAGTATAAAACCTYCCTTGCCTGAATATTTTCAAGATAAAAAAGTTATTCAGAGAAGGTGATGTGTAAGAGATGATTGCATTCCTTTCTCTCAAGTTAGCACAAGTTTTAAAAATGGGATTGAGAAATACACTGGTAACTTGAAAGTGAAACACCATATATAATGTCTATAAAGACATATATCTTAGTGTTTGGGCTAGGTGGTGTTGCCAGCATACACAATTAAATGCCTGCTGYTACCTGGAATGTGCAGTCAGAAATGGAAGGTCCAGTGAAGTCAAAATGAAGTATAAAAAAAATTAGGGTAAAAARTGTTCCAGGAGAAGCAGCTGATCCTCTCTTCTCTATATATTTTACCCCAGCCTCATTGTAAGACTTCACTCTTTAAAAAAAAAAAAAATCTCTTAGGGTATTAGCCAACTACACCACAGTCAAGACAGATATTTAGTACATTTCCACATGCATGAAATCCTACAGTGTCTTTTCAACCTTTTTTAGCAGGATTTTGTCAAAGTAAGAAGATAGCTGAAAAATTTAGGGTATGAATACTGTTAAGTAATTTTTCATGTTTTTTCTGACCAGAAAAACTGATGAAGCTCAGAAACTGTTCTATTCAATAAAACTAGTTTCATAGGAATCTAGGGAATATGACAGCTACAATACTCTTTAGCAATCAGAGTAAATATTAAAATATTTGGAAAATTGTATAAAATATATGATCTTTGCATGAAATATTTACCACATAATCTGCCTTTTAAATTTCTCTACAGAGTATTAAATCCATTTTTTAAAGCTGAAAAATAATCTTTTATTATAAGCACCCTTTATCAACTCAGTGTTGGATTTCTGTGTATGTAATATTATGTATTCTAATTTTTTCTCATGATTCCATCTTTGATGTTGATTTTTTCCTTTCATAATTGTAAATCTAGTCCTTTGTTACTCTGTGACTCCCACTGTGAAGAAAACTGACCTGACAGTCTGTTACTTGGTAACATGCTACTATAAAAAGAAATTATCTAGATTTGATGATATACCAGATAGAGATTTTCAAGAAACACCTAAGAGAGAATGTGCTAATGGTGTCARTTAAATTAATTGTATTTCCAATATAATTGGAGCCAATGCAGTAGYTGTAGAAAGTGGTATATTTTCACCAGGATGGATGTTTTGTGAGATTCATGACAATGCCTTTATATACATTAACTAGTATTATATTCAGTTACTGTTTGCACCAGCTTCATAAGTACAGATGAAAATACGTAAAGCTAKCAGAAAATATGTAAAAATACAAAGATGATTGATTATTGTGATTATTTAATTATTTACCTGTTAATGGAAAATGTCTGCATTTCGTCTCTTTTGTTGTTCTTTGAAGGAAAGAGTGRAATTCTGCACTTTAAAATCATAATATCTGTGTTTAAAAATATAGGGGTTTTTTAGTATTAACTAGGTAAGTTTTATTATAAGTCACTGTYTTTAACTTTTTTTCTAGCTTAAAACTTTGCCCATAATTTCTGTTTACCTATCTGATCCATAGACTAAGGTCTACTTTTATTTTACAAATCCTTTCTGCTTTACTGAAGCAGGGAAGGAGGATGTCATCTCCAACTGCTAAGAATCATCTCTCTGCCAGTTGCAGCCATTGAGATCTGCTTGAAGTTAAAATAGATCTGTTCATTTTCTGACTAACACTCAGTACAGTTCAGTGAACTGCCAAGCTGAGAAACAATTATAGAGCTCCTGGAGCAATGCATTACATTTGCATCTTAGATTACTTTAAACATTTTAGCTCATTCTTTGGAGCAGTTTTCCACCAAATCAGCAGTACTCCAGCAGGCAACTTATACCTTTCTGGCACTTTCCACTTGTGTTTATAAAGCAAGTTTTTTATTCAGATCATGGACCATTTCAGGAAGTAGACATTACCTTACAGTTTTATCCTAGGTTTTATTGGCAGTTTTGATATTGCATAATGACGCAATAATTTTTTTTAACTGTAGGCATACTGTTACCAGTAACTTCCTCCTCTGATGAGTGGGATGAGTTAAGAMAGGACCATATTAAATTCCTTCTTTTTCCAGTGGCTTCCCTACATTATTGATACTTATCCTTAAGTTCTCTGAAGAACAGTACCTTCATGTTAAGCTTCTGTGATTTCATTGATGGAAAATAACTTAAAACATAGTGCCTGCCACAAAGTAGTGCAGGTTTTTAATGGTTGTTTTCTAGTAATAAATGGCTATCTGAAAAAAGGGAAGCATGTCAAGTGACCTGCCCCATATAATGACTTTTCCTTTAGGTCCTGAAAATGCTCCTCTGAGTTTTAAGGGGATTATTTTTTTTCTGCTCTAGAAATACACAGGACTCTACAAGCAAGACAAAATATATTTTAATAGCAATTTATGTTGGTGACTGTATTATCATAGTTAATSATGGATTCCTGATTTATTCCTTTACTGCAGTGAACAGTCATTGCCTTTTTAAAAGTGGTGACTACAGATGTAAAAAACTTATTTATAAAACATAAAATACAAGCAGAATTGTCCAATTTTCAGTTTCTAGGACCAAAGGAAAATCTATGTCTTACTCAGTGTAAAGTTCTTTGAAAGCAGTAAASAAAGGAATGAAGGAATTGGGCTACTCTGTAAAATCTTTCATAACCCACAATTTGACCAATTTATGGATATTTAATGTATAGGAAGAGGTAGGCCTGCCAGCTACATGCCATAACTTCTTGCCATCCCCCTCAGCATGGCAACAGCCCTCTACAAACATTATGAGCCTCCACCATCCTGATATTTGAAAATAAGTTGAAAGRGAACCAAAGGATTATGAAAGCTCTATTTGGTTAAACCCTAAGTATTTTCCTGGGCATTCTGATTAGAATTATTACCTCACTCTTTTTATTATTGTTTTTCTCATTTACACCCATTCTAAGATTTTTTTTCTCTTCTGCATTCAGTTGTTTCTTTCTTATCTAAATCCTTCTTTCTGTTTGAAAACAGCCTGACTTTGCCAGCCAAGACAGATTTTTGGCAGCMCTGCTGGGAGCCTGTGACCAGAAAAGAAGTTGAAAGCAGTATCTTAAATGCTTTGACATTGACGCATTTTTGCCAGATCTTGAAGCAGATGATAAAACCACATGCTATGTCTTTTTCTTTTCTTTTTTCCTTTTTTTTTAGGCAGCAATCATGCAGGTAAGAACCCAGACCATAAGCTGTTTCTTATTCCTCTCCCCTCCCCATTTTTTTAATCCACCCTTCTGATTTCTTTCTTTGTTTGTTTTTAGGAAACAGAACTGAATTCCAAGAAGAGCAACAGCTCAGGCCCATCACAATAAATTTCTTTTCTTTCCAAGAAGGGATAGTAATTGCAGACACTCATACAATMTATAAGACTGTCAAGCAGGGTAAGGTTCTTTTTAGAAAAGTATCAGTGAATGGAAAAGAGGAATAGAGTGAAATCTCTGCTTCATTCTTTATATCACAATGTAAGCCCCTTCACCCATTTTTTGTTGCATTCCTTATAAGTTGTTTAAAAACTCCCACGGTCATCGTGTCTCATGGGAAGACACAGAATARAGTCTCTGTATATCAGAGTTATTCCTTAGTATGGCATTAGATTACATTATCATATAAAGAACTCTGTCATTGTCAGACTGCTTAGTCCATGAGATTCCATGGGTTACATCTCCATTTTGAACTTTCTGATTTTGTTTTGAGTTTTAGATTTCTAAGTGAAATTCAGGCAAAGTGAACATCTGAGTACTGAAATAGCAGAGATCTCATTTGTATATTTTTAAAAAAAGTTAGCTTTGGTGTTTTTAATACTAATGTCTACCAAAAGAGTGGAAAATCCCTAAAAAAATATTAAATTAAATATTTTTTACATATGAATTTAAAGCTAACTAGATATGAATTCAACAGATGTCCCCAAATTAAACACCTACAAAATARAATTGAAAGGCTGCACTCCACTCAGAATCCACATTAATATCTGGAAGCATTCAGAGTGAAGGCCAGGTCCAGTCTGCTGCAAAAGACAAGACCTCAGTGTATCTGACTGTTGTGCTTTGCAAACACACATTAGTGGGCTGAGGTACCACTGTAAAAAAATAAAATGAAAATAATCTTATGTCAGAGAATATCTTCAATACAAATTCCTTTTTCCTAGGCATATATCAAATAATGATTTTCATAAAAAAAGAGTGTCTTAAAATTTGTTTTTAGCTATTAAACAGAAGCATAGTCTAAGCATTAATTCGAAATATTATCTACCTTTAGATATGAAAAAGTAGCTAAAAGATATTTTCAAATATGAAATAAGATTATTATTGAAATTCAGATGTGGCTGAAGAAAAATCTGAAGATGACTGGTAGAGAGGTTTTTTTCTAAACAAATTTTCTGGCACAAGTTTTAGCATCCTGAATGATATTAAAATCAATCTTTTTCAGGCATCAGTTGGATTTAGAACAGGAAGATGTGCTAGCTGTAATTCTTTACTCAGGAATTTTGGGTGAAGATCAAGGAGGTGGTGATAAAAATTGTTGTTACTACAGCAAATTATTAGCCAATATAGAATTTTTAAATAAACTGGATAAGCTACTTCTAGTTCATGCCTGAGCACTGTGTTTGAACAAACTGTCTGGCATGGACAAAAACTTTCTTAGGATTTTTTTCCTAATGTTTTACCTGTATGATGATAACTTCCCACTGCTGGTACATGTGGTCCTGCACTGCCTATTCTACTAGTGTGGGTCTATCCATACTGACAACCAAACGAAGCAGTTTGTAAAATGTCCAAACAAAAAAAGAAACCTTATATTTATGTATCTTCAAACTGYAGATAACTAATTATTACCTGATTATACTAATCAGGTATTGAATCAGGTATTTTAATTTAATCAGGTATCAAAAAATAGGCTTTGAGGGCACAGGCAACCGTCTCCCAACCTGAGGACTGCAGCTGCTGAACAAGGCTTCTCTTCTGAAGGAAAACTCAATATAAAAAGGCTGTCTCAGATAAGGATGTGGTCACAGATAACAGTTAGCGCTATTARTAAAGTATTATCCCTTTTGTCTTTGTCTGTAAAAATGTCACTGGGATTATGCAGAGAATCTAACCTGGATGAACAGATTTGTTCTGTCTTGCAGAYATTTTTGTGTTAATAGTCCCAACGTACTGCCAACCAATCTGCCACAGCATTTAACTAATTTCGAGGAAGATGGGCAAAAATTTACTGAATRTGACATTTTCTTGCTATATGAGGATTTCTACTCTGGGATTAAGCAAATATAACATTCTGTACCAAAAAACCCCAAAAACTTGACATTTTAAAAATATTGGCCATAATCATGACATAAAATGCTAAAGCAATCATATAAAAAATAATTTTAATTTCTCAGAAGCTTAGAATTGGAAGAAAAGCTAACATCTTGGATATAAAATCACAGGAAAGTTGTATAAATTATTAGCCTGGCTTTAATAKCTAATAATAGGATTTAAAGTAGGACTTTGTAAATTTTTTAATAGTTTTTTCATGCTTAGTTTAACTTCTTTTTTAAACAGAAGCTGAATAAGTTAATATATTTTTGGCAATTTTTTTATAATGTTCTTTCATAAAAGGATTATTTTTATAKATATATATGCTCAAGTTGCCCATGTAATCCTCACATTATTTCTAATTTTCAAATAAAAGTTCCAATCTGTTGTTCTAGGGACAATTGTGCTGCCAGTGGAATTTTCTGGTGACAATACTAAGGGGAGTGATTAAGAAACTCACTGTAAAAGATTTTTTCCTAGAAATTTTTTTYATGGTATCTTATGTTTGCTTCCAGTCTTTGATGGCCTAATGAAAGATGTTTAAAAAACTAGATTATATGTTTATTGTCAGGGTTTTAATACATTTAAACAATCAATGACTTGTCTTTTAAGAACTTTAATAGGAATATTATTACTCTATTTGTGATTTGCATAATAGTAGTGGGTTTTTTCGCATAACTACGTACTCTAATGATACGTATATTAAACCACAAATCTGATTCTATTACTCTTGGTATATAAAATAAAGGTAAGGATGTCATACAATCAAAGCCACATTAGATACATGGGAAATACAGGAAAAGAATCCTTTTTCTAGAGCCAGAGTATTGTAGGCAAAGAAAGCTCTCAGTTGCACAAAACAGAGTAAGTTTYATGTCTCTACAAATGTCAGCTGTGGACACAGAAAACATTTTTTCATCATCATGGAGYATAACTTATCTGCAGCTTCACAGGAATTCTTTCAAAGTTTAGACTGAGAGTTTACATTCTAAAACCGAAAAAAGAATCCCAAGTACTTCTCACATTTCACTTTTAAAAGCAAAGGAAACAAAACACTCAAAGAGAAACACTTGGAACTTATAACAGAGCAAAGTCAGAATCAAAGCAAACAGCAGTCTTGCATCTTTTACACTTCAGGTATTTCCTGGGGACAAGCATATATAAATGTAGAAGCTGTGGTTAGATTTCAGAAATGCTCCTTAGATGTATAGGTGAGAGGCCAATCCTTGGTACAAATTTAAATATCATCAAAGAACTTTAGAATCTAGCAGCTTGCTCCAGCACAAGGGAAGRAATAGAGGGAAAAAATTATCCTTAGCTCCCTTTTAACATTTATGCTTTCTTTGCTTATATTGGCTAAGTTTTATAAAGTCCTTTTAGGGACCAAATGTCTCTGAAGGAATCAAGAGATGAATCAGGCAGGATCAAAAGGGCAAGTCCTTTGGAAATTCATGGAATAAAGAAATATGTGGATGAAGATTTGATTTTTCCTATCTTTCCCAAATCTTTCCTAAACTTTAAGGAAAGTTTAGAAGGGAAAACATATTCTACTAGTGAGTATATGGATAGACTGTAGCCATMCAGAAAGCATCTGTCTCCTGCTTATATGTCATTTCAAAGTTACCACTGCTGTTCATGATCCTACCGACAAACTTTAGTCTTACCTAAAGTGTTCCTTGAATACACATTCTCAAATTAGCAATATGTCTCATACATGCTTGCTGAGAACTCAGGAAATAAAATTCAGCAGAAAGCAAAAGCCTTTTATGACTTTCTCCCGAGATCACTGAGGATATTCTCTGTGAGGCTTGCATCAGATAATCGTGACAAAAATGATCACTTCCAAATGATACAAGGAAGAAAAAAACACTATTTTTCTTCTTCTTTAGAGAGCTTTATAGCCAGACTTTACATTRTAATTGCTATCCCAAGGTGACCCAAGGAACTGCATTTTCCTCTTGCACCACAGCAAGTACAAAGAAGAAAGTTATCCGTGCTGAAGGTGTCATGGMGGTTCTCTTGTTTTGGGCAGCTCATACCACGACCACCACAGCTTGAGAGAATTCCTTAGGTCAAAGTAGGTTCCTTTCAAGGTTGTGGACATCCCAGAGACACACTGGGGGTAAGTAATTTTGATACACAAGTCTATCAAAGATCAGTTCATACATAATAAAAAGATCAATTCATAGATAATACATAAGAGATTATAAAATTATGTCAAATTCACATATCCAGCAGATGTATGTAGAATCAATCTATCACAAGAACTTTAGATCAGAAAATCTCAGAGAATGGATATAGAAAAGCTCCCTGGAAACATTTTATCATCCATAATTCTAAACTGGCAATAAGCAGCATGTGTTAGAAGAATGTTSTAGTTCCCATGTTTAATTGAATAAAAGTGAATATAGTAATTTAGCGCCTGTGGAGGAACATCATACACTATTTGAATTATTTTGTATGGCTGTGCACAGTGTTTACCTGAGTTAACCCCTGAATGCTGGTGCAAAGGCAGGAACAAAACAGCCACTCAGACAATAGCAGGGAAGACAAAGATTTGTGAAATGTGATTGAAAGATGTGTTCCTATAGAAGTTAACAATCAACTCATTCTGGTTTCTAACAATCTAAATATTAACGAAGCTATAAGAAAAATCCAAACATTTCTTACTACTTTTTCAAATGCAATATTTGTAATTGGTTTTGAGATTTTCAGATACAATACTTTGCACTTCAGAGGCAGGCTAGATTCACAGAATTTGCTTCTGAAGCRTCTGAAATTAGATTGATTTTTTAAAACTTTTTATTTGCTTTTGGTTTCTATAATTAAAATTCCCTTCATGTCCCTGACATAAATCCTGACCTTATACATACAGGAAAATCTTTCCTGTAGAATCTTGGTCTCYAGTCTGAATTTTTTACTGGAAAATAACACACTAACTTATGCTGGTCAGCTATTAATGACTATAGGGATTTTTTTTTTAATCTAAGATTATTTCTATTCCAAATGTAAATGTGTTGGTTTGACTCATCCTAAAATGGAAAGATAAGACATTCAGAATTGGATTTAGCTCCCAAAGCTRTTCTCAAAACAAGTGTCATGAGATAAATGTCACATCTAGGATTTTGACTTTTGCCCACATCCTGTTCCTCAAACATTTGGTCAGAAGAAATAGAATTTAGATTTTTGTAATCCTTCAGGGACTTCTTAGGCTTAYGGAAAAGGCAAAATATTTTAAGCCACTAAGAAGTGTGTTGACTCTGAAATCAGATTGTATCAAGAGAAGTGCCTAATTTAAAAATTCATGCTCTCAAGAAGTTGTCTAAACACTTTTGTTTCAATCTTTCTTTATATATGTGGCATTCTCCTAATYCTCTTTATTGATTTTCAGAACCTCTCTATTGAATGCTAGTTTTGGACAGTCTTGGTATTAGCTCTCCAGCACCTTGTAAATTTGATATACAACAGAGCAGGACAATCATATTTCACTCTCTGCAGAACAACTTCCAAAACACTTCTCCAGGTTTTGTTATATCCTAACAGAGCAGTACAAGTAATTGGACTTATGTTCAATTACTTTTTATTTTCTACTTCTTTTTTTTTTTTTCACAGTTGCAAGGTAATTTGGGATAAAAAATTGTATCTTTACTATTTTGTCTCTCAAGGATCCTTGAATTCAGCTCTCTCTGAATGTAGAATGCCTCTTTTTGGGGAAGAACAAATTTCTTATGCAACAGAATCTGCAATTTCTTTTCAGGCTACCTCAATATCATAAAAATTTACTGACAATGAACTGAAACCACCTCTTCCATGTCAGAGAGTGCAAATAACTAACCACCATATATCCACCAAAAAAAAATATGATATCTATTTCCAGTACTGCTATCTGTGAAAGAAATGTTCTCAAGTAGATTTTTACCCCCACAAGGTTTCATGCATAATACAGTCAGAAATGTGTGGTTAGACTTTTTTTTAAATATGAGAGCTTTATTTAGGCAAATTCTTAGAAGATATTTAGTACTAGATCTTCAACTGTCTTCCCCAACCCACTTTATCCTCWGGCATTCTGATCCCAGATGTATTTCTACATAAACAATACATAACAGCTGCCCTGTGGCCGGAAAGGGAAGCAGGGAAAGCTATTTAAGTTTATGATAACAATTAGAAACTTCCTTTCTCAACCTCAGTAAATCCCACACATATGTGATTATTTTGTCCAGGAAGTACTAAAGTGGGCAACTGGTTAACCAGTGGGATGTACCCAGGAGGAGATCACTGTGTTCCTTCTCTTGCTTCCTCAAACCCCTGCTGGTGTTCATGAATGCAAATTTCATTCTTTGGAAGACAGAATACATGGCTTGCCTTAGTGAGACTTTATASTGTATTAATATTTGCAGTTTGGTCAGAGATTYATTTCTGAAATATGAGAATTTATGYGTATGAACAGTATCAGTAATCTTACTATTTTGCATTCTTCTTTCATTCATGTTGTTAAATACARCTGTAAATTATATAAAACAATTTTGTACATATTTTGTCTTTTTTCTGTTAATGGGCAAATGCTTCAAAACTTGTGATAATTATGTCTTAAAAGTGTCTAAAAGGTAGTTGAGTATGAGATTCATACTTGGGATTCAAAATACCATAAGTAGTACACATTTCCATATGGTCTAATGTATGGTCAATGACCCGTCAAAAAAGCTCTTCTACTGAGTTTGAGCAGCATGCTCTCTCTCTAAAAAAAAATCACCTATCTCATGGCAGGTGTTTGTCAAAGCAGCTGTGATTTTTGGTATAATTTTTCTTTAAGTTTATATCATACATATAAACAAATGGATTTTGTAATAATGATAGTGATTTCCCACAGCAAAATGTAACCCCTCAGATGAGGATATGGGCAGGGATACATTGCCTGACATTGCAACACTGGGAACAACTTAACCCAACTCAGCTGAAGCACTGGGACATCTTTCTTTGTGGTATAACTAGTAATTTAAATTTTAAGATGTTATCTATACAACATTTCATGTTTGCATTTTCTTTGAAGCACATGAGTTCAGAGATGATGCATCYAGTATAACAAAAAACAAAGAAAGGATTAAAACCACAAATTTCAGTAAAGCASTGATGCAATCCAGTGCATAAAACAAACTCAGAGTATCCTGCCTTATTTTCTTCCATTGTTCTTGCATTTATTGTTAGGATTATTTCACACAAATAATTTTTTTTCCTTTTCTCAAAAGGTAAAAAAWCAAACCATTTTGTTTGGTTTAATTTCTTATAACTGCAATAAAAACACATATCAGCTTACCTCTCAGATATTCTGAGTGCACACATTAAGTAGCTGCTCATAAGAAGTTTCACCATTTTACRTTTGCTTCCCAAGAGGTAATTTGATTTACAACTGTATTAGTATATCTGTTTCTTGATTTATAAAAGTCATCCTAMCGTTCTTTTAATTTTCTAATCAACAAACATCGGAACATTATTTGTGCCATTATGAGCTTCGTCAAATGCCCGCTTGGGGAAGAATGACAAAAATTTCATCCAGGAAACGAGATCTAATGTGACTGTGACCTCTAACATTAAGCACCTGGCATGAACTGATAGGAAAGTAAAAAGGAAAAAGAAAGTCCATCAGCTGGAGTCTTACTTCTTGGGTGCTTTTAACTGATTT
Source organism: Cardinalis cardinalis (assembly GCA_014549065.1). Classification (NCBI taxonomy): domain Eukaryota; kingdom Metazoa; phylum Chordata; class Aves; order Passeriformes; family Cardinalidae; genus Cardinalis; species Cardinalis cardinalis. Next base: position 1,980,114 of record JACDOX010000001.1, read on the forward strand.
GCACTACTTATGAGCACATCCACCTGTGTCATCACAGAAGTCAATGAATTTGAAAAGAGTGTGAGCTCTGTTAGGAAATGTTTGAGCTCTCTTTTGTGTTTGCAGGTGTTCTTGGGGCCTCAATAACAATTGTGGTGAAAGCCTCATAATCAAAACATAATTAGTAACAAATGTGGGCACATTTTCTTCAGCACTGCTGTCAAGCTTTCTTTTCATACCACTTTCACACGTACAAGGACAGATAGCTGACAACCAACTTTGGAAATGATCTGCTAATTTAGAGAAAAGAAAATTACAACGCAAACTGTGAAAATGGGTGATGTAACCTGGCTTCCTTACACCAGAGATGAAGGATAAATTCAAGGGGATACTTAAGAATATATATTTTATTGGATCTATTTGCTCTTCTTTTTCCCTGTGCAGTGCCTAACATTTGTATCCTGTTTCTAGAAAGTAATAGTGTGCCCTTAATCTAGCTACTCTAGCTACTCAAATCTTAATCCAGTTTACTTTATATTTTGGATTTGTGCCTATTATTGATAGTAATTAAAGTTTCCTGCCAAAAAAAAAAGGTGCTGAAAGCAAATTTTGGGCCAGATAAAAGAGGTTTAATTAGAAAATAAGCACCGAGCTCATGTTTCCATACCGCAGGCTGTGTGTGAACACACAAACAGCAGGACAAGTTCTGACACAAAAAGCTAGTCATGCAGTGGGGGTGGAGAATACAGGTGCACTGTTTTCAGCTTGGTTAGTAGAGGAGAAAATTTTAACCACCATTCTTCTTTTCCATAGCTGGCAGTTGCCACAAGATGGTCTAAACCTGCTACAATGCACCTGAAATGGTCTGAGCTTGGTCCCAAATCAAAGAAAATAACTGTTGAAAAATCATGGCTATTCTTGCTGTCTGAGTAAAGGGTAATTGTGTAGTTCCATGCTCTAATATTTCTGGAAGGTGCCACTGCATAAGGACATCTTTTTCATTTTTTTCCTGAGTTCTAATGCATTGTGCAGTATGAAGCTGTAAATTCTGCAAAAACCCCAAACTCTACAGTGATCATCTTTTACCACTGTTTATACATAACACTGAAAGYAATTACATAGATAGCAAGAGTTTCCAAGTTCTCTGAAAATACAAACAGTAGAACAGTTAAGATAGTGCTGGATTTCAGGACACAATTAGCAAGGACTTTGTAGACAAATATACTTTGTCTAAAAGAGATTAAATATACTTCTCATTTTCAGGGTCAAAAAATGGCAGATTCCAGTATGGTGAACTTGATTAAGCTATTATTCTAATAGCATATGCTTTCTAAAACTGTAAACCCCTTTTCTCTGTCATTCCATATGATAGTAGTTTGTTTAATCTCTTCAGCACTAGGTTCTCTGGTTCTTCACAGAGGATTTATTTCAGGCTTGGTAGTAATCTGTCCTGGGTCCTACCATTAGCTGTAGTTCCATCTCTCAGCCTCGTTACCATGTTGACTCTTGCTAAGAAAAATGTAGTACTTACTGCATTTCTTTTTTGGGATTTTTTTTAATCCCTGGATAACCTTCAACTAATTTCAGCTTCTGTTTCACTATTACCTACTTGAGTTCACCTTTCCATTCTTCTTCAGTATCTTGTACAAGCAACAATCTGTTTTGTGGTTATAATCCTTCCTGGATGCGCAGGTTTAAAGCCGAGACTGTTAGTCAGGACAAGACAACATTAATTGGAAATACAGTGTAAACCTCTGAGTCTTCCACATAAAAGCAAAAAAAYCACAACAACAAACAATTAGAAAGTCAATATTTTCCTTATCTATTACCACAAACATCTCCAGTTCCAATTACATGGAAAATGTAGTGACTCTGGACATTGCTGAAAGATWTATGTGTAGTATTTTCTTTTAAAGCCTATAGCTCTGTCTGTGATTTTATTTTAGGTTTGTCAAAAAAAAAAAGGAAGAAAGCAACTGTGTACAGTGTTCAAATGTGCAATGGTTTTTCACTGCATAAAACAAAAATGGTGGGTTTGTTTGCCACTGCCTCCAGCATATCCAGGACCAAACAAAACAACAGATTCTGTTTCTTCAAATTACAATTGTGTGGACCATTTCCTGGTTTACATTGAGGCATTTTTCCAGTTCAAAATCTTTTAAAAATGGATTGATTTATGATTGACCTGTACTTCCTCTTTTACTGAAACTGGAAGTTTCCTGCATCTCAAAATGAGATTCCTTGGTGACACTTGGGAGCTCCATGTCCACAAGAAACGTTTCCTGCTGCTCAAAGCAGTAGCCGCCCACAGTTCTAGCAGACTGTGAAATCCAATTAATTACACTCCGCAATTCATATTGCAGCAGCACTTAGAGAAGCGGCTGCTCTGGTGTAAGGGAGAACAGTYTGTGTCCTAAATAAGCCTATTTCTGGATTCCATAGTTTCTCAGGGTCTATAAGACAAGTGTGTCTCCCATTTCTGATTTGTTCTACAAATGGCAATGCTTTACATTTACAGCTCTCTCTCCAAAAAAGTGAGAGATATAAATGTAAACTATTTTTTTAGGCTATTACCTCAAATAGTTTAGAATTATAGTTAAGTTTGATTGGCCTTAAAGTGTGTATGATAATAACTAAACATTAAATGTGGCCAGCTCAGGGAACCTCTAACTGTAATGAGACCCCTGGCTTTCCCTGCTTCAATTGTGTCAGTGTTCCAGAGAGGAATGGAAAGTTCCTTTATTTTGCTGACACTCAGACCTTATCTGTTATTGATTTTTCTCCATTGCTGATAACACAAATGCTGCTCCTTCTTCATCTGCTTCTTTGTTTCCAGGGGACCCTGCAAATCACATAGGTGATGTGTTCCAACAGAGATTAGATCACTTGCTTGCTCATTTGTTCTTGCTTTTGGCTTCTAAGTTATTTTTGCAATTTACACATTCAGCAGCTAATGYGCTTACCTCAGACAGACACACTCCAATGTCACAGCCCTGTAAGCTAATGGTAATTTCATCCCCTTTTACGTTTTTCTTCCATTACTATGACAAAGAAACTCTAAAAAAAACAGAAGAAAAAACAAYGAAAAAACCAAAAAGAAACCCCAACCAAAACAAACACCACAACCAACCAASCAAAAAACCAAAAAGCCAACCTACTTTTTTTCTGATATACTGTTTCAGTAACCAAACCCCATAATATTAACATATATAAAAAAATGATTAAAAAATCAGTATTATTTTCTACTCTATTTTAGTTCTGTTATGTTACCATTTTCTCAGCACTCTTTAAATGCAGCTTAATGTAATAATACCACAGTGGGATCCAAATTTCAAATCATTTGGCTTTGTTATCTTCGTTTGATAGGCCTATTGCAGTTTTTTCAAAAGTATGTCTACATCTGAAGTTTGCACAAAAAGTCAGAAGCCATGCAGGTGGCTGGCATTTCAAAGCTTCCAGACATTACCTTTGATACCACTGAGCTTTCTAGAAAGAACTGGCCAAGCTGTCTCCTGCAGAATGGACTGTCACCTGTTTTAAATGAAAGCATGTGGGTGACACAAAAAACAGACTCTGGAAAWAGCATCTCCGATTTAGTTCCCCTTGGAGTACATTGAAGACTTCAGTTTCTCACAGTGATGGTGAGAATCCCATAAGAATGATGCCACCTTGCTCTAGATGGGGCTCAACCCCACGATCCTCCTCTTCCTATTCATGCTGACAAAGGGCTTTCAGCTTTGACAAAGAATCAAGGGAGCTAAAATGAACTCGTAGCTTAAGAAGTCTACACTGAAAGAGACTTTCATTTTTAATGTTTAAGCTTCTAATTCCAATTAATTTTACCACAATGGGATTGTAAATCTGACCTAGTGCTTTTTTATGAGAACACCAACCTCTGCTGCTATTTGTGGTCCCTCGTTTATTTCTGTGTTTTGACTGGAATTCTCAGTTGATCCAATCCACTTGCGTGGACCAAGGAAATGAAGCCAAATTTAGCTTATGGCTTTGCCATGTCTAAAAAGACTCTTAGAAGTCCCATGAATAAATATAAAGTGTTGATAGACAATGAATGAGAGGGTGGCCCCACATTACATATTTCTGTGACATAGGGGGAGTCATAGTGCAGTGATTAATTCCTCCACCAACATAAGGCTTGCATGCTGACTTATAGCTTCTGCTGCCAGTCCATTTGAAGGAAACAGAAAAAAAAAAAAAAAGAGGCAATGCATCTTATTGTTTATATCTGAGACTTCCTAAAAGAAAGAAAATAATCTCGAGCAGAACTGTGGCAGGCAACCACTCTAATAAGATGCCGTATTCTTCACATACACAATTACTCAGTGAAATTAGGGCAAAATATTTTTTTATAYATCTTCTATTTACATGATCTAAAACAGTCCAATTTCTGCTGTGAGACAGGCTTGCTGATGGCTTCAGAGAAGGAATGTATAAGGTATTCAAAAAAGTGTCTTGTTTTTCAGTTACACCTCTTTTAACTCTGCAAGCTACCTCAGAAGAACAAATTAATGTGTTTCTGCATAMTTTTTATCCTTGTTATGGTCACAGTTAGCCAGACATCAGAGAGGGAATTTGCATTTCCAGTAYCCTAAGTTTATGTTACCTTAGTCAGAGTAATTCCAGAGATTTTAGAAGAATGAGCCTTGATTCATAGCAATATAACCCAGAAAWGACTCAATCAGAGGTTCTAGACACACAACAATTTCAGAAGAAGGCTGTTTAGACATGCATAGACTGAAAGTTAAGTAACCGCTACAATCTGCATTGCTATTATAAATACTATTTGACCTGCACTTTTCTGTAYGATCTTGTCATGCCTGAATGCACAGAGTTAAATCAAAGGCTTTTAAAAGGAAACTCTAGGAGATAAAATACTGACAAGAGATAATGTACTTTTGTATGGATCACTCGGGATCCTTGGGACACAAAGGKAAGCTTTTAAGTGGAAAATACAACAGGCTTTGCTCTCACTAGGATATTAGACTTTATTCTTTCCAAACARATCTTGACTCAAAGGGTATACTAAGGATTTAGAGATGCCAGTTTAAGTAGGAAGAAATTAGGGCAGCTGGCTGGATATGAAAAAGGAACAAATGAGTTACAGTAAGCAGTGTGCATCTCTAATGTCAGACAGGGAGAGAACTACATTGAATGACATCTACTAAAACTTGCAAAAAGTGAAAATCAGCATTTCCTTGCTTTTTTGGTTTTTTTTGTGTTTTTTTTTTTCCAGTTTTTATTTTGTTTTGTTTTGTTTTTATTGCAAGTGAAGGGACAAAAGACTTGTGGAGTTGTTTTGTTCAGTTTGGGCATTTGAGGGATAGGAAAAAATGTAGTTCTGAAAATGGTGAATTTCATGATTGGTTAATGTTCCTGATGCTGTGTAATGTCACAGAATTCTATGATATTAATACCAGTAGTATTAATTTCTGCATGACTTAACTTTCAATATTTGAAATAACTTCTAAATTGTTTGCCAAACTTAGTAAAAAATTTTGCAATATTTTTCCCTATCAAGTGCAGCTAACTCTGGGTTGGTTAATATATCTAACCCTGTAGTGTATGTTATGTAATCTCTGGGAGAATCCAGTCTTAGATGTTTACCAGAATTTCTCTTTTGCATGCAGTTTGTTACACTTATAATTCTTTTCTGTCAATATTSAATATCCTGGCTTTAGAGTATTTCCTCAATTACTGATATTTTCATTATTTTATGATTTGAAGTTGACATTTCATTTCTTGATTGGTGTCTAATAGTGTCAATATTTATTTAGTCACACTGACACTCTATTAATGTTTTATAATTTCTTTAAAAAGAGAAAATTCTGAAATTTTTTATTTTATATATATTATAAATATTAATATATCTAATATTTCTTAAATATTATATTTTATTTATTTTATTTTATTCTGTTTGTAAAATAATTTGTTAACAAACCATGATGATAAAATACTAATTACATTTTCAAAAATTAGCAAATGTAAACAGTCAACTGTTTACTGGGCAGTTACCTCAGAAATTAAGCTGATGATGAATTTCAAATTAGATTATTTTGTTGTTTTCAAATTAGATTATTTTATAGTGAAGGGCTTGAAGACTCTAGTTGGACTTCAGTGTTTGCTGCTGTGCTAGATGCTGCTCAGATGACACTAAAAGAATGGCTAAACTTTACAGGGTTCCCTTTGTAGTCCATTGTGAAACACAGGACTGGGATAAAAACTTTCAGAGGAGGGCTAGGCCATCATGCAGTTTTCAATGCATGGATGATATAGTAGACATTAAATTACTGCAGGTTACAGGCTGAAACTTGGATCAAATTAAATGAGGACTAAAACCAGTCTAAACACTCRTCTCTGACTGTGCTTCCTTGACAATCTCAGCAAAGGTAAGGTGGAGCACCAAGTTCAGACACCCAGTGGTGTGATGGTGTTAGCAGGGGTCTTAGGATGAGGGAAGAGATGAGAATGTTGACTCCATGTTTCMGAAGGCTTGATTTATTATTTTATGGTATATACTATATTAAAACTWTACTAAAAGAATAGAAGAAAGGATTGCATCAGAAGGCTAGCAAAGAATAAAAAAGAGTGATAATAAAGGCTTTTGACTGACCAAGACAGTTCAGACAGCTGGACTGTGACTGGCCATTAATTAGAAACAACAACATGAAACCAATCATCGATTCACCTGTTGCATTCCACAGCAGCAGATAATCATTGTTTACATTTTGTTCCTGAGGCCTCTTAGCTTTTCAGGAGAAAAAATCCTAAGGAAAGGATTTTTGATAAAACRTGTCTGTGATGCAATGRATGTGCTCAAGCCAGCCAGTTGAAGCTGCTCCCTTCAGCAGAGGCCTCTTCTGCTCCTCTCCAGCCCAAAACACGCCACTCCACTCGCTATAGGAACCACGATACCTTAGACACCAAAGTATGCTGCCACAACAAATTGTCCCTTTCAGAGGACAGAGTGAAGATGCAGCACTCTGCAATTCTCAAAGGTTAATGCAGGCGTGTACTCTACTTTTTTTTCTAGGCAGCTTTCTTTTGGCTGTATGAAAATGCTAGATTAAGGTCAGGTCCCTTACTGGCAACACAGCRCAGCATGTTTTGCAGCTGATCTCTGCAGCAAGCTAATAGACCTGGCAACAGTTGATTTTATTTCCCAAACACTTTAGTAAAAACCTTTTCAGCTTCTCAAAATGGCAAACCTATGCAATGTAATTGTCTCAGTCATGCCATTCTTTTTTTTTTCCAAAATAATCAAGAATAAGCAAGTCCTGATACTGTATCTAAGCATCATTTTAGTGGTTAAAATGTGAATATTATTATGTTATTTTTTTATAGTTACACGAATCTATGACTTCCAAGTAAATCATTAGGATTGTCTTAATTTTTAAAGGTATGAGTGACACTACTTGAATAAAGAGAGATTATTGGCTTTTGCTTTTTTATTAAGCTATTGTATTCATATCTTGCAAAATATATTAGAAAGGAGGCAAAAAACCCCTTGAAATAGCTTGCTATTTTTGGCAAAGCAGATCACACTTTTTCAAGTTTCTCTAGGATCAGAAAAACATATTTAGAATTAGAGTGAGAATAMAGAGAAGTATTTATAAACTAGGTTTCAATCATAGAATAAGTTTGAATAGAAAGTATTAGTACCTCACCACACACTACTTTCCTATGAACCAAATAATTTTTGTAACTGAAGGTGAACTTTTCAGTCCACTATGACTTATAGTGGATTCTTTCATGGAATTTCTACTTCTCTTTTTTCTCCCTACTTTACCTTCTTTTCCTTAAAACTGTTCTCTCACAGCCTTTTTGAAAATTASTTTCTCCTGGATTTTTTGCATTGTTTTACATCCCTCTAGTTATTGTGTGTGTATATCCATATGTGTACAGGCAAGAACACAATGWATGGAATGATGGGATGTTCATTTCTCCTAGTTTCTTTGCAGTATTTTACTAGAGTTATATTACAAGGAACAGMGAGTATGACTATGAGCTTGTCCACATACAAAGGAAAATTGCATTCTGACTAGCAGTAAATTGCTCTGAATCTGARTGTCACCTGTCTTTTTCTGGAGAGTGTACCGTTTCCTACTGCTTCAAAAAATTGCATTTTCAAGCTGCTGGCTATGAAGCAAACTAAGTGAAGTTTTTATTCTACTGTCCTTTTTCAGCTTTGTATGTGCAATTGTGTCAATTGCACTCAATGAGATTTCATTAGCATGACAAAGTAYACAGAAGTGCTGCTGAAGCATTAAAAGGATTCACTGCTCAGGAATCTCTTACAGAGGAGTAGCATCTCCCCACATAATATCTGAGGCTTTATTTTCCAAGTCTTCCTATCATAAGTAACCAGTGCTGTTCCTGTGGCAAGTTTTGGAAAATTAGATATTATATATAATTTTATAATTTCATAATTTATCTAGTATTATATCAACTTTTAATCTGTATATTAGACATGCAGTCTTTAAGGAGGTTTGCTTAGAAGGATGATGCATCCAGTTCAAAATCAAACACTGATACATTATGTCGTATGGCCTAATATGTGTAGAATTTCTGAGGCAAAACACAATATAGATGGATCAGGAGGAGTTATAGTGGAAAATTTTTGGTAAAATAAGACTGAAAAAACTCTGAATGGAAGTTTTGAAATTATATGCAGCTGTTAAMAAGTTTTGGGTCACAGTTATATCAATTTACACAAGTATTTTTATGCCCTTTCAGATATATTTAAACCTTATGTATCTAGATAGTCATAGAGAGATATAGTAAATTTGGACATTTTTATTCAGATATAATACACAACTTTTTTTTATATACTTTTTTTTTTTAGAGGAATAGATTTTCCCTCTGGTTTTAGTGACATTTCCATTTTGGGATATGTAACTACTCTAGATACTGCTTGCAATTCTTATGCAGGTTCTCAAGCTCAGTTACAGCTTGCACCAGTAAGCACAAGAGCAAAATTGGGTCCTCTATTTCTCTGAACTGAAAATAAAACACGAATGTATCATATTTTGTAAATAAAAGACAACATWTTCTAGGTAATATATGTTAATATATACAAAATATGGTAATTTAAGTTTAAATATTTTTTCCTATATATTTTTAGTTAATGATCTCTTTCCATATGCTTAATTCAAAAGGAGGTAAGTAACCTCCTTTTGTAAAGGAGGGCACTTTATGTTTTCTTTCAGTCTGCCACTTCAGATTTTCAGGTTTTATTCCTTTAAAAGGGACAAATCCCACTCCTTCTAACATTTGCACTTGAACTTTTTGGATCTGCTGAAATGCACACCAGTTTTTTGTCCTGCTTTTCAGTTAGGTGATTTGTCCTGAATGTGATAGGTCTGTAGCATAGCACTGAAATATTACAGCAGTAATTCTGCACCATTATGCCTAATGTTACAGCAACATCCTGTAGATTTGCACCCTGAATATAGGAGGAATTCAGGTTTATTTGTTTAATGACTAGTTAATGAGTCTGAGCTGCACAGATCAAAAAGAGCTGGTAAGAGAGAGGATGTTATGAGCCAAAACTAATAAAAGGCTCCAGTTTGAGAAGAGGGCTGTATTCACTTCAGTGAGAGAGAGGATAAGTGTTGTGAAGAGAAAAAGGCCTGCTTCCCACCAATGTTTAATATAATGTAGACCAAACACTGCTGCTTTGACTGTCCATTATTTGGCAGCCCTTTGGATTTTGCTAGAAATTTCTGTCCTTCTTTTTTAGAGCAGTTAGAACTTCATGCTGTTCACACCAGTTTTATGGAGTTGAATCATTGTTTGGAGACTTATATAGGCCCAAATTCTCTCTCTGCATGTTGACATACTCTTCACTCCTAAATGAAGAACCTCCTACTGGAACAGCTATATAGTGATAAAACAGGCATATTGAGGGCTCCAGAGACTTATTACCTTCTATTAATGAATAAGAAAGGAATGAAATATTAAATGAGCTATTAGAGATCGTTCAAGATGGATGTATCCTTCTGGGTAGCATGAAAAAGAGCCTGAGAACAGAATATTTCACACTAAAAGTTTATATTTCCTMCAATTTTATCACTTAGGTATTGTTAACCATGTTATCTTACCCATTGCTGCATGGGACCACATCYCAACTTTCAGTTATTCGATGTTCCTCTCAATCAAATATCACCGAATCGGATKACTCTGGAGAAGCAAAGGGAGTGTGGAATTTTTGTAATTTCTTCTCATTATTTTGTCTTGTATTCCCAGTGGAAGTGGAATATGTGGAAGTGGAAGGAGGAAAATTAATAATAAACCTTGCTCTTATTTGACACCTGACTTTTCAGCTTATGTGGTTGAAGGTATTTTATATTTAAGATAGCATGCTGCTACCAAGAACTTGCATGTGATAAACAGCTCCAGAAGTGACCACAAACACAACTTGCATTAAAGTCCTTCTAACATTCCATGCAGCCTGTGCATTCAGTAGTAGACTGAATATAAAATTAATCATTTCAGTTTGTGTTCCAAACCTATTGGAGGCTTGGGAAGAATTACAATGAGGTGTATATGGTTGCTTTTCCATTCATACTTTTTCATGGTGGGTTTTACATGGAAAGTTCCCAGCTCAAACTCAGAAGACTGTCACATTTCCTCTTTCTAACCTTTTATTTTTGTGCGAGTTTGCATTATGTAATCCAAAGAAATAAAGAACAACTAAGTGGCATGTTAAGATGCAATTATCCAAGAATCATTACGTTCAAACATAATGAGAAACAAACAAAATAATTTGTGACTTTTAAAACATTCRTCAATACAAATCAATCTATAGGAATAATGTGAAAGGCATGTAAATGGGAAAAGTTAGAAAATATTCTTCTTGCTTGCATGTGATCCTTGTTTTTATATTTCCTAAAATTCATTTRAAATAAGCTGAATGTAATAACTTGTAAAGATTGATATTACACTTYATCTATGATTTTACAGGTTTTTTCCAACCCTTATCGTTCTGAGTCCTTTGTCTACTTGGCAGAAAGCAATAAGTAGGTTGCTCAGTAACAATTTCCTCTTCTTTTGTACCATTTTTACCATATTTTTGTTGATTGRAATGTTCTAACCCTATTTTTTAAGTGAGGTAAATAGGAACATCTTTCTCTCCTTCTGAATTCTTATTTTGTCCTCATTTATAGTGCTCAAGAAGCTTTAGGTAAATTAATGATCAATACATCAAAGCATAAAATACATCTTAATAGAAATTCCAAAAAGTACAGGCCACTGATATTTTATACTATATATTTGGAAATTAAAATTCTATTGTACTCCCAATTCTCAGTATGAAAGTTGTAGTAAGAACAGGAAATGGCATAAAATCATTTCTGCATGTTGCAGATTGTCATGGAAATAGAAAATTGTGAGAACTTAATTTTTGTTCCTCTCTCAAGATAGCAATTTCACAGCCATTTCTGGATGAAATTAAATAAAAGGGCTGCTTGGCTTTTATTTGCAGCACTGATCTGCAACCATCTCTTTTTCCCAAGCAGTTTTAGTGTAGGCACATATATTATTTACGGAAAATCCACAAGGAACATTTTTATGGTACCAGAATAGAAAGAATACCGTAACAATAARGATCAAAGATTGATGCAATTGTGAGTACAAGTAATAGCTGCCTTGTGTGGCTGTTATCTCCTCCAGGGAATTCTTTAGAATGGCTTTCATTTTAAGAAATGTGTTTGTTTCAGTGCAGGCATATACAAGCAGGGAACTGTACTTGTGTTTCAGGATGGGGGGGAAGTTTTGACTTCCTTTTTTCCACCCCAAGAAGGAAAAGAAACTAATATAAAATTGGTATGACTGGTTTCATGAACTTTGAGACTGYTGTGAACTTTAAAGAAATCAAAAATCACATAGAAGCTATTGTTATGTGTATGTAATTTAAATATATTTTGCCTGTCTAAACTTTTTTTAAACAAGCAGATGCCAGTAGCTCTGATACTGTTCATGGAGTTTAATAATTTTCAYGTAGAACACTCAGGAAATGCACCAGTGTATTGCATTATCTGCTGGCCAATACTGTTTAACCACTTTGCTCTGGAAGCCTCAGATATTAAATGAAGCCAAAGCAATTTAAATATAATAAGCATCCTGCCCAAAGACATACAATGACAAAATGTTTCTYCTTTAAGACGGGGAAGATTTTAGCTTATACAAGGTGCAAATATGCATGTGCATATGTATATATGTAGACATCTTTAGATAATACATTATGCAATATATATAATTCCATGTATCTTTCTATATTTGGAGTAATACAACGCATATAGTTGTAAATGGGGAAAGCTTGAGACCTGAAGAAAGGCTGGAACATTCTTTTGTTTTCCTGAGCATGACTTGACCTGACTTTAATTTTGCTACTCTTTAATGCCCATGAGGAAATTATTTATATCTTGTTTGTCAGCAGAGGTACAAACATGGCAAAAAAGTGATTGCAATTTAAATTAATTCCAAATTAAAAAAAAAACCTCGGACAATAGCATATTTTACTCCTTTTTCCACTCTGTTATAAGCCTTTTCTTCAAAAATCAACCACTACTGAAAAGCATATACTCAATATTCTCAACAGAAAAMAAAAAAGTTTAAAAATGCTGGTGTATGTTGCATTATGTTTGCAGATGTAAAAATGTTGGATTAGAATGGCAGGAGGGAGAACAGAGGTGATGACCTGAGAGATGCTCACATGAGTCTGGGAGATAAAACGGTTTATGCTGACACTGATTTTTCAGGTTGATGGTGATAGAAAAAGACACATTCATAATGGCAGGAGAAAAGGGAAATAAGTTCTGATACTGCTGTGGTAGGTAGTGACATTTAGCTACTGAGAAATCTAGAAGGAATAACACTGCATGGACATCCAGGTTTCTCTGAGCTGCCAAGTGATGCTTGATGCTTTGTACCCCCACTCTGACACTGCTGCAAGGCTTCCAAGAAACTGCTGTAAATATTTCACATTTGCACTGTTCATTACTTTCATTACTTCAGCTCATATTTCTGTGAGATAAAAGAGGTGATAGTGTATGACATTGCTCTACCTCTCATTTATATTGCCAATAGGTCCTGTATTTTTGTTTGTTTGAATTTCATCACTGTACACAAAGAAACAAAGGCTTGCAGCCTCTCTTGGCAAGCCACTTACTTTACTTTTCCCAGTTAAAATGTATTTCTGCTGTGTAGTCATTTTCCTGAGCTTCAGTCTTTCACATCAGTATTGAAATACATTTGCCCTTTGTCAAGAATAGTCTTAATAACTTAATCATCATTTTTTTATTACTGAATTGCATGAAGCAGTAAACAGCACATTAATTAAAATCTTCAGGCCCTATATAATGTGAGGTATTACAAATGACAAGGAGGCCAAAGAGATAAATCAAAAAGGGTCAGAGGCAGGAAGTTCACTCTGAAAAATATGACTTCATGTATTACAGGGGGGAAAAACAATCAAAATATAGACTTTTAATTGAGAAGGAGCTGTTAGGGAGGAGTTAATCCCTGAGTTTAAAGAAGAGGGGATGAAGATGTAATGTAATATAGTGGGGAAAAAAAGAAAAATACTAGAGCAATCAAGCTGCATAATAYCAAAAGTGGGAAGGTGAACATTTCTTTGCAAGTAAAACTGCACTCAGTAAAACTGRTAAGAATTTGGAATATGAGCAATAAAAATAATTAAGAAAATGGGAAGATCACCTTATGAGAAAACTTTAAAAGGGATAACTCAATCAAATGACATCTGGAGGACACGTTCACCTTCTGTAAGAATTTAAAAGTTGGATACAGTAGGCCAAAAGGGATTTTTCCTCCAGTCACCACGATGCATTTTATAAAACAGAGGAGTGCATTAAATTACAATAGTGCCAAAAGAAATATTGGACTTTATTTATTTAAAGGCCCCAGAAAATTATTTTGTCAGGACAAATCTATGAGAACAATGTACTAGAGGTAGAAGGAAATCTCACAAAATAACAATGCAAATTAGCAGCAAACCAGGAGAGAGTATCAGACATCCACTGAAAATAAACATGTGTCAACTACAATGTAAATTAGAACATCATGAGCATAAAGAGAACACAGGTACATCAGCAGCAGAGTAATGCAGACAAGCAGTAAGAAACAACAGAAATAAATAAATACATAAAATTCAATAACATGAATCCCTGGAAATAGACAAACAAATGCAATCTTAGCAGCTGCTTGTCAGCAGTCATCGTGTCGCAGCTCCTCCTTACTCTTTTAGCAATGTGAATCTACCAACCCACCTACAAWCAGGAGAGACCCCACTTATAAAGGAGGATAAATGCCTGTGACTACAGTTACTTTCTTCCACTCCTAGAATGTAATATTAGTGGCAGTATCTCTTTATTTTTTATGTTGCCCTCCCACAGGCTCTACAAGATTTTAAACCAATGGCACCAAAGGGCAGTGCTGCAGGGTCATGTTTATTACATGAGACATAGCCAAATAAAAAAGCTCCTCAAATTTGGAATGAAATTTTCCTTTTTTTTTTTTGGCAGATTAATTGTCTGTTAAATTAATGTAACCTCTTTCCACTTGATATGTCACTCGTAGTCAGACCAATTTTAATGAGAATACCTAATCTGGTCATGGAGTCTGAACAGCAACCTCTTCTGTTACTGAACACTTAACTTCCAGTAGTGTAGAGTGACGGATATTTGTAGGTATTCATCATCTAAAGTATTCTGAGAGCCCTGAGAACCAAGCTGTCATGATGCCCTGGATTATTAATGCTACGTCCTTTCTGAGGAGCCAACCACAATCCACACATTTTGGCATTCCACATAGCTAGTGTCAGCATAAAAGAAAAACGAATCTGTGAGAGTTTGTTTCTATTTTTTACTAATTTATGACTCAGACTTGACAACTACCTCACAAGCAACTGGAAATTGCCATTTCCCCCAAAAATTTTTAAATTAATTTACATTTTTAGTTGCCATATTCTACCATGCATATTCAAGAGAATCTATTTTCTGACTTAGTCCTGTGACATTTGACATGTCATCAATACGAGTCAGACAGTCTTATGGTGTCAGAGACATGTCTCCTTTGCTTTTAATGGAGACATGCCCATTTACAGCATTTAATGATGTGGTTCAACGTGCATTAAGTTCCTCCCCTAGAACTGTCAGAGCGGAAAGTCTTTGATTTGTGCGGCTATYGCTGTGAATCTGCCCTTCTAATTTCTCACACAGAAGAAACTGGTCTGGAAGCAATAACAATGACAAAATGCAGTAAAAGTGGCTGAGCTTGTAATTTTCTTTCYGTGTCAGAAATTGTATGTGAAAAAAAAGATCTCTGAACAAAAGGCCAAGACTATTGGAAGTYTTTGTCTTGAAAGGATAGTAAAATAGTGATTATAACTTATAAAGAAAAATCTGTTCTAGGGAAAGAATTTTGTGCTCTCACCGTACAATCCCATCCTAATTAGAGAATGTCTAGAGAAATTGTACAACTAACATGAGAGGTTCTTTTAGAAAAGTTATAAAATAAGAGTGGGGATAATTAACRCTGGATTCACTGAAATTTCATTGGAAATACCCATTTATGCAATATCTTATTTGGTCAAGGCTCAAGTCAAGTTCTGACTTAAGAGGTTAAGGTGGCATAAACAAGTTCTGTACTTATTGGTACTAACCCTTCAAGACACTGAGAACTGGAAATGATTATCAAGCATTTTGTTACASTGAACAGAATACTTGGGTGGAAAAATGGCTGATTAACTTCAATTTTATTAAATATAAAAGYTTGACCATGTGGAAAAACAATTCTAACCTGACATATACCATAAGAGGATCTGACAAAGCTGTTGATATTCAATAACAGTGTGGGATTTGTAAAAAACAACTCAGTGAAAGCATTGCCTGAACCAATAATTGTAGTCAAAGAAGCACATAGAATGTTAAGAATTTGTGCAGAATAGCAAAGGACAAACTGGAAAGCATAAGTCTTCATTYATCCTCAGTGTTAAGAGCAGGTCCCACCTCCCTAATTCAAGAAGGAGACAGTAYCAAAAAGTGTTTAGAGAAGCATGTCAAAGGTAAAGTTAAATCAGTGTTACAGATTGKCTTTTGTACAAGAGGAGACTACAGAATAGACTAGGATCTTTTAATTTGGAATAAAGATAAAAGGAAACATGGTAGGGATCTATACAATTGTCATGATTTAACCCCAGGCAGCTACCAAGCCCCATGGAGCCRCTYRCTCACTCCTCCACCAGCAGATCAGGGAGAGAATTGAAAGGACAAAAAATACAGAACTTGGGGGTCAAAGTAAAGACAGTTTAATAGGGAAAACAAAAGCTGTGCATGGAAGCAAAGCAGAACAAGGAATTCACTGCACTCCATGGACAGTCAGGTGTTAAGCCATCTCCAGGAGAGCCAGGCTCCATCACACATAACATTTACCTGGGAAGAAAAACACATCATGCCAATCTTTCCCTCTTCCTTCTTCTTCACTTTATATACTGAGCATGATGTCATACAGTCTGGAATGTCCCTTTGGTCAGCTGAGGTCACCTGTCCTGACTGTGTCTCCTCCCARTCTCCAGGTAGCCTCAACTTCCTTGCCAGTGTGGTAGCACAAAAAGCAGAAAAGGCCTTGGCTCTGTATAAGTCCTGCTCAGCAATAAAAAAAATATCTYTGTATTATCAACTCTGTGTTCAGCACAAATCCAAGACATWGCCTCATATGAGCCACTGTGAAGAAAATTAACTCTGCCCCAGCTGAAACCAGCACAACCACCATGAGAATGCATGGAAAAGTTACTGTTGACTTTTCATTATCTAGGAAGCTTCAGAAGAAATCATCACTGCATGAGAAGTTTAATATAAAAATGGTGTCATGAACTCACCCAACACTCCAACTATGAAATTCAGTGAATACMAAGAGTTTACAGCCATCTAGGAAGCAATTAAGASACAGGTTTGGTAAAAAAAATCCACYATGGRCAGTGAAATGCAAGGTTCTCTTTTTGCCATAGAAGATTATGACTGCTGTGGTTCCTTTCACAGGCTTAACACTGGGTTAATTGATGTGATCCAGTCTGAACACCCCCAGYCCATCCATCCTAATGACAGGAACATTATCCCACAAGGTTCATCAGCTTGCCTCACAGCACTCAGCACTTACAAAGGGCATTAGTGTTTTCATGTGGAGCAGCACTATGGTTGTGAAAAAGTCCCCTAGCTGGCTTGATTCACATCCCATGGAATTATTTAGGCACATGAGTGGCATTYCTTTCTGTTTAAACTAACTGGAAGCCATGCTCCAGGAGCTCATGTAGCATCCTGCAGCTGCTGAGTGTCTGGTGCAAGACTGGCTGAGAGCCTCTCTCGAGTAATGATCCTTAATCAAATCTGCAGGTCTGGGGTCCTTAGTGCCGCTGTAGCATTTTACAAGTGTGCCACACTGCCTGCTGATAAAAACAGAAGRTTGGTATTGGACAGCCTGGAGTCTGTAGATGCTCCATCATGTTCCTATGGTTTCAGAAGTATTTCTCATCATTTTGACTTTGTCAATTCCCCCACGGATGCTCAAATGGGATGTGTAGTATCCCATGCCTTGAATAATAGTGGGAGGCAAAAAGAGAGTGTGTTTTCAACACATGTGGGAAACTGTATATTCACTTTGTTCTTTCATCTTCTTTCTTTTGTTCAATCATCCACTCTGTAATAGCATGTAAAAGAASAGGTGAGGTACTTAGTGATATAACTTTATAGAGCCCATGGTTATAGATGATTTCAAATTTCTACAACAACATTTAAGAACAAGAAACAGAATTCTTTGCTCTTGGATATAAACGAACACCAAAAGACCAAACCTAAAAAGAATATTCTCCTTGTTGCTACCTTTTCTTGGATATAATGATTTTCATAGAGCTATGCAGAACTTTCTTCTCAGCAAAACAATTGTATCAAAGAAAAAAGACTATTTTTTTTAGAGTCTATTTCATTGTGTGCTTCAGATGTACAATTAATTGTATAAAAAGACTATTCAACTTCTTCCTATACTGACAACTTCAGATCTTATTTTAATTGAATCCACTTGTCTGAGCTTTGAAAGTGTTGTCAAAGAAAATCACATCCACAAAGATTCAAAACACCTTTAGAGTGTTATCAGCAGCAACAAAATAATATGAGGTTGGAAGAACAATGAATTGAAAACTGACCTTTTCTCTGGGGATATCATATACATAGCAGCATAAAGTGACAAAGTACTTTTCCCTAATGTTATTGTCATATTCTGGCATCAGTGTTAGGAACTCAATATGACTTCAAGTAGCCTCTTTGAGGTGAAGGTGTAACATCGTAAAGCCTCATAATGACAGTTCACACAACGGATCTGCTTGCATATCTCTGCTCACTGTCCTTGAGAGCCTGAGTGAAACTCTTTACATCATATCTTTGAGATAGACACTCGAAGAGAAGGGAGTTATGAAACAAAACAGATGAAGAGAGAAAGGTCTGTGTTTTAAACATAAAGACAAACCCATAAAGATGTGAAAGAAATTTGAGTCTTCCAGGCAGAGTGTAAACAAAACTCTAATACATTTGTGTACATTTGCTATTTTCATTTAAAGGTAAGTTTGTTTTGGGGAAAAAAAAAGAGTGAATATTAGTCTATTCAGTGACAAAACCAGATATTTATTATACTTTGAGATAAAGTGTCTAGTTAAATTCAACCCATTATTTCTCTCTGGTTGCTATTTAAGTGCAGGTAACWTGCTGCAATTTTTAATAAAGGCATGTGAAATTCAAGGGTTCTCATGGTATAAATTAAATTTACAAAAGACAGATTTATGAAAAATCAGGTGGGTTGGATGACTTTTAGACAGTACAGGGAATTAGTATATCACGCATATGGAGTAAGTCTAGAAGCATAGACCTAYAAACCTACATCAAATCCAAGATGAAAATAAACAAAATACTGTGGTCTCATTCTACTCTCCCACCAAGAAGGTAATTAAAAATTTTATGTTTCTGCTTTCCACTCATCAGGTATTGCACACAGAATTGCATGCTTCCAACAGGAAAAATGCACAGCCTGGCTATGAGCTAAAGGCTTGCTCATGCTCAGCAAAGCAGATCTCTGCAGCTATTTAAGCTATCACCACTGCTCTGCTGCCTGCCTTGTGTGCTTCCTGGAGGTTAAACCCTGATAGCAGGGCTGGCAAAAGGGAGTCTGTGAGCATCTTTCATCTGCTTCAGTCTGGCATAGCAGCACAAACTACCATTGCTGGCAGCTGAAGTGATTACACCAGACAGTGACTGGAGTACTTCAAGTACGCTTTTCTTCTCCTCTTTTGCATGCACCGTAAGTTATGTCTTAAACTCCCATAGGATGATTCACCACAGGGTGTCTGTATGCTAGAGCTGGTTCTATTTTTCTGTTAGAGAAAAAACATACCATAAAATCAAACCAGTCTGCAGATGCTAATTCTGACAAAGATAAAACAGAAAGCCACTAACTTATCAGCCAGACTTTCTTTATTTTCTTCAAGCRCACCACTGCTGTTTTTTTAAGAGTGTAGTCTCCCAGTATCAACACTGAGGGCTTCAATAAATTGGATTGGGGCTGAATTTGGGAAAACCTGATCCTCTGTTTCCTTGAAGAATTTTTGAGTCCTGAGGAAAAGTAAAGTGCAAAAAACCCCCATTTCTCTGAACATCTCCAGTRAGACAGAAAAATAAAATTAGCTAGAATTGATAGAGTAATATACATTAAATGTTGTCTCACTGTAGAGCAGTTAACATCAGCACCTCAGTCTTTGGCTGACTTTAAAAAAAATAAATGTGGACTTCTGTATTCTGATCCCAAGAATAAGAGCAGGAAAAAAATCCACACCAAATATGCTGGTAAATAACCAGCTTGAGTTTTGTTCCACTAAGATAAAATATTCTGCTGTGGATGTCTTCTAAAAATGATGTGCTATTATGGGGAAAGGAAAGGAAAGGAGAAAGGAGAAAAGAAAAAAAGAAGAAATATTGAGTCTGTTAGCCTGATTATGCTGTCTGATCCCAAGTGCAAAGTTAACCTACAGTTCAGGTTATTTATCTATTCTAAATTAGAGATAGTAAAGAACAATATTTTGAAATTTATAACTTTGAGAACAGGAAAGAACTGCACCCTGCACATRTACACACACAAGCTCTTCAGCAAGRAAGACACGCAGTCCAGTGGTCATATCCCTGCAACTGCAAAAACTCAAACATAGGAGACACAAAAAGCTATTTATTGTTAAGAAAATCCTTTCAAATCCTGCAGGCCCTTGCTATACATTCTCATCCTATCTTGTACCTCTGGTCTGCAAGACTAATATAAGTGGTGAGAAGATTACAAATTATCTGATGAACTAAAGATAGATCCTGCCTCCTAGTTAGCTCCAACCTAAGTAACCACTCATAATCCTCAGCACTTCAGAGTATCCCACTTTCACCTGGTGACATGAGAAACACTGATTTTAGTACAGATGGCCACAGCTTATCCTGTTGTGAAGTCCTTCCAAGGTTTTACAAGTTGATTTTGTGGGTAAGCACTAAACTGTAGCTTATAACAATGTAAAGACTTTAAAGATATATCTAATCAAGCTATTAAATAAAATTTCAGTTTTCCTTTTGAAAGAAAATCTTTAAAATAGTTGTTGGTACAAAATATTATTTAAGGACTAGCATCTTAAAACTCACATGTTTCCAGGCCTTTTTGATTAATGAAGCATATTTGTGCTTTTGCCATTTTCAGGAAAGATTTCCAGGCAATATCATAGAGCAAATTTATTTATTATTKATATCTAGAAACTGTGATACATTGAAGTTTTCTCAATAGACGTGCTTTTATATCCTGGAAGAGAGTCAGAAAGGTAATTATGACATGCAAATTGTAATGCTAATTAAAAAAAAACATACTGATGTACAGTGTCTAGTATTGCAACCTATGCTTGGTAACTCTTCAGGCAGACTGAGTTCTGACAGATGTTACTCTCTGGTTTGTATGGTTTAGGCCAATTTCTCCCAAGTATAGGTATTGTGTTCCACTTTTCATATCTATGTAGTTTTCCTTCTTCAGATCCACAGTTTCAAAATTTTCTTAGTTCACATATTTAACATATTTAACAAGTTTCATTAAGAAGGAATCTCTCTGTCTTGGGCTGTTCTTTAAGCCTTTGTCTTTGATGAAATGGTTGTCACAGCCTTTATAGTCTCTCTAATTAATGTAAAAACCCCAAATCAAAACACAAATCAGTCAGATTAAAACATTTGCAGTACAYTTTAATTATACTCTTTGTAGGGCTTTTCCTTATGTCTATTTTCAATCCTTCTTTTATGACAGATTAAGAAACAAGGACACAAGGCACTGCCAAAGAGAGAAAAGGACACCTGACTCAATAAACTCTTCCCTTTAAGTTTATCTCACATCCATTTTCTTGCTTAGTAACTATACCCTTTGATTCCCTTGCCGATCAGACATGCAGGGTTCTCTCTTAAACTCATTTGAGCTCTTTGCTTTGATGGCTTTACTTGGCAACTGCAGTAAGGGAAATTCTCTGCTTGAACTCTTTGTGTGCTATCTCTGTCTCCGCATTTAAATTGTGGTCTCTAATGTCTGAATCATTCATACTGAGAATATTTTGTCCTACCCTTGCTATCATTACTTCTAAAAATTCTAGATGTTATTTAGGTTATCTGAAAAGTTTCATATTTGTCTTCACTTCAAAAAAATATTATTAAAGCTGTCTAAAAATATTATTTAATTCCAATTGCTTATAACAAGCGCCCTCAGCTGAGGAAAAAACCCTAAATCTCAAAATAATGTTAGAAAGACTTAACTAACACTGCTTACTGAAAACGTAATTATCTTTCAGCTTGGTATGGGAATCAGATTCTTTGACTTCTAAGCAAATAGCATTTTATAATCCATGCAAATATTTTATATCTGTTTAGTCTGAAATATTTATCAGCCTGTTATTTTAAAACTTTCTGATACTTTTAGTTCCGTCTCCCTATATAGGTAAGCAGTTTTTAAACTGAACCTTAGTGCTAAGTTACATCATCTGTGGTAGGGCAAAGAAGAAGATCAGATTAAAAAAAACAAACAACAGCAAAAAAATACAACCAAATAAAACCCACCAAAAATTAGAGGGCACTTAAACAAAAAATTCTTATGGGCTAAAAATTAGAGTTCAAATCAAATCTGAGTTCTAAGCTCTCAGGTCCTCTAGCCTTTAATTTTTTTCAATATCTAGAAGTTTTGTCTCAGTTATGCAATGCAGGTATAAAAAGTGCTTAAACCTAARAGGCTGTGTGTATTGAATACAATATCAGTGCATTCTGCAGCATGTCTCGCAGTCTCCAAGCTGTAGTTGCCTGTACCAGAGCTCCTTTACAAGTACATCCCCTGCCTGCATGCCTGGGCTTTCTTCCAAGGCAGAGCAAAGTGAAGGTCTCATCATCCCAATGCAGCACCATGCTGCAGCTGCAAGGAGCACTGTGGATTCACTACACAGAAACCCAAAAAGCATAGCTTTTTTATCTAATAAGTTCTAGAGACACAGCTCAGTTCTCATTAAGAGACATCAGACACAAGAGAAAGACAGACTTAGGTTTTTAGAGGGAAAAACAAATTTCTATTTATCTTACTGAAACTGTTGTTTATAAATTAACTAGAGATCAAGCAGCAGCCTAACTCTCAGGATATTCACTGACTTGTGGCAGAGGTCTTTGTTGTGGTCTTGCTTTTCAAGACAGTAGTAATGGTTTATCCAAGGTGTTTTTCAAGGTAACATGTCCATTTTACAAGACAGCTAGGGAAAGAATGGAACTGGTTTATCTCAGGCTCTAGAAGAACACTGCAGTAACTAAGCTATTAGGTAGAAAAAGAGCAGTCATATTTTATGAGACAGAAATTATTCTTACTCTGCTCAACTAAAGAAAGCTCATGCTGCTACCTGCTTTCACTTCAGGATTTCTGGACTGAGGATGCCAAGTGCATTCCCAAGTATATTTTCTAAAAACTGCAGGGGGCTCTCATGGGGTTGGATTATTAGACTGATCACATCCCTGTTGTTTCCCTGTAGGTCATCTCTTTCTCATCACCTACTTGTCTCTAAGATTAAGCAGGGAAGCAGAATAGTCATCCCCAGTATTCTACATATTTGATGGAAAGAAATAACTCCTGTGGAAGATTCATGTTTTCAAACATGGGACTTAAAACCACTTACTCTTCAGGTTTGTGTAACTTCAAATAAGGTTGGAAACCTACAAATCCCTGCATCCATATGCCTTACTCACATTTGCATCTACAACCCCTAATTCCTGACAGCCAGGAGGTAAGTAGGATCTGCTCCTCAGAGGTGCAGCAGTGAGCTCTGGCATGCCACTATTTTCAGTATCAAATAGAAAAAAAAACTTACCCTAAAAACAGAATTTGTAGAGCATTTTGAAACCAATTAGAGTGACCTTCACCAAACACATTAGGCTGAAATATTTGCTTCAGTTTGACTTTTTGTGTTTGCCTTCTCTTACAATCATGATTTTAATTTGCCTCTATTTTGTTGCTTCAGATAATTTTAGTGTTCTGTATATTRCCTAAATAGTAACCTTGACATTTTTATTCTACCACATTGACCTCTAAAACAATTGCCTCCATTTTAGATTGATAATAACTGGAAAAATATGCAAATATCTTTTATACTCATTACTCAGTGTTGAGGTTTGCTTTGTCCTTTTGTTTTGTTTTGTTTTATTTTTTTATTTTTGTTGGCACTTATGATCACCTTTCTGATCACAAAACATGATTTTAATCAATGTTTCTATAGGACATTTAATATTATCCAATGATGAGAGTTTTTCTTATTAATTCAGAATGTTTAGCGGCTAGCAGGGGTTTTTTATCTCCATAGCTCCTGGCATAAAAGAAATAATATATTCAGAAGTACAGAAAACATGGGCAGTTTTATTGCATCACTCATGCTTATTTTATTTTTTTTATTTCCCCAGTCCAATATATTGTCTAATAAAAAAGGTAGTTTGTAGTTCTTCTCTATAAGGGAATCAAAGCGCAGAACTCAATGATAGAGGCAGAGAACCATGGCAAAGTATTTGGCTGTCAAAAGGGACCACATAATTGCCCACCAGCACTTCCCGAAACCAGGCATTAAACCGGTGAGGAGAAAGATTAATCCTCTGAAAACTAAGCTTCATTATCCAATAACATCTGTGTGGCTAGGAGCAAAAAAAGGCATAAGCAGAGCTGATTCCTAGGTTTGGAAAGATGCTCTTTACTCCAGTAGCTTGAGTAATATGGACAGTCTGAGGAGGGCAATGCTCTTGTCTCTCATCCCAGCATCTGCCTATTTTCATATAGAGCATTCATTGTGATCAYAATTGATGGGTGAGATTGGCTGCCCAAACTGTAATAAAAGAATCACCATTGAAAGAACTTTCAGGGACTGCATCAAGGCAATGAAATATTGAATTATTTTACCCATCTCCTTTAGCAATCAGTATAAAGCCTCATTTTAAAAAAATCTCAATAAGATCTAAGGAAAAGCCTGGATTGTTGTGCTTATCAGGGTCCTCAGTTCACTGAAAAATTCTGAATCTACCTGTAGACCTGACCTATCTGCAGCCTTCACTGCCAATAGCTGGYATCTATCTCTGCAACCTTGGACCAAAGTTCTGGCAAAAGAGCTAAGTTGTGGAAAAAAGCTGTGAGGAGCTTATCTGGGACCTCTGCCTGTGCATCCTCTGCTTTTTGGATGAGGTACCACATTTAAACCCTGGTGCTGTCTGCCTTTGCAGGTTCCTGGTGACTGTCAACATGCCTGYCCTGCTTGTCATGTTTGGGCACCACAGGGCTGTGCTCCTTGTCACTGTCCCACTGACCTTGGTGGCTCCCAGCTTGCTCCWGGTGTAGAGCAGTCAGCTCATGCTACTGCTTTCCTTTGCATCCAAGGTGATTTCAATAAAGCACATCCCTGSAGCAAATTTGCTGTGCTATTTCATTGTCTGTTTTATTAGAAAAGTAATTAAATTAAAACTTTGTGGTTTTGTTCATAGTGAGGGKTTTTTGTTATTTTTATCATTTAAAGAARCCCCAAAGAAATGTGTTCTTGGCATTTTCAATGATATTTAAGTGCCAGGCAGATGTGGAACTCCGACCAAGTACATTGCTTCCCATTTCTTTTTTTTTGTTCAACCCCTACTGTGTTGTGCAGTTGAGCTGGAAGGCCCAGATGCCACTTCTGCTCTAAATATCTCTGCAAAATGCAAGTCTGAGAGAAATGCTGCAGCTGGGCCACCTCCTCTCATTGTTTCAGGGGCATTGATATCCCCAGGACCAGTGACATTTGGATTGCACCATGCTGTTCTGCACACTGCCTGTTACTGCTCGCGGAGTAGGCAGCATTAAAAAGAAAACAGTAATTTGCTTTTGTTGCTATCTGATTTTTTAATTTCCCTACCCTCAATAACTTTGGAACCCTTTGCTTCACTTCTCTTTTTAATAAAAATGTTTCACACCTTAAAAACAAGTGTCTTCTTTCTCAAAGTGTAAGAGAGAGGGAGACAAATATGTCTGATCTTGTGAACACAATAATGGCACTGRAAATCTTAAGAGTGACTCAAATTCATCTATATTTCTCCCCTATAATGTTTTCACATACCTTAGTACAAGAACAACTTTCTTATTTATATAAAAATAGGGTTCACAATGCCTCAGAGTATTTTGTTTGCAATCACTCTCATGCAGTAATTGATCTATATTTACAAGTGTTTATTTGTGACATTTCTAAATTAAAAAAAAAATTAACAAAAAAGGCACCATCAATTTTATTGGAATTGTGGGGATCAGCAGGACAATTTGCAGATTGTTAATTTTTGGATTTGAACAACAAGGAAAGTTTACAGTTTATCTGATAAAAGAAAATATAATTAATTTTATTTATAAAGCTATTTATAAATCACCTACTCAGGAAATATGACATGTAATTTACAGGACAAATTATATAACATAAATAATGAATATTCTCAGTGATCAGCTCATGAATGAACAGGAGTAAAAATTTCTTGACACAAGCTATTTACTGAAAAACTGCAAATGGGAAAATATGTTTGTAAAATTCATAMCCTGTATCCAGATAACTTGCAAAGTGAAGAAATTTAAATTTTAAACTTTTCATTATTCTGAAAAGATGAATAATGTTCATGCATGGCCATTCAACTGATTGACTAACCCCTCAATTCAGTAGTTTCTCAGAAATCATGAAAGAATAGTAAGGCATCTCTGAGCTAAGTCGTATAATTGATTTATCTTGTATACACAAATCAGTTCTGTCTTGTTGGTGTGCTGAATCTCTTCAGTTGTCTCAAACAGCTGCCTTTGTTAATACCCTAATACATGGAACTGCATGAAAAGTGTCCCAAGAACACAGACTCCATGTGTTTTGGATTCATTTTGCAATCAAAATGAATTAGAGAGTTTCAAATGTTTGTGCTGCCATGTAATACCCATTTGTGAGCATTTAAGAGTCATTGGATGAAGCAAGGTCTGTATTGTGCTAGGTGATTTATGAACACCAGACAAAAGAACCTATTACAATTTATAATCTAAGTAATTTAAGTAAAATTATGTATCATTCTAATTTGCATACTGACAGTTAGGGATAATGTAATTTAAAACTAGTTGTCTAAGGTATCATATTTTTTCCTCATGTGAATTCTTAAAAGACTACCTGCCTTTGCATCAGTAATGTTTCCAGAAACGCTGGGTTTTTTCAGAAATATTTGAAAAAATGCAAGACAAACCTTGTTCCAGGCAGCACCACATTTCTTAATCACAGAGCTGGCCAAGACAAAAGTGTGAAGTTGAGCAGCAAAACAGGCTTTTGGTTTGCAAAGTTCACACAAATATTTTCTCAAAACAAGTTGTTACAGCTGAGAAGGTACACGGCCAAGTCACATTGAAATTTGAACAAATATTTGCAGAAACTGCATGGCTCATAACTATGAAGCAAATATTTGGATAACCCCCCTGACACAATGCACTAGGTTCTGCATAGTTCCTGCAGCATGAGAATATAATTCAAGAATGCTATGCAGAGGTCTTTTTTTCATTACTGTGGTCTATCCAAAGACACAGTGAAAATCTCCTGATGAAATGTATTCCCAAGAGCACTACTGCCTAACAAAAGCACTGAATGGCTTCAGCTAAATGTTGCATTATGGAGACAGATCACCATCACTATCCTCATCTGAACTGCTGCATCACAGATTTTGAGGATGAATGATTGTGCTGGTTTTGTTAATTTGCTTTCAGCCCTATTAATTGGACCGAAATATTAAAAGAATGAAGATTTTCTGATCACAGATGTAATTTCTTATGCAGTATATAGACTTTCATCTCCAGAATGAAGTGGTTACACTGAACTGCTTTCTTGGACTCACKCTCCAGGTTGAGATCTGGCAAATTCCAGACTGTTACAGCTACTGGAATTTATCCCTTACCTTTCAACACAAATTGCATTTTCTTACAGTCAAGAGATGTTTGGGGGGTTTTTTTGGTTTGGTTTTGGTTTGGTTTTTTGTTTGCAGTGTTTTTGGATTTTTTTTAAATCAAGCACAAAGCTGTATTTCCAGCCAAAACAGGAAAAAAAAAAAATAAGAGAGAGGAATGAGAATATGTGAGAGAAACACAACACTGCAGACAGCAAGGTCATTGCAGAATGAGGAGGAGGAGGAGGCGCTCCAGGCACCGGAGCAGAGATTCCCCTGCAGCCCATGGTGAAGACCATGATGGGGTAGGCTGTCCTCCCGGGTCCTCATCAGTCCCTAGGGGTGCAGATGCTCACCCCCAGCCTGTGGCACAGCCCCAGGGCAGAGCAGGTGGATGGCTGAAAAGGCTGYGACCCTGTGGGACGCCCAGGCTGGAGCAGGCTCCTGGCAGGCACCTGCCGGGCCATGGAAAGAGGAGGCCAGGCTGGAGCAGGTTTGCTGGCAGGGCTTGTGATGCCATGGGGGACCCACASTGGAGCAGGCTGCTCCTGAAKGGCTGCACCCCGGGAAAAGACACAGGCAGGAGCAGTTTGGGATGAGCTGTGGCCTGTGGGAGGGCCTCGTGTTGGAGAAGACCATGAGGGACTGTCCCTGTGGGATGGGCCCAACACTGGAACAGGGGAAGGACCCMTCTCTCTGAGGAGGAAGCAGCAGCAGCAAAAACATGAGAGGAACTGACTCTAACCCCTATTCCTATCTCCCTGCACTTCTGTGGGAGGAGGAGGTAGAGCCTGAGAAGGASRGAAGACTGATGGGAAGGCGCTTCTAAGATTTCTTTTACTTCTCATTATCCTGCTCYGATTTTTGTTGGTATAAAGTTCAATTAATTTTCCCAAGCTGAGTCTGTTTTGCACATGACAGTAATCAATGAGTGATCTCTCCCTGTCTTTATCTCAGCTCATGAGCCTTTCATTRTATTTTCTTTCYTCTGCCCAGTTGCTGAGGGAGTGATAGAGTGGCTTTGCTGGGCTCCTGGTATCTAACCAGGGTAGCTCCCACACAGCGCTAAATTTAAAGCTTCAGATGATATCACCTGAGACCCACACCATAGAAACTAACWGGAAGTATCCTGCATGGCATTGGCATTCTTCAGGAAGATCACTTGACCCGCTCCTGTCGTGAATTTTGAATCCAATTCAGGTATAAATCAGAAAGATCTATCTCTATGGCTGCAGTATATTACTTTCTGAAATTCCAATACACTGATGAAATAAAAGTGGTGATAAAAGTAAATAACGGATTTTAATAAACAGTTTTTCTTAGATCATTGTCAAATCTTGCCAGTTTAATAGTGTAGATAGAGTAACTATAGCACATGTGTGTGAAGTGAGGTGACTGTTTTTTTCATTACTGAAAAACAAAAAGGCCTTTTTGCAATAGCTATTTACTGGTAGAAAGAAACAGTGGGCCTTTTATTTAAAATCTTTGCCTACTCGGAGATCTAATCTGATCTAATCTGATGATGTGGAAATGAAACATAAGAGGATACACTATTTAGTTTGCGGTCACAGTTGCTTCTAATCCTCCTGACTCTCAGAACAATCTCAAACTGTTGAAAATTGTGACAGGTAGTTAATCCCACTTAATTAATACAACACCACTTGCTTTTCAAATGCCAAGCATATAAATACAGTGTCAGGTAAGATAAATTCTCTCTCARTTTGGGCACCTAAACTCTAATTTACCCTGGACTATAACTCAGAAATGTTTTCTTTTTTTTCTTCCTCCTTTTTATTTTCAGGAGAGGATACTTTGTGATTATTTAGTGGGTGGAGTTGACACAATCCATTTTTCTTTACCTGACAGTGTTTTCCTCAGAGGAGTTCTTCTCTAATCCTCTCCYGTTACTTGAAAGCTCCAAACAATAAATGCCAAATAAGATTATATCCTGATTTAGCTATTATTATTTTTAATTATTTGCTTATGGTAAGTAGGAGTTAATTTTCTTAAGGAATAATTTTCTTTTCATTGTAGACATCCTCTCTGACTAAAGTTTTGTCRTTTCACAGTTAACATTAAATGACCTCTTTCTCAAATTTACTCAATATGTGGTAGATAATAGTGCTATAATTTCAAGATGACTTTGGAAGTTGAGCTTTGACTTGTTATGTAAAAGGAGGTTGATCTTAGTTCTGGCAATTTAGACACTAAATAAAAATTTCAATGAAGACTGATGTGATATTCAATCAATTTTTTGTTTTCTAAAAGAATCTTGTCTTTTCAGTGCTACAGAATTTTATATTGGTTATTCAGAAGATATGATTTTTTGAAAAAAGCTGTTTATTCTCATGAAAAATGAAGTTTAAATACCTCCAATTCTTTCATAGAAGAAAGTAAATTGAACAAAATAAGGGGTTTTTTTTTGTTTGGTTTGTTTGTTTGTTTGTTTGTTTTTTAATAAAGCAATGCATTCCAGGAACATAAAATTTTTCTTTTTCAGAATTCCAAAATTCAGAAATTGTCTCTTCCAAAATTCTCTTTTCCAAAATAAAATTATCTGATTTTTTTTTTGTTTCAGAGCAGCATTTCATCTGCTTTCATTCATGCCTATAAACCCATTTGATTAAAAAAWTCTTATGGGAGGAAAGGAATGGAGGTACTTAATTTCAGAATTTTTGATTTTCATTTCATATCAGAGTAGAGAAAATATTGGCTCTCTGAATTCTGCATAGTAGGAGATTTCCATTATTTCCCTCATTGTCCAGATATAAGAGACATCTAAAAAAAGGATGTTTGCTTTCATATATTAATATTCCTCAAATCTAGAAGTCAATATTGAAATTCAGCTTTCTTTTTTAAAAGCTGACATCTGTCCTGGTTTTCAGTCAACAGCAAGAAGAMTACGAAATACTAAAACATCATTTGAGTTAACCCTCATGCTTAAGGAATAAAACTTCAAAACCATTGGACTTTCTTCCTGTCACATAAAAACATTCCAGAAGGTAGAAAAAAAGAGAAAATGTGGAAACATAATAATATCTGTATGAGTTATCATGTRAATGTTTGCACATCATATTTCCTTTAAAAGCTCTAGTCCTAGTTAACATGGAGAACTAACAGTAGGAGTTGGACAATAGTGCAAGTTGTCTGAATTTGGCACATGTTGCTCTTCAGGTGACCTCAAGGAACCATGAATTTGCAGGACAGTCAGCTTGCCTTTAATTTCTCTTTAAACGAGCAAATGAAAAAAACMCCAAAAAGCTAYTCCCTCAAAAAATATAACAWCCAAAAAKAAACAATCCCCAAAACCAACCAAMCAAMCAAACAAYCAAAAAGCAATCCCATACCCTAAAAATCTTGACTAGGCAAATATTTGTAAACATCTAGATTATAACAAGAAGATGAGCAAAAGACAACATACATTTGTGAAGAAAGAAAGAAAAATACTTCAAGTCATCCTAATTTATTTTTGTCACAGGTAAAGAGACCCATTTGGAGTAAAGAAACAATTGATGTGACTTTTTTTTACTTTATAGAACTTGAAAGCTGTTTTTTCTGAAAGTATTATAAAACAAGGAAATTTTATTTAGATATAAATTCTACAATGTAGCTATATTTTTGAATAGAATTTCACAGCATCTTTGAAATGCTTTTCAAATAACACGAACACTATGTGTTCTCCAGAGGAAAAGAATAAATTTATAAATGACCCTGAGAATTTGCAAAAATTAACTAAAAAAATTGTTTTTCATGAAAAATAATGAGTTGCAGGAGTAAAGAATAGTGAATGATGTGGTGTGTGCAGCCAGTGTCCAGAGGAGGACTTGTGCTTTAGAGAAGACCACAGAGTGAATGGGAATTAGTAGTTGTGAATGTGTCAGCATTTAGTGCATAAACATAACTGYCATTTGTAAAAATTAAAAAAATTATTTCTTAATTTKTTTTTAGTGGGTTGTGCTAGAACAAGAAGAGCTTTTTACCAGGCTGATTTTTAGGAAGAAAATTATCAGAYGTCTAGAATATTACCTGTAAGAAAAGAATGAAAAATATTTGATTATTTACTTGGGCAGGTTGTAGGAGAAAGGTAGTCAGACATGTAAAGATAAAAGGAATAAATTATTCTCCAGGTCTCTACTTTGTGGAGAATAATAAGGAACAGTCTTACAGCACAACAAGATAGATTCCAGTTGCACTTCAGGGGGAAAAAAAACCACCTCAATCAAAACAAAGGATAGGATAAAAAACCTAAGATAAAAATATCCAGTTTTTCAGATAGAAAGTTTAAGAGTAATGCAATGTATCCATTAGACAATTTAGACAAATATCACTCTGGAAAAACTTAGCTTTAGCTGACCCTGCCATGAGCTAAAGAAATAGTCAATATAGCATCACTCCTTTCTTTCGTTTTACTATAAATCTCACTGTGGATGGGTGCTTTAAAAAAAGAGTCTACCTCTTGTCTTTCTTATCAGAAAACCCTGATCTCTCCGGGGTAAGGTTTCTCTATTCTCTTTTTTTTGTGCTCTTTTTTTCATTAAAGCATCTAAATACTGTTCACCTATCATCAAACACTGAYTGTGTTTCTCTTGTAAACAAATGTAATTAAAAAAAAAACACATCCCAAGTTTACCTTACCATTTCAGTCCGTGATGCACAGTTTATAATATTCACCTTCATTTGATACTGTTGGTAGCAGTATTTGTTTTGGATTATTTTTTCTTTTTTGCTTTTTCTCCATTTTCTTTTTTTMTTTTTTATGAATACACTCAAAATAAGCACTTAATGATGTTCATCTTTTCATCTTTTCCAAGTACTCCATAACTTATTAAATCTATTGAGGAAGCACCTCTTAAAGCCACTCTCATTTGCTTTTCCACTAATTCACTCTTATTCTGAATGCATCAGAAACAGGTCATCATGCGAACTTGGGACAATCTATTTAGAGACCTTCTTTGTGATTAACGATATATATTACCAGTGGATCTGCAAAGCAGCATCTTCCTTCTGTTTCTTGACACAGCTAAAAGGTTATCATCTCTTGTACTCATGTGACTTCTGATGCTAAAATCAGTAGCCTTACCAAAGGTCACTCTGAGTGCCAATTGAGGACAAAACTTGGTTATGCAATTTGCTGAGCAAGGTCATTTTGAAAAGCGATGAAGGTGTCTGCTAATRCAGTGAAGTTTGACTCAGCTCACATCCACCTGGTACAGAATGAGCAGCAGTGGGGGGTACCTTAAGATCACCCTTTCCTTTTAGCTCATGTATTTCATGAGTTTAGAGAACTGACTCATTTTTTCAGACAGTTTCTCCTTTTAGCTGACAAGAATCTCTCTCAAATGGGTCATGATTTGCACAAGGTRATGCTTTCATTTTGTACTGGAAACATGATTTTGATCAAAGCATCCTAAATGTTAAAGATCTTTTTAATCTACTAATGRTGTTAACAGGATATTTTTCCCCTTTTATTTCAATCTAGTTTTACTTTAATTTTTTTGGTGAGCTTTTATCTCTTAATAATAAATATTATGTAGTAATTTTTAAATATTTCCTTTTTTTTTTTTTGGTGCTATGGATGGCAACTCTGAACAAACACACGAGTAATACAAACCAGGCAAGTTTCTATACYGTACCCTAAGATAACTTTTTTGGTCCATCATATTATTTGTGGCATCCTTATTGTCTGTTTCCTAATTTGCATCATGTTAATTACTGAGATGTAATGCTACAATGCTCTAACACAGCTATTTGAAATAGCTGAATTCATTTGCTTGTAGTAATTAGAAGTAGAGGCAAATAAAAAWTTTCATTTTAAGATAATAGGCAATTACAGATTTCTCAATATTGCATTTACAGTCATTCTAAAATTGCATATTTTAGTGTAAAATTCTTATCTTAATTTCTTCTTAGCCAAAAATAAATAAATTAAAGCACTGACATTCTGTCACTGTGCTATAAAAAAGATGCTAAGCTATTTGGACTAGAATTATAAGCAAAAATCAATACGTACTATTAGCTTTTAAGATACTTTTTTTCAAATGTCATTCTTTGAGGATAAAAATATGTTTACTTTGTAAAGCTCTTAACATTTCAAGCTGAAAGGCTTGAACAAGCTTTGAACTCTGGGATTTAAGATGCCTATAAATTAAAGGGGAAAATAACATTAAATGGTACTGCAGCTTGTGAAACTCCCTTTTTTAAGTCTCTGAATATCTCAAAGTCCTCAAATGTACAGTTTTCTTGGAGCAGCCTGTAAGCCAAAGAACCCAATGTATACCGTGGAATTCTTTTGCTTTATTTGGAAATATCCTTATAAAAGTCATTAAAAAAAGTGAATTCCAAGTAATGTGTCAATAAACAGCTGGCTATCCAAACAATCTTYTGTCCACAGATGCTGAAACATGCCAGTGGAAACAAATCCGTGTGCTGACTCAGGACATCTTTTCTCCTGACCTGCATATCTGCCATGTTTCACTTGGTCATTATGGTCAAGATTTTTCTGCTTGTAATAAAAAATTRTGTGATTGATTTTGTTCCCTTTGAAAAGTCTATTTCTCTTTGGTCTTGGTATTAAATGTTCTCAGCCCACCCTTCTTGTCCTCTTGAATGCCACTGTTTTCCTGGGGCTGAAAAGCTTTYTTCCCTCCTGTACTTGACACAAAATGAACATAGTAAAATTTCTTCTAATTATTCATATATACTTCTCAGCAAAACTAAAAGAAGACCTATGAGTTTAATTTCTAAAGGAACAGTTACAACATAAACTCCTGGATTAAAAAACTGTTTACTGTCAAGAAAACAAAAGAAAAAAGAAAAAAMCATTTTTTTAGAGAAAATGTCCCAAGCAATTAGTTGCTTCACAGAAATTCTTTATGTAATTCATAATTTTGTGTGGATTTTCCTATCAGATCTTTCACAAAAAAAAAAAAAAGCCTCTGAAAAACTGTCTTTTGTCTTATGTGTCCTTCCATCACAAGGCAAAGTAATAAAATACTAATAATGGCTCACWGAGGCTATAAAGAGACCCTAAATCCTTTAAACAAATGGTTGCAGTCTGATTGTCTCATCTGCTCGTTCATATTATAGCCTTCCATGAACAGTGTGTTTCTGAACTTGTAGACTCTCCAAGTCACAGATAGGCTCTAAAGTGGGAAGATAACTTTTATTTGTTATGGGCAATAAAGTTCGAGTCTCTACTGACTGTCTGACAAGAAGGTGTCTGGTGCTGTGGATCCAGTCAGGCAGAACACAAATCGAAATAGTGGCTAAAGGGCAAGATAATGGAGGAATGAGAAGTATAAAACCTACACAATAAAATTATATTGCAATGAGAGAAAATTAGAAAATTAGGAGTAGAGCCTAAAAATAGTGCAAATCTGCCCCTTGAAGGCATATACAGTAGGGATGATTGCTAATGAAATGGTACCATGCTAGTTTGCCTTTAGTTTAGACTCAGCAATGGTGATATATTGAGTCTGGGTTGAAAAGATGTGTGGGTAGGGCTCGAAATGATGCTTGTGAATATGCACAACTATACATTTCCACACCAAACCACTGGCTGTGTTCYCCTAGTCCTCTCTGTGTCAGTAGGATGTTTCTGTCTAGAAGGTATCTGTGAACAGGCAATTGTTGTAGCTGAATTCTGCATCTTCCAGCATGAATTTTAAAAAACACAGACCTCAGAAATAGGCTCACATTATTTCCTGATTGGAAGAAGATTTTACATAAAAAGGTCAGTTATTAAAATGAATAGTACAGACAATAGAAAAGTTGTTATATCCACATGGACATACGGGGACATGTGAATACATCCCTTCCATTATGAAGCTTTTTAGTTTTTCTTCCTATCTATCTTCAGTTTATTTTCTGCCACTATCTTACAATGACAYCTGCTAGAAAAGCTTAGTGGAGTTGCTGACAGCCCCCCTGCAGTTGCTGCCTGTCAGTGCCCAATTCTCAGTCAGCAGTATACACCCTCTCTAATGTACGTTATATTTCTAATTTCCCTTTCTTTCTCCTTGGGGCAACCTATGCTTATTATCACTGTGGATAATACTGCTAGGCTGGWTTCCCTGCCACCCCTCCTTCTCCTGAAGTGAAGGTGCAAATGAGATCTGGAAACCACTACAGTCTACTTGTAGGTTTAWATTTTAAATCCCTGGCTAGAAAAAAACCCATTGCTTCAATTCCTCTCATGTCCACAACGAATCCACTCTGTATTTCAACAGAAACATTTTCCSTTTGCTTCTGGTTAGCTTTTAAAATGAACTTTTTTGCTAGCTTTTTTATATGAATACTCAGCTTGTGATGGCCATTTTATCTTAGCATTTCTGAGGACAATGGAACAATACCTCACACTGACAAAAGAGATTTTTTTTTTTCCTTCTGCTTACTACAAGTTCTTACCCCCGGGGGCAAATGAGAACATTCTTTGTACATGTATGTCAACTTAAAGCTTGCACTGATAAAACAGGCAGAGTTGTCSTTTGCTTTTCATCCACTAAAGTCGATAGTGGTACATCAGTGCAAAAATGGTAAGAGCAGATTGTGATTAATTTCTTAAATTTTTTGTTTCTGTGCCTTTTGGACAAGTATCTTACTAGAGACTGTGAACAGYTCCACAGAGACTGCAAGAGGAATTTGGGATCACATTTATGCCAAGTGCTCCAGACACACTCAGAAAGATCATACAGGATTCTATATAAAATACCCCTTTCAAGTCATATTTTAAATGATGTATCTAGAATTCCAATTTACTATGAATAGTTTTATTTTCCTTAGATTAAGGAAAAGTTTATTATTGTAAATAAAGATGATAGAAAGAAACGGGGTTCATCAGACATTGGGGATTCCATCCCTTTGTGTTGACCTAAGAGATTATTTGTATCAATTTCCCTTGGCATTTGCCTGAATTATGATCAGAAGAAACTGTGCTTCTAGGTGGCAATACCTTWCCTTTATTTTTTTCCCCCAAGCAATTACATCTGACACTTAGAATTCATTGGCTACCAGGTTATTTGCATAGGTAATTTTACAGAGCTTTACAGCAACAAAGACTCTAAGCTCATAATGAAAAAAAATAATAGCATCCACATTTTTTTGTAAGAGAGTTTCTGATCCTCTTACCTATATTATATTAAGGTGTAATTGGCTTTTAGAAAAATTTCATTAAAGCAAGAAAAAAAAGCACTTTAAATTTATGACCATGCTTTCACAACAAATTTCTGCTTCTATCCTGGAGGACTGATCCTGTATGCATGAAGCTGTRTCCTTAACTTCAGATTGAGCACTGTCCATACCAAGAGACTTGTCCTAGATAGAGTGAATACTTTGACAAGCAGGGAAACAAAAGAAAGCTGCCTGACTTAGATAACCAGTCACAAATTGATAGGTGAGCTATAATTTCAGGATACACATTGAAACCTACAGAGTAAACAAATTCACACACAAAAAAGACCTGTCAAGTAATTTAGAATAACAAATATATGCAAGAAAGCTGTGATAAGCTTGTAGACATTCTGCAGACARAAAAAGAGGCTAAACTCATTTAATAAATGATTCATAGTGATTCATTCTCTCAGCATGGTAACAAAGTAAGATGTATTTTTTACTTTACTTCTATGGRAACTTGTTTACATGGAAAAAATTCTTCAGGTAGAAAGTTAGGCTTTCTTGCAAAACTACCTATAAAGACATCCAGGAGGCTGGACTTCAGCTTTGCAATATAATTTCACAATGTGTTTGTCTCTTCATGAGTGAGCACATTACAGGAATACTAAAAGATTTTTTGTACTAATCTGCTAACATTRCATAGAGAAACTTCAGCAGGGAATCCCATCTACAAAGTGTGTAAACTATTGTCAATACACCTAGTGAAACCAATCCCTTTGCTTCAATTCACTGGGAAGAGCCATCAGAGACTTGTTTTTCCCTCATTCCACTTTCATGAGCTGTCCTTTTCGACAGGCCTG
Source organism: Cardinalis cardinalis (assembly GCA_014549065.1). NCBI lineage: Eukaryota > Metazoa > Chordata > Aves > Passeriformes > Cardinalidae > Cardinalis > Cardinalis cardinalis. The sequence goes on from JACDOX010000001.1 coordinate 2,017,612, forward strand.
GTTTAGTAGCAGCAAATTCTGTGTCTCTCAGGAAAGTGAGCGTGAAAGTTTGTCACCTTGAGTCTTTCCCTTTGACACTCTGTGAGTTAGATCCTTGCAGCTTGCTGAGGTGTTTTTATTTTTCCCCTTTTTCTTCTTATAGGGTGATATGTATGCAGTTCAGAAAGCTTTCCCACAGAAAACCCCCAAAGGACAGACAGCCTGTGTATCTGATTGCAAATCAGCCAACWACCTGATTCCTTGAACAGGGGAGTAATTGGCTGGGGATTTTATCTGTTTCTCTGGCTGATGCCAATAAGCAGGCGTGTTTATTAACAATTTATTTACAGAACACAGATTGATTTCAGGAGAGAAGCATCACCAGCCTCTGCAAAGCGTGAGCAAACGATTTCTTCYGGTCCCACAAATAATCTATTATTGTCTGTTTGCATTGGTCTTTATCTCAGGGTTTTAGACTGAAATACTGAATATGCACAGGAGACAAAACATAGGTTAAAAGGTTATTCTTGTTTCTAGAAGCAACCCTGTTTCATAAATAATGTGATTAGCTGAATAACACACTCTACATCTGCCTCAGACTTCCTGGACTATACTAGGCAACTCCATGTTGTTCAGTAATTCACACAACTCCTCCCTCACAGGTGGTGAAGAAGCAGATTCACATAGCCAATAATACATCCAGATGGATTATGCTAGAAAGTATTCTTGGTTTTAGTCTCAAAACCCTTCAAATTTTAGTGATGAACAAGGAAACACAAGTATTCATGGGCTTTTTTATTTCTTCCCTTGACTAGAAATTATGGTGTTTTTTTCTCCTTATGTCTTAAAACAGATGAAATTAATTCAAAGCCTTTATGGTATTCTTTTCAGAAGTTAAACTGATTTTCTCAATAAGATTTCCTTAGCCAAGAATATTTTCTTTCATGACAATGAGAATAATTATACTAATATTATTTGGCTATGTTCAGTGTCTGATTTAGAAATACCCCATTTTATGAAGTAATACTGGAAGTAATACTGTGAGTTATGAATATTATTTTGATGGTTCCATTGAAGGTCACACTGAGCAGCTTACAGATATTCTGCTCTAGATAGCTTATTATCATTCATATACAAATTGTTAGCTTTTTAAAACAGCTTAAGAAAGAAAAACACTAGGCAAATGATGATGATAAATTAATTGCAAGCTCAATACTTCTCTTAAAAAAATGATAATTTTTATAAAAAAAAAAAATTGCTACAGAAAGTGGTGGATTATTTTTCCTGTAATTATTCTGTAATCTATCTCAGTCCAAGGTGTAGATCTTCTCAATGTGGTTATCACAGATGCAGTATTGAATTACAATGAAAAGCACAATTTATCTCCAGAGAAGAATATGAATATTAATTTAAAAAGATCTATGTAGGACTTCCATAAAATAAAATAAAATAAAATAAAATAAATTCTGTGTAAGTCTCCCGCCATGAATATATTATGCGTGACAAGTTCATAATCACCTTATTGTGATAAATATTGAATTAGTGGAGTAAATTATTTTGTGCTTAGCTTTTGATAAGTTACAAAATAGCAGCATGTTATCAGTTTACTTGAATGCAAGCCAAACAAAATCTACATTCAATACATAATCTTACAGCTGCAATGTGCTTAAGCCAATCAAAATTCAAGTTTAGTTGCTCACTGAGATACTAATGTCTTGGGAAAGAAAGAAATGCCATAAGCATTAAGACTTTTCCTTTTTTTTCTTGCAGTTTCTTTTGCTGAAATGTTTTTTTCTGAGTAAGATTTTAATTAAGAAACTGTCTCTGATGTAAGATATGTCTTCTTCTTAACGGGCCAAGAAAGTCCATTGTTTGCCACCTTGAAAGAGTAAAAATTATTGCATTGAGATGACAGAATTTTACCTTACTAATACAAATGTATGGAGTTTTTCATACTTCTCTATTGGTGGCAGATGTATAAATTTCTCATTGCAAACAGAATGGGCAGCTCACCCTCCCTAATATATGTGTATTCTCACATCCTCAGGGAAATGTAAATGTAGTTTCAGCCCATTCTTATGCAGACCAGCCACTTCATTAGCTGGTCACAATTCCACTGAGTCTCCTTACTTGTAACACATTCTTGTTTTCTTTTTTTTYCCAGGTTTTTTTTTTTCCCCTGAAGGGTAGTTTTCACAGATGTGGAGAGCTTTTCACAACATAGACTTTCCCTCTCCTACTAAAAATCTTCTTTCTAATTCTACTGACTCATAAAGTCCTCAGAACCTGCATCTCCAAAAAGGGTCATTCCTGATAAGTGGAATCTAATTGTGAAGTGAGAATTAGCAAGTTAAATATGGCACTGCAGAGCTCTGAAGTTCTAGAATTAAAAATTGCTGTCTGGAAGGAGTGTGCTCATGTTGATACTGCACCATGACTTTGGTGACAAAAAACTCAAAAGTGTTTGCAGTATTATTCAAAGAGGTAGATATTCCTAGAAAAGCTCTTTTAAAAAAACTGTTTTCAAAAGACTTAATGGCCAGAAGCTGAAAGAAGATGAGGAAGAGAAAGAAAGAATTGCAAAAAGAAAATGATTTACCAACAACAAAAAAAAAGGAATTAAGAAAGCAGTTAATTTGCCATCATCATGTAGGGGTATCTGTACATAAAGACATGAAAACACATAACTGTATATTTTATAGTACTTTCAAATTTTCTTTCAAGACCTGAGCTTTTCATTGATTTTATTGAAAATTAATGAGTGTCCTCAGTAAAGGGAGTGGCATTTGTATACAMAGGCAAATAACCTCTGCAACCCGCTGCCAACAGAAAAAAAACTATTTTATTAAAAAATTAATATTAATAGGAAAAATTAATTTTTCACAGTGAATGAGGACATGCACCTGAAGTCTAAGTAAAGAGCTTTTGTCCCTGAAAGCTTACCTGTGTGCTGTAAAATCTTGCAGAATCCAGTGAAGACACCTCACCTCACTGGGAAATTTGCTTAGGGATAAGAAAATATATTTGCTGTTTTATTAGTAAAGGGTTATCACAGTCCTCAAAATTTCTAATTTCCCTTATTTTGATTTATGWTATTTCATTGAACTACTTTCTTTCTAGTATATTTTTATCTTCTATTTTTTCCTTGTAGGATCATCAATATTTTCATTCTGTCTTTTTTTTTGTGTGTTACTCTTGGTCTGGTTTGCTTTTCAGCTTACTGTTCATCAAGAACTAAACTGATGCCAGAGGCACATAAATCCAAAAGAGAATGAAAATGCACCTGAAGGAAAAAAAAAAGACATCTCTCATCCTTAAGTCCTTTTTGACAACCAGCAAGAGGATCATGTTTAACACAAGGGTTTGAGAAAACATCAAAAAAGATTGTGCAATCATAGGTGGACCACCACTTCTTATGGAATATCAATATGTCTGCATTTTTATGTTGCAYGTGGCAAAAGGGAAATCAATAGCAGAAATGGCTAGACATTTTTAATATGTTTTAGTCCTAGCTGGAGTTATGCAGAGTTTTCTGCTGTGTAATTGGGCATGATACTGTCAGATAGTAAGTATCCTACAACTGGCCTTGGAAAAAAATAAGTCCTCTTATTTTATGGTATTCAAAAAATAGTCAAATTACAGTTATTAAACCTTGATCTGGACAAAAACAATAGTCCTAATCCTGTGCAACAATCAGAATAATCAAGCAAGGATTCTGAAAAAAACTGGTGATRTAAGGGATGTTGATTTGTTCCCATTGATACACTGATTTAAAACTTGATTAATCTGAGCTGAGGTTTGAGTCATTCCCAGAAGTGGCTGCCAGGGCTAAAATTTGTATAAGGTCATGAATGTAGAGAGTGTTACTACCTGGCATTTCCACAAATCATCCCTATCATTGCTGACTGTCATGCAATAAGGCTGAAATGTCTGTGTTTGTTTGCTCAATAACTTACAGTTTCACATTCATAATTCCAGGGGTTTTCTCTTCTGGCTCTGCCTTAGTGAGAAATCTCTCTTTAATAACACTAGGGAAAAGTAATTGAAAATATGGCCTTAAAAAAAAATGAGGTTTTTATTTGTTCTGCAAGACAAAGACAATGCACTTATCCCAGATATTCTTGACTGTGAGAATGATAGAGGAAGGATGTTATTTTATTGGGCAGCCTCTTGCTTGTGCTCTAGTTCTCACCCCAACACAATGACTACAATCAAGAAAAGGAAATTGCATGTGTCAGTGTCCTAAGGAAAAAAAAAAAMCAAACAGATTTTATAATAGCAGTGTTTTGAAATTCAGTTATTACAGAGAGGTTATATGCAACACCTCAAACCCAAAAGGACTGACAGAGTGGGGGGGTAGGAAGCAGAACAATTTATTTACTGATACAGTATGTCCTGAAATACCAGCTGTGTGAACAAAAAAGGTATTCCTTACAGAATGCTAGAAGGTAAATGGACTTTAATAAATTCAATACATGTCTGAAGCACTCAGACATTTCTGTCACTTATGAAGTAGAAAAATATAATGGTCTTTAGTCTTGTTCAGACAAAGGTGGATTAAAAATTAATCACCATATTAAAATATGAAAAATCATGAATAAACAAAGATCGTGGTCTGACAAGGCATTTGAGACAGAAAACAAATCAATAATTGGCCAGCATAAGGAAGGAAACTTTCCTTCAAGGATTTAATCTGCGGAAAGAAATGATAATGCATAGCAGGCCTGACAATATGAAACTAAGATTTTAATTTGATAACCCTATATTAAACAGGGAGCACGTTGAACTCTCATGTGTTATTGTATCTGCTTGAAGCCTTGTTTCTCTTTTCCTGAAAGTAATGGTGAAAATTGAAGGTTCCTCTTCCTGCTCTCAGACTCCATTGGCAAATGGTGATTAYGAAGGTAGCCGTAAAATTCTTGCCATAGTACGATGTATGAGCTATTTTCTGTGGGATCTAAAAAGTAATCATTTGTCTTAGTGGAAGTTAAAACCTCTGCTAGATAAAGGCTCCCACAGCTGGACAGAGAAGGGACAATTTTTTGGGGGTTTAACTTAAGGAAAAATCTGGTCTATTGTATTTTTTTTTTTTGTGATGCAAATATTTGTCTGGACAGTTCTGGAGATAAGCAAAATACAAGGCTTAATATTCTCAGCTTACTTTATTATGTATGTAAAATAATTTGGTAGCAAAACATCAAATGCTAATGGTAAAACAAAACTGATCCCTGAAAAGACGAATAAGGACACATTTTAAAAGGAGATTGGAAATGTAATAGCAGGAAATTGCTATAGTGGAATCTGAGCTGTTAAAGCATCTTGTTTCAGCTTGTAAATTAGACCAAATTATATTGTTTCCATTTTATGCTGTTGGARTTTTGTTTGTTTGTTTGTTTTTTTCTTGTTATACCAGGAATATCCAGAATATATTAACATCTTTCCTCCTTAATAGTATTGTCCTCCTGTTCCCCTTCATTCCTTTACTTTTTGACCACTGCTTTCCTTCACTTATACTTCCCCCCAAAACTTTTTCTCATTTTGAGAATCACATGGATAATTTCTCCTCAATCAGTGTTTTAATTTCCTAAATTATTTTTTTTCTTTTCCTTGCATAAACCTTGTCTTAATTTGATAAACTATTCAATATATCAGATTGGTAATCCTAAAAAGAAAAAAAAAACAAAAAACCCCAAAAAACTAAACTGCATAGCAAAATGTTATGTTGCTGCTTGAATTGATCCTAAGACAAAATCTTTTAGTGTAAAGCGCMTCTGTGATATGAACAGAGAACTTGATTTGAATAACTACAAGAAAAAAAATCCTTTGTCTTGAGGAAGTCAATACTTCTGTCATAAGGTGAAAAACAAGCAAAAAAAAAGTGGAAGAATTAGGGAAAAAAATTATRTGTATTAAAAAAATCCCAGCACACAATTAATGTGGAAAATCATCTGATAGCTATTATCAAATTGGAAATAGGGAACTCCTAAATATAAATCATATAAATSGAAGAAAGCAGCATTTGAGTTAGCATTTGAGGTGCAGTTCCATGTGAACAAATAGACAGCAAAAGAGKGTTCAAAGTTAAATTCAGCAGAACAGAATTACAGGCTTTAGTGAGAAAAGGTTTCTATGCAGGGAACCAAGGTTTATCTTCGCACGTAAAAAGGGGACTTTCGGCCATGTAGAGATCATAAATTATCATTAAATAAATAAAGGACATAGACTAATGAGATCAAACATTAAAGGAAATGCTCTTCAAAATTTGTTTCCAAAACAGAAGTGTACATAAGACATCTGAAAAGAAAATGATATTTCTTGCTAATGGCAGTAACCACATGTAATGCCATGCATGCAGTGGCTCAGCAAGCACAGAAGTTAGAAAGGAGTGAGAGGTTCAGTAGAGTATGCTAAGTGTATTATTCCAAGAAAAATTAAAGCAAACACCATGGCACATCAGGATTGCAGTGGGTATTACTTTAATCTTATTGCCTAAGTGCAAAACTAGGGAAGATGGTCATGATGCATCACGGCACAAACCTCCTGGCACGGGTGTCTTGCAGGCATCATCAGAACAGTACAAGGAATGTGCTGGGATCTAACTGTAGGATACAGCAATCAGCAGGAGTCATGCTGTGCTCTTGCCTGCAAAGCAGGTTAAAAACATAAAATGTTGAAGTTAACATATTAAAATGGATCTAAAGAAAATCCTCAGTTTTTCCAATTCATCAGAGTACTTGTATSCCTGAAGCTGAATAAAGAAAAAAGATAGATCACAACGCACCACTTTTTGTAGCTGTATTTGTGTGATTTGGCACATTCATTGAATATTTAGTCCTCATAGAATATTAGTGTGTTCAAGAAAACTGTCAATAACTAGGTATCTGTGTAATAAGTACCCAGCAAAAATAACCCTGAAAATAAATCAGTATGTGAAAATGGATCTGTTCATGGAGCCTACACATGGTATCCATAAACAAAAGCAAATAAAAATAAACAAATATTGCTTTGACAAGGCAGTAAGTTGTATTGGATATCTACCAGAACAATGGCAACTCTACWGTCTATACCTCTAGTGCCAATTTAATGCCTGTAATATATGAATTGCTACAAATAGTTAGGGCCAAAGAATTTTGACAGTAAATGTATTTAGATACCTTTTATTAGGAAAATGAAGGAATTATAGGCAAGTTTGATATAMTCAGAAGATAGGCAAATATTAGATTGAGCAGGCCTTTGAAACAATAATAATAAAACTTGACAGTTCTCCTTTGCTGCATTGCAACATCACTCCCAAATGAGCAAATTAATCAGACCCAAAGTGCAAAGATGAATCAGGAAGAAGAAAGTGGCAAGCTAACCACTTTCAGCACTCYAAAGATGGCACTTCAAAAGACTATTCAGCATACAATACTCCACTGCACAAGAGACTTTCCAGAAGAATGACATGTTAGAAGGTCTGATGGAAGTCAAAGTAACTTTTATGACATTACAGTACATTTCAGCACAAGAAAAGTGCACAACAAAAACTTAATCGCAGTGTTTACAAATTCAGGAAATRTGACCTAAAACTGAATCACAACAAAATGCAAAACAGAGTAGYGCATATGAATTACTTTGATCATGCCTTAGAAAAAAGAAGCATTAAATCTCTTCCAAAGCAGTGAAAACAATAAAGCATTTAAAAGCCCTCACGCCATCCAAAAGAGCTACAAGTTTTTGAGATTATGTCTAGCTACAATCCAGACTCGAGTTCCAAGAGCATGTCTGAGAAATGGTAAATTAGGTGCTGAAAGAATGAAGGGCAAGCAGGAAACCTGTTGTTTCAATATAACAGTCTTCACCAAGTCTAAATGATACCATCACTTCTGACAGAAAAAGCCCAATATGAGATAAAGTGAAAATGGACTATAATAAAAATAATTACCAAAGTACTGATAGATACTTCTCCGCATCTATAAGACAATGATAACTGCAGGAACAGTTCAAGAGATATCAATTCAGAAACATATTTTGCATGTACTAATAAGCACTGTAAGCTACTAGAAGTAGGCATTTTGTATAGGTCCAATCGCAAGAAAATGACAAAAAACGTTGCAGATTTTGTATCAAAATATCTGTATTTGTAACACAGACTGGTCATATTTTCATTTTAAAACATCCAAAGTGACTGACAGGAGTGAAAAATTAATCTGGATTGCAGATCTTCATTTGCACACTTTTACAGAAGAAGGGGACAAAAAAGAGGTGGAGCAATATGGATAAAATACCATACTGTTTATCAGTGTTTGCCAATAACTCAGGACACAGGATAAGAGAATAAAGGAGTGACAAAGCAGTGAAGGTATGCCTTTCAAAGGTAGAAAAAGGTAATGACAATTTTGAAATTAAAAAATAAGACTTGCCTAAAGAATGCGACTGTGTCTGACTTGTAAAACTTTTCAGTGGAGTCAGTCTGAAAACTACTTGTGACTATATGGTACAATGCTAAAAGCAGCCAAGAGATGTATTTTATATATGCAATATGGACATGCAAATGGAAAAGTTGCATTTGTACAAAGTATCTGAGGTGGGGTTGTGAAAAACCCATGGTAGTCAGAGCTGCACTCCAGAGAGGTCGTATAAGAACTGGCAGCTGCTTTGCTTGAGCACGGGGGAAACTGCCATTTGCTGATAGCTTGTTACAGTCGTGCATTTAAATATCTGAACAAAGCWGTATATTTGTCAGCGTGGCACTGAGTCAAATCATGACAATTTCCACAGACGTGGTATTTGCATTTTGGATCACGGACCATGTCATGCTTTGACATACATTTTGAAAAAAAATGGCAGTGACTGGATTTGCACCTCTGCTGTCTGTGCTATCAGCTGATGGCCTGGCCAAATATAACATTCAAATAGTTAAGCAATAACCTCTGTTTTCTAAACTTAAGCACAGCCAGAGATTTATCTTCACAGCTGTGAGTGAGAGGGTTCAGACCAGTGATTTTATTTTGCAAGTCTTTTAACAACCAAGAAATGTAAATCATGGCACAGTACAATGGATCTGGGTGATAGAATGAGAAAGAAATATCACTCACACTTTTCAGAGAAATTTAGGGCTGGAAGGAATGTCCTGTGGGGAATGGCTAAGGACTGAAGGTTTGTCTAGTTTTGAGAAAAGGAGGATGACAGGCTWGTTCATTTCTTTCCACAGCTTCCTGAGGAGAGGAAGTAGAGAGGAAGATCCTGATMTCTTCTTCCATGTATCCAGAGTATGTGGAATGTCTCAAAGCTGCACCAGAGTAGGTTCAAACTGGACATTTCTAAGCATTTCTTTACTTATAGCATGATCAAACACTGGAACAGGTTTCCTAGAGAGGTGGTTAGTGCCCCAAACCTATCAGTGTTTAAGAARCATTTGGAYGATATACTTAACAATATACTTTGAGTTGGTCAGCTTTGAAGTGGTCAGGCAGATGGACTAGATAATTATTGTAGGTCACTTCCAATTGAAATATTCTCTCCTATTCTATTCTATTCTATTCTATTCTATTCTATTCTATTCTATTCTATTCTATTCTATTCTATTCTACTCTATTCTATTATATTCCATTCTATTCAAGAGTAAGTGATCATTGCCAAACTTGTCCTGTAATTATACTGGTAATACACAACAGATCCTATGGAAACTATTAGACAGTGGATTTTTCTAGCACTTGTCCAGCACTGCATAGCATTCTTACTGCAGCTATGTGTATTCCATGTAGAATCTGTGGTCAGACATATCATCCAAATAGACAGCAGACCCCATAAAGATGGCATGATTGTATCAGTAGCAGAAGTAGAACTATTACAGACACTGGTGCATCACCTGCAACGGCAAATATCCAAATTTGTTTCAGCTACAATGGAATTTTAGCTGAAAAAGAAAACAGAATACAATATGTACTGATGCAGTTAATAACTAGGGCATTAATAATGTCATCTGAAAAGCACTTGTACTTATAGAGAACATGCCTTCCTCACAGCTGGATAGCAAGTTTCATCATTACTTTATGAGGARTCCTTCCACTTTTTCCACTGCCAGTGGGAGTGTCCTAAGTAAGTTTCTAAGAATATATGTCTGCAAATTCAGAAATGTCCTATGTAATTTTTCTTAGCCTTGTGGGCAGCGCAGGAAGGTGTATCTAAGCAGGCTACCAAAGCATTAGGCAAAGGTCTGGGTATGATCTCCTTGGTCATTGGGTCATCTCATGTTAATCATCAGTCCCTACTGCTCGGCCAAATACCTGGTATAATCCCACCACAAATTTATACAGCTTTGTTGTTAATGTAGTTTAGATTTCTSTTCTGGCATTCTTGAAAGACAATATTTATCCTACACTGGAAAGCACTGGCTGTGAGCATAAATCTGTCCTGCTGCAGAAGTTCCAGTGCTGCTCCAAATCACAGCACCCTGGACCAGAGAGTGAGGACTGCGGCAGTGAAGAGAAACTACCATCACCTGCTTGGTAGGAGGTGCCCTACTTTAAAACTTGGACTCCATCCAAGATGTAATTCCAGCAGTGGCAGAAGGAACAGTGACTAGTTAGAACATGTTGTAAAAGCACAGCAAAATATAACTGGCTTGAATTTGTTTTGAATTTCGTGTATRTATCAGCATAGCCCAGCTGTTCTTCCTTGTTTTCATTTTCTGATTTGTACTTTGAAATTTTAGTTGACCCCTATATCACAGAGGTTTTTACTGTAACCGAATCAATGTGTCTACCTTATAATTTTTTTCACCTGTCAGCTAAGCTATCTTTAAAAAAAAAGTTCAGAAATGTTGAAGAAAATGTAGGAAAAGGTGATGGCAGTTCTTTAATTTGGTTTTCTATTATTTCAAATCTATTCAGTATTCTTTGTAATACTGCCACTCATAATGACTGTATTTGGAATTAACATAGGTTTCATGTGTAATTCAATGGGTATTCAGTGTAACTTAGCAACAGCTAAAGCATTTTTTTCTTCTGTAAACTAGAGCRTGGCTGTTGATGATTTCACTCAGCAGACTGGGAGCCACACATTATTCTGAATTTCCAAATTTCCCAATTAAATGCGTAAGATGTGATTTATTTATAATGCAGATTTTATATTGTTTATCAGAAGTTATGCAAAGGAAAACAAATCTAGCATCAAACCTCTGGAAGCTTTTAGGACTGTCTGGATCATAGCATGGGAAGAATATTTGAACCATAAAGGTTAAGTTCGTAGGCAATTAGAGCTGCTGGAATGGAAAAATCTTTTAAAATATACAGTGTTCACACATCTCTCCATCTCAAGGTTTTTTATATTTGTGTGGATGTATTTTGTATAGCAAATGGGGTAGAGGAGGCATTTATCCTATAAATAGATTTCTCTCAGGGCTCATGCTGTGTGTGGCAATATGTTCTCACTAAATATATAGTCAGAAGAAGTCTTACTGTATTAACCCAGTTTAAGTAATGAATTAGAGCAAGAAAATACATAAAAATTCCTTTCCTCAGAAAGTAAAAAATTCTSCAGATGAATATTCAATTTTTATATTCAGAACATTTTATAGAAATTCATAAAAGTCTACAAATTAGCAGGATGAGCTCACCTGACTCATCATAAGTCATATAGCTCATTGATTTGCAATATTTAAGAGACAATATCCAGGCTTCATAGTCTCATAGAATGGCTTGGTTTGGAAGATGAACTTCATGAAGTTTTCACTGGCCCTCAGGTCTYCCTGGATGATATCCCCTCTTACAGCCTGTTGACCACACCAAACTTGCACTTGATCCCACTCCCCAGGATGCTGACAGTGCTGAACTGCACCAGTGCCAGTACTGCCCTCTGAGGGGAGCACTGCCCTCCACTTGGACATTGTGCTGCTGACCAAAACACTTTGACCAATTCTCTACCCACTTAGTGGTCTATCCATCAAATTCATGTCTCTCCAATTTAGAGACAAGGATATCAYGTGGGACAATGTTTCATGCTCTGCAGGAGTCCAGCTAGATGACACCAGTTGCTCTTCCCTTACCCATTAAAGATGTAATCTCATCCTAGAAGGCAACCAGATTTGTCACACGATTTACACTTAGTGAAACCCTGTTGGTTGTCACCAACCTCTTCACCATTTTCTATGTGCCTTAGCATAGTTTCTGGGAGGATTTGCTCCATGATCTTGTCAGGCACCAGAGCGAGACTGCCTGGCCTGTAGTTCTCCAGGTCTTTCTTTTTTCCCTTGTTAAAATGGGACTGTGTCTCCCTTTTCCAAGTTAATAGGAATTTCACTGGAGTGTCATGATTTCTTAGATATGATGGAGAGTGGCTTAACCAGCTCATTCAGCAGTTCCCTTAGGACCTGCAGATGTTTTTATCAGGTCACATGGGGTTATGCACCTTCAGGCACCTTAGATGGTCTTGAACCTGATCTCCACCTACAACTGTCTGTTCTTCATTTTCCCAGTCCCTGCCTTTTCCCTTCTGTGTCTTGTGTGGTTGGCTGGAACATTTGCCAATGAAGACAGAGGTAAAAGACTCTGAGTAGTTTAAATTTTTCCATGTCCCAGGTAGCCAGGTCTCCTGTTTCTTTCTGGAGAAGGCCCATTTTCTCTAGGTTTCCTTTTACCACCAACATATGTATGGAAGCTTCTCTTTTTGCTGTTAACGTACCTGGCCACATTCAATTCTCTCAGAGTTTTAGCTTCCCTAAGCTGATCCAAATCTGTTTACTGAAGAAGATTGTTTTTCTTTTATTAGTATGAGAACAGATTTCATAGGAGGAAAAAAAATGTTAAAAATGTTGTTGATACATGAAACACAAACAAAAAAGAAAGATATGACAAACTTTATTCTCCTGTACTGTTGAACAGATTGGATTGCATGATTTTGTGTTCAGTTACATTTTGTTTTAGACTTTTCAAGAAATGTTGAACTTCATTAGTTGACCATTGTCTCATGAGGGCTCAGTGGTGGACAGAGAAGCTTTCAACATGTTGGTTTATTATTTTATACTTACTATTCTAAATGCATCCCAAAAGTTGGGATTGTGCTTTCGGGTGACTTTAAGTCTCTGAATGTGTATTCTGGCTGACATTTAGGTCAGCTCATGGCTCTTGTGTCCATGCATCTCTAAATTTTCCGTGCCCCTAAAACAACTCAACACTAGAAAAAAACCCAAGAAAAACAAACTGCTAAATTTTTCTACACTGACTCAGTCAATTGGGAATGAACTTCAGAAGTATAAATGGAGCAACATCACCTTGGAACATTTGTCAGTCTTGTTGAGCTTGGCAGCTTAGTTGTCACAGGAAGAGAAGCAACAAGATCAAGTGATACTCTCAAATATGTGGAATGTCAGGAGCAGCCATATTTTTATGACCTTAAAGAAATAATGAGTCTTTTGGTTTTTTGACATCTGAGGATATAGCTAGGATAAAGTATGAGAACACACATGCTGGTTCCAAGCAGAAATATAAGAAAACCAAATATCAATATGTTTTCAATTTAATTTTGTGTAGAGTCTTCATGAAATAATGTCTCAAGAAAGACATCACTGACAATTTTGCTACTGATGTAATTTAAAATGCATATTCAATATTTTTCCTGTTGAGCAAAAATATAATCTCATAAGCATCCTATCTTGCACTGCAGTTCATGAGGTGTAAAAATGATCTAGAGAATTTTTCTTCCATTTTTCTAAATAATTAAATTGCTATTCAAGAAAATAAAGAAAAATATTTTTACAGAGAAAACAACATGTTGCCTTCTATGTGTTTCTGGTAAAAAATACCTCAATATAGACTACAAATTGATGAATGGTTGATAAAAATTACATCGACTTGAAATGAGAATTGCAACTGAATGTTCAAATGTCACCATTTCAACTSGAAATCAAAAGGGCTGAGTATGAGTTATATCTGTGAAGTAACACACAAACTCAAATAAGCACTAGGGGAGAAGGAAGTAAGTGGAAAGGACAAGAAACAGGACTTCTGTTACTTAGCTTGTCCTTTTAGGGTGAAATTCTCTCAAAGAGGACTGAAGGAACATTTCTGCTGTGAGAAGATAATAGCTGAGAACTGTTAAAAAGTCCAAACAAACCTCCTAGTATGAAATGGACACACTGAGGCAACCAGTGCCAAATCTGCCCATTAAGTTAGAGTATCAGATAATAAAAATATCACACAACTTTGATGAGACACATAGGCCAGAATTATGTAGTACGGCAAACAACCATTTGTTTTTGGTTCCTCATTGAAATAATCTGAATTCAGATCTGCTGGATAGAAAAGTAACCAAACATCATTATCTTTTTTCTTATCCACATAAGCGTCTACATATCATTCATTTTTAATGCAGTTCATACCTAGCCTTTTCAAGACAATCTCTTTGAAATGTGTGAGTCCATGGTGTCTTTTTACAAAAACTCATCGTATTTTGAATCCAAAAATCAATCAGAGGAAACAGACAATTTTGTTGTGTGATGGAGCAGAAGCATATATACAGGGGCAGAGGACTTCCATCATTCTGCAGACAGTGAGTGCAGGCTGCTGAGTCTTTTGGATCAGCAGAYCCTAGAAAAATGGCCTTTTTTCATGAACAAGTAAACAAATCTCATGAACGAATTCCATTTAAACAAACAAGAATTATCATAAACATCATCAAAAATGCATCTAGCTTTCTTAAATGTATTGACTGTAATTGCTAAAACAAACCATTGCAATCTTATTTGTCTTCCAAACTTTTCTTTAGAGATTTGTGATCTATAAAAACRCATTGCATATGAATTCCTGCTTTTTCTTTCTCCAGTTTTCCTCAACCCAAAGAAATAATCATCCATGTCTCTATGTGTCTTGCACCTTCATAAAATTCTTTAGTTTGTGGGAATACAAAAGACAAAAGACCTTYAATCTTTTCTACAGTTATCTGGACATTTGCATTCGTTAATGCTCAAAGAGTATTGGGTTATTTATTTTGCTGAATATTACATTACATACACTTTATTACATGTGTACTCAAGTCATCTAACCTTTATAAGGGTAAATAATTTTTTAAAATGTATACTATATTCCCTTTGGGCATACTGTTATAAAGGTGACTCTTTTATTTTTAATAATTTGCATAGTCATTTAGAAATAATTTTCTGAGCTTAAGTACCTTTCTRTGTAGTACTTTTCTTACATCTGTCTTCTTTAAGTGATTCATATTCTTTACTTTCAAACGAAAAATCTGGAAGTTAATGAATATCAGCTCATCYGTTACTCTTGTTAAACACTTCAAAATATTCCCTCAGAAATTATTCTACTTCCATTAGTAGAAATTTTGAATCCTCAATAGAGAAAGAATTATTGTGGCTTTTGAAGATTGCTGCTCTCTGACTTCCTGTAGTGACACTAGACTTGAATATAAAAACTTAAGAAAAATAATAAAATAGGCAAAATTAACCCAAAGGGAAAAAAAAATAAATGACTGAGCCAAATAACATGAGTAGGACAAAGCCTGTTGACCCACTAGATGCTGGATGTGGAGAGTAGCTACTGGAGTGTGGTGTTGCTTCCCTCCCCCACCTCAAGCTGCTCTGTGATCTGAGAAATGCTCGTTATCCCTCGGCCTTTATGAACCGCACCTGGGCTGAGTTCCTCCAGAGCTTGTCAGAAAYACAGTCTGTTTCCAGGGACTGCTGCAGTCTAATGAGCTCCTGTTTTTTAACCAACAGCCTTGGAAGCTTATTTTTCTTGCCTGAATAACAACTCAAATGGAATAACATTTTCGTTATCAAATTTTCAAAGGAAGTTACTGACCTGCATTGCAGCCAGGATGGAAAATCACTTGAAACCAAATATCTTGTGACCCTGTAAGCAGCAGTCCTAAGTGAGATCCTTTGAGCTCTCCTGGACCACAGCAGGATGCAACCAGCAACCTCCCTCTGAGYAGGATGCCTCTGCGAGCTAGTGAGGTCTCCAGTTTGCTACACTTAGACAACCACTGAATGTTGATGGTGGATCCTGGGCTGATACCCTCACTCCTCCAGACTGAACCCTTCACCCATTAAGAAACAAAGGTGTCCAAAGTGAGTACTTCACAGAACTCGAGGGGAATTTTACACCCCTACCCCAGCCCCYACGTAGATAGTTTTGGGTTTATTTCATTTTTTTCTGATTTTGGATTTTTGTTTGCTTTTACTCTATGTGCTTTACCACCTAACAAGTAGTAGAGCGAACCTGGACAACAAACTTTGTTGTGCTTTCACTTTTATATTAAACCTGTTTTGGCTGATACCTTTACTAGTGATTCTTTAAGTGACCTTAAAGAATGAATTCACCACATGGTCCAGCTGTTTATTTCTGCTTTGGCAATTTCCTTCTGTATATTAGAGCGTAAATGCCCTGTTAAAAGAATGGCTTTTTCAGTCATTTCTGCTTTGTGATCCTGCTCAAGTCCTTACTTTTCYAATCTGTTAAAACAGCACCTTAATTAGGAAATCTAAATATTTTCTAGTAAACTTCCTTCTTTAAGATRTACTTCTGACCAGTGCAATTGTATGTTTCGCCTGAGTGATATAAATCTATGAAAATTGCCTTTTGTGGTTAGAAAAAATAATATGTATGATTGCCACAGATGAGACATTATCAGAGCAGAAAATTTTCAAATTTCTTAAATCTGTGGTGCTGTTGAAAAACAAAAACATGGCCAGCAGAGTGTATATAATATTTCTCTGGATCATATTMATACTTGGTATCTCTTCACCTATAATTTTCAGATAAAAGTGTATTATTGTAGACAGAAATCTARGAAGTAGCTCATAYTCAGGTATAGGCATCATGACCTGTGAGACACTTCATTTGGTAAGTTTTCTTATTGAATAAATACAAAAGATAAARTAAGTCATTATGATATATCTCAAAYACAGTGTATAGTCAAACATTATATTACTGAGCTCCTCCTCATATGATACTCTCCTGAGGTCTAATATAATAATGTTTTAGTCCTGAAGTAAGATGTGAATACATCCTGGACACAAAGTTGTCAGAGGAACAGTGGGAATTCCTACAATGTTTGCGCAATTTCAAAATATGACTTAAATTAAGTGGTAAAAATGTAACAAGGAGTGTTCTTGGAGACAGTAGTGTGGCATGAATAAGAATATAAGCAGAAAAAACAATAAATTTAAAAGAAACATGAAAGTGGTAATATTTTTAGAAATGTCTGGATTATGACTTTCAAGATCTAGCTGTAYAAGAACATCCTCAACAGGAGATTGTCCAGGGTCCAATACTTCATCAGTCTTGGAAATTACAGTCTTGCACAGGATCAAGCTTTGCTTTATAAAGAACAAGACTCAGTWGGGTTAATAGCTGAAAATTATTGTTGCAGTTCCTACCTGGGTATTATGTACTCCACTTTTGTATTCCAGCAAGCACATCAAACTCCACCAACCCACTCCAATCATCTTCTAATCTGCTTCCTCAAAGCTTCCTCAGATCTTCCACCAGACCTTTGGAGCAAATACTGCAGGTGTTTAATCTTCACTCTCCCTGGCACACAAACAGGAGAAGGACTTGGAAAATAGGAAGAAGAGGAGAAAAGCAGTGCTATCATTTGCTTGCAGAGTTCAGAAATGAAACAAAATTGCTCTAATATTTGGCATTTTTCTGATTCTCTTTCTTTGCTATTTGTTTCCTAGAGGGAACTAGAAGGGCTTTATTAGGAGAAAAAGGCTCARCCTGCTTTTCCATCAGCAATTGTTGATTGCTACTCACCAAAAATGTGTGACAAAAAATTAATAAAATGGTTCATCCAGTCAGGATTAAGACGCGGTGCGACATTTGGGGTATCTGTTGATAGATCTTTATTTGTTTATAACTGATGCAAAAAYATGTCCAAGGTTACAGAGAACCAAGGAATCTTTCACATAATCGTAACTGTAGAACCATTTTCCAGGAAAATATGTCCATACTTATAGATTTATTTCCAATCTAAATCCAGAGACTGATTTGAGAAAATGTATATTAGGGTTATTTGAAAGATAAGTATGGAAGTAAACCAGAAATTAATGAAGATATAACAGGGTGGAGGAAATTTTCTTTCAGCCTCAGCATTTGCCCTTTTTGAGAACATGTAGCCCCCCATTTGTTTTTTTTTCCAAAACCAGAATAAGGGTTCCTCAGAACTAAAGAAGAATATTTCTTTTCATCACCTTTTGCTCATAATTTCTGAGATAGAAAAGCAGAGGTAGCAATGTCCCAGTCACTGCAGCTGCAGATTCAAAAATCTCATTTCAGTAATATTCCTAATTTCACTGCCATGTACATTGCTAAAACATTTTCACATAGAACCTTTCCTATTTCCACAGCACTTAATTCCTAATCTGTTATTTAGGTGAATGTATTTTTTTCAAAATAATGTTTTAAAAATTCAGGTGGTTTGTTTTGTTTGTTGTTTTTTTGGTTTTCTTTTTGTTCTTTTTGTTTTGTTTTGTTTTACTTTCATAATATATATCTTCTCATTGAATCTTCTCTACTAAATTTATATGTCTCCTGATCTCTGATAGTATAACCTAGAGGTATCTCATGACATGTTTAGGCATATATTTAKGCAAATTTGGCCTAACTGGATTTTATTTGAAAACATATTCAAGATATAGAAATTCATTCCCACCCTATTCTCAGCATGATAAACTGCACTCTTTCAGTGTGTTAAAATGTCTGTTCATTCTGTTAAAATGAGGCTAGGGTGGAGAGATGGCTTCATGGAAGCATGTAAAACAAATGTCTTAAAAGAGGGAGTAATTCTCAAGACCCAAAAGCATAACTGTGAAAGTCTTCAGGCATTGGTAATAAAAATGTATGGGTTTTTTGTTTGTTTGTTTGTTTGTTTGTTCTGGGGGTTATTTTTGTGTATTGGGGTTATTTTTCCTTCCACCCTAGATGCACAAAAGGTTTCAACTATTTTCTCAGCTATTAGATTTTCTTAGACCTTTTTTTTCTTCCATAAGATATGAAAARAGTGAAGGGGAGATGTGGGACTGAGTGAGAAGAATTGTTTTACTTCTGAGTCTGCTGATGGGAAAAATTGCTGAAAGATKAAGCTTTTAAGAGTATATTTACAATTTTCTCCTCACTTCAAAACAAAGACCATTGTCAAGCTTGTCTTGAAGATGTTTAATTGTAGTTTACTTGGTAAAGCCTATAGTAATTCTAAGCTTCTTTTAAAATAATGCTATTTATGTCTAGCAAGGAAGATCACCAGTCCTGCTAAGGTTCCAGAGCTAATAAACCAATGTTTATTAGATATTTATAGTTTGTTTCAGAGTCATAGTAATTATAAACAACCTAGAAAATCTGTTATTTGATAAAATATTTACTGAATTTTCTGATATTCTTGGGCAGTTACAATCTCTGTTTTACATCTGCTTAATATGAAGTATGACCAAAAGTAAAAACTTGAAATTCGGTTCTGTAGAGTATTTTAACTCCTGTTAAAGCTATTTATCACAAAACAAGAAAGAAAAAATTATACCTTTGTGAGTCCACTTCCTAGTTTTTAGTGTTTCTCCTAGGCTTATAGGCAATTTAAGCCTCATGTATGCTGATAACTTCCTTTGTATATAGATCTTTTGTCTCTGCCTTTCWGAGGAATTTTGCTCTTCAGAAACCAGTTCTTAGAGCATGCATTGAGGTATAAGGTATCTAGGTTAGCTTCAGGCGCTGAAGAGTGACTAACACTGCCAGCTGTTTGGCTTTTGGACTAATACTGGCTCCCTGCAAACTAYGTGTCAGAGAAATTTCTCTAGATTCTTTACTTGCGCAACATAAATGCCTCGTTAAGCAAGTCCCATTGTCAGTGATGCCAGAATGGTTCCTTAGGTGGTCATAGTGCACTTTGTTTTGCTCCTCTTGCTCTAAATATATCAGAACACATAAAGTAACTCCCCCTGTCCATTTGCCCCTCCATCCCCCAAAAAAGGGAAAAGAAAAAAAAAGTAGGAAGCARTTCCAGTGGGAAAAATGCTTGTGCAACCTCTTTTTTTCCACGATGCCCAAGGAAAACAAAATTATTTTGCCCTCTTCTTTAAAAGAGAATTCTTCCAATATTTTTAATCTATCTCTTGTCATATTTTAGAGTCATCATCACGAAAAGCTCTGATACAGACTTGACATGGAAGAATCTCCTGAAGGCCAGCTGGGATATTATCCTGACTAAATTATGTTTAGTTTTTTGACTAAACATACATTTAATCTGCATCTTTGCGACATCTGTTCTCATGACTGCTCTCTATAGCTTCATCACTTTCACACTTTGTTGAATTTCTATCTGGGATTCTACCTGAATGACCTTTTCAAAGTCCAGCTAGTGAAAAAGACAGTGGTTCATCAGCTGGAGAGAACACTTCCAGTACACCTTCACACTGGCTCTGTGTTGTTTGTCACACCGTGGTGCTTAACCTTTAAAACTGTGGGATAGAGTATGGGGATGTCTTCCTGCGTTCTTTGGTTAGTTCCTAACTGATATTAGGCAGAGGCCAGCTGTGAAGTGCTGAATGAACAGCACAGTGATATAGTAAAGACAGTTTGAGGAGGCTGAGGGCCCTTTGTCACTTATATGACTTTTCTCAGAAGGATATGATCTCCCCTGCAACTCCCTGYGCTAATGGCAGTGCTAACAAAAAGAACTCTCAGCAAGGCATCATATTCTTTTAATTTTTACCTCCTTTCCAGGGTAATTGTGACTGAAGCTAGTGACCTTCCCAGCATGCAGCAAAGCATGTTGCTTCAGTCAGAATTTTAGAAAAAAGTGTATAGTATAGGAAAGAAGTACTTTTGTGGAGGTTCAATCATGCTGGTGGATGTTGTCACAGTCACTGTTGATGTCAATACAGGTGCAAACCACAGGCATATGCCACCAGCCAAAACAAAGGGAAATTGTGAATCCATGCTGTAATTTGATCCTAGATGGAGTGACTTTGCCCAGTGCAGTTTTCAAAGCTAGGAGTAAGAAAAAAAGGCATAGAAAATGTGAAAGCAGTTGTTGACAGGTGTTTTACAGACAATCAGAAGTTGCTGTGCTGAGTTTGAGAGGAAAAACCTAATGTTTCAGGCAGAAACTGCTTTAAATTTCATTGTGTGGGACACTTTTGTAAGGTTCCTCCTATATTCAGAGGTAACTGAACATCTTTTGTTGATAAACATCATTGCAACAAGACATCTATTTTTATCATGCAATACTTGCTAAGTAATTTCATCATTGTGTTAAAAGGCTAGCAAAGAGAAAGGTAAATTATTCAGTGAGTTCATCTTTCAGTCATAAAATTTGGAGTCAAGTTACTTGGAAAAGCCTGGACATAAGTAATGGCTAGATCCTCTCCCTTTTCTTTCCCTTATTTCCCTTCCCACCCCTCCCCTTCCCTCTCCTGTCCCACTTTTGAATAAAATTCATGTATTTATTTTCAGCTGTGTTATCAGACTGTATCTTCCTCTGCTAACCCCAGCTTTCTGAAATAGCATCTTCAAAACTCTCTTTCTGAAGGCTGAAATGAGTCCAATTATTTGCTCRGCAATAACATTTTTWAAATTATTATTATTATTTTGTGACCCAAATTTTCTTAGAGACAAAAAAATTGTTAATGCTTTTTCTATGTTCTCCCTGTCACTGGGAGAAAAGCCAAGCCCAGCTGGCCTGTTTTATCCTTTCTTACATTGGATAGAACTACTCTCTGCTTAGTGAGGAGATCTTTGCCAGTGAGCTGTAGAGCTGTAAGATTATTCTCAGCTTCTGGATGCATCTCAGATACAAAAAACTCATAATACAATTTCATATCCATTCAGATTATTTTTGAGGTAGGTCTTTGACAGTGCACAGAGCTATATCTCTAACACAGAGACAGTGCCAGACTACCAAGTTAAGTTTAAAAGTGTTAGAAATGTTTGATTGTGAAAAGTAGCAAATTTATAGAGATGGTTTTATCACTGTTGTTTAGCATCTTAATATATGCTACAATGTAAAATATATTTTTTTTAGGTAGTGATTATTAAATAAAATTATATCAATTRTGGAAAACAGTCTCCTCCTTCCACAGAGAGGAGAATCACCTCTATTACTGGTCAAGCACACTAAGGATACTGCTTTTGTATATTTAAACGCAGAAAAGAAATAATGAGGTCATTTAAGAAGATAAATGTCTCACTAAATGCATTAGAMAGCACTTCAGTTTTTATGTAGAGCATAAGCTTAGTCAATAATATCACCCACAGACACAAATTACGCCATGTGTCACCTGGACTCTTTAGATCTAGTACAACTAATTACTTGGAAGAAGTGCTCTGAGTCTTGCACACAGATTTTCAGTTTCAAGCTTTTGAGGACTGAAGACAAACACATAAATGCACAGTTAAACATTTCATGTTCCTTACCAAAGTGCCTGTTTTGGGCTATTAGYTGCTGAAGTAAACAAAGAAGTGGTTTAAAACTGCAAAAGCAGATTTTCAACAAGTGCAACTTGGCCAAGGTTGATTAATTTAGGTGCAATTTTGGTTTGCCCATTGCTTGTATGAAGAGTCAATCCTTAGAGTCACTTACACTAATATGGAATCAGGATAGATCCAATAGGTCAACAGCCTTTAGAAGAGGGAGTTAATGCTGAAGACACACTCTCATGARGTCCCAGAAACTTTAGGAGTGACATACTCAGCACAGAGCCTGTCAAAGGCARTGTCAAATTCTGTGTTCGTTGCATGGTCTGTTTCACTGTGTGCCTTAATTTTCTTGGTTTTAAAACATTATATAYCTCTACTCTTTTCATCATAGATTAACATTGTTAATAAAACGCATACAATGTTTAATATTTTTTAAAAAACCCTTAGTGGAGAATCACAAGTCCTGTACTGAACTTTAGCTTACAGTTAAAGGTACTATCTAAAGAAAAATGGCCTGCCAAAAATTCAGGGRRAATTGATKTTTTTTCCTTTTAAAAATATTTTTAAATTTTGAGACATGTTTCATCAAGTCAAAATGAYCTGGTTGAACTATTTTGTGGTTTTCTGAATTTACACAAATTGTACAGTCAGAAAAAGAAAAATATTTTCAGCGAAACATTCAGTTTGGGTGTTAGTACAAAATGCACTGGAAACAACAGCGACATTTGGCTCAAAGGTCTGAACACAGCCTACATCCATGTCCTGGTTTCAGCTGGGATAAAATTAATTTTCTTCTTAGTACCTGGTGCAGTGCTGTGGCTTGAATTTAGTATGAGAATAATTCTGATAATACACTGATGTTTTAGTCGATGCTCAACAGTGTTGACTCTAAGACAAGGACTTTTATAACACCCATGCTCTGCCAGCAGGCAGGAAGGTATGCAAGAAACCAGGATGGAGCACATCCAGGACAGCTGACCCAAACTGGCCAAAGGGATATTCCATACCCCAGGGCATCATGCTTGATGTACAATCTGGGGCAGTTACTCATAATGGGACCAATGGACTGGGCRTTGGTCAGCAGGTGGTGAGCAACTGTGTATCACTTATGTTTCCTGGGTTTTGTTCCTCACTCTCCCTCTCCCTCTCTCTCTCTCTCTCTCCTTTTCATTACAACTACTACTATTTTTGTTGTTATTATGATAATAGTTATCATCATTCATGTTTTTAGTTTTATTTGATTTTGCCTGGTTTCAATTCTTAAATTTTTCTTTTCTCAACCCTCGAGGGTTTAATTTTTTTTCTTTCAAATCTTCCCTCCTGCTGGGTGTGTGTGGGGGGAAATGAGCAGCATGATGTGTTTAGTTTCTGGATGAGGTTTGACTATGATAGCAGGTGAATGTCTGTGTTTATTTTTTTTCTTACAATAAGGAAAAAAAATAAAACACAGACATTCACCTACTATCATAGTAGGTGAAGGCCTGTAAATAAWTTGCAATTTGCAAATGCCTTTAACGACTTGCAAAATATTTTTACAAATATTTAACAGGCTCTCAAACTAGCAGTATTCAAGGCATGGAAGCCTTTATTGTGCCAAAACAATAAGTAGAGAAGTCTAAATAAAGTTGCTCGGATTTCATGTTGGATTTGTAGTGTGTTCCTCTTCTGAAAGAGTAATTATTTCAGTAATTGTTTTAAACACTGTAGTGTCACTTAGATAAATTGAAATATTTTGAATAATCACCATATGATCCTAGAGTACTTTATTTTAAGACTGGTCCTGTTCCCAGTTCCTAGAATAACAATGTCTCATTGACAGATWACTTTGGATGTCCGCACTAGGAAGTTGAACCAAGAATCTGCAGCTACTATGATTAAATATATACACATTTGTTTWGATTTTTCAGCCCAACTATTATCCCTTGCTCACATGTACTCTCCCTGTTTTGGTTACTATGATGTAATTACCTTACCTCAGAAGCTAAAGAGAAATTCCAAAAGAGATTTGTGATGGAAAGGGATAAATCGATTTCCTGAAAATCTTCAGCAATTCTGTAGAAATCATTTATCTTGTTAATGTGACATCTAGGATAGACTTCATGTTTGGCAGTACAAATTTCAAAGCAATATTCCAAGGTGCCTGAAATGGTTTCAGTAAAACAGACCTCTGTTTTTCCACATCATCCACAGCAAGGAAGCCTCATAGCTCACAGAGTCACTGCATCGATGTTTGTAAGTCCATTTCCTTAAGTTCTGTTTGCATAGCTTTAGAGAAAGGTTTTTATCAGGCAGGAGGCTGCTTCTGGCCTTGGAGCTGCCAGTTTTGAGGCCAAATTACTATGGGGAGAAGAGGCATAAGTTTGATAACTCAGTGCCTCCAGTACACTTAGAATTTTACCTGCTTCACCACACCTCATGCAGACATCCCTCATATACAACCAAATTCAATTGTGGGACCAGCTCTTCACTGATACCTTAGATTACTTTCAAGTTAATGCTGTATTTTTTCAAGCCATAACATCCACTTTATCTCTTTCAGGKGTAAACAAAACAGTATCTGTTCTTCTGCCTATTTAATCAAAGCAGTTTTTCCTTCTTTTCTTCCAAGTCTGGCTAAATTAACTGAAATGACCTGCAAGGTTGTTGCTATCTCCAGACTGGATCAGAGAATGTAGGCATTGCACTAGAATCCACTTTAATCCCATTACAGCCATGTCACTCCTAGGCCTTCATTGTGATTAGACAATTAGATACCAATGGCTTTCTAATGGATTTATTACAAGGTATTAGCTCATGAAAATTCTGCAGTGTTAGCTGCTTGCCTTTTTGTTATAATGAGAAATGAAACACTGTCACGGGAATCTGTTAATTTAATAGCTTCCATAACAATGTTAGGAGTGGTAGTGGAAGAAATTAAACATGATTTGTTGCTGAAGCTAAACCTGCTCCATGATTTGGCCTTGTGGCTATTTGGAGAATCATTTTACCTATTACATAGGCAAAGGTGACTGACCAAACTTTAAAAGGAATGTGGTTTTTTTGCATCCCCAAGAAAAGTGAGTAGCTGAATGTTGTCACAGTACCTGAAGAATTACTCAGTAGTTTAAGAGTGATGGGAATAAAGGGGAGGTGTTTTGCTATGGCTTCTGAAAATACTAGCTAGAATTTAACTTATCAGGATGAGATGGGGATTGGTGGCGTCTTACATCTGTGTGCAAGTCACTCCTGTTTTGTCACAACAGCCACACTTGCAAAAGTAAGAACCAGGGTGGTGTGAGCTTTCCTCAGAGCATTCATTTGGAGTTGAAAAGTCTCACATCTTTTGTGTGGGACACCAGAGCATTCCAGCAACTACTTTAAACAATCAAACAGGTAGTTTATTAATTAACAGTAAAATATTTACCTCAAAAAAAAAAATCCTAATGACATGTATCAGGGAACAAATGGGCTCAGAGCGAGTAGTGGGTAAAATCCTCAAAATGTAGTAATGACTATTCCCTATTTTTTTTTTTTTCATGAGGCTGGTGGGCAGATGTATATCACAGTAGAACCATTACTCATTTTTCACTCTTGTTGGCAGATGGAGAGGAGCCAAGGACTGAGTATGCCTCTAAGATTTTATTACCTAATATTTCCTCTTGCCTGATCCCTGTCAGGCAGCTGTGAGATTCCCTGGATGGCTGATATGTGTGAGTTTGAATGGCTGTGGTCATGACCACAGACATTTTGTGCAAAAAGGCTTTCATACTCTAAACCTGTCTCTTGAGTGTTCTTCACAGGCATTTAAAAGAAAAAGGATGATTTAATGTATATTAACATCTGAACCCAATTAGCTAAGCTAATGAGAAAGGTAAACAGATAAGATATCCAAGAATTCATCCCTTCTCTGGATCTACAAAGCTCTGAGATGTGATGAAACACTGAGATTTCCCCATGATTTAAAACAGACTGATTCCTAGGCAGCTTATATTAAAGTGAGGCATACTGACTCAAAGCATTGAATCTTTGCCCTATGTTTTGCAGATATAACTACCTTGGTGTTTACTTTGCTGCAAGAATTTTGCCAGCATCCACTGCAATAAAAAATGGACTCCTCTGGCTCCTGTGGCCAGTTTCACAATTTACAATTTTGAGGAAATTGTACTGTTCCAAGAAGGAGCTAACAATATCTTTTCTTTCTGTTTTTTTAAAGTCTTTTTGTCTCCAGCATATAAATTCTGGTAGACAAATTCCAACTCTTTGTTTTGGTAATACAAAAATCCTAYAATATCAACAATTCAGACAAAATCAGATTTAAAATTATGTAATGTGTGTATGCATATAYTAGTGTATAAATATAGTGTCTTGAAATTAATATTAATGTTTATCTAAATGTCTCTTAAAATTATTATTAACATTTAATCTAAATGTCAAATGAAATGAAATAGGGTGATACATTTGAAATGAAATGTTTTGGCATTATCAGACTGAAACAAGAAGGATGAAATGATTAATTTTGACACTTTCCTGTGGAAAATTTCTTCAAAATTGAAATGTTCACGTACAGCAACTCGATTTCAACAAAACTGAATTTTTGGTGTTGCACAGTGTTCTGCTGAAACATTTTTGAGCAGCTGTAGATGGAGCCTGTCTCTGTGTGCGTGTGTCTCTCTGTTTGTAAACTTACCTTTCAGYGAGATGAAGGCTACCAGRCATGTTAAATCCACCATTCACTTTGGAAATTGTTCATGAATTATGCAACTTCATCTGAACCCAGAGTCACACTGTGACAAGACAGGGTCAGACCACAGCATGGAATGTTTTGATGTGCGTCCTCCACTAACGAGACTCCCACACAGAACTAGCACAAACGTTCTTCCACTTAGAATGATACMAGTATTAGGAATTTTTCCTCCAGGAGGTATTTGGTAATTAGGAGGTATTTGGTAAATATGCCTGAGCATATTATCCAAATGGAGAATTTGGGAGTTWTGTCATTTTTTAACAGCTTTACTAGAGCATTTATGTGGTAAAATCAAGTATGAAAGACTTCTTTTTTGTGATTTWTTATCAATTTAATTTCTTAATATGGATGATCGCTGGTGGTGCTTCTTATTATGGCACTTATTTTGCATTGCAACACAAAAGGATACCACTTTTCCAAATATAAACCCATCAAGATAACGAAAGACGTTGCAGGAATGACTTTACAACCTAAGTCAGACAAAAATCACATTTGTAAGCTGCAAAAGTAAACATGAGGAGTGTATGTGGATCAAATAAAGAAATCTGCGCCCATGTTAAAGATGACCAGCCCTAGCAGCAGGAGAAGCTGTAGCCCAGATATGGTTTGGCACCACCATCCATCACTCTGTGGCACCAGGGTGGCTGCTGGGATGGAACATCTGCAGAGGGGCAGCACGGGGCATGATGCTGTGGTCCTGAATGTGGCCCCTGGTGGGTTCTGCAAGGCAGGAAACATGCACTGCCTGGGGAGGAAGGATGCTGGAGGGCTGCTGGGGCACAGGGTGCCCTTCACAGGGGGTGTGTAAGTGCGCACGACTGTCTGTGTGTGTGTGACCAGTATCACCTGGGACTAACTGAAAATGGGCTTTAGAAATTCATAGGTGTTTATTAATGTTTTGCATGACTAGCATTGTGGTTTATTTGCTGAATTACATTGATCCTGAATGTGCAGTGTACTGATTGCTTGTTAAGTATGTGCCATTAATAATTCAAAAAACTGCTTTGGTTTAAATTACRTGAGCAGCTTTTGCCTGTGACAGATATAAATTGGATAGTTTGAATCTAGACAGAAGCTTTAGGCGCAGTTTAAAATTTCCTGCACTTTCATTTATCCTCAAAACCACCAATGATKGATACAACTCTTTAATTTATCTATATTTACTATGTGGCTGTATTGTTGAACAGCTTATTCTTTTATTTAAGTGCAAGAGTTATGTTCTTCGACTTGTATACCAATTAAAATCTTAATCTTAAAAATCTGAATCTTAAACTGTGATTTCAAATACTATTTTATTTATAATGTATTCTGAAAGAAAACAAATCTTCCTTTTGATTAACAATAAATTTTAATGTACTTTTATTTTTCCTGACTTGGGAATTTTAGGGTTTTATTCTGTAAATTTACWCTCTGCAGTCACTCTCCAAGGTTCCTGTCCATTCAACATTAAAATGAAATGCTAAAAATGACACCAAAAAAAGGTAAAAAAAGAAAGGAGGCCTTTTTCAGCTAATCAAGTTTTATTTTTTTAATAAAGATAAGTCTTTATAYCAAGCTTCTTTTTTCTGTTTTTGTATCTTGACAGGGATTATCAAAAGTCTCGTAGTAAGATTTAATATTTTCACACTGCAGCTGACATAGCAAGACATAAAGTTCATGTGAATGGTATAAAACTCACAGATTCATTTAATTTTTTTTAACTCTAATTTCTTATTTTGAAGATTAAAAAACCCTCAATGAAAGCAAGACAATATCAGTTTATTGTTTATGGAATTTTATGGTCAAATAAATGCCCTCTAGCTTTCCACATTATTTGCCAACAACTGTCAACATCAAAAATAATGTCACAATGAGGGTGAATCAAGTCCTATGAATAAATAATGAAATTTATTTTCATTTTAAATTCAGAGTCACTATAAAACAGAGACAACCATAACAACAAAACCCAGCAGCAATTTCTCTAAAGAGTATTAATAAAAATAAAAAATATTTGGATTCAGAAGAGTATAAAACACATGAGGAAGTACTCAAGAGGACTTGTAAAAGATTAAAAGATGGGATTTTAGAATTAGTCTATGCACTAACAAAGCAACAAATGATTATGGGACATATCTGTGTTTTCACAGAGAGGCCCAAGTAAAATGCTAGCTAGACTGAGTCAGCAATAGCATTTACTCTTATGTGAATGTTTATAACAAACAGTATGAATCTTTATAATGGTGTAGAAAAAAGGGACTACATGATGTTGATAAACTGCAAGGTGAAAACATATCCATGGAAGCTGTGGATGGGCCTCCAAGTATTTTTTCCAGGGACAGCAATAGAAAAAAGGAGCTGCAGGTAGAAAATACATAACTGGGGAAAAAGAAATGGACTGGAAATACTGGTTTTGGGGTTTTTTTTCATTTGTCTTGGCATCAGCCAGAACCATATGGAATAACATTTAGTGCAATGTATGTATACAGAATGAAACTCCTGTAGGTTTGTAATAACATGCATTTCTGCTAACAGACAGTAAATAATTGTTTGGTGATTCAACCCCACAAGCAGTTTTATCAAAGTTGTTTAAGCCTTTCTTGTTAATTAACTGTAGTGGTAATGAGTCTACTTTTCCAAACTCCTTCAAAATGTTTYCACTGATTTTGAGCCTCTACCGTGAAGGTCTATCGGCCTACCAACCAGTAAAGTAAAATAAACCTTTTTTTGGAAAGTCATGGAAATGAATACAAAATACAGAATTCAGGTTTGTCTACAGCTGTTTGATGTCTGTCCATATTCACTGAAATATTGTTTTTCAGAAATGGTAGAGAAAGACATTTTTGCTGAGATAAACTGGAACTCCTCAGAGGAATATAATAAGCACAGCTATGGATGGTTTGGAAAGCTTTTCAGTTCCAAATCATGAAACAATTAGAAATATTTTTAAGTGATGCACATTTCTGAGCTGCATCAAGTTGATATGAATGTTTCATATCAGAATATGTCTGAGAATTTGAAAGCTATCTTCCAGTCTATTCTTTAAAATAAGAGTTTTATGAAATCTACTCCACCACTTTTCATGGARACTTCCTTATTTTGGTGAATTGGGTTAACATTGAAGCAGTGCAGAATTTGTTCACAGCAGTCRTGATCTGGTCATTCTGAATATACATACACTGCACGTGTATGGATCAACTGTCTTYCACACTACGTACTTATTATCAATGCTTTTTGGGATAAGATCTTAAGAATTAGTCCTCAGGATAACTTTTTTGATTTAGCAGAGGAATGAAAAGTCTGAGCAAGAGTTTAGGACTTGAATCTTCGTGTAGGGAGATGGGAGATTCAAACTAGGACTACAACATATGGCTTTATTTGGTGAGAAATTGATGTGGGTGTATAGTAAGAAGGTGAAAGAGGGATAAATAAAGAGTGTGAGGGCTTGATATGAGCAAGTAAAAGATTTTAKTAAACTATGATAAATACTTTTTGCTCTGTGTTTTTCTTGAAAACTTAAACTTTTACATATGTGTATTAAATCTCCCAGAAGTATTAACAGTTCTTCTCTTAATGATATTAGGATTTGATATTAATACCAGAAGATTTAGTTTGAAATTGCTTTAGTGCAGATAAGTACCTTTAAAGATAATTTACAAAGATGGAAAAAAAAGTCTTTGATGAGGTACCTCTGGGGAGTTCCAAATTCCATGGAAAATGGGTTAGGTTCCAAATACGTAGGAACAACTCCAGCTGCTAGTAACAATGGGTACAAAACCCCACTGTCACAGATAGTTATCTTTGCATTTAGTGTACAGCAGTGAGAAGAGCAAGTCAATGCCTTAGCCTACCATYTTCTGTGAAATGCTATCAGTTTCTTAATGAAATATTTGTATTATGCATTACTAGAAAGCTAGAATCCGTAGAAGGAAAGTGTGTTGAACAAGAAACAAAGAAAAAAAAACAAAACAAAAACCCCAAAGACCAAAACAAACAAACAAAACAAAAACCACAAACAAACAAATACCACAAAAAAGAAAACAAAACAAAAGAACACAAAAGCAAAAGAAAAAGGAACCAATTCAATGTAGAGCTAAAAGTCAGTAATATCTTGCAATGACGTCAGGTATGAAAGTATGGGAAACATTATGTAATATAACTTTGAGAATTGCTTAAACCTCAGGGATTTTTGGAAATGCTTATAAGTGAAAGAAGAAACTGATATAATTAATGGGATAATAGTGAAAAGCAATTTACTTCTGGTTTGGTATTGGCAATATTGCACCACTAAGAATTGAAGAAATGACTTCTAAAACACATACCTAATATGAGATATGAACCTCCTGAAAAAAAGATAATGAATGTATGGTATTCTGATACAGCAGATTTGATTGTGTATGCACCAGAACATGCTCTCACAGTAAATTGCATGTTTTAAGWAATTGAAAGGGATTGTTTAGTGCTTGAGCACTGAAAAGATTCTAATATCTGCTACAGTAGCTCTTAAAATGGTGACCAGCTATTGTAATGGAAACTAAAGACACACATGAGGGACACCCAAGAAAATTCCAAGTTTAGCATTTTTGTGAAATACAGGAGAACACAACTAAAAATACAGCCCTTTCATCCAAACCACAATGAGAACAGGAGAAGGGAGAACAGAACCAACCCAGGAAGAGAGACTGAAGGCAGTAAATAGAGAATACATAAAATAATTTAAAAATAACAGTCTATTTTGTTTATTTTACTTTTAAAAAGCTATGTTAGATCATATTAGGTAATAATGATAAAAGAAAAAGGCAATTTACTGAGCAACAAGGTTTATTGAGGTTATCTTGCACCTGGAAAGATGCTCTAATTCTGTTGGATGGGATTTATTCTGGTCACTGGCAGGGTTCAATACAATTATGGAAGTTTCTATAGACTTAAACCATTCTTGTTCTTTAATTCTCATAATTGAATCAATCCTGGTCTGGTTTTTAATGAACTTAAAAAAAACAGGAATAATATTTATGACAAAACTGTTAAATGTTAAATATGTCACATTTGTTTTCTATGTTGGTATGAAATCATCAAGCATGGTTCTGACAATGAGGCTCTGCTTCCTTAGCAGCTACATTTGAACTATATATTATTATTTTGTATTTAATCTGATAATCTATTTATAATAAACAGTGCTGATCACAATAAAAATAAAATACATTTTCCAAATTCTCTAAGGACACTTCAATAAGGACAGAGTCTTGATCAAGGAAGAGTAGCTATGGTCTTACATCATAATAAATGAAATGACACCTGCCTCAAAAATCTTCAGCCTCATCTTCCAAGGTTCTGTGCCTGCAGAGCCTTTCTTAATACTTGTCACTCTCCCTTTGCCAAATTTGTAAACCAGCCTCCCTCCCTTCCTTCCTTCCTTCCTTCCTTCCTTCCTTCCTTCCTTCCTTCCTTCCTTCCTTCCTTCCTTCCTTCCTTCCTTCCTTCCTTCCTTCCTTCCT
>JACDOX010000001.1:2050225-2127484 GCA_014549065.1 Cardinalis cardinalis
CCTCCCTCCCTCCCTCCCTCCCTCCCTCCTCTGGCTTTGTCATGTATTTTCATATATTATTTTGATGACCCTGTACCATCAAGTGCCCTAATACCACAGAGATGTCTCCAAAGTGGCCAGCAATCAGACTTTTTTCCCTACTGAAAAAGGTATTCTCTGTGAGAAGCTGGGTAGCTGAATGACATGCATGTCTCCATGTTGCTAAAGTTTGGAGAGATCTTTCATAGATTAATTCATGGGAGATGACTAATATCAGGGACAGTGACTAATATTAAAGTTAGTTCTTCCTGCTGCTTCCTATGGTAATATTTGCAGTACAATATCACTTTTTCTTCAAATTTTTCTCCTTTTCCACAGGCATTCTTCATCTTCTTAAGTGTTTATGCTAATAATCTCATAATGTACAATCACTTCACTCTAGTAATTATCAAACTACAAAATGTTGCTTTACAGAAAACTGTACACAGATGATGTAGAAATGATTAATATCTCTAGTATTGTTCATTTGTTACTATGGAAATACTGTTCCTCTATTGAGCTGCTAGTAAACACTGTATTACTGATGCAGCCAATGACAGAGGAAGCCTTGGCAAGCACAGTGGTAAAATTAAGATGCATATTGTTAGAGATCTGCAGTTTCAGCATAAATACATAGAAATGYATTTATTTCCCTTGCCTTTCTATG
This sequence comes from Cardinalis cardinalis, assembly GCA_014549065.1. NCBI lineage: Eukaryota > Metazoa > Chordata > Aves > Passeriformes > Cardinalidae > Cardinalis > Cardinalis cardinalis. Next base: position 2,050,911 of record JACDOX010000001.1, read on the forward strand.
CTAAAAATATCCTGTTCAAGTGCAGCCTATTTGGACATAAACTTTACAAGTCAGTCATTTAAATACCTCATAAAAATGCATTCTAAATCAAAAGAGATGTTGAGGAAAAAATAAGAAACTTTACCATTTTTGTTATCCGTGTAAGAAGTGTATCTTCCCTACCAGATGCAAACCTGTAGGTTTTGTTTTGTTCTACTTGTCACCAGAGTTAATGTTCTTCTAACTTCATGTGATATAGAAAAAKCCTTCTGTATTTATCATTAATATTTCTTTTCCTTGCATATAACCACATGATTAGGAGGGAAAGAGAAATCTGGAACGCTAAATAGTTCCTCTAAGGTTTCTCTGTAAGCACATTTGTTACTTTCTGATATCTGAATTTTCCATGCTAATGTTCTGAATGGTCAAATAATTTTTTCCTTCTAGAAGCTGTTAGTGCCAGGGAAGAGATGGAAATATTTTCAGTGTGAAAAAAAAAAATTGCTTTAGTTTTTGAAGTCTTTTATGGCTTGAAACCTCCTTATTTGCACATACACATGCTGGGAGACCAATGTTTACCCCATTCTTCCAGCTTCAGCCCAGCTGGGTTGTCAAATATATAAATCTAAAATATTTTCCCAGAACATGTCATATTCACTGTTCATGAACATCATGAAAGCTACTTCATTGCTCTCTTTCAATTCTCCTATAGGACAATTTTGCAGAGATAACCAAAAAAAGTCTCAGCATCCATTGTGGTCTTGGTGGGAGTGACCGCTGCTTCTCCTGGCCTTCTGAGTGTCTCCTGTTCTTCTCTGCACCACATTGCCTCTTGCTCATATTTCAAACATGCCTGCAAAGCACAGCCATCTTAAGTACATGAAGAATCCAGGCTGGGAGTAAATGGGGATCAGCATGGGCTACTTTAGGCACATAAGCTTATCAACTCACCAAACACTTACTATTTGTTTTGTTGTTCTGATGTGTTTTGTATTTTCTGGCTTAGAGAAGTGATAGCTTGTGATTGGCTCTATAAACATCAATAGCAATACTAATAGCAGATAGTGATAAATTGATATACATTTTAGAGAGGGAAAGTTCAATTTTCTTCTCTAATTACAAAAGTACTATGATTCTAAATTATGTGATTTCTGTTTATAATAAAATATTTTCTTTATTAAGAATTAGAACAGAGGATAAATTATTTAAAGGTAAAACTTTATGGCATCATGTGGCATTATGTATGTGGCTAGCCTGGACTCTAGTCACAAGGAAAATAAGCAGAAGTTTTGTAGGCTTTGGAAACAAGATCTGTATTCTATGCTGTGATGGAGACATCTTTGCAAAACACATTAATTTATTTCTAGTATTTCCAAAATTCAGCTTAAAAGACTGAGAATGCCATATGAATGGAGTTCAGTGATCCTTCGTGCAAACATCTATAGAAGATATGCTGAGAAAGAAAACCTGTAATACTTGTCATGCAAACTTCACGAAGTTCAACAAAGTCACTTGCAAGGTCCTGCACCTGAGTCAGGACACCCACCAGTATCAATACAGGTTGTGGGATGAATGGATTGAGAGTAGCCCTGTGGAGAAAGACTTGGAGATGCTGGTGAGCAAAAAAATTTTCATGGCCTGGCAATGCGCACTGGCAGCCCAGAAAGAGAGCCATATCCTGGGCTACACAAAAAGAAATGTGACCAGCAAGTTAAGGGGGGTAATAATGGTCACTCTACTCCTCTATTGTGAGACRTCACCCTCAGTACTATGTCAAGCTCTGGAGGACCTGGACGTGTTGGAAGACAGAGGAGAGCCACAAAAATAGAGAGGTCTGGAGCAYTTCTGCTTTAAAGAAAGGCTGAGAAAGATGAAATTGTTTGGCCTGGAGAACAGAAATCTCTKGCGAGAGTGTATTGGAGCATTTTGATATATAACAGAGAATTRTTAGAAATGTGCAGAGAGGCTTTTTGCCAAGAGCTGCAGTGACAGGACAATGTATTTCAATTAAAAGGGGGTACATTTACAGCAGATTCTTTACTATGAGGTAAGTGAGGCACTGGAGCAGGTTACCCAGAGAACCTGTGGGTGCCCCATCCCTGGAAAAGTTCAAGCTCAGGCTGAATGGATCTTTGAGCAGCCTGGTCTAGTTGGGAAGTGTCCCTGCTCATGACAGGGAGTTGGAACTAGGTGCTCTTTAAAGGTCCTTTCCAATCAAAAGTGTTCTATGATTCTATGGTTTTTGGGGGTGTTTGAATTAGTAGGTGGGTGGTGTTCTATAAAATTTATGTTTGTATGAATGAGCCATGGCAATACAGAGCTCTAATAGATAGTTAAAATTATTTTTGTGTATTTTATTTCAGGCATGTGCTTTTAAGTGTGAGATAATAAAAAATGCTCACTGCGAYGCTGACCTGGAGGAGCTCCATAAAATCACTTAATGGTCTACATCAAAGCTTTAAATGATTCAGTTCATTAGAATTAATGAGGGGTGGTAGATGTGGAAAAGATTTCATATTGGATATGGTCATAGTCATTTGTTCTGTTCACTAAATAATTATGTTATCTCACTGGCACAAATCTTTCAATTTTAATATATTATTTTTAAGCTTCCTCTTTTAGAGTTTGTTTCGATCACCTTTGTTGGATGCAATATCCAAAATAGTTTACTCTGGGGAATAATATATAATTTAAAAAGGCATAAAAATATGCTGTTCCAATTCTCAAATTACATAATTTTAAAATGTTACATAATGTATAAACAGCTTTGAGTAATCCATTTAGTCATTCTTATTGTATTATGATGTCAACATTTTGCAAACTTCAGGAYTGTTGTAGAATTCGTGGAGTAAAAGCTAACTTTTAAAAATTTTTCTCAGTAAAATAACAAAAAACCCCAAAAGTCTTCTTAGACCTGGTGTTATAAAGGAATATCTTCATACAAGGTTCTTTTGTACGATCAACACTAATGCAAGAAAAACTATCTAGATTCCTGTGGGAACCTSAAACACATTTCATTTGGCTCTATCATTATGGAAATTTTGACCATTGGCTCTTAGTTAGGTGTTTGCATTTGCATGATGAAAGTTTATGCATTTGACTAGACACCATTCATAGCTCTACTTTAAGTTGCTTTGTAAGGAGCAATATATTGCACTRCAGTAAGCAGGGAAAAAATCAAGAACTTGACTCTTATACTGTATATTTAACATGGAAAAAGTCTTTGTTAGGGCTAAAGCAACCATGGCTAGAGGTAGCAGTTGCCACTGTGTTCAGCTGAATTAAAGTCTTTCTGAGAAAATCCACTGCTGGTCCTACCAGCTAAAATATTGAAAATAATCTCATGGTTGATGAGATAGTGGCAGCTGTGACCAGCCTGGGGCTCTAAAGCAAGAAAACTCAAAAGGGCAAAGATTTTTGTAACAGTGCACTTTTCAACCCTGATAGCTAAGAAAGAGAGTGTTCAAATGATCACAGACATTGCAGAAATTACAGAGCCATGTCTCATTTCATTAAAACCAAACAAGAAATCATCTTATAATCTTGTCAGCGCTCAATTAAGAAGCCATGTACACTGCAAGGGAAACTCAGATGAGTTAAAATTAAAATACAAAAATTAAATATTTCTTGAAAAAAAAMTTTTCAGCTTTCATGAAACCTTGAAGATGGTGTTCTGAAAGTGTTAGATTGAATACAGGTTACAAGTATTATCCACRCTGAGATAACTGGTCTCTGACCTTATCCTGGGGCTAACCGTGAAGCCTGGCTAGGTATTAGCATATATAATGAGAAAATACATCATATCATTGACTTAATCAAAATATGATAATTAATCATTGCTGCATCTGCCTTTGGGAATAAAATTTTTCTAAATTATAATTAGCCTACAAAAGTAACAAGTGAGCTTTATAATCTCYTTTACCTCTTTATTAGTCTATGAATTAAGAACCTCAAGAAAGCCTCAACTTTTGCCTCCTCATTTTGACTCCTTGTATTTTGCCCAAGTATCAGACAACTGGGTCTCTTTCTTTAAAATTATCTGTTGAACCCAGTGTTCTGTGAAGAACCAAAAATGAAAAATTATTACAGAAGATAAACTAGAATTTATATTCTGCCTGATACGTATGTCAAAACTATATGGTTTGTGTTTTAATTCAGTTACTGGCTCAAGTGAAATTATTCATTTAATGATATCAATCTGATAAATTCTGTTGAAATAATTGTAATAAGCATTATTTAAATCACTCTGTTTGCTTCAGACGAGACTTGCAGTCATGAAGCAGTAAAAATTAACCAAGCAAACAAAAATCCCACAAAAAACTACCCCCAAAAAAAGATGGAAAATGGGAACAGGTTCAGTGGGCGTGCCTTGAAGTTTACTTTGAATTACTTTGACAAAGTGAGGACAAGGGAGATAAAAAATTAAAGAGAGGTTCTTATTGGTAAATAAAACTGAGAATTTTCTGAAATTTCTTTTAAAGTCTAATGAAAAATTCTGTCCGTAAAAAGAAATTTCAGAAAGTAGCTCCAAGAAAATATCAGACTCCATATGTAGTTCCAGTTATCAAGGTAAATAGGTTCTCAGTCCTATTTTTTGTTTGTTTTTAAGAACAGCTCTCAAGAGATTCATAAATGCAGAACTAAGATTCATGTTTTAGACAGAAGGGATTTGCAAATATTTTTAAGCTGTACAGATCCAAATATGAATCCTGTTTTCTTCCTTCAATCTCCAGGTTGTTGAGGTGCAAATTCCAGGCATTTCTTTTCAAGCCTCAAGATTCTTCTCTGTATTCCCAAATCTCCAGGACTGGCTGTGTGACAAAAAGTTTCAGAAGCTCTCTCACCCTGTCATATTCAAGATCAGTCATTTCACACTGCCARCAGGCCCTTTCTTAACACAGAACTAAAAGTGTTAGTAACACTTGCTTTTGCTAGAATCCCTTTTGGACTGTGTGATAGGACCAGGAAATGTGCATATGATGAGATGTATTCTTTTTGGAGATACAGTTGACATTTAGAAAAATGTGAAAACTAAATATAAATAAAAATAAGAACCCTCCTTCATATATACAATATATATATTTATGCACACATGTAGAAATAAATGTATACACACATTTCTTTTTTTTTGTGCAGTGCCTGTGTATGTTTCATAAATAAAGCCCCTAAAGTAATGAAAGAAATATTACAAAGCTATGTAATGGGCAACATTCCTCTGGAAATATACCATTAATTATGATGAATTCTCTCAGTATTCATGGGGTTGCAATATGTAATCCCTTAGGAATTCTGTTGTAATTTAGCATTAATTAATTTCCACCTACAACAAAGTATTCCTTAATCTTGAATAATGTAGTGCTTATTGCCTTTTTTGCGAACATCTCTGATTTTTTTCYGGTGTCTTTCTCCTTTTACCTCTAGTAGTCAGAAGGTTATTCTAAGTATTTTTAGGCATCGATACACAGAACTAAAATCTCCCTACTACMACTCAAACCCAAAGTAATTTGAATGCATTATTTATCCCTTGAGTAATTTGCCACAACTAATCCTCACAAGCAGGTCTAATGCTGGATCCTCTGGGATATTCCTCATTTCTGATTAATATTAACTGTGAATTCAGGTCTTGAAAAAATACACCAGTGGGGTACACTTATTAGGCCTCTTCAGTGCTGAAACCAAGGATGCCTGTTTTCCAGTACAACAGAGCTGCAGCAGGTTTGCCAAGCACGTGAAGCCCTGTGACACAGCCTGGGGAATGCCCTGACCTCAGCTTCCCAGGCGGGCTGCAGAACAATTCTGAAAAGTTTTGAACGTGGTCTGCACGTAGCGATCCCAATCAGGCACTCTTTGATCCCAGACCCGAAACTGCTAGCATGTCAATCCATACTTTGTGCGTCAGGCACGTGGATAAATGCCTTGCTTTAACCTCTAGTAAATCTGTATTTATGTGGTGGACGTGCAACTGGAGTTCTCTCTCTGCAGAGGTCTTAGCCAGGTAAATCCATGATGATGTTTCTTTCTCACTTTACTACCCAGATGATCACACCATCAAACCTAAGAGAGCTGCTACATTCTTTTCAGAAGRTGTTTCAATATTCCAAAGTTCAGAGAGATTCTATTGTCTCTTGAACATAACAGTTGGAATGCAACTACCATATTATAAACCCAAATAACTCAGTATTTTGGGATTCAAGAGATTGTCTTTGTTGAAGTGTTTTCAGTTTTTTTCTTTTCTTTCAGATGAAGTGTATTTGAACTGTCACATTTTTCAGTCTCATGAATGAGAAGAAAGAATTACACAGAGCTTTGCTCTTCTGACAGTACTCTTAAAACCTCCTTTWTACTTCTTAAATACTGTTATCAATGCTTCTTAAAAGAAACATCTTCCAGTTAGAAGGCTTAAAAGAATACACTTTTTAAAAAAGAAACCAGACACTGATATTTCAACAAAAAAACTAAGTKTTTTTAGTACACCAGAGAACAATAAAATTTCAGCGATAATAGAAACAGTAAAAAATATAAACAATATATGTTGCATTGAATATACTAAAGGTCAATTTGAAAAGTAACTAGAGAACATTACCAGCCATTTTCCAAGCTACATCCCCAGTCAGTTTGGTGGGACAATAACATAGTAACAATTTCAATAAGATTTTAATGCAAGCCTTTAATGGAGACCCTATTATGGTACCATTTACGATATGCACTAATGATGGCAAGATGATTTCAATATCACTCTAAAGGGATTCCATTATGAAGCCATTACAATATGAAGCTGGAAAAGCAAAATACTTTCACAAGAAATCCATAGAGAGAGTGGGATGGTTCCATTACTGGTTCCAAAGTGGTATGATGGCACTCCAAGGATCTCTCTACAAACCTACAGGGACTACACCAGCATATGAAATGATGATATGCATGATAAGCTTCTTTGTAGATAGACTTGTAGTTCCATTTTAAAATAGCATTTTGTTCTGAGACAGCAACAAAAAAAGGTAATCTTTAGAATCATACATTTTTCCTACTTGCACTCCAAGAAACCTTCATTTGCCTTAACAAGCAATGACCTTCAGTCTTCCTTGCTTTTTAACTCTAATCTTGCTGTCATGTTTATGAGAGAAATTGAGATTAGTTCTATTTCTTTTAGGTCATGTTTKTTTACCAGAAATGTATCATTTACGTTGGCACTCACGTACTGAGGTGGATATCAGAATAATCTGAGGTCTGTGCTGTTGAGCAGTAGTCCCTTCAACTGATCCTGCTGACAGAGATTGGCAAAACTGTAGGATATGAACTTATTTGGAAAATGTCCTTACCTAGAAAGTTGTGATTTGAAATGGTTTAGTTTGGTTAACTATCTTTATTTATAAGGCTGAATTCTCTTGTAGTTTCTTATGAAAGGTCCATGTTGGAATTACTTGTGAAGGTGTTGATAGAACCTTTCATCAAGGGTGATAAGTTCTACAAAAGTATGCCAAACTTGCCAAAAAACATAGTTAAGTGTTCTTTTGTGGCATGTTAAAAAGACATRGTTTACAAGCTTCTTTTTAAAATTTTCTGAAACTGCCCCCTCCCTCTTGCCCATTCTGCTAATTTATGAAATTGCAATCAAAATTAGAGCAGGTGTGAGGGGTTGGAGGGGGTACACATGTGTGTAAGATGTGTGTGTTTTTTGGTTTGATTTAATTTTCCTAAGGTAAGGAATCTGAATGGACATTCATTTCCAGAATCTTGGAAAAGTTTTATTCATATTGACGGTGAAGGTTTATTTCTAGAATTCTGAAGTCTTCTGTGAAAGTGAATTACTATTTTTGTCTCAGCTCTGTAAAATAGACAGTCTCACTTGCCAAGCAGCATTCTTCTTCAAAACCCTTTGYGGGTATTAAAGCTAATAAATCTAAATAATTAAGTATTTAAAATACAGTGCAATTGAGACCCCTTTTTACATGGCTGCTTGCCATTCAGAAGTCCAGATTTTTAGCAAGCCCTTGTTCTCTTCTTCTACAATGCATATACAAGCATATTTCATTGCACATATGCCAGAAAGACGTTTTTGAAAATCACAGAACACATGAGGGTAGATTAAACTACATGTCCTGTTCCTCCTAATGCTCTTTGTCTGACATCTTACTAATTAATGTGTTCAGCTCAACAGATCAAGGGCTTTTAGTTGAAGGATCTGTTATCACAGAATATTTCTCCCTTTCCTGGTTTTGACTAGCTGGCTTCCTCAGATTCTGTGGAGCTCCAGTCACGTCTGAGATGTGCTCTGTATCTTCTCAGCGGGTTTTTTTGCCATTCTGTTAATTGTATTTCCTAATTTTAAAACTGAATTCATAGCTTTAACTAAATTTCACAGCAGGTTAATAGATTTAAAGTTGTAGTGTTTCTGTAAGTTTCAGCAACATAGAAGACATGTTAGAAGAGAGCAAAATAAATTTATTAGTGCCCATACAAGAGGAAGAACTAAATATGAAATACTYTTTTTTTGTACTACTGCTGTATCCAATGGCCTCTCTCAGCACTGATACTGCCTACAAGAATCTTGACTCAAAATTCAAAATATTTTTGTTAAAGCATCATKAACTGACATCTTCACTGTAATTCCAGCTTGCATATTGTATCCAAAGTATTTAGAGGAAACTTGGCTAGAGTATTTCTGTACTGTAACCAAGGTAGTAGTGTAGGTGTATAAAGCGAGAGCTGTTAACAGACCTGAACTGTATTTAGAAAAGGAAGGTCAACTACAAGATGGTGCGAACTACTGTTTGAAAAGAAAATTTCTTCAGTCTCGAAACTTTGAAAACCACCTAATTCTTAAACAAGAATATGAAGAATCAGGGAGCACTATGCTACACTGCATTCTTTTTATGATTTTTAACTTTGTAAGAGTTCAGCAGGCATACCAAACTTTATTCTAGCTATGTTTTTTTTTTCTTCTAAGAGGTCTTAATGTTATTTCAACATCATTTTTCTCAGTTGAATAAATTGAGGTAATTCTCATCCCAGCTCTTCCATTTACTTTTGTGGTGTGTATTTGGAATCTGTTTAGCAATAATTTCTTGGCTGTTTACAATCCTTTGAAATGCTTGAAAGAGCTAATATTGTATGCTTGTTTTATACACCAYGTGGAACAGGCATGGAATCAAAGCACTGGCTGAACTTCAACGCTGGCGTTCCCAGCTTACTTGACTCCAGCCACCATGTCAGCAGTGCTCACAGAAKAAAAACAAGGGCAGAGCAGCGTGTAATGCAGCCATGTGTTCTCTTAGTTCTACAATTGCAGTCTCTGCAGCACACAGAGCTTGTGATGCTGTCTAAAAGATAGCAATTTGTTTGCAATTTCAAAATGGAGTTTTTGACATGATGTACTTTTTTGGCATTATAATACAATAGTAGAGGTGGGGTATCATGGCTATTGCAAAATAAAATGTCATTGGGAACAGTGTCTTGTCCACAATAAAGCATGGATACTGAAATAAGGAGAATTTCAACTGACAAAATTATTACATGTATAGAGCTTGACAAGATGTATTTTAAGGGAGCAGTCACTTCCTTTCCAAGAATTCTTAAGATTTGAAAYAAAATGCTCTTCAAAAAATCTTGACTGACCTGGCTCTTTTGTGAGCACTGTAGACACAAAGAGTTTTAAGATGTCTATGTTTATGTCCTTATTGCATTTGCACTGCATACAGCATAAAAATAAGTGATGCTATTTTCACTGTGTGAGATCTGGGAGAGAAGCAGCCAACTTGTAGCTATAACAGGCAGCAGCAATAACCATCACTACCGGCAAACTCTGGCAGATATTTTTGCTGTCACCATTATTTCTTAAAATAAAATCCTTTTTTTTTAAAAACTGTCTTTGCCCTCATGCCACTTTGATATCTCTGCTTTCCTTGCCATCTTGGTTAAGACCACTGGGAGTGCAATTTACAGAGTTCCAAATTTGATATGGATCCCTTGCGGAGGTACAACAAGAGTTCATATATCTCTGATTCTTTCAATCCTCCTTTGTCTCAAGGGGAGTATAAATATAAACCTATTTGGCCGTCTCTATAGATTTTTGAGGTTTTGTGCTTTTTCTCAAGCCAAAATTGATAAAGATAGTTGCACTGGTAAAAAAAAAATAAAAAAAAAAGGAAAAAAAAATGTGTGCAATATGCAATTTTAACTCAGAAAGCACAGAACATAATAATCTTCAAGCACCATGCCTTCTGACATYACCTAGAATAATCCAGAGAACAGCTGACAAGATTTTGTTTAAACTAAACCAAATAAAACAGGGAAATGAGTGACTAACCTTAAAAAGATAAGYACTGGAGTAATTGAGAAAGGAGGAGGAGGACTAGATGGAAACAAAGAGTGACAATAAATTGTCACATTTGCTATCACCATTGCTATACAAAATAACAACCGGTGGTCTACTGCATTATGTCTGTATTCAACTGCATCCTCTGACATGATYCACAGTTCTTCTTTATGATAGGCATTGCATATCAGAGTTTAGAAGTTGCTATTAATCTTGTGTGGGGAAAAGGGAACACATTCAAGACATAATTGTTAGTCTAATAAGGTCTGAACAGTCTAACAAAATTGCCTACCATTTATTATTAGTGTACTTACAATGATACTTTTATAGCTAATAATACACTCAAGATTTCTACGCATAAGCATCTGTCATTTAATCTTTTCCTCCAGTGTAAATTCACCCTTTAAATGTTGCTCTAGATCTCAAAGTGAGCATCTTCAAGGAGGGATATAGTTTGAGCTGCAGCAAGTTGTCAACATCCCAAGTGGTTTGTTGGAAGAAATACAGAGATTTTTTCTCCCTCACTGTAGGGTCCATGTATGGTCACGGGCTTACAAGGCTGTACTTTATTGATCAGTAACTGGCCACTGTGCATTGGGCTTACAGTTTGGAGTCCCTGGTATCCTCCAGCATTCTTTCAGTCCCTCATAATATTTTTTCTAGGTTCATAAATAGCTTGCTCCCCACTGACTAAATACTTGTTATTCCTATCCAGCAACTAACAAGATATTACAACACACAATTGCACACAGTTAAAAAAAATTCAGGCTGTAGTATCTTACCACTGCACAGCTGCTGTCTAAAGAAAAATAGAAAGGACTCRGCTCCAGATAAACCAAACAAGTCCTGACACCCTGCTACCATAGAAAAAGCCTTTTGCTAGCAATTGGAAAACTATATTTATTGGATTTAACCTGGCATGTTCTACTGAATTTCAGCCTGAACTTCCACTGGGCTGAATGACTCAGCTGGAGAAAATTTACTCTAATTCCTGGGAAAGAAAGATTGCAGGTATGAGAAGCTGTATCCAAAGATTGCAAGGGAATTAAAATAATACAGATAAAAAGTGAACAGCAAATTTCAAAAGTAAGGGCAGTATGGTATATTTCTGCCAGTTGCATGATAAGGACACCTCTCTCAATAYCTACATAAAGAGGATCACATTCACTGTTGATATAACTCCAGAAATATTAGTAAAGTCATAAAAGGAATTTATTTGGCTTAAAACTTGTCTCACAGAGATAATTTTGTGCTTGTCAGTCCTAAAATTCCACCACTCACAGACAAATGATAAAATCTCTATTCCATTATCATTAACATGACAATTACTCTTCCTCTGTGTCATGGCTTTTGAATTCTTTTGCTGTGAGTACTCAAAAGTCTAATTCTTCTTTCCTTGTGGTAAAATGCACATAATTTCTACATTTTAAAGATGTAGCTACCCCATAGAGGTAAAAAAAGGGAAAAAAAACCAAAACTTCACAATATTTACAGATCTTCCAGATTTATCATCTACAGTAAAATAGAAGCCCTTATGGGATTCTAAAAGATGCAGACATTTTTCAACTCAACTCTCTCTACTTTTCTCCACATCACAGAAACATAAGTGACTTCTTCTCCAAAAAATTATCTCCAAATGCAAACTGACTTAATRGGAAAGAAATTCTTTTTCTCCTTTCCTGCTGTGTGTCTAGTGCTATCAAAAATTTGATGCAGGATATCTTGAAACAATTTTAAAAGCCTACCTAATTACAGAATTGTTTCCAATAGTTTAATAAGGCCCTAGAAAGTAAGATTAATGTTTAAAAATTGAAGTAACCATTTTAAAAAAATGGATATATACCAGACAGATGACAATGAAATTTTAAAGAAATAGWGTATTTTCATTTACTAGCATTGTTGAAAGAGAAAAGAATACTAATGTGTATCACAGACCKAAATGTCAAAAAGTCATCAATCAGTTGCAGAGAAATTACTCATTTYTGTGGTCTCCTTAATCCTTGGATGTTTGGACAGTGGAACAAAGACTTCAAAAGGAACAGCATAAAAGTAGTTCCAGTAATTTGGCACAATGAGTGACTGAATCACTGGCCTGGACTGACTTTCCTGTGGCTCAAGGAATTTTCCAGATAACATTTTCTCTGAACACAGGTCTATGTGTGTGTTTCCGTCTGCTGCGCTCCAGTTCACAGGGTATGGTCCTTTCATGTTAAAGGCACCATTGAGATGTTTTTGTCACATTTTAGGAAGGTGCCAGAGAGTCTGGGGAGTGCCTCTGTGGCAACATATCAGAATCCCTTTTAAGCTGTAATACATTATAACTCTCTTTTTTTTTTTTTCTTAATATCTTCACAGAACAAAGAGTAAGAGAATGCCTTAATTATTTTTCATCAAGAGGCCAATTTTGATCTCATGGCAGATAATTACTCTGTAGTGTGCATATTTTCTTCTCATCTTTAAAATATTATTACAAATAACTAAGAACTTAATGAACATTTATTGTTTTCTCCTAATAGTGTATACTGAGGTTCAAAGCAGGATATTGTTCAACACTGAAGCTTTTCACGTGTCATTGTATATGTGTATATAATATTTCTTGCTATGGTGAGAATTTACMAAAAGTCTATGGATAGAAAATTAACATATTGGTTGAAAAAGAAAGTTATAAAATTACAGAATAAAATCTGCCTGTGAAATTGAAATTATTCTCTTTTGCATGCATGCAATTTTTAAATACATGAGCACAAACCAGAATTTTTCCACATAGACTGAACCTCTAAATTTTCAGAATTTGATCATCAGTGCTAATCAGATCAGCTGCATTGACCTCCAAGTTTAACAGCATTTTAAATGTATCCTAATATCTGTTCCATTGTCTAGGATGGTTTGAGTACAGCACAGCATGGTTATACCTACATGAACTGGAAGAAACTATAAGTGTTGAGGTGGAATAGTTACCTACTCCTTGAGGACCTCAATCATAATAGGCATATTTCCTAAATATTTTTTTTTTTTTGTCAGAGTAATTGCAGGATTGGGTCTGTTGCATTTAATAAAAGKCTGCCCTTTGAGCAGCAGCAATACAGAGTGTCTGTTTTTCATCTACATGTTAAAAAATGATCCTCCTACACAGCCCCACTGATTCCATACGAWGGTAGCAGCCCTCCTGTATGTCACTACTTACATGCAATTTAAGAGTTTCAACGTGGCATAATCAAGCATTAAATGGCATGAACTGCTTAAACTGTCTGGCAGATAAAAGTTGTTCCCTTCTCATTCCCTGTACAAGTACAAATATAGAGGCCTAGTTTAACATTAACTTGCAGATTACGTTTTGCTGCTTGAAAATGAAAGAAAAAAGCTGATTTTCTTGCTCTGCAGTAAAAAAAAAAAAAAGAAACAAACAAAAAGCAGGTGGGAAGCCTTCATTAAAGAAAGCCACTGCAATTAATTAATGATCAAAAAGGGCAGTGCTGCCAGCCAAGCTTTTAACATGTAATTTTCTAGTATGTGAATACACTCTAAGATCCTTCTTTTGTGAACCAGAAATTGAGTGCTTAGTATAGACATGCATCATCCTCCCAGACAATAAGCAGCGTGAGGTTTCACAAGCTGGGGTCACACCAGCTTGTAGTAACCGGATGTCAATTATTTTCCTTGGAAACAATGACTACCTGCAACATTAAACTCCCATGCTTTTGTGAGGACATAGAATGTTACCTTGTGAAGGTGTCAGTGATACTGCCTATTGCTGCTGCAGATAATGTGTCTGTCTAATGAAGTAGGAACAATGCTTCTTTTCATCTGCTGCATGTGTAACCTTCTCGCTTTGATCAGTGGCGTTGTGTGGGTGGAGGAGCCAGGATTAGTGAATCATTCCTGATTCATGGTGACATCATCAGCAGCAAAGTTTTAGGCTTAGAGAATTGGTTAGTGCTTGGTGCTGAGAGGAACAACATTACATAGGTARGATCACAGGATGACAATCTGACTCAACCAAACCTGAGATGTATGGGTGCTTCTTAAAGATCTAAGATATGGAGATATTGTTTCTGAGGTGAATCCAGTGGAGAAAAAAATTATTTAAAACCAGCTTTATATGTTTTATATATATTTCTATTATCTCTGTATTCTAACGAGTATTTTAGCAGCGTAGTCCTACTTTTTCAAAAATTTTGTTCATGAAGAAGCTGTAATGTTTCTATTGTCTTCCTTAATTAGTTCCACCACCAAAGATATTTTCTGCACTCATGATTCTAGTTAATGAAACTTCTGGTGACTAAAATATTGAGACAAGTGACTGCTCTGGACCTTAGGTAATCTGAGTTCCCTTCTAGTTTCAAATTTAAAATTATACCAATATTGAAACAACAGTAGGAAGTAAGCATATAAATAGCCATCTATAAATTCTGTACTTTGGATAGGAAACTGTTAAGTATTGGTAATATATTTTCCAGGGCTTTTTTTTTTTTTTTTGTGCTCAGGCAGTAAAATCTTTAGAATACTCTGCTGCTTCCTTATCTTTACATATAGGAAAAGGAAATCTCCCATCTCACCTAGGGTAATGCAACAAATGAGAAGAAAGGGAACAAAAATGGAAAATTGTGCAGGGTAAGTTTGGTCTGCAAGGTTTTTCAATTCCTGCCCAATCTCCTTCTAATCACAAGAGTTACAGTGATGTTAAAAAAAAAAAAGAAAAAGAGGAGAGCAGAGAATCCAGTTGATAAACTCAAGACTGAGACTTCAGAGGAGTTTTAAGAACAAACTCAAAAAGCTCTGAAACTTGTCTTGGAAAAGACAAGTGGTAAACAGATGTTAAAGATTACCCAAGTTTCTGCACTCACTGAACCACAACATAATTTGATTTTTTTGCTCTTTTGATAAGACCAGGATTTCTGGAGCATGCCTGTGTTCAATAAACACACACCTCTGTTTCTTTTTCTATTAATGAAAGTAATCTCTAGGGAACAAAACTTTTCCAGTGGTAATTAGACTTGTTTTCAATAAAATTTGTGGTATATGAAAGCTTATGGATAAATGTTCTTTCATATTTTTGATCAGTTTTTTAATGGATTGTGCCTGTGTTTTCTCTCCCTCCTTTCAGAGCTGCTAAACTATGGAACAGCTACTGGGGGCATTATTCTTTTGCAAATCTGTTAATATTCCTCACCACCTATCTTTCTATGTTAATGTAATTTTCAGTAGATTCATAATGYTGGAAATCTCAATATCTCCTAATCACTTACTATTGCCTTAAATTTACATATTTTTGCAGATGAAATGGAGGGATGTGCTGCTGTGCATCAGGYGAATATAAATGCAGCAGGTTTTTTAACGGAAAGTCCAGTGAGTTATTATGTGCATTCYACTTTGTTTTTAGCACCATTTGCAATGCCTTGCAATAAATGTAGACAGGAAAAGCATTATTTATTCTAAAGAGCAAGAATACTTCCTATAATACCATGAGAACACAGATTTCTCTAATTTCTGGTCAATGTTACTCACACTTGAGAGGAAACTTTCCATTCAGTTTTAGGCTGTAGTTTAGATAGATATTCTGAAAATATTTCCACAATCGCAATATGATCATGGCAACATTTTCATAGTGGGCAAATAGAATGAATTAAACTGGTGGTCTTTGCATCAATGGAGTTTGATTAGCAGTGGTTTGGATGTAAGGTCACAAAGACGTGAAACTTTTACAAGGCTGTGAGACAGCATTTGTTGAAAAGGAATCTAGATTCTGGTGCCTTAGCTGGTCTGTGAGTGCATCAATTATCCATGGAAGGAGGCACTGGCACCATGAATGAGCCAGTGAGCAGAGGTAAACAGGATAAGGAAAATTGTGGAAAAAATCCTTTTTATTTACTATCAATATTTGAATTCCAGGATAAGACCTGAATTAAGGGAATGTTCCAAAACCTATGTCTGGACATCATGATTGATCATATTAAATGCTTGCTTGGAAGTAGCTTAATAAATAAATAAATAAATGGTGGAAATTATATTTGAACCATTTTGATAAATTTTTATCTCAGTAAATAAGCCATTTGTTTTTTTTTTTAATAATCTCTACATTATTGCTACATCACTTCTTCAAGAAACAGGGAACAGGGGATTTAAGCACTTGTCGTCACATTCTTCTGTAGAGAGAAAACTTGTCTTTATTTTCTTCTACCATAAACTACAACACACTTTTTCAGTCGAGGACAACCTTACCTTGAACTCTGGGCAAAATCTCAAGTTTTGTTGATTTGCTAAATCCAGTAGACCTAAACTCCTACTTACAGCTTGCAAAATCAAACATTTTTTTATGTAGGTCCCAACCTTTAAAACACTTATAAGGAGGGATCCTCTTCTGCTTTTTCTTCTCTTTCAAGGAGCACTGAATGTGCTTGCAGGTAAAAATTATTTTATTTTACAAGCTGACACTTTTTGATTCTATGTTATTTCTAATTATGTCTTTAAAATATAAGATTGATTTTTTCCTTATATAGGATATATTTATAAGTTTTTATTTATTTTAATCTTTTTTCATGCCTGGTATCATTACTAGAATCCTTGGATAAAGGTACATGTTTCTTAAACTCTCCCTCAAATTCTGAGGGATTTTTTTTTGTATTTTTTCATGTATTCAAACAGGAGAGAAAATAAAACAATTTGAAAAGTTTACTGTAAAGTCTTCCAAACTCAGAGCAAGAAATTTTCAAGCTACTTAAAAAGATGCRAAGAACAAATATGGAAATATTCTAGATTGCCAAATCACACACAAAAGTTTCAGATGCACATCTCTTTACTTAAACTATTTATAAGTAGAGATAGGAATTTAAGCACACAAGTAAACCAACCAATAACCTACCTATTTTGCACTCTTAAATGCGTAGCCAGAACATGGAAGGTKTTCTTATTCAAATGCTTCTCTAAATGTACTAGTGTTTTCTTTTTAAGACTTAAAATATCTGTGGTTTTCCCCTAAATATAAATAGACAATAACATAGTAGTAATAGATGCTAATCTTCCAAAGTACTTAAAAAGACTATTACAGGATACAACTTTGAAATTACCAACATGGTAAGGTAAACGAAAAAAGAAGAAAAATGTTTTTTCRTGATCTATAACTTTAGGACCATTTTTTTGCCTTTCTTTCATTCACAGTTGCTTYCCTGTGAGAATATATAAAATTCCTTCTCAAGGGTATATGACTTGCTAGTTTAAAGAATCCTAAGTAAGTAATTCTAGGTCAGAAAAGACTATTATCTACTTTATGACAGTAGCTGATAGCATTCCTCAAGCAAGAAATATAACCATACAGTAATGCTTTCCCATCTTTCAGCACTGTGGCTTAAAAGCTTCTCAAGATATTGATATTATCTTTTTGTTTAAAACTTTAAACAGTTTCTACTTCATTACTGTGTTTAATTGCTTTTTGTATCTATTTATAATTTGACATTAACTACTTCCTTCAGCTACAAGTCTCTTCCACAGTCTAACTGCAGTGTGGAACAAGCATTTGTTTTTGTTTTAAAGCTCTGCATAGTGTTTTCTTTGCTGTAGTTTTAGTGCTTTCAGTATCACAAACATTATGTAATGACTCGCTTTCTGCACACCTCATGTGTTGCTGTTTTCCCTTCACTGTTTTTTAAAAGTTGAGATCTATTTTTATTTACTCATGAAAAATGCACTGTTTCCTCTATAACTTTTTTGAGTAATGGGATCCTAGTTCTCACTCAGCAGTCAAGACACAGCATAGATTTATGCAGTTTTATAATGATGCCTAGKGTTTAATTCTCTATTCTTTTTGAATAATTCCTTCATTTTGTCTATTTTTGGGATTAATGAAGTTCACAATGGTTCTCATGTCTCTTCTTAAATTAGGCAGCTTAAATCATATCACCCAGTGTATGTGTTTAGGACTGTTTTTATCATGTGTGTAACCTTGAAATTATCATTCCTGAATATCATCTACTGCTTTATCACTTAATCTCTTGATACGATGATAGTCTCTGTAGCTCTTTAGAGCAAGCTGTTTTTATTGTCCTTAAGAATTTTGAATCACCAGGAAACTTTGTCATCTTACTAATTACCCCCTTCTATTATTTTTCAATATGGTGAACAGCAGAAGTCCAGGCAAAAATCCCTGTGAGATGCRTCTGAAAAGTGATCATTTATTTACTCCTTTCTTCCCAAGTGCTTTSTCTTTTAATCCATGTGTTCTTAAGAACCCTGACTGTGTGATGTTGCCCAGTTTTCCACTGTCAACCTGAATAAGATAGATATTAGATACCTGTATAAAATTTTATTGTGTGAAAATTTACTCATGATAATACTATATGATAGTGGGGCATTATTAATGTTTCTGCCTACCTAAAATATAGATATGTCTAAAAAAACACAGTAAGTACACAGTATTTTTCTTTGCCTATTTGGTTTGATGAAATGCTGCAGTTCTGAGTGTTTGTCTCCTTGAGAATGCTCTAGCCAGAAGGACACAGTCTCTTCTTTATGAGGTAAAARTTGAATTCTCAATATTTTTGTTGTTTGCTTGTATGTTTGTTCTGCTGTTCTTTCTTTTTCCTTTAAAAGTTTCTGTGTTCTGGAACTGACCCATTTACAGAAACTGAAATTCCTGTTTAAAGTGCAGAATCCAGAAGGACGAAGGAATTGTTTTTCTGAACATAGGCATTTTCACAGCAACACTACTGGCAGAAGTCACACAGAATTGCCTCTACTTTCCTTTGAATATTCAAAAATAGCAAAACACGGTCCTTGATACAGAGCAATCACAGCTAATCTTCTATACATCACACGTGGTCTTATTCCTACGCATTGCATTTTGTACATTATTTATTGCTTACCCTGTGTTTATCTGCATTGTAATTTGTGTTTAATAAGAAAGATACTTCCATTTACCCAAAAGGAATTTAATTTAAGTGAAGGTGACCAGCAGGTGGTTTGCATAAAATTTCATTAGCCTCTTAGTTTGTTTTTGACACCTTTATGAAAGAATGCTTCATTACCATGCAAATGGTCATTGGCCCAGCTTCCAAGCTAATCACCATATAGCATAACATGTATATCACAGTGTTATATTCTGTATGATTTATATGATTGCTTCAGCTAATTTCAGAGTTATAATGGCACACTTAAATAACTGTAGAATGGCAAGCATCTCATATAATTCATATCCATTTATGCCATTWAGAGTATCCAGTACAATCCAAATAAGAAAAGAACCAAAGAAAATGCATTTTTTGATACTCTTATCCTTGCTAATAAAGAAAATTATGATTTCTTTCCACCTTTGACATGACATGGAAACTCAATACAATTTCAAGTATAAAGTTTCATTTCTTTGGTTATTTCTCATGAATATGAATAAATAAAGGCCTATTTTGCATACAAGTTTATAGTCCAATAATTTATTCAATTTCCAAGAATTAAAATTTTGAAAATATTTGAACATAAATTTTAAAAATTACACTTTCTTTCATTTTGTAGCATTTTTTTCATATTGTTGACTTCTTTAAATATGAGATTTTAGTCCTCATTTTTTCTATAATTTCTAGCTTATACATTAGCAGTAGAAAATTTCAAGTCAATATCCAGAGTCTGGTTGATTTTTTTTTTCACTGTATGCATAGTTTACATCTTCTTATATAATATTCTAATTTTTCWAAATGCTGCTCTGAATATAGCTTTTGAACATGGACTCAGTTAATTTCACGTARTACAAGCTATGTATACAAGGAAATACTGAAAAAGTAGTGTGATTTTTACTGAGAAACTTTCCTCTTGGTAGAACTTATTTTGAGAAATTGTTGGAAGSTAGAGACTGGAAGGATTTTTTTTAATAACTGGCATCTGCTTACAGTAAAGCACAGGAATGTGCACATTTTTGTGACTTTTTCTTTTTGTGAGTAATTAAAATGGAGCTTGGACCTGCAGATATCCCATATTAAGGCCATTGAATGTTTCAATCTCACTTATCAAGTACTGAAGTATTAATACCTGGAAACTGATGCTGAAGTTGCATGTAGGAAAAAAAAGCCACAATGATATCACAATTGTTACTCTTTTCCTTTCCTTTCCAACTTTATAAGTGTACATTTACTCAAACACATTTACCCTTCTTTGGAAAGAGGACCCTTTTTGGTAGATTCATAACTATGCATATCCTGGCCCTGTATTAGTGGCCCAGTAGGGTTTGAAGTGAGAGTAGCAGACTATTGGCATAAAACAAATTGAAAAGTCTCAGTGTTAGCAAGCCTTTAAGTGATATTTAATTAGCTAGTTTAAAATATTGCTATCATAACAATGCTTGCTGCAACTACTCCTACTACAAACAATTTCTGACTTTAACAAGCAGTGTCACTTTTTCTGAAATTCATATATTGTTATGATAAACAATGAAATTATGTGACTTATTTTGACATGTTAATTACTCAATTACTGGTATAATTCTTGCTGTAGATTGTGGAAAAGAAGTCTCAAACCCAAGATTTAGGCTTCTGAATTTTTTGACAGCTTAAAAAAATACACCATATCTCAAGACTTTTTAAAATTAAGTTTAAATATTTATGTCTTTGAGTTGCTTACTTACTGTAATAGTGAAGACTAGTTAGACAGTATGGAATAAGTGCAACTAAGATAAATCTTAGTAATACAAATACAACCTGCTATATATGAACTTAATTTTCCTTAATTCATTATTTATAAAAAGACACTCTTTTAATAAACAGACAYTATTTATTTTTTTTTACATATTTTTTCATGAAGAGTCACAGCATTGGAATATGGTTAAAAAAGGATGGCAGTTTCAAAATTCCACAGTGGGAGTCATAACACTCCAGCTACCGACCTTCTTCTATTTTAATAAAAAATAATATAATTTAAAGCACTTCTGTTGACCCAATGGGTGATACAGGATACAAAGAATGAAGTGATTTTTTCTTATACGTCATTTCAACTTTCTATACCTCAGAAGCAAATCTTTAAATTCCATGAAAATATAACTAACTGTGTACTGTCAGGCTCTGAATGTCTGTTTCTCATTTGGACATCTTCACCTTCTGAATGGTACTAAAATATGGTGCAGTTCTGTGTGAGTTTTAGTGAAAGATATTGACATATTTCAAATACTCTGGTATTCTACTATTGATTTGTGTTATGTGTGGTAACATGATATGACAAACTATATTACAGACYATGTTCAATGCATGTCATAATTTGTAAAATTAAATTGCACAATACATGGAGAAACACCCCTCATGTGAAACAAAGGATCTGTATCACAAACTAATTGCAGAAGGTAAAAAAATGACTGGAGCACTTGTACAGCAATTCAAATRCCATCTGGAAGTTTAAAATCATGCCTCTGTTGTAAGTGCCAGTAGATCGCGATGGTAACTACAGCATGATACTTAGCTATAAGATAGATGAAAACAATATTGCTCCCTCCCAGTCTTTTTCTTCARCATCAATTTTCTGGCCTCATTCTTGCCTCTACTGAGCTACTGTTCACCTTAGAGAACTTATCTTACATAACTTCTGCTTGAGTTMTGCTGCCCAAACCAAGCACAACATACAACTCTCATCTAGTGCCTTTCACCAGAAAAGGCTGCAGAGACATCTGCTACTGCAGCTTCTGTTTTGCTTTTCTCTGTTAGTCCTTGAGAGGGAAACTCTTAGTCAGTTTAGACACGTCATATGGTATGGATCAATACTGTGCCCAGAATCAGATGGTCAGGATAAGCACAGAAGTACAAGGTTAAACAAAAAAATTTAATAACAAGGTTACATTTTATCAGTTTCCCTCATGTTTCTTTAAACCGGCTAATTTCCACATTCCAAAAAACTATGAGCTGGAACAGTGGCAGAGATAAATAATGAGGGTACTGTAGAGCCACAGTGATTGGTTTCGAGGTGTAAATGTGTATTTGCAGATTTTTGAGAGCAGAATTCAGTTTCATTAATTATAAGAAAAATTAAAATAATATTTATATATCATATACCTAGCATACTCCTCATTTGCCTGCAGAAACATCAAGAGGTACAGATGATACACAGTGTTTTACTCAAACTTCTGTCTTCTTGAGGATCTTGAGGAATACAGTATTCCCACAGTTAGGAGCATGAAAAAAGACAAAAAATGTTTCATATGGGCTTAACTAATCTGAAAAAGCCAAGGTCTCATCTCCCTTCAAAACCAGCGTAAAGCATCTCAAGAGTGTGTGGGAGAGGAGAAATCCCTCAGTAATGTAGTTCTAAATCAGGGGATTCTGATAAGAAGTTCTAGTGTTATTAGTTATAATTTGACCTTAAACTTTTCTAGGATCACAGTAGCTGTACACAAACCACAAAGTTCTAGCTAAATGCTGCTATGTACCCTTTGATATCCTTTTGTGTCATKATTAATTTAATCTATTAATTAATTAAGCATTTCCATATTTATAATTGAGTGGTTATGCATGGGTAATTATCGCATTACTACTTAAGAACAACTAACTCCCTCATTGAAGATTTTTTGTCCTTTTTTTCCCCTTTCATATGCAGTGTCTGTATGTAGCATTATTCATCAAATAAAAATAGTAAGATAAATATTTATGTCCTAATGTTCCTTAATTTAAATGCCATTTTCTTTCATATGTTTAAATTTGCATTTACTGAAGGATGTTGAGTAGCCATTATTTCCTGATAAACAACACAGTAATACTCATGATTGATGACCAAATCCAACTTAATCCTTAATTGCTTTAAATTTTGCAGAAAAGGTTTGCAACCTTAGAAGTTAGCCAAGACAACCAAATTTATAAATTACATGGTATATCTAATTTTCTATCACAGCATTGCTTTTATCTTGTATTTCCAAGCCTGCATTTCTCTTTTCTAGGTTGAGATTCAAGTTTGGTGACACGGCTGCATCAGCGTATATCCGCCCTATTGCCAGGCAATTTTTCCCATCATCAATCTGCCTTCTGTGTTTGCTGCTACCCACAGTTGCATCCAGCTGTTTATATGGTGAACTGGGGAATTGATCCAGCTGTAAAGGAACTAAAACTTTTTTTTCACAGATAATTTAGGATAAATTAGTTCATCAATCCAATCCATTCTGTGGCTGTATAAACACTTGTGTCAGCACTGAGTGGGGGCTCCTGCAGCTGGAAAACCTGGGGAAAGAGGGTGGGCTTCTAAAGCTCAGAGCACAGTAGCTGCTGAAGTATCACAGCCACAATGTCCAGTATTTGCATTCAACTGCAGAATATCTGGAATCAATGGCTCCTTCTGATGAAGGCTAGTTTTCAAAATTATGCTCTATACAGACATTTTGCAARGACCCATTTTGTTAGCTTTATTTACTGCAAGCTTAAGACTTTTTTCTCCAAATGAGAAACTGGTAGCTGAAAATCTCACAGGCTCAAGAGGTACCTGCTTTTCTTACTTTGATTTATGAACCAACTTGTGCCCTGATCTTGCCTCTGGACCTGCTAGCTTGGGCTTCTGTGTCTGTCATTTAAATCAATACTTTCACGAGGGCCCAAAGTGCCATGACAGTAAACAAAAATAAGAAGAACTTTAAGCAAGACAAAGTTAAAGAAGAAAAAATACTGTTGTGCCTTCAGCATCTTTTTTATTTTAACCACTCAAAATATCTTCCCATACTTACTTCTCTTTAGAATATATTCTGTTGGAGCAGTTTATATTGAGTGTCATCATGCAGGACTTACAGGATGGTCAGGGTAGCAGACTCAGCCAGAATGGGTTTAGGAGGAGTAGGTTGTGTTTAACCAACSTGATCTCCTTTTGTGACCAGGCCACCCACCTGGTTGATGCAGGAAAGGCTGTGGGTGTTATCTATTTGGACTTCAGCAAGGCTTTTGACACTGTCTCCCACAGCACACTCCTGGAAAAGCTGGCAGCCTATGGCTTGGAGCACTTTTGGCTGAGTTCAGAACTGGCTGGAGGGCTGGGCCCAGAGAGTGGTGRGGAACAGTGCTGCATCCAGCTGGTGGCCAGTCACTAGGGGTGTCCCTCAGGGGTCTGTGCTGGGACCAGTTCTGTTCAATATTTTTATGGAATGGATGATGATGACATGGATGAGGGGGTGGAGTCTTTCATTCRTAAACTTGCAGATGACATTAAGCTGGGAGCATGTGTTGATCTGTTGCAGAGTAGGAGGGGTCTGCAGAGAGGGCTGGAATGTATGGACAGGCAGAGTCCAGTGGGATGAAGTCTAATAAGTTCAAGTGCCAAATCCTGCATTTTGGCTGCAATAACCCCCTGCAGTGTTATAGGCTGCAATAACACCCTGCAGGATGGTGTGGCTGGACAGTGTCCAGGCAGAAAGGGACCTGGGGGTAATGGTCAAGAGCTGACTGAACATGAGCCCGCAGTGTGCCCTGGTGGCCAAGAGGGCCAAGGGCATCCTGGCCTGTASCAGGAAYAGTGTGGCCAGCAGGAGCAGGGAGGCCATCCTTCCCCTGCACTCGGCACTGATGAGGCCACACCTTGAGAGCTGTGTCCAGTTCTTGGCCCTCAGTTTGGGAAGGACATTGAGAGGCTTGAGTGCATCCAGAGGAGGCAACGAGGCTGGTGAGGGGCTTGGAACACAAGCCCTGTTAGGAAYGACTGAGGGAGCTGGGATTATTTAGCCTGGAGAAAAGGAGACTTAAGGGTGACTTTATCWATCTCTACAACCTCCTGAGTTGTAGCTGAGGTGTACTCAGGTGGGGGTTGGTCTCTTTCTCCAGGCAGCAACTGAGGACACAGTCTTAAGCTGTGTCAAGGGAAATATAGGTTGGATATTAGAAAAAGTATTTTCAGACAGGGTGATAGAGTATTGTAATGGTTTGCCCATGGAGATGGTGGAGTCACCATCTCTGGATGTGTTAAAAAAAAAGGCTGGATGCGGCACTCCATGGTCTAGTTGAGGTGTTGGGGCATGRGTTGGACTCGATGGTCTTGAAGATCTCTTCCAACCTAGTGATTCTGTGTGATTTTATTGAAATTAATGATGATAATTTTAATGGTTGGTCTTTCTGTTATATCTTCTGTCAAAACAGCTGAATAGCATGTTTTAGATTTATGTGTCTGGAATAAAATTTTAGGAAATCCATTTGTTTTTTCCTTTCTAGCTTTGGAAGCAGTGTAAATGCAGTCCTGTGGATTCATCTTTTGCTGAGAAATATCTAGCTTGTAGCCTTTACTGCTCATTGTCTATATTGCCTATCAACAGTTCAATTTCATTATGCTGTTTTTGAGCAAAACTGAACAGCAGCTTGTCACAGTAATGCCTACTGTAAGCAGTAAGGGAACTGGGCTCAGCACTTCACTGTCTTTCTAATGCAGAATCAAAGCAATAGCTCTAGAAAGCTGAATTAGAGCTGGTTGTTGAAGCAGAACACATTTCCCATTCTCTCTACATTATTCCTGTAAATGATATTTTTTACAGGCAGTGCTCTCCGGAAGAAAAATAGTGTACTGTTCTTGTGTCTGGGGTACGTATTTGTAAAACTACTCAGGCAGAATGAGAAGTTGAATATTTCAGTATCTGTCTAGTTCTACTCCATGGATACAGGGGAAAAAAAAAAGCCCTACTGAATGAAAGGTGCTACATTTCTTTCATACGTACTAGTGCAGATTTCCCAGATAATCTTCTAACAGGAAGAAAAGGTGCAGMACTTGGCTTTGAAAGTACTTGCCCACCTGGCAATGGTGTATCAAAACTCCTTGTTTATTAACCCAAATGCTTTGCACTGCAGTTTTTTTTAAGAATCAGGGTGCATGACTTTGCTGAAAAATACTTCCCCTGCAGATATGCAGAGTGCAGTCTGAATAAATCAGCTAGAASGTCCCAGAAATATACAGCCTGCTCATTAATTGATATTTCAATAGCTACTTCTAAATTGCAGAGTAAGTTTTTCACACTAAGTAATGATAATAGTAAGACATCAGGCTTTCTTCCAAAAGCTGAACCAGAGAGCTAAGGGTAGAAAAGTTTTAAGTTATTGTAAAATCCAGATATATAGAATCAGGAGATATGACTTTTCTAATGCATTTTATATTAGATCCTTATTTTTGGATGTAGAAGAAAAATTGTGGGAGAATCCAAGGTCCTCTCTGATGCTAAGCAGAGTGTTAGAACTAWCATTTATATACAGGATAATTATTTAATGTAGAATTTTGTCTTAACAAAAACATTGTAGAGCTCTTTAATGTAGATAGCAACACAAACTTATTTAATATTTTCTCAGTGCACAGAGAAATGACATCTAACAGGGAGAGACTGTTAATAGTCTAGCTGATTACTGTCTTATGTCCAGATTTTAATATACCCTGATGTTGGTAGAACTTCTAACATGTCCTCAAAATACTGGCTGTTTTGTGAATAACTTGAGGACCAGTAATTTTTAACCTGAGTCTCTGGGGTTTTCTAACCATGGAGCTCTTTCAATTACTCTTTGTTGGCAGGGGAAATAAGATTGAGGAGAATTGGGGTGTTTCTGCCTTTTAAGCCCTGCCGGCTCTGTAGTCATACGACAGGGAGTGGTGTGTTTCCTCAGCACAGCAGGTTCCAGTGCAGAGGTCCCCAAGCTAACCAAAGAGATTTAAACTCCAGAGCTGGAAGACATATAAATGCATGGATGACTGTGATTGCTCTGAGCTAATAAGCCCTGCTAAAAGGCAAATCTGTTTAGCTGAGACATAGCACTGTGCTGATCCTGCCTGCTGTTTCAGAAAAATGTATGTTCAACACCCCAGTCCACTGTGCAGTTGTACCAAGCTGTTCAAGGGTCTCTAATGCAGTGCTCCACCAGGCTCTGAAGACTTATTTGTTACTGGAAATGTGCAAGATGAAGCCTGTTCTTTGAAAGGGTCATAGTCCTACCAACAGATCCTATCATGCTYTGTGTAAAAAGGGGAGTAACTGCCTCAGAAAATGAAAGAAAATGTCTGCCTGAGAAATAAGAGATGTGTTTTATGTTATTCACTCACTGAAGATTCAGGCAGCTACTTATAGGAATAGCTATGGTTAGCTGTAGATTCAGTTCTGTGAAAAGTTCCTTGARTAGTTCCTAAAGGGCAGACTTTGATTCAAATAAATAAATAAAGAMAGAAACATATTATCAGCAGTATCATTTTAAGTCCTCAATTTCTGAAAAAAATTKTTCCCCTTTAATAAAAACACACAAGATTTAAAAAAAAATCTGTCATTCTGTTATGTTTATTTTTTACTCTATATAGAAAGTCCCCATTTGGGGC
Source organism: Cardinalis cardinalis (assembly GCA_014549065.1). Lineage (NCBI taxonomy): Eukaryota > Metazoa > Chordata > Aves > Passeriformes > Cardinalidae > Cardinalis > Cardinalis cardinalis. The sequence continues at coordinate 2,078,461 of JACDOX010000001.1, forward strand.
TTGAGAGCTCTTGCCCTTGTCCTGTATATCTGTGTTCTAAATAGGTGTCAATGACACTGAATATTAGCATTCAACATTTTACAGGCATTACGATAAGGAATTCATTTTACCACTATTCAAAGACTACATGACACAAAATGAAGTTTATTATTTTATTATCATCATTATTATCACAATTATTATTATCATTGTGATTATTATTGCTCTAAGGTTTGACAACTGAGCTTCAACACCTGATATGTTTTCTTTGTGATTGCTTAGAGGACATTTTTTTCTACTACTYTCCACATTTCAAAACAATAAGTAATTTGGTATCTGTGTTTGAACTAATAATCATTCTATTCATCCTGTGATAAATGGTTTATGGAGATTGTCATGTCTTAGATTCAGTTTTGAGATATGTCTGACACCCAGTACATGTTGCAATCCATCTTCAAAAATCAATTGGGTTGGGACTCAACCTGCTCTGGGATAGTGTATGTTTACATTGTGGTGAACAGTAGTATGATTACATTAAGTTTCRTGTTTTTTACTCCCATCCTCACTCTAATTTCTTTCTACTCCATGGGAATAATTGGAAAAAACAAGCAGCAAAGGAAACAGATTTTTTTTTGGGGGGGAGCAACAAAATAAATATATGGRGTGTGTGTGTCTCAAGAAAACTAAAATATTACTCCATAGAAATGAATTCTTTTCTTGCAATATGACAGAATTTTGGAATATTTTATTATCCTACCACCTAGTTTAAGCATAAATAAAACAACTTCAAGAATTATGCCAAAGTGAAAAACAAATAAATCTAGTTTTACCTCTTAAAAGAATTTACTGTTTTCTGACAGTTTTGATCTGAACAACCTAATACTGGAGCATGGCTGTTACCTTTTTTAAGCATTCCTCCATTCTCGTTTCCCAGCACCTTATCAACCCAAATTAAACACTGTAGGGATGTAACATTTGAATTTCTATTTATGCATGCATTAGAGAGTAAAAGCAAATAAMTAAATAAATAAATAAATAAATATTTTTTTTAAACCACCAAAACTTCAGACATCCTCTTGACATAGATTTCCTTAGAGTTTACTGACTCAAAGTGCTGATATTACCATACTGAAGTGCATAAGTCAGCTCTGTGCAATATGTTTATATAGTAAGAATGAGGTTTATATGTGTGTATAAATATATATGCAGTCCATCTGGGTATCTAGACTTCATCCTTCTCCGAAATCGTGAAAGGTCACAAAGAGATAAGATTGGATGTAGGACCTATAATTCTGAGGAACTGGTTATAAGAACTGAAATCCAATAACTTAATTTAGATATATAAATGTCAAACTAAGTAGTAAAATATTCTTTTCTTTTCTTTCTATCCTCCAATCCTGTGGTTTTCATTAACATTTTTTGCCTTGCATGATTATTAGGTGCTTTGTCTGTATCTAGACTACAGTTTATAAAACAATTCCAAAATAATGATGACATCAACTTTGCCATATTCATTTAGGCACTTTATCAACCCAGAATCACCTTCTAACCTTGTAATATTGGTAATCACCCTATACTTAATTTAAACCTAATCTGATCTCTGAGTAGATTTACAGTGCAGTATTGGTAGCAATTCAGCAGAATTAATCTTGTSCTGTACTTGTCATTAAATACTTCATATTCTTTACAATTTCAAAGGTCAAATTTCAGCATTTCTGGAGTTTGGTTTGTGGTTTGTTTGGATTTTCTTAATTCAACTTTAGAAATTTTTTCCCTGTCTTGTTAGGCCATTTATAAGAAACATTTAGTTATTACAATTATATACTGGGTTTTTTTAAATATTTTTAATGGGTGAATGTTTATCATCTTAGGGAAAAGAGTGATTTTTTTTTAATGGCATAGTAGAGTTTTCCTTCACCTCCAGAATCTCCACTGCTCATTTACACTACATACCTGATAACTTTTCAACTTACCTGAAGGGTACTTCTGCTGAGTAGAGGCACTCCCAGGCAAAATCAATCTTCCTAATGGCTGAGAGAATTGCGCCACCTTAGTTGGTATTGCAGGTTATTTAGTATAAACATATGTGCTCCTATTAAGGGCCATCCACATTTAACTAAAATGAGTCACTTGTGTAAGAAGTTTTGTTTATAAATCTGAGAATAATTTCCCTAGTCTATTCCATATGTGCCATGTGGTATAAAATTGTACAAATGTCAGTGTGCAGCCTCACAATACATTTCTCTGAGAGCAAAATTATGCTGTATATTTCTCAGCAGAATTATAAATAAATAGAACAWGGAAAATAAAATAAGTTTGAGGTGAAAACTTCCACTACTTGTCTGTCAGTTAAAAATGTAAATATTTCTTCTGTAACAATAAGCCACACACATGGTGGTTATATTAATATACAGTTAATRCATATTACATTAATTATGTGCGCAGATATTTAACCTGTTGGTGGAAAGGATCCATTCCCCCYGGCTTTTATAGTTAACTAAATATATGAGACCACATGCACAAAACTCTATGTACCATGGATGTCTTTGAAAGAATATTCTTGCACAACACAGTGGGATGGAGTCAGCCAGGTTTTTCAACTTCGTTGGAGGTCCCCTCTTTCAAGCCAGAGTCACTTTCATCTGTAATAGTCAGACAGGAGATTTTTGCATTTCAGAAAATGTTCGGTCTATATTTTTGGTTGTCTTTTATGTGCTAAAATCTGTGGAAATTTCAGCCTTCCTGAACCTGCCTCARTATCTTATGGTGCTCAGTCTTAACCCAGCTACAACTGTGCCAGCACTACATGATGAGAAAAGGATCGAGAAGGAAGGAGGAGGGGGATGGAGGGATGATACAGGCATGAAAATCTGGGTTTCCCACATCTACTCACCTGCAGACCCCACAATGTCCTTTGTGACCTTGCTGCAGCAGCAGTGCCCCWGTGTGCCCATGCACACTCTGACTGCAGAATTTAGGGAGTGTCCTCAGCTACAATGCTGGCACACAAATCATTGTGCTGTCCCCATGCTTTATGAGCTGTCCCCTGACCTATTAGTGTGGAAGCCACTTCAGGACACTGCCTGACTCCTTGCATTAGCAGCACTGTAAGCACAGGTTTGCCAGCACCAGCTTTGTTAGCACAGGACTGGGGCTTTGGCAGCAGTGACTGTACAGTCTGGAAGGAGTTTTCCTCTTCCTTTTTGCTTTGATCATTTTCTTCTTGTATTTCTGGTGAAGGAGAGGAGATCCCCATTGCACGTGGGGGCTGTTTCTTGTTAAAATTTAACACATATGGGCTGTGCAGGATGTCCCAGCAGGAAGAGCCTGGGCTTGGACAGGTATCAACAGGGACTGTACGGTGGCTGCTATGAGTCTCAGTGGTATCTGGCATACAAACCACAGCATTTKTCTGTGAGGCTGGCTACCCAATATAGTGTTTTTGATTAGAATTGTCTGGCAAATTTGAATCTCTCAGTACTTGTGGTTACAAGTGCTGAAGTGTGATGTCAGATCACAGGCTCCAGATGAAAGCACTGCTTAGAAGCCAAACCACTGGGAGAGAAATTTCAAATATTATGGTCTCTGCTGAGGGGATCTTTAATGGGTTTCATAGAAAGGTTTTGGAGAAAAGAAAGCTCTAATTGTTTTGACAGCAAAGGCAGTGTAGAAAATGGAAACTTCTGGGCATGCACACTTTGTACTGGGGAGCTTTTAATGGCCTTGAAAGTTGGCCTGTTGTTAGATAAATCAGGGTCATGTACTAAAGGAAGACGAAATGTGAAGATGAACTATTGTAAACTTCACAAACCTGCTTCTTGGAATAAGTGTGGACTGCCCAGGAAAACTCCTGCAGCTCTCAATCCCAGCTTGAATGCACCCATGAAGTCTGTGAGCCTGCAGAGTCAGGAGGTTTGAGGGGAGCAGCTAAGACACTTTTGTTACACCATTAGGTAAACCTTCAAATCTRGACTCACTAATCCAATGAGAAAACTTGGCTTCTATGCACTGATATAACTACTACAAGAAAAAAGTGCAAGAAAATTCAGGGAAGTTCTTTATTTCTGGCATTACTGTTTAAATCTGATCATGTCCCACACAGACTATCTTATATGCTATCAGTTCTGCAAGTCCATACTATTCCTGTAATCCATACAAAACTTTATATGACAGTATTTGAAATCACTCTTGAAGGGTGAGTCAAATAAAGATGCTACATACCAGAATAAAGTTGTTAAATGCAGCTCTCAAGGTTATGAAATAACTGAAAAAATGAAATGTTTCAATTAGTGTTGTACTWTTTGTTGTAAACTGTATGATATAATTTTTACTTTGTCACACTATTTTTCTTCCCAAAATATGATTGCATCACTGTATAAAGAGGCTTTTATAACAGATTAATCAGAGTAATATATTCAAAGCATTTTTTCCCCACAGTTGGAAAATACTGTAAGGCCATGCTATAAAGCCCTGCTCAGTGAGTTTATTTAAAAGGGACTTAAGGTACCTCTTTTACTTGAGGTGGTGCAAAGAAGAACTTGAAAAAAAGTTCTGAGATGGTTACAGAACCAAACTGTAATGGCAAACTCTAAAAGATCAGGAATTTAGCAAAATGTAAAGCAAATGTTCAATCAAAACAAAGCATTTCACATAGCATTTGCATTAGCAAACTCAGCCCATCCAACCTTGAATTTCTCAGATTTCAAGAGGAAATTAGGAGAAGAAAAGGAGAGAAAGAGGAAAAAAAGAGATATAGGCACCACCCCTGGATCCAGCATTGTCTCAGCTGCCATAAAATCCAAGGAAAATAGGAACCGACCATGCGCATCTTTGTGCAATGGTTTTTATCTGCTCTGGTCTCCTGYGGCCTSAGCTTCCCTGCAGRTGRGGCTGCTGGTCATCKGGCCATCCTGGGGCTCCAGAGGTTGGTTGTGGGGRATTGCTTCAGGTTTGCCAGTGACTGAGAGCTGCTCTAGAGGCTCCAAAGGGGACAGGGCGTGGGCCAGAGCACCATCCCACTTTTACAGAACTTGCCTTGCCTCCTCACACACATACACATACTGTCTTTGGTTGTTTTGAGCCAGTAATAATTTCCTCCACTTGCTCACACACGCAATTAAAGACTGTCATAAAACATTTGTTGAAAAGGCAACTTCAATTATGACATTTCTTAACTTTCTATTATTAAATTAAAAGTTCCTAATGTACTCATAAAGTAGCTTTTTCTCTGCACTTCCCACTTTAGCTTTGCTTTTGTTTGGTTTATTATGTAATCATTATGTAATTAKGTAAAATTAATTTAGTTTGCCTAATTAGAATACATATAAGCCTATATCATCTTTAGAAATGGAGAATTTTCTGTTTAAATGTGCAATAATTAAGAGCAAATGGGACTGAGTATTTAAAATAGTGACAGCTCTGTATTTTAAAATGTTAGTATGCAGTTGTTTGGTTATAGAGAACAAGAAAGGAAAGCTGGAAAGGTGCCAATAAAAACATACTAAGAATTTTACTTTCATCTCAAAGATCAAAGAAACCCAGGATCTTCAGCAAGAATTCCGATTGAAAGAGATGAAATTATAATGCACATTGCAGATGATAAGCAAAGTAATTGTTTAGCAATTTGTGGGAAGGTGGAGAGCTTTTGTGAGAGAGCAAATGAACACATAACATGAAGCCCAGCCACATGTTTAGAGTCTGTCAGAGGTTATATCTTGAAATGYGGAAGGGTAACAGCCGCTGATATATGCTTCAACTGAAACCACATTCATATCAAAAATAAGGATGTACTGTTTCATTACTGGCACAACTGGGGACATCTAATCTTACAAATGTCTCCATAATTAGTACAGACTATAAAAACAAAGGAATAAAGAGCACAGTTTGTATAATGAGATAGACTGTTCGACCCTGACACTTGGCAAGAACTTACCCAAACATTTCCACTGTGTACTCTCTCAGAAATAATTAATGCATAATAGAATGACTTCTTTTTTAATGACACAGCTTGACCATTTCTAATATTTATTACACATCTTAGTCTAGAATGCCCATACATATAAGACAAGGTCAATTTTTGCATTTTCTCCCAGTTTGTCCCACATGAAACTGGAACAGGAAAATTTAATACAAGGGCCAGTAATCCTCTCTCCCCCAGAGCATTATAGCAATGATGGTGATAATAAAAAGATGTAAATCCATCCTAAAATGTCCAGGGGTTTAAGACAGGAAAGATTTCTAAAAGTGAGCCTTCTACACCTGTGCTGAAAAATGGAGGTTTAAAGTAAATCCAGGGCTCTACATCAGCAAATGTAAGTACTGTACTTCTATTGACTCGGAGAACTGCTCCTACTTATGCCAAAAGTTAATTTGTCTTCAAAGCACAGTTCAAAGGTTTGATCTCCCACTGTTGAATGAAGAAATGGAGTTTAAAGATTAAATTTATTTTCCCTTTACACTGATTTTTGTGTAGCTTAGTAATTCTGAAGGATTTGGGGTTTGTTCATAACAGCATGAGCTTTTTAACATTACAGAACTTAATAATATATCCCTAAAACTTCAGAGGCTAGATGAATGACTTAATTTTAATAGTGGCTACTGTCCTCACAGTAGGAATACACATATTATTTATAAACTGCTCTCACCAGATAGTAATTTTGTTTGTGGCTTGTTTTAAATGAACTGTTTAAAATTCTGTMATTAATTCGGTAAACATAGCAAAAATGACAGATGGTTATGATAAAGGAACTTAATGCCTTATGGAAGCAAGTCAAACCACAATCACTAACAGATGTTTTCTGCAAAGCCTGATTTTGTGTGTGTGTGTGCATATACACATTACATATATATATGTACATGGTAGAAATATGTATTTATATGTGTATATTTATGTACATGTCTATCTGTATGCATAAATGTTACTTGAACACTTTCCCCACATTTTTGCAGTAGCACTGTTCCTTAGTGCAGTAATGATCACATTTATTCCTGTAGTCATACAAAACACTTCTATCAAGGATAATTCCTTAAATTCTCATTAGTTTAGAAAGCATTTATAGATAGCATTTTGGTCACTCGCTCATGAGTTAGAATTATATGGTTTTCATTGTCAGGACAAAAAAAATCAATGCAATAGGTTGAAAAATTTTTTTTAATGTTATTTAAATTGGTTTCTGAAATGCAGTTACTAGAGGACAAGAGTGGAACTAGASTTAAAGAGCAGCCAGTTATTGTTACCTTACAGATAAAAACTAACATAGAGTCAGTGAAGTGACAGTATCAGGGGCAATCTTTGTTTTTCAGCATTATCAATTGAAGACCAAAGCACATACTTCATACCATACATAAATACATATTTTAAATCTAATAATCATAATATCAGAGCAAACTTGACAGGTAGAACACAGCTAAAGAGGGATTGAGCATTTCATGGCAATTTCTACTATACTGGATTTGTAATCTCCAGTGYTAGTAATCTTGCATTCAGACTTGTATTCTTACAAAGCCCTTCCCTTTAAGGGGGGGTGTCATGACAGAAGCAGTCCTTAGTAGATGCTTGGGACCACCTAAGCATGTCATGAACAAGCAATACAGATATTTAGGGACCAGTGATTTCATCACTTGGCAGTCTCCAAGAGGCTGAGAACATGATCTGGGTATGTGCTCTAGACAAGATGCAGATCCATATCTGTTTAATAGTGGCACATTTGCCAGGCCTTCTGYCCACACTCTGTTGGAAGGAAAGGGTTAAAACTGGAAGAKTTGGCAAAGAAGAGGGAATAGTTTTACTCAAAGTGACCTTGCAGCTGGGCATGCTAAAAGTATTGGTGCAGGAAAACTCCATTTGTTACACCTAATGTTGTCCATCCTCTGCCCGTTGTGGGAAGCAGAATTCCTGCGTAGAGGTACCACACTCTCACAGATATGCTTGAGCCTCCTGCTGGGAGAGAATGAGGGCATAAAAGCCCAGCCTTGTGATAAACTGCTTATGTRAAGCCTTTCATTGTATTGGGGCAGGCAGCAGCCCCTCCTACCCTGCTGTGCTCTAGGGTGAGCTGAGCCCAGCAGAGCCTGTGTCTCCACGTGTGTCTGTCCACAGGGATRATCCTAAAGAAGCCCGTGTTGTCATGTGTCTCTTTCTGCTAGGATGGACTAAGCCTACCAGAGCCCACGTGCCCATGTGTCTCTGTCTGCTGGGATGAGCTGGTCCTAACCGAGCCTATGTTGCCACTTGCCTCTGCCACCCATTGATATCAAGGAAATGAAATAAATTTGCACTTTGCATTTCAGCAGTGGCTTTGTGGTGGTGGCCCTGGATACCTGTATGTGCCAATTCACACACACACGCACACACACACACACACACACACACCTGCTTCTCTCTGCAGAAAAGAGTTGGAGTAAAATCTCAGTATGCTGCAAGAAGTTCCCTGTCTTAGAAGATCAGAATTCCAGAGGTATGTAGTGACTGGCTGTACTTTGCAGACACTAGGTGTTCTGAACTGATATGAKTTTGCCTGTGACTAGTCTCTTCCAGCACAGCCAGAGTTCACTACTACCTATAAAAATCTTTTTATTCACATACACTGGCACTGGATATCCATTTGTGATGTTGGAGAGAAGGGAACAGAAATGAATGATTTMATTTAAATTCTGACTCYTCTAAATCTGAAGATCTCATTTGAGCTACAGATAGAATAAAACCTCCTAGCTGTCAGAGAAAAATACAAGCAGGTGGGAAGTACTTAATCAAAAATCCTTCTGAGGACCACAACAACAAGTAAATAAAGAACTCTTTAAAAGTAATTGTGAAACATGTAAGTTAAAAATATTCATGTCTGAGTAAGGGTCTTCAGGTGTTTTAGATTACAGACATTTATTTAATTTATTTGTGTATCCCAGGAAAGTGCTCAGGGTTTACTTCAGACAGTAAAAAWTATTTTTAGCATCTTTATTTTCCTACAATACTGTTTTTATATGATTTCCCTGCTTTTCATAATTTCTGCAATGCATAGAGTAATCAAACCCTCAAGGAACTTAGGAGGGTTAAATATCTGTAAAGTTATTTGGTGTCCTAWGATAAGAAGCTCACTATTACAGAGACCTAGTGCATAAGAGAACATGGAAGTTATGAAGTTAATACTTTATTCAGGATCTACACATGCAATAACCTCATCTGTAGTAAACTTACAGGAGTTTTTTCCAACTTTAAAGTGAAATTTAATAACAATGCCAAAAACCAAAGGCTACAAAATCACAGAATTGCTGCTATRAATTAGCGGAAGAAGTAGAATGCTGAATAGTGAGAGCTCATTGTCTCTGAGCTTGCATAACCAGCTCATTCTGGCTCTTAGCTTAATCATTAGACCAAACATTATGCTGTTTTGTGATGTGGATCCTATCTGGATTTCTAGCTTAGTTTTTGTCATGCAAAAGATGCTGCAAGGCTTGAACTAATATCACTGAAATGAATAACTCATTTGAAAGTGAATGGAATAGARACTTGTCTTGGAAACACTTAAAGATTTCATAAGACTACATTAGAATACTGCACAAAGGGTTCTCCCAATTGTACTAGAGGTTTTACAAGCATGTAGGCTCTCCAGATGGAATCCATTAGACACAAGGAGATTTGAATCAGAGATATAATCATTCTTCTAGAGAGTTTCTGCAGTAAACAGACAATACTGACAAGAATAACAGTACCTCATATATGTGAATACCCATGAATAAATTTCACAGATATTCACTGATGAGACTAGATTAGAACTCAAGACCTACCTCCAAAAATGTTTGCAAATGCAGTTTTATAGCTTGTKATCATTGTGAAAACACATGTTGGGGTTCCATAATGTACTTTATAGAGRCTCAGGCACAATATAAAGAGCAAAAGCAAACAAAATCACATTTTAACATTGTACAGAAAAAAAAGTGGGACTAGCATCACAAAATAAGAAGCATTATCAATTTAAAAAGTTGCACTGGAAATTGCTAAACTGGTAATCTGCAAGTTGCTTCATGTAAATATTTAAACAAACTACTTCTAAAGTTACAGGAYAATGCTGACTTCTCTCTCACTTCAATATTCTCAGAGCATCTCATCTGCAGTACATACTACAAAGATATCCTAATTTCTCTTCTCTCAACCTGTAAGACCTCAGCACTGGGCTATGTGACAGATTACGCAGTAGGCCTGGAATCCTGGTGTCTTGACCCTCTCCAAGGATCTTTGGACTAAACCTTCCCAATAAAGAGCAGACCCCTGGCTGCAACCCCACAYTTCTCTTCCATTAAATGACCTGGCTTTCAGCTGGACCCAGTCAAATGGTGCCTGGCATTCAGAGCGACTGAGGAAGCAATATCTCAGTGCAGCAGAGGGAAGAAGTGAGAGCAGAACTTGGCAGGTGGGAAAAGGGAGAGTGGAGCTGGTGTACTGCTCCTACTCCTCCTGTTGGTGCTGCTATCAGTACTGCTACTATTACTGCTCCTACCAACATTAATCTGCATTTTCTGATCGCTTACTTGTATACAATATTTTTATCACATCAGGACAGTTATTGTGCTCTGAAATAACATACTTGATCAAGGCAATGGATTATTTTAAATTTGGTTAACATGTGTTTTGCTTTGATTAATAACTGTGCAAACTAAGCCTTACATAAAAATTTTAACTTTATAAATGGTGTCAATCCTCTGCTTATCTATCCTGATATGCTAATATAATACAGAAAAAGTTAATTAAATTTGATATGAAATTTGAATCTGYGCATTTTGGCTTTTGTTCACTTCAGAATCTTTTAATTCTTTAGATACATTAAGTCTAAAATTGACACAAAGTTTAAAAAATAACAATCAGAGCATATTACATTAAAAAAAAATTAAAAAGCAAAAATTTTCTTTGGAGGATTTGAAATCCCTTGCAATGCTTTTCTTCCTTTCTTCCTTTCTCATTTCTAAGAATGCTACAAGATGTAGTAAATGCCATAATGCTCTTTTCTTACAGGTTTTCAAAGTACCCTTTAGAATTTACCCTCCAGGACAGAAAATCCTCTCTTGTATAAAAAGAATTTTAGACCTCATGGATAGCAGTTTCTCTTTTCTGTTTCAATTGCTATCTAAATTTTAAATAAGTCTCTAAATTATAAAGCTCACRTTCTGGGTTTTTAGTTAAATAACTTTTAATAGAATTATTTTGGCTAAGATAAACTCATTTAATGCCTCCTGAAAATGCCTTCTGTTCCAAGGGTTTTGATACAAAAGTTGAGTCATTATCTATATAGCCCAGAAGGCTAGAATTAATTTTACTTTATCAATGACAAGTTGAGYAAACAGATGAGAGTTTATATTAAAAAACCTACATAAATAATAAGTATAATCACATACCTATTCTCACATATATATGTGTATATATAAAATAGGAATGCATAACAATGTGTATTTCTATGTAATGGAGGTTTTATCATAGTTTTCTGCTTTTTTAAATTTAATGACCAGCCAGTTGCGATGTTGTTGAATATCAGATTTCCAGGAAAAAGGAACTATAAACTTGGACGCTGGTAGCAGCACACTAGAGATTAATTAGGATTTGAAATTTTAGACATGAATGCAGCAGGTCTTTATTCAACAGAAGATGCCATTTCTAGAGCAATCCCTTTATCTTCAGCAGAAATATGAGGATGACRTAAACTCACATGGAGTGCTTATAGGGAAAAAGGATGTTCATTACAGTTATGGTTTGTACATCAGTGGCTGCTGATTCCCACCAGTGCTAAAARGCAATAGAGATGTCACAGTGACGTAGGTTGACCAAAGCTTCAAATCCTCAAAACAACCACACCATGTGCAAAATGCTGCAGCAGCAACTCTATGAGAGACCAAGAAAACACAAAAAAAAATATCTATGAAATGTTAATACAGTTTCATCAGCCTGGAAAAGGGAGACAATATTATTTTTGCTATTGTAATGTCCCTTCTACTGTGTATTCTCTCAATTGGTTCCTAGGCTTTTTCACAGTTTGTCTCTCACAGTACATAATCCTTCCTCAAGATACAGTGCTTACAGTACAATAACAAGGATTTTCTACATATTCCTCCAAGTTATTTTTCTTAGCATGTGATCGACTTTGAAAAACTGTTGTTGTTTTATAGCTGTTTTTGTCATATAAACTTCTGTATTTAGAAATAACTGCGTGCACWGCAGGGGAATTTGTTCCCTGGCTTGGTCTCTGATTAGATTCAACACTCAAGGCAGAGATTCTCCCTGGATGTTGCTGGGTGGCTGAGATTTCTGAAAGACGAGATTACCAGTTGTGATGATCTGTTCCAGAACAGGTAAATTGTGATGACAAAACAAACAAGACAGTGTTTATCTGAGCTTCCTGACACRGAAGCCCCTATAGATGGCAAACTGGAGCCAGAAAGCCATACTGGTAAGAAAAAAAGGAAACTATAATTGAATTTTTCTAGAAATAATTTTGTACTGCAATCAGGACATACTATTCCCTGTCAAGCAAGGAGATAAAAAAGGTTATGTAGAAATATATATAACTATATAACTAAATGTTTTGAACTCTACCATCACTGGTAGTTCAGTGTCCACAATATCAAGAATTTAGCTCTAATTAAAAACAAACAAACAAAAAACCACAAAACCCCCAAACAAACAAACAAAAACCAACCAACCAACCAACCAACCAACCAACCAACCAAAGAAATTGACCACAACAACAAGAAAAGAAACCAAACAAAACCAGACCCATTCCAACAAGGGCAACAAAAAACCACCAAGAAGAAAAATCCCACCATACCTCCTGGCCCCCAAGACCCCAAAACCAACCAAACAAAATCCCTAACATGAGAGTAACTTAAGCTTTTTCCTCTTGGTGTTGCAATCCACTTCTCCCTAAGCCAAACAATCTTAAATAGACAGAGAAACATTTCAGTCTAAAAAATAAAAAAATAAAAAATGTGTTGAAGCATTAGGGGTTGCAAGTCACCAAAATGCTAAGTRAAGCACAGAGTTTGGCAATCAAGGTCTCCTATTTTGAGAAATGTAAGGTGTACATTTCATGTAAAATACTGTGTGGCTTTTAAGAGCAAGCACATATGATTGTGTATTTACTTGTGTAATGGTTTTATCTTAAATTCCATTGCACTCACATTGTCGTGAACAACAATATTTTAAAGAGCCTCACTCCCTTCTGATCTTATTGCACAGTGTGCATGTTGTCAGTAGTTTCTCTTAACAGCAATAATAAAAAAATTCCTTCCTAATAAAATGCCAGGTAAATCTCTTAACCACTTACCCTCTCTCCAGAGCCTCTGATTAGAAGCATCCAGTTTTTTCAAGTTTGAGAAACATTACTTAGAACCAAACCCTAGATAATTTCTCTCATCCCAAGCCCACTATAAATCTGTGAATTCTCCTTAAATAATCTCTAATTATTTATTATCTATTAATTATTATCTAATTATGCAGACAAGGTGTGATTGATGCAAAATTTCAATTTCCACCCCCTTTTGGGAGTGTGGGTGGGTAAAGGGGTGGAAAGTGGAATCTTATAAGCATAGCAGTTGTGACTACTGCAATGTCAAGCTGAGAGCCTACATAGCTAACCATCAGCCCCAGTCCTGGCACTGGGCTGTGCACCCCTCAAGCATGCTGAGTGACTCTATCTTCCTTTTACCTTTGTGAGGTAGCTTAGATGCAAGCCAGAGCATCTAAAAAGATAAGACTGAACGCTACAGAAAGTCAAGKGAGATAGGTGGTTTCTGCCTGAGGGCAACTCAAAGTTGCCTGAACTGAAATGGTACTCACAATCTTCAGAGGATTAAAAGAGGAATGGTGCAAAATAAGATCTACTTCCCTATCAGAGATAGAAGCTTTGCTGTCTGCCTCTTTCAGCTGTCAAACGTCCATCCTATGCTAGATAACTTCTACACAACTAGTTCAGGTTTAACAAGGCAACAAGGCTCATCTTCTGTTGCAGAAAAACACACTGGCCATGGCCATCAATCTGGAACTCTGAGAGCAGAAAAAAAAAAACCATAGTTGAAAGACAGTTCAAGTTCTGCTCTTAACCACCCTTCTACTATTAATTGTGGAAGACAACAAGAGGCATTCATGATTTTATCCTCTGGATTCAGCTAGAAAGTTGCTGCTAAAAGGTGTCAGGATGAAATCARCTGCTGTTTTTCTTTTTTAAATTTTTTTTCCTGTTGTTTCTGAGAAGACACCTGTTGAGCAGTCGTGCTGGCTTGGTTCCATTTGCTTGCAGTTCCAGAGCTTCCTAAATGTAGCAGTAGTAGACACCCAAGAAATATTTAGCTCTAATATACAACAGAAAWTTTATATACATAAATGCTTTGTAAAGCACAAAAATATAAACCACAGATTTTCTGCATCAAAGCTTTTCCTCAATAAAAATATCTTTGCATTAGTCTTCAAATAGGAGCTTCACATTAAAAGTAGATTTGGTCCTTTGCATCCACACTGCTTAGAACACAAACAATGCCTCAATCSCAAAGCCTTTTGTGTCCTAAGTGAGAAATGACTATGGAGAATTTAGAGTATAAAGACACCTTTATTTTATCAATGGACTCTTTTGACAGGTATTGGTACAAATTGTTGTGTGGTTTGGGGTTTTCACCTTTCCTGAGTAATGACTGGCTGGTCTTCCCTTTTTGAAGTAATTTTTAAATAAAATAATAAATTGATAAAAGTGTAAAAAAATTTACATCATTCTAGCAATTCACTAGTGTGCTCATTTCTACTATTGTRTTTTGAGAGCAGCTGTTGGAAGAGACGAAATTATTCTGGCACAGAACTGCATTGCRGAATGAGACTCTTCTGACTATAACTATATGCCAGAGCAATCTTAAGGTCTTCTATTGAAAAACAGTTGGCAAAATATAGACAGACAATATTTTTTTGTTTAAATTTAATGGAAATTTAATGTTTCCCTACTTGCTTCCTCTATTAAGATCTTTAAAAAAGTTAATTTTAAATAATCTGTAATTTTTACAGTTTTCTGTTTCTAAGACYGAACACACAAAAATATCTATTTAAATGTAGATCAACTATTTTTTCCCTTTTTTCCCCCCACCACCCTCAAAAATGCAGATAATAGATATGCAAGTGGGATGTCTATTATATGTTCAGTAATAGGACRCTGGTTCTTTGTCACTTCCTGACTTTTTGTTGAGCCTTGTGATTATTTTTTAAAAAAGCTGTACAGATGTCATTAAAGCCTGCTGCTGAAAAAGAGTGCATCAAAATTTTACTAGGTTTATTTATTTTAATATGTTACTTTTATACCTAGTCTGAACCTCACTAACCATGCTGTATTCTTGATTTTGAAAGTATACAAACRTTTTTTGGGATTAGCTCTTGAACATTTTTGCATTTGATGTGCTCTTTTTTTAGACCAAATGTGTTTTCATCAGGTGTCATACTTTTTTTTAACAAAACTCTCTTCCAGTTTTGGTGACTGGTAACTTAACATAGACGAAAAAATTTGTAAAATACAACACAATTTTTTTTTTCACATGCAATATTCTTCTAGGCAAACTAAAAGGCTTGTCTGACTCTATACCAAAAAAATGGAGGGCTGTAGAGTACATGGTTCATTGCTTRTTTCTTGCATCCATGGATCAGACATACTGCAAAAGTTATGATATATTAAAGCCTTCTAATTGCAATTTACTATGAGTCAACGTTAGCTGTTGTCTTGGGCAAAATGGCACTGACTTACGTAATCAAAAACGTACTACAGTGTATTATGTACTTATTCAGATGCAATAATTGGGGCACATTAATGCAGTGTGCATTTTAGATTTTGTGGGAAAGRTTATTTGAGGCAGCAAATCTGAAAAGTATGTTTCTTTTTCTTAGTGCTCCTGGAACATTGCATTTTATCAAATTAGTTTAATAAAACTAATACAATCATAAAACTCATGCTCACTCTATTCTTTGTCTGTGACTTGAAGAACTAGTGGCAGATGCAAGGACTCCTTCAACTCCTCTTAAGATAGACCAATAGTTTTAGATAAAAGAGCTTTGATAATTCCCCAAAAGTGGCAAATAAGCTGTGGATCTTCCAGGAAACCTAGTTTCGACTACCTCAAATTTCCCTGCAAATAAGAATGAAAATAACTTGATCAATGGCMCTGAGAGGGACAGAGAACTTACAATAACTGTTAGAAACATTATATCAGACCTATAAAGGCACTAAATTTCAACAGATCTCTTTTGAGAATACTCATACTTCTGAATATTGTTTATTTCAACTCCTGTTTTTATGCATCCTGGAAAATCTGCATATCACCTCTATGCCATGGAGGTAGTCCCATGACATATGGCATCCCATCTCATGCTCTTTCCTTTCAATTGCTACTCAGTCACYGAGTAAATTTCATTACAGTGAGAACCATTTTCTTATAGATGTGCTCATTTTTTAATATATGTCTTGGCACAATAATCATCTTCAAATTCAAAACCAAGTAATATGCCATTGCATGATTCACTGGCTAACAGATGCGCTACCCACACCTACATCATATAAGGTACTCCTGCAAATTTGGCAACTACTGCTAGATTTCTTGGCCTAATTCCCATCCAAAGACAAGACACACTTGAGACCCTTAATTTTCTTTAAAAATAGACCATAAAGTTCCTAAGAAGTAAAATACAGACTCATTGTGAGCATTAACAGGAGTGTTGAATCTCATTTATATGAGAAATAGAATCTCAAAGAAGCTGACTGTACAAAATATGACATTTTAATTTCCTTCTTGAGCTTCAGTACTCGCTTTTATGATAGTCATTTTTTTAGTAGRAGCACAAAACTTTAGCTTCAGAAGCTTTTTATTTTTTTTAATCACATGTTTGTTCATTTGGCTGTTTAAAAATGAATCCATTTTTCATTTGTTTTGGAGGTCTAGAACTCTTCTATTTAAAAACATTTAGGAATGTATAGAAAATTGAATTAGTGGACMCTACCTACTTTATTTTAGTACCACCCTGCCAATGTCTTAGTATCTAGAAGCATGAGATATCCCCGAGAAGACATGGTTTACATGATCAATCTTTTCTTATCAACAGGCAGTAGCACCTTAGGAACGACAACGTAGAGTTGTCATTGGCAGTTCTGCAAAATCACCATCTCAATGTTCAATGGTAGCCAAAATAACCACCCAAACGTTGGACAGCCTCAAGAAGATTACTAACAGCAACAGAAGAAGCATCTTCTACATCTTGAGTACTGGGTCCTGTTCTTATGTCTGTATTTCATGAAGGCTATAACAATGTTAGTGACTGCAYAGAGAAAATGAGATAAAATTGACCAAAGGGATGGAGCACACACCCATGAATGGCAAAAATGTTGGTCAGCATGAGTTTGGAGAGTGTGAATGCCATCAAAATGCAAAAAATCACAAAAGCAGTACATGAGAAGAGTGCAAAATTAATGTTCACAGAATGCTGCTATCATAGCAGGTAGTCACRGAAACTAGTAGGAATTTGTTTTAAATAATAACCAGCATCTTTGTAAGGTGTGATTTTGGGGGGAAAACCGAAGAAAGCATGTGAGGACAAAATAGGATGCTATTAAAAGCCAATCAAATGAAGAAAAAAATTCTGTGAATATTTTTAATGTCTGGGAGGCATGTGAAAACTGCAGAGCTTTAAGAATTTCAGAGATTCAGAGATAACTGATGACAGAAATGGCATGCACATAGTTAAATCTACTTCAAGACAAAGGAACAAGCTGAATGACAAACTGAGGATCTATTCAGGCCTATTATTCTATTATTCCCTATGTAMGGAATTAATCTAACACAGACCTTACGAGTACTTCATTTGGGATCTTTCATTTCAGTTGCACACAGAGAAATTATTTAGTAAATATTGGCCATCAACAACCATGGCAAAACTTTGTCACTTACCCAGTGTCAGAGAAATGGTATATTTTGAATCAGTAAATGAACATTAGGGTTACATAAGCCCATTTAATTCAATAAATTATTATGAATAATTTCCATTAAATAAGTAGGACCTTACTGTGTCTAATATCTCACCAAATCTGAAGATTCAGCTGAAGTAACCAGGTAGGTGTTTTCTGAAGGTCCAGCAGAGACAGGTTTGAATATCTTTTTATTTTTCAAAGAACTAGTGAAACTTCCAMGGCCATAAGGTGTATAGTCTGACATTAAAAGATTAAGACATATCAGTTTTTTTCTATAAATGTGAGAAAACGAGATATAGTATCCCTTAGATTAGTTATAGGAAAATAAACTAAAGTTACATGAAATTCAATTATTTGACACTCTTGTATTTTATATGCATGTGGATGCAACAGAATAGCTTTTCTTCTGTTGTTTTTTTTTTCAAAGATTTTTTTTTCTGCATGAGAAAATGCATCATATACCTGTAACAGCCAGGCCCCAAGTTTCTCTATGAAAGCTGAAATAATTTGTTGACCATGTTTTACTCCGTACATTCTTAACAGTACATTTCACAAATTCTTTTCAAGTATTTCAGCAATGCTAAAATATTGTCTGAATTTGCTGTAGAATGGCAGTGATTGTTTAATATTTTGTTCAAAAATCCATCTGATTACTGGAATATTCAGGAATGAGCAGAGGCAGAGAGCATTATTGCATGGAATAGCAGCGCAGTTACCACAAATTRTATTCTTGTTCTAAGTATGTGACAACAGGAAAAAATGAGAGATTTCTTTCATATGATGAATACTATGAAATAGTATATTTGAATATTAGTTTACTGCTGACATTTGTAATAATAAGCAATCAGCTACACAATAGAAAAAAAATGCAAACACAGATTTTCTAAACAATATACACTCAATCTATATTTTCTAGGTTTCTGTAATGGGTATAAATGAATATTGAATGGTTCCAAGGTTTTCTCAGACAGAAGAGTGCATAGGAAGAACTTTAGCAAGTTCAGAAGTAGGTAGAAAAGAAACAGATTTTTCACGGTATGAAAAAGTTTGCTCTAATTTTGCAAGCACGTCAATAGCCCTCCTGAAATCACACAYGAGACTACTCACACATGTAAAGCTACTTGTAAGTGTAAATATTTGTTCAAAGAGACAGGGAATTGCTGTAGGTAAGTGTTCTTCATGTAAACAAGCCTGATAAGAAATGTCTGTGCTGAGAATCTTCTGCAAATAGCAAAGAGACTTAGGATGTCTCCACTGCCAATATCAGTAAACCTCTTTTAGCCTTTTCAGTGCTGAAGGATCTACAAAAAGACAATATTGTGATAGTTCCTTTAACGAAATAGAGGCCACTGCTTATTYCCCCAAATCAGAACTTTGTTGCCACTGTTGCCACTTTTTTTTCTCTTTTTTTTTTCCTTTGGACTTCTTTTAGTAGTCTAATCAAGATAAGATTCTAGTTCGCAGTAAAATGTTGATGCTTCCAGAAATTGCTTCTTCATGCCTAAATATGTTGCAGTGTAGTGATAGTCTCACCATGCCTCTTAACCTTTTCTTTTTTTAAGCTTTCTGACACATGCAGCAACACGTGCAAATTCATGAATGATTTTCTCTATGCCATCCTTTCAGTTGGCAAATTCATTTAAGAATCACACAGTAGGRCAAAATGTTGTTCTGTGTACTAAGAGTGTTTTTTTCTCGCCACTGAGAAAATAGGAACTTGCATCTGTCTAGGTTATTCTGCATTATTTTTATCAGCATATATCAAAGGGTTCTTATCAAAACTGAATCTTTACTTCACTATCATTCAAATCAATGAGGATAAAAACATTTGGGTTTTGAAGCTGTCAGATCTCATAAACTAGTTTTCTCTCTGGAGAGCCACATGGAAAAATTCCAAGACMAAATATGCCTCTTTTTAATTAGGTTAGGTCCCAGATATTATATTTCTATCATATTTTGTCAGAATGCTGCCTTCTGTGCCTGAATTTGTCACAAAAAAATAACTTTTTTATAGAAAGGATTGTCAGTAGGGACTGCTTTAGCTGCAAAATGAAGAATGGCCTTAGCCAGTCCCCTTGAGAAAGAATAATGTACTCTCCGAGAGGCCACTTGCTCTTCCAAGAAGGCTTCATAATTTGAATGAGATGTTTCCATCTCTTAGAATTTCTGGATATAAATAATCTTAAAGAAAAGTGTGATGTACCTTCCTTTTGAATATTTCAAAGGCAAGAATGCTAAGAAAATATTAAAACTGAATAGCTGCTTTAGTGACTTGTTGAAGTTATACGACAGAATTAGAGTTAGTTATAAAAGAAAGAGGTATCAATAATTCTTCAGGGTCTTGCTTAGTACTTTTGAAATATGGTTATGCTTCTGTTCATAAGACCATAAGAAAGATCCAGCTGGATCTGCCCTATAATCCTTCTCCCTGAGGGGACTTATCTAAGGTAGAGAAAATTTAGGATAAGCCTACATGATATTTTCCATCATGTTCTCACAGTCTCCAGAAATTTCACCTTAAGTATCTTGCTGTGTCACATATGGCAGTATTTGGTAATTCTCAATAGATTCTCTGCCATGTATTTGTCCAGTTTCCTCTCTGAGCCACATTTTTTTAACATCTGTAGTATCTTTTTGTGTAGGGTTCCATAGATCTGATATGTGTTGAGTACATATTTCAATGTTCATAATGGAATACAGAGATGAAATATTAACTGTCTCTCAGAACATCTAAACAACAAAAGGAAAATAAAAGAGGTTTTTTAATATCTTTACAGATCTCTGAACAAGCAGCAGTATCATAGCACCTGTAGCATCCTGTTTAAGGAATTTTATTTTGCCTGTCTTCCAGTCAGGAAATTTAACAAATGCTTCTGCAACTATACCTGAATTTATAATCTTAAGCAAAAAAGTAATATCTTCTTCACTAGTCCTTTACTGGTACGAGACTCCTTTGGAAACCCTCAAGGCTTTTATATAAAGCATTGCATATTGAAAGTTTACTTGAGTCAAATTGATTCCTTACTTTGTATTTCCTATTTGTATATGAATATATAGTAATTACAGAAATGTCCATGTTATTAAAATCAACCAGTTGGGCACAGAGAAATAAATCCATAGAAAAATTGGACTAAGTTGACTAAGCACAAAGAGTCAGAAGAGATTTGAAATCATCCTGTCTCAATTTAGTATCATATGGAAAACTGATAAAATCAAACACGAGCATCATCGAGTCCAAATCTTGTTCCAGTACTGATACTGAAGGAATTTCATAAATTCTTGCTGTACATGCTGTGGCATATCAACATGCTATWTTAGAATTTTTATCCATGTGTGTCTGTGCGTGTGTATCTGGTTAAGTAAGCAAGGGTTTGGCAAAAACAGACAAGTTAGCTGTTGAGTAACTGCTCAGAGATAACTAGGTACTCTTGAAAGTCTTCCRGTTGTATTTACAAATTTTTGGCCCAAAGACACCATTGCAGCCTGCATCTTGAGCATTGGAGGCTATGGAACTGCTCAAGTTATTCTTAGAGAAAAGAAAGTGAAATAACATTTGAAAGGAAATTTAAAGAAATTCAGAAGGTTTCCCCCTTCAGCTTAAAAGCTCACATTACAGAGAGTCCACACAGACCTTTGCAAATGATTTCAAACAATACTATGTTTTCAGTCAGACCAACACTTTTTCTAATCCTAAATTTGTTCAGCATTTACTTATATTTTTTGTCTTGTTATTTCTTTGCCTGAAAAAATGTCAGAACATTTCACACACAAATATTGTGYTGAATTAAGACTGGGAGTAGAGGGAAATAACTGGGTTTTTTTGTTTAAGAAGATGAAGGATTTTTCTAAAAATACAACCACATTAGTATTATGTAGAAAGGTGTTAGAGACTTTAAACATGGTACTTTTGTGATTGTGATTATAATGTTCAAAAGTAAGACAAAGAAACATTTATTTATCTTCTTCATAAGTATTTATATCCTTATCATACAGCATAAGGCAGACTATCTCACAATGGTACACTGTGTGCATTCATTCTACTCCCAGGTGAAGCAAGTTCCTCTGGGAACAGGAACCTTCTTCCCTAACTTCAGGGTAAGGAGTTCTGATTAAACACAGCTTCAAAAAATATTTTTTCTGAACCTGAAGTAAATAGGGGTTTGCTTATCTGAGTTATCTCATTTGCTTATCTGAGTTATCTCTTTATTGAAGATTTCAGATAAGAGCATAAAAATCAGCTGTAGAGGTGAAAAAACCTTGATCACTCTTGGAGAAAGATTAAGATATAAAAGTTTAACTAAGATTGATTTTGGACTTTGGTGGTCTTTGAGTTAATTAATTAAAAGCAGAAACAGATCAAAGATACATATTAATATTAATACCTAATCAGAAAGAACTTACTTCAGTCATCATACAAGGGTGAACTGGAGAGACCTTTTCTAAAACATGTGACTTGGCCTTCAGGCCCTTCTACAGCACTTCTGCCATCGTTGCTGGCTGAGAGAAGGAGTGCCTTTCAAGCTCTTTTAGAACATCAGCAGCATTTATGTGCTATTATTACTTCATGCCCTGCTTTTGCAGTGATCCCCTTCTTCATTAGAATGATCTGCAGTATTGAACCTCTACCAGCTACACAGTGATAATAGCCTCAGCTTGGAGTGGCATGAAAATAGATGACCTCTAGTATCAGTGATTACAATGAACACATGCATGGTTTGAAATTACTCCCATCATATTTCACGTCCTATTATATACATTGAAATTGGAACAGGTTCAGGACGGCAATGTTTATGTAATCAAACTCAGTGAATAGGAATAGAGTGCAGAATTGAATTCAGGAAATGTTGGCAGGCATCCTCAAACCTCACCTATCTTTGTGTGTCCTTTGTCCTTAGAGACATACGAGATTGGAYGCCTGTTGTTCGCTGTGGAAAGTATTTATCTGCACAGCTGACGATAAGCCGTAATTTTCATGGCTAAGACAATCTGAACCACAACATTATTTTGCATATCGTTGTCAAAAACTAYATATTATTTTCTCTCCTAAGAATTCCATTTGTTTCTGTAGTGAAGGTCTGGTTGTATCAAATTTTTTTCAGTAAATTATTTTATTTAAAATTTAGATTAATTGGATTTTACTGTAAATTTAATTTCAAATCTACTTATAATTATGCAATAGTTGTAGATTTTTAGGTTCACAGTAGSTGTTCTACAGTAAATCAGAGAAATRAGATGCAATTGTTTTATGGATTYATATTGTTTTCTTTATGCCACCATTTTAGCAATAGACGTTAGATAGTTTAATCAAGGAAAGCATAAATAAGAAAGACTGAGAAGTTCAGCTTGAGGTATTTTCAAAGGATGCTTCCTTGGTGAGAGATTTGAGGGAATAAGGATATAAAGAAATGTCATGAGTACCTGGAACACAGGAAGATCTAAGGGACAGAAAAATCTCTACCTAAATGTAGGTTATTTAGAGAATTGGGCACTTGCTGCATAAAGGTGAGGGATTGCCAAAGAAGGGGGCTGTAACTTAGAAAATGGGGCCCTCTGTTTACTCTGCCCAAAAGTCTTTGCCCCTTGTTCATCCTTTCACTGTCTCATTGCTCAGTGACGAGCAGAGCTGAAGAAAATCAGCATTTTTTAGTCACAGTGTACAGGTTATATGCTTTCTTAAAAGATGKTTTTTTTGAGAAATGKTGCTCATTTCATCTGAAGAACACARTTTTAAAACCTGYCAYGTYCAAGYATTTGAATTAATTTTTTCTCAGCTTGACAAAGAAATGCTGWTTGATGCTTCATAAACATACCCAGTACAAGCCACTTTTCAAAAGAAGTTACTTCCTTGTCGGGCTTTCGTATGTGTCCCTAGAGGTCAAAGTCATTCTGTGCGTCTATGTCTSTGCCTGTGTTTGTGTGTGTGTKTRWWYAMYMAMWAAAAAAWAAATTAAAARGGCAGCTGCCATCTTTATAATATCAGCCTTAGTGCTATCCTTTGAAATAAAACCTGTGCTTTTTGAATACAGCTTATTTTGTGCACTAAGATCCATAGAAACATATCTGAGCTAAAAAAAACATCCTAGACATGTGTAGTGGCCATAAACACTCCTTTGTTATCAGTGTCTATGTGTTCACCCTTCCTTGTATGAAGTATGAATTAATCCTCTCCTCTCTTGTCAGATTACTGAGGGCTTCTCACCTCTTCTGACCTACAAGGTCTATTRGGTCACCTTTTGAAACAATAATGAATCTTTTTAAGTAACAACCCACCTTCCTTCGAAAATCACATCTGGTGTCTGATGCTAGGTGGCATTCYAGTCTCTCTGTGATTTCCACAAAGGATTCTGCTATCATGTCAGTTCAAGCTGGTATAACTATGCTAACATTAATGGATTTGCTCCTGGTTTATGCTTGAGTAAGTAAAAATAGACATAGATCCAATTTATTTAAAAGACAAGTAAAACAGAGAGCAGTTTGTACTATTGTTTTTACCAAATGCTAATTTGAGCGGCCAAACCAGGATTATTTCATTAATATATGGCAATTTTAGACCAATGTAACTAACTTGACTCTAAAGTTATCTCCTTCCTTAGAAGTGACTCAATGAACCAAAGAATCAAATCTCAAGTTTATAGTTCAGATTTTTTAAGTATACTCAGAAATTTAACAGGAGAAGACGAATAACCATTTTAAAATAACATTTAAAAATAACATAACTGTATTTAAAACTGTGGAACTTTTTCTGTTAAACTAAGTATAACAGATTCCATAGAAGGGTTTTGCATTTTCTATTAGACACGTGTGAACACTTAAAGTATACAGAAGGATTGTTTTTTAAATTCTATACTAAAGGTTTTTTGGTATCAGAACAAATGTCATTGTAATTCACATAGACAGAATTTCTCCAGAGCTTTCTTTCAGAGAGTACCTCTTATTAGAGCAAAACACAAACTGTTTTGTTCATCCAGATCTTAGAAATTGCCAATAAGGATTTTTTCACTAATAATGTGATGCTTGCTATGAAGTTTGTTATRAAGTTTGGGTTTGATTCAAGATTATTAAAGGAAATGAAAATACCTCCAACATAAGGGGTACATGAGGAGAAACGAAAGAGTAACAAAATAGACTCAATTTTCTTCTGTTAACTGATACAGAGATAGAGCTGGAGATAACCACAGCAACAGCAAAAACTTGTCAGAACTATTCCTTGAATTCTCTGTACCTGTGTATGAAAATCCCCAGACTGCTTTAAGATTTCAAATCAGGCAAGGCCAGTGAAGGTTAGAGATTTCTGGGAAAATATCTCTGTGTGGTGTACTGGCATTAAGAAGCTATCTAACAAAGACAAGCTGATGCTGCATGTTCCAATTACTAAGAGCTGTTATAAGGACTGTTTGCAAAGCTCTTAGATTTCTTGATAAATAAGAGACACACAGTGGCATGCTTTATTGTTATGGTTAATGACAGCGATTTCTTGGTATGGTAGCCAGGGAGATATGAAGACAAACTGAACTCTATACAATAACTGTATTTTTTTCCTTGTGCTAGCATTTTGATCTATTCYAGATATTTTATAGACAGAATCAAATGAAAGAGCTTCTGAATTATCCTTATCTTTCAACCAAGGTGCAGCTTCCAAAATGATGGGTATTTCTTATTGCAAGAGTCAGCATGGTTTAAGGAAAATTTCTTTACTGCTTGGATATTTAACTCTCAAATATAGTCGCTCAAATCATATTCTGGTATGAAAATTTCCTCAACTGTCAGGAAAAGCACASAGAATTTCTGCCTACTGCCTAAATAAAACAAATTTTTTGTTTCTGGAATCAGTGATGTTTGGGTCAGTTCAAAATAATCWGATCTGATCTCAGTCCTGTTTAGGCCAAGTTCGAATGCCCTGATTTCCGTATATCATCCAGAAGTGACATCTGCCCAGCAATGGCTGTTAAACAGAGCACTGAAAACCTTACCAGAAAATGAATGTCAGTGTAAAGATTTCTCCTCCTGCACTAGTTGATTTTTCTTTTTCTTTAGCTGTTCCTTATTCTTCCAGATGCTTTGTTCCTGTCTCTGCATTCAGTGCCCTGAATGCTGTTTGGACTTGTTCAGCTATGTGTTTGTTATTGCCTTTTGACTTCTGAAGCAATTCTATTAAGATGGACAGTATGGAAATAAATAAAATAAGATCCTAGAAGGCTAYATCCAAAAATCCTCTTATGGATTATGGACTCTTATTTCCTAAACACAATAGCTGAGATTCTATATTGTGTGTTGCTAAAAAAAAATTCCACGTCACAGCCTTGGGGAACAAAAGAAAGCCACAATGATGTTAAGCTTGTCTTACTATTTTCTCTGGGTTAGATATTGGTCATGCTAGATTTCAAAAAGCCTCAGGAGACAAGCAGTCTTTCTGTCTGTCTGGCCAGATGTGGTACYACAGAGAACCTTTGCTGCCCCACATATCCTAGTCCTGTGTTCTCACTCTCAGCAGGCTTTTAACATCAAGTTTGTAAAAGTATTACTTTTTTTCTGAGCTAAAATTTTTCTGGGCCTTTGCAAATAAACCTCAAAAATTAGAGAATACATAGACCATGCAGACATTCTGTGTGACAAAAAAGAGGAACATGGGATAAAAATTTTACTTAATTTTTTAAAGAAATGGCTATTTGTTAGTACAGGTTTTTTTATATATATATATATAATCTTTAGTTCCTCTGTTCTCAATATATTTAGGATCTAGAGACATTTAAGAGTTCCTTGATTTTATTTTTTTGGCACAGTCCTYCTGCACAGACTGATTTGATTCAGCAAAACGAAACTATTGGCCCACCCAACAGATAAACGCTTAAACAAATAAATAGACCTTATAATATAATTTGAAGGAAGCAGATGTAGTCAAACTTCAGAAAAGCAGAAAACAGTGATGAATGTTCTTCTGAGACATTATAAAATTCCAGCTGAAATAAATAAATATGGAAACTGTCAGCCTGAGAAACCCAATTTATTCTATATATCTATCTGTAGAAAAAAAGCTTTTAAAGAAACAAAAAGTTWGACCATAAATGGCAAAAAATTCTACCAACTTCTAATTTGTAATGAATTCCCTTCCCAGTTGAATGTGTATATATTGTGTACCAGTMATTAAAAAAAGGTAGGAAAGAAGACAGTTAAAACTGGTGGACAACAGTTGACTAAATAACTCCCATCATTAAACTCAAAAAATATAAAATTAACAGAAGTAAAATATCATTACATTTCAAAAATTTATTGAGCTTCATATCTGTTTGTATGTATTCAAAGGCCCAATTTTGTCCTGAAAACACTGAAACTGATTAATCAAGTTCAGCTTCAAGAAAGCTATGATATTTCTTTGATCACCTAGGAAAGACTTGATCAGAACCAGAATACTGTGATTTTTTTTTATTGGTTAGAGGATGTTTTACAGATAATTGACTTACTGAGCATCTGTCATTATTTACTCTGCCAATAGAGAAAAACTGATAAAAACAGTTTAAAAGAGTTCCCAACTACACGCAGTTATGATAGAATTAGGGTCTTTTGTACACCATTTAGCTACTTATTGCTTTCTTTCCAAAATAGAAATTCTGGAAAGTTGACAAACCTAAAATAAGGAATTTTCCCTTCTCATTTTACATGGTTAATTCCTTTTGGGCAGAGATGTTAGCTRCCTGCCTAAAGTTTATTAAGCCTTATTCCCCAGATAATTTTTGGCTGATATGCCTTACTTCTTCAACGCAGATGTTAGCYCAGTTTAAGGGATCCTTTAAACATCCAAAGTATACAGATATTTATAGTGTGAAACTAATGCAAGCCAGCAAAATATACCAGTTTTTCTGCACCAACATTGAATTGTAAAAAAGAGCTGTTTATTTATATTTTCTGAATATTTGGAGACTCTGCCCGTATGTACAGGATCATACAGTTAGGAACTTAGACAATGAAGATCCTACCATGGGGAATGTAAAACCTTGACAAGTAAATATCATTATTATGTATTTTTGAAAGCTAAAAGTATTCAAATTTCTTTTCCATTACATTGTATTCCTCCTTTTTTATTTTTTATTTGATCTCCAAGCCTATTGACAATGAATGCAAGAAGTAATAGTCTCTTTCTTTTACAATTAAGTTTCTGTTAGTAGTGCCTCCTCTATTCTTTTTTTGCCACAGGCAAGTTATTTATTTTTACAGTACTTGTGCATTTCATTATTTATTGTGAAATTAAAAACCAAGGACATGAACTCATGATGCTCTACTTCACCCTCAAAATTATATTCTTGACTCTTTTGCTGCCAGTGACTTTGAGAAATGTATCATTAATTTTATTTGTTATTTTTTACTATTCACTTCTCAAATACATGTGATGTCCTTTGCGGTCCTATTTAACAAGTGAAAAAACAAATCTCAAACCTCTTTTCTCCTGTTTCTTCCTCTGGACCTCTTCTGTAATCTCATAATTGCTTCTTCCCTGTATAGCTAATGTGCTAAACTGCAAAGTCACAGAAATGGGCAAACTATGCCAGTAGCTATGTTTCCAACAAATCAGATGAAAGCTGCTGTGTTCATACCCAACACCCTGATGACTCAGAAATGAAGTGTTTACTTCAAACAATGTTCTTCAAGAATCTTTTCCATATTASATCCTGAAAGAATTTAATTTCAGATGTGTCATGCTTTTAACTCCTTAAAAAGAGCCTTTCAGGACACTTTTCTCACTCCTTTAGAAGAAAATATATTTTC
Organism: Cardinalis cardinalis; assembly: GCA_014549065.1. NCBI lineage: Eukaryota > Metazoa > Chordata > Aves > Passeriformes > Cardinalidae > Cardinalis > Cardinalis cardinalis. Next base: position 2,107,161 of record JACDOX010000001.1, read on the forward strand.
CATAGAAGAAGAGTAGGGAATAAGTTTGTTTCTCTCACACACTGGATAAACACACACTCAGAAATTTTTATTCCTGAGTCTGAGTTTTTCACACTTCAGAATGTCAATAATGTGAATGCTACAAGTGTTTCTTGCTTTATATTGCCAGTGATACCTACTTTGTATYTTGGAATAATAAGGGATATGAGGCATCTGGTCTTCTTTAGATCATGAATGCACAATTAATCAAAATACAAAATAACAGCACAGGATAGGAAGCATAATCTCTAGTTTGAATGTTTTTCTTTAAGAAAATGATGTTAAGTGCTAATTATGGCACATCTGCTCATACTCTATGGTGCTAGCTTGAGTAAGAAGTCCAAAGAAAATAAAAAAGTAGTGGAATTACATACTACTGCTGTATACTATCACTGAGTAAGATAGCATAATCTGGTCCTAATGTTTTTAAAATATTTGTCTTGCTAAAGGGTAAACATTTATCAAACTACCTTATTACTCCAGCTCTTTTGACCTGAGATTTATATCTTGTACATGCCAATTATTCCATTTCATTTTATCCTCAGTGGAAATTCTGCTGGTTTATAAATTATTATATATATTACTGAAAATCCATCTGAGCAGAACTGTTTTATAATTCAAACACCCTGCATGGCAGGTGTGATATTTAATAAACTTTCTTGGATTCTATGATAATGATCTATGCTTTTACCCTGAATCTGAAAAAAGAATAAAAACACATTTTCAAACTACGAGACATCTTTTATCGTTGCTATAAATACCCTGTTGTCTTTGTGTTAAGGAAATGGTGCCCAGCTTCAAAGCACCTCAAAATGTTTGATCCCCTAAATAAATAAATAAGACTTTTCTATTTGTCACCACATAAATGTCACACACCCCAGACCCTCTTTTCACTTACATGGCTCTAGCAGACAGTATACCTAATATTTATTTATATTATAACCACACAACGCATAAAATACATGAAACCTTCACACTAATCTTGCTTCCTGTAGGAAGAAAGGAGATGTACAGCATGTGGAGTTAAAATAATAAGCATAATAAAGTCTACATTTCAGAAGATTATTCAGAAGTTTCAGTTTATTAACATTAATTCATACAGAGAAAAAAGTCTTAGCATGAGTTGGGACAAACTGGAAAGGAGATGAGTTTCTAGCATAGAGACAGTTAGTTGCATTTTAAAAAAGTAATTTAACTCAGTACTCAGTAGTGTAGACACAGTATAAGCAATCAGTTCCTAAACAAAAACAAAAAAAGAAAAAACAAAAAAAACCCRCCCAAAACCAAACAAAAAACAAACAGAATAGAGAAGCTCCTGACCTAGAGCAATATACAGACTGCATGTCAAAATATTCACCCTCAAATTTTAAGTCATTCTTGCTACTTTAACTGCCTTTTTGCTCACAGTGTACCTTTGATGTTACAGATACCTACTGTAACATAAACACAACATTAAATATAATAACAACAATAAAAGGATGGAGTGTGTTCCTGTGGGAGCGTAAAAACCACGTAGCAACATGTTCAGAAAGGTCACAGTGAAAAAGCATTTGGAGATGTGTGCAAGCTAGGGAAGTATCAGTGAATGTGTTGATGATGGAAATACCTAAAAATATTGTTAAGATTGTTAAGCAGGTAGATATGTTGAAAACACAGGAAGGTTGAAACTACGCCTGCTTCATCATAACCAAAGTTCCCCCCTTTTCTGGATTTTAATAGCATTTAATTATATTTCCACTAGATCAAATAAGAGATGGGATTTTTAAAATGTCAAATTCTATCGTGTTATAGACCACTTGGAGCCATTAAGGTCTATATGAGTTCAATAATACCCATTCTGAAACTCAGCAAATAAATATTTATAAATGATAAAGAAACATTGCTCCTTGGAGCCTATCAATAATTCATATTTTAGAAGTCCTTAAATATGTGATAAACCATAATGGCTCCAATGGAACAGTCAACTCTCATAAACTTCTAGGAGGAATTATTTTTTTCTTATTTCATGTAAGTCTCCATTACAATTCTATAGCAGAGGAACCATGCATTAAAATAACTCTGTAAAAGTGATACTATATATGTGCTTGGTTTATAGTGATACTCTTTGTGGCTTGGGATAAGTTTCTATTTGTGGTAGGCACTATGGTTTTTTTATGCTTTTTATGCAGTATTACAAATACAAAGTGCTTAGCAATTCCCTTTATTCCTAATAATAATTATTCTTTGTTGCCTTGCAGCTGCATTGAAGAGGTCCCCAGTGCATTAAATACCATAGAAAATGTTGAAAAACTTAACACACATGCAAAAGTTTTGTTGTTTAAACTGAACAATAAAAACCCAATGAGCTGCCTGGCATTGTAACATTAAATGGGCATAAAATGCTTAGACAAAGCTATCTTAATCCTGTACAAAAACAATTATGTATGCTAATTTCACTTCTCCCTGAARTAGTTATACCTGGGCAAAGTCTACTTGTGGACAGGATTGAGAGGTGTTTCCCATGCTGTTTACAATTTTGCCAAGTAAGACAAACATAAGGTAAAGCCAAGAAAATGAGAGACTCATGAGGAGGTGAAATGACTTTCACATATTAACACAGCAGGTTAATAATGACAGCCATGAATCTTTAATAACCAGGKAAAATATGCGAGATCCTTGCTGCCATGTATGCATCATCCCCCTCTTACACTGTTCACTTAACAACATGCAGTGAATTAATGATCTTCAGCCTTTAACTCTGCATTTTCCTTCTATACTAATGATTTAAGCTGACTTAATGAAGCATGATACTGTGATACTTCCTTTGCAACTATAACCAGTGTCACTAGAGAATAACTCAGGTGAGGAGACCTCCTCGWGAAGAAGATCAGGGCAGCAGCAGCACTGAATCATAACTAGAGGGAAAAATGTTTTTATTATGAAGCATTGCCTGAAGTTCATGTCTGATTCTCTTTAGAAAGCTTCTAGTAGAATGAGACATTTCAAGATATCTCTATGTGGCAGATGTAGTTGCTATTAGATTTTTATTTTATTTAGAAATTACTAAAACAATGAAGTAAAATCTGAACTGTTGAATATACTCAGTGTAGAAGAGGATTAAAGCAATTCTCCAAATTTACTTTAGGAGCAGACTTGTATTTTGCCAACTTTGGGAAGTTCTTCCATATTTTAACCAATATTAACAAATTTTACTTTAGATAGTCCCATAGTGAAGGGAAGGCATACACATATACTGAAGGARAAGCTTAAAGGAAGGATGTTTGCTTAAAGGAAGGATGAAATCTGTTCAGAGGGCTCAACAGGTCAGTAAACTGGTGACAGAGCATTTTGCATGTACTTCGAAATTCGTCAAGGCTTCTCTTCCACATCTGCCAGTGTGCCTGCAGGAGGAAGCGCCAGAGAAGCACTTGAAGCACTTAATTTTTTTTCCTACCAAAGAGGTAATTTTTCTGAAATAGCAATCAGCTCAGCCACAGGAACTTACAGCCCTCAGAGCACCATTGGTCCTTATTTTTTCTAACCACCTCTCCCAATACCTCCATACCTGTGCCCCCTGCAYATAAGCCCCACAGTACCTCAGCCCTGAGCTCACAGACTCAGCAGAACTAAGACATGGGCAAGTGGGGACCAGCAGCAACCCAGGCTGCTGCTTTCCTGCCTGCTGGTCCCTGGGCTAGCAGTGGGTTCTGTTAGAGCCAGAAACCCTGCCCTGCTGCTCCTGTTCATGTGCCAGAGGGTGCTGCTGGTTTTGGATGCAGCATCAGCCCTGTTTGTCCTGTGGTCACCCTTGGTTCTAGCTTGTCTTCCCTCAAAAAGCTCAACCCTGACTGGTGCCAGCCAACCTTACCYGCCTGTAGACTTGTTCTACAAGAAGGGGAAGGAAAGAAGCAGAATATTGAGGGTACTACTGACGTTCCAAGTGTTAGTAGTGCTACTAATACYCAAGATTAGAAAGAGGAAAACCAGGAGCTACATTTTTTGCTGTCCTTTGAGCCTTGCTCCAGGTCACTCCACTTCATCTGCCTTACAATAAGCTACATGCAGGTACCAGTCATTGTATATTGAGAACATTGCATATTGACAATTTTACTCTCTTTCACTGGCTTTTAGAGTAGCAAGAGCCAATATTAAGAGTTTCCTTAATATTTCCTGGTTTTAAGGATCTCTGTTGACTTTACTTAGCCTTCCCTTAGGCTCACAATCATAACAAATGCTATTGGAATAAGATCCCAGTCTTACCGGGTGGAACATGCCTGGGCTCATCTGGCCCTTGCTGCTTGACCAGAGGCGGCAACTGTGGTGTTTTCACCCCAGAGACACCCCTGGCTAGCTGTGTGTTGCAGCTAGGCACTTGTTCCAAGTCCAGGCAAGCAAGAATTCAGTTTTTACCTCTGATGGAAAGACTTTAGGCGAGGTGAAGAGGAAAAGGAGATGGATTCTGCTGGAGGGTTAATCCAGTTTTATTCCAGAGTCAAAGATCTCCAAATCTTGGTAACAGCTCCAACAGAATCCTAGCCACATGGTCTCAGTGCCCTTTTAAGCCAAGGGGAAAGGGGGAGGGAAAGGGATAGGTGTGCCACCAACCAGGAGGGGAGTCTCAGGGGACAATGACACCTAGACAGGCCAATGACCCCAGGGCTGAGAAGCATCTTTTGAACTCCACCAGTCAGATGATGGCCTTGCTGGCCTACTGAGATTGACAGACAGCACTTAGCAAGGGGGCAAGGGGAGGGGAAGGGAGAAGGTATTGCAGCACCTGGGAAAGGGCTGGGATAGCTAAAACAGGRAATTGCATCATACTGTAGCAAAATGCTGCTCCTAAAAACAAATAAAATTTATTGCGTTCCGTGGGGTTTTCAAGGCATTTCTAGCTCCTAAAGATACAAATAAGAGTTTTAATACACAGCTTTTGAAGAGATCTGGCTATTTCTATGTAGCACTAATAGTTCATTGATCTGGCTAGCTAATAATTCAACATCATTGTGCATGTCATATGCATGTTATAAAATTATAAAATTAATTAAGCCAGCATGAGTTTCACAGAAAAATTGTATTGTAAATTTCCTTGATCTTTTATGTTCTGTTTACAGCGTTACAGCCTTCAAACAGAACATTTTGAACTTAAGAAAGTAATTTGCACTAGATATATGAAAACTTAATTGGTGGTACAATTTGCCAGCCTAAAAATACTACAATGTTGCTGATCACAGAATGTTTCTAACAGTCTAACTCCAGAAGAATCAGGTTTCTGGTTTTGGAAGTAATTCAAGAAAGAGGAAAAATGAATAAAGTATAAGGGTATGAGTCTTCTTTGAAAGCCAAGTCTGCATGTAGACAGAGTAAACATCTTTTCTAACAAAATAAAATCTTGATAAAATTAAGTTGMACTGSCATATACTAGCATTACAGCTACATATTCTTAAAATCAATCTGTCCTGAAATGTTACTACCACGCAGCAATAAAACATCCAGATATATCTATACTTTTTTTTCACAGAGTTTTAACAGAGTATTATTATATATATAATAAAAATTATTCTAAATTGAAGTTTATGCCATTCAGCAACGAAGAAACAATAAAAAAATAAAGTTAATCAGAGACTTTAGTTTTACTACTGGTTGCTGCAACAAAATAATCCCCGTTCTCTCATGTGCAGTGTAAGTGAGACTACTTGAGACATACCTTACGCTGATTTTCTGTGTTTGAACTAATATATATAGATTCTAACTAACATATATATAGCAGTATATCCAGAAGGAGAAAGAAAAGAAAAGAAAAAGAAGCTTACTTACTATCTGACCACTTTTTAGTAGTTCTGGGAAAGCAGCTGGGTAATTGTACTAAACTTCTTTGTATGCCACTATATGTCTGGATTATACATGACAATTCTTTAAAGATAAATTATTCAATTAAGATCATAGGTTTTGCTCAATATTACATTGTAAGTCAAAATTTCAGAGATCCCTAACACACTGGCTGTACACARCATCGTTACTTCTCAGAGAAGTTAAACTTGAGTGCTCACACTGTAGTGTTTTTCTCTGATGTATTTAGACAACCTGTGGTTTTTTCTTAAACTGTACTTCAACAGATAACCCTCCTGAGTTTTTTGCTTCTCATTTACTGGTTCTCCTGCAACAGCTGTCAGTGTACTAATAAAGTATCTCTACTGATGCTGAACAACTGTGAATATCAGTGTAAAATATGGTTGCTCCACCCCATCTTTTATTTATCTGCTCTCAGAATTGTTTGAGCATGAAGGCAGAATAGTCTCTGAAGATTGCTCCTGTTTTTCTATTTCAGAGGACAGGGCTACCACGCTGGATGCTTCTCATGTACTGGCAAAAAGCTGCATGAAATACTTACTCTTTCTCAGTCTGTAGTGCTCCTATCTGGATGACATTTAAATTGAAAGCACTGTTAATCTGAATTATTCCTCTTTATAYTTCAGCTTCAGGGACAGCACAAAGCACAGAGCTTAATATAAAACTCCCAGACCCCTTGACTAGAGTTATCTACTTATCTGCCCCGTAAGTTTGACCTCTATAACTGGCTGCTGCAGTTAATGGGGATGACTTACAAAAATTACATGTTCTTTGTACGTCTCATGGATGAGCCTGGTGTGAAAAGGACTCAATTTCTACGCACTGTTATTCTTCACAGTCTAGGATTCCTTGGTGCAATTTTTTAATATATCTTTTTCATATTCTTTTAATAATTTTATTGACATCTTATATTGAAAAGTGCAAAGCCAGTAAGAAAACTTTCTTCTGAAATGCRCACACAGAGAGCAGTACTGAAAAGGTTAACATTCCCAGTTAAAGCAATTAAATGTTTTATTTATATTTTGGGGATTAAGCAAGCAATTCAGGCATTGTAACRAATCAAGCTGACAAGTCCTATTCACATAAATGACAATGTGCAGACAAAAATTAGATTAATTTCCAAAATAACAATAATTYCTTTACCCAGAATGCCACGTTTATGGAAAGTCTTCAGAGCATTGCTTCCAATTATTTTCAACTCTGAAAGAAATTATTACGGAACAACCTTTTCTTTATAAAATTACTTTATTTAGGTGACTCATTGCAGCTTTTCATTCTTTGTATAAATGGACCTTCTTTATTATGTAGACACAGAAGGGATGAAATTGCAAAACAAAAGCAAGACAAAGGGGAAAGAAATAGCTTCGTTTTTATGTAGACACACATCTATGAAAACTTTACTAAATTAATGTAGCTGCAGGGTTCATAATAACCTGTGTGCACTTAGCCTTGCCAGATGATGCATAGGTTATTTCCCTGGAATTAAGCAGTCATGCGTATTTACCTCGCAGTAATATCTTCTGACAGACACATCCGCATATATAGAAATGCACTAACAATCATGCATGAAAAGGTATGAAAATTAATTAAACTAGAGTTTTTCAATAAGAAGAAAAGAAATTGAAGAAAATTATTGTGTTATACAGCAGGTAAATGTGGTCAGCACAGAAAAAGTCAGGAAAGAGCAAGGCAAGATCCAGCTTTTTCCTCATAAACAGCCCTTTAGTGGTTGGTTGTTTATTCAGTTTTTAATAGGTTAGGTTGTTGGTACTGTGTTACCAGCTGATGATGATCACACTGAAAATTAAAAGAGTCAGTTTTGTATCATTGATATTTAATTGCTGCAGGGTTACGTCAGCTTCACTTTTAGATCTGGCCCCTGCTGTCCAGAGCCTTTTAAACATTAGGTTACTACAATGCATAATTTATCACTACAGATTAAAGTTAGTCATGCATAGAAGACAAAAGACCAAGCAGGGTGCTTGTCTAGGGGGATCTATGCTGAATATTCATACTTGCTAGTCATTGTCTCGCTAGTCCTAAATCAGAGACCTGATTATCTAAGAGCTTCTCTGTCACCTACCAGGATACATGCTGCCAGCAGAATATGCTTTGTAAGTGCTCCTGGTTCTATATGACTTGATTGTATTCAGAAGCAATCCAGGAGCAGGGCCAAAGCCATTTGTGTATAAGGATTTTTCAGAGACAGGTGTGCTACTTTTTAGGAGACAACTGTTAGTGAAAATACTGGGGTTTRTGTCACTCACTGGCTGACTAACCTGAGCTGATTTGTTCATCCTGAATGTTTGGGTTTTTTTAAGCCTGCTGAATATAGAATACCGTTGAAAGATTAAGTAGGAGAGCCTAGAGCTTTATGTACAATTTTTATTTTCATAACGCAAATCTAACTAAATAAAGAACAAAACCTGGAATGAATAGTGAGAGCATCATTTGCCTTTGTCATCTTCCTGCAGTCTATGTTTTTTCTTYACTTGCTCTCATATAAATTCTTACCAAGTTTGATAAGCTTAGCTGAAAGAAAGGAAAATCCTCCCCATAAACTATCACATGGAAACAACTCTCAGATGCTATTCTAAATGCTTCGCCCTCTGCGTAAATGTTTTTCATGTTTTTTCCTAAAGAAAAACTGATAGAAGACCTTTTTTTCCCTACTTATTTTAACAAATATGTGGCTTCTTCTTCATTATAACAATACAGGAATAGTAATTATCCACTTGCTTATTGTGTTGGCCATTTTCTCAGAATAAGATATCCTGAGTGAACAGTACTCTTTCTCCCTCTACTTTCTCTTTCCAGAGACTTCTATGCCCTCTCTGTGATTAATTCCTATGTGATAGCACTTTCATTTTAGTTAATGTTCTCATATTGTGCAGATAGCTTTTTGCATTTCTGTTACTTTTCAAGAGCACAGAACCTTTGCTAAATGATTCATAAAATAGGGCATCATTCCACATTCTTTATCATAAGACTTCTTTATCATATCAATGTGAATGTAGTGAGACTGTATAAGCAAGAAAAAGAAAGACTGTACTRAGAAGGCTTCAATGTAATTTCTAAAGCACCTGACCATATGCCACAGGAAAAGTATGTCCTTCATCCCCATAAAGCCAAAGGGCAAAAGAAGACCACACAGCTGACAACAGTTTAAAAAAGTACCTTGCAAAAAATGGCAACTGCAGTTGTTGAGGTATATTACTAAAAGTGACAGATTTTGGATCTGCTCTTTTTTGCAAGTCCCCTGTGAGTCACACTACCATCATTTCTTTATCTGTAGGAGACAAACTCTGTCCCTTCTGTGAATTATGTCAGCAATCTTCCATCAGACATATGCAATATTGCTAGGTGACACCTTGCAGCAGGTGTTCACTTCTTCCATATGGTGCTTCACACATTTACTTGAACTATCATATCTGAAGCATATTGAATTTGTTCAGCCTACAGAAGTTATCCAGCTAGATGGATGACTTTCTTTTAAGTATGCACATTCATCTTGGCTTGACAAGTGTCCATTTGACACTGAGTGAAAATTCTTTTCCTGAGAAAGCTCCAGAATAGCGTATTACCTGTACCATAATTGTGCTGCCAGAACTTTACAAGAAATGTTTGTAGATTCCCAAGGCAAATTACTTTTAGCTGGATGTGTCAAAGTATAAAGTACCTCTTCTGAATTGGATAAGTGAGCACAATTTATGAGCAATAGACAAGTCCACACCTCCTTTTAAGCTTTCATTTCATTAATGAGAGTCTTGGGTCTGTTTTACTGGCTGCTTCATTTAGTAGTGGAGTGATGCTACCTAAAATGGACTCCAATTAAAACTTGAATTTTTTATTTTTGTAGAACACTTCCTATTGACAAGCAATGTAATCATTCTCTCTTCTCTTGTTCAGCACAATGCTACCTGCAACAATGAATCTTTAACTACTCTTGTATCTGCTGAAATAATCTAGTCATGACATGTGGTTTACATTTGGCATCCTGATTTAATTGAGGCTGCAAATTCCTAGACAGTTTAGTAAGAATACTTACTGACTTCAACAAAACAGGGAAGGATGACACGGYTCCTGTGAAGTGGAATTCAAAATAACCAGGCAACACCAGCACTTGTAATTTAACTGTGTGAAAGTGAGATATGTTTTCCTTTGTTTGTTTGGTGTGGTTTTTAAGCCGATGCCATAAGAGCAAAAATAATGACCAAAAAAAAATCATCTTGGTCAATCTATGTTAAGATGGTACATATGAAAAGGCTTATATACATACAGAAGAAAAGGTGTCAATCTCCCATTTATACAGTGCTTAAAATCTTCTAGACTATTTCCTGATATTTTTCTACACTGAACAGATTCTTGGCAGTAGCCCCAAAATTAATGAAGTATGCATTCTTCTACAAATTCTCTTCCAAAATTATGTTTTTCTAGAGCAGATTTCACTCCAAAAGCTGGTGTCGTTTGATACACAAAGTGAAGTGAAAACACCCACAGAAAATAACATTTTGTTTATGATAACTTAAGTGGGAGAGAGGAGGACTCAACTGTTTAGGTCATGAAAAAATGAGGGTTATTATCTGTGTAATTAATCAGAYTTAGGGCAATTGCTCACAAAGCATATTAGCCCTGGATTCATTGTCTAGTGCCATATAGGTGATGAACTTATGAACAGATATTTCTCTTGTGTTTGCTTTGACTTCAGCAGAAATCAGATTCATAAACAAGGCAATCATGCAGTAACTGGATCTTTCACCCAAAGGCACTGCTATTCAAAAAATTAATGTTCCGTTTTTTCAGGACTTTTGGCCTGCTTGAAGAGACTGGCATTTGTGTGAATCACTGCAGGCATTTTCCTACCTAATTTGTCCCACTAATGGGCTAAAAGGAGTCTGTGAACACTGTCAGAAGAACCCATATACATTCCATTTGCATAGTCTGATCCTAGCAAACTGTCAGAAGCCAGTGTTTGTGTAGGGCTAGATCAAAATTCCACATAAATMATTTTCTTGTCCCTCATGGTGAAAAAAAAAAAAATATTTTTTGCTTCATCATTATGTCATTCAGCCACACGGTATCTCTGAGATCTTTCTGCAAGTACTTTCTTTTAGATCAACTCCAAATATTTCACTCTTGTTGTAAGCTTTGTTTGACAGTTCATCCCTTGACTGACCACTTCTGAATATCTTTATCTGTCCTAGTACAGAACATTTTCRCAGAATCGCAGAATGGTTGAGGCTGGAAAAGACCTCTCAAGTTCATCTTGCCCAACCTCCCTGYTCAAGCAGGGCTGTTTAGAGCTAGGGAGAAGACTCTGGAATCCACCTTAAGTTCCAGAGTGTCTAATGATGGAAACTCTGGAATCTCCAAGAGTTTCTACCAGTGCTCAGTCATCCAGTAAAAAACTGTTCTCTGATGTTCAGATGGAACCTCCTGTGTTTCAGTCTGTGTCCAGTGTTACTGTGCACCCCTAAAAGAGTCTGGCTYTGTTCTTTTTGCACCCTGCCTTCAGGTATYTATATACTTTGACAATGTTTCTCTGAGCCTTCTGTTCTCCAGACTGAATAGCCCCAGCTCTCTCAGCTTTTCCTCATGAATAAGACAGTTCAGTCTTCTGTGGTCCTTCATTACACTTTATCCAGTATGTCCATGACTCTCTTGTACTAAGGACTGGACACTGCACCCCGGGTATGGCCTCAACAGCATTGAGTAGAGGGAAAGGATCACCCCCCTTGACTTGCTCACAGGACTACTTCTAATGCAGCACAGAATACCTTTTTCAGCCACAAGAGCACATTGCTGACCCATGTTCAACCTGGTGGCTACCAGGACCCTGAGGTCCTACTCTGCCAAGCTTCTTTCCAAATGGGTAGCTCCCAGCAAGTATTGGAACATGTTGTTCTATTCTGGGCACTATTCTGAGTAGAGCATAACTTTGCTCTACTCCCTGTTGAACTTAATAAGGTTCCTGTTGACTTATTTCTCCAGCCTTTTGAAGTCCCTCTGGATGGCAGCAAGGCCCTCTGGCATATCAGCTACTAATCCTATTTTTCATGGCAAATTTTGGAGGTCACATTCTGCCTAGTTCACTAATGAAGATGTTAAACTGGGCTGGATCCAGTATTGACCCCTGGGGTACAGTGTTAAGTCACTCGCCTCCAACTAGATTTTTTGCTGCTGATCACYACCCTCTGTGCCTGGCCTTTCAGCCAGTTTTCAGTCCATGTCACTGTTTGCTCATCCAGACTGTACATCAACAGCTTCACTCTGTAGATCTTATGAGGGCTTACTGGTGGACAATGTCCACGGCTCTCTGTTACGGCGGGTCATTTGTCCGGTGCAGGGAAAAACTTCACACGCTCAATAYGAGTGTTCAGAAAGCTTCCGTTTATTCATTTTCGAGCACCAGACTTTATACACAACAYGTAATAAGCTCATACATATTSTAAAGCTAAGCAGTCTATTGGTTATATTCTAGATATCAGCTTCTTCATTCTRAAGGAGTTACATCTGCTTTTTCTCACATTTCTCTGTCTACTTGTTATTGTACCACAGCTATGCTCAAGGACACAATGTTTTGCAGGTGCAAAAACTCAGATTAGCTGGGTTTGGTACTTTCCCAGCCTTTGGCCCTAACAAGCGAATGTCTATGTGACCCCTGTCATGTTAGCTATTCCTCAACAGCTCTCTTCTCATACCATGCCACTCATTTCCTCTYAGACATGTTAGTTCAGCATGACTTCTGCTTGGTGGAGCAATGCTGASTACTCCTGATGGTTTTCTTGCTGCTCACATACCTGAAGAATTGCATCCAGAATTTGCTGCTCCATYGCTTTTCCAGGAACCATGATGCTAGTAAAGATTGAAGCAAAGAAAGTATTACAGTACTTCCTMCATTTCTACTTTCTGCGCAACCAGGTCCCCTATCTTCAGCAATGGGCCCACATTTTTCCTATTTCCCCTTTTGTTGCTTATGTACTTAGAGAAGCCYTTCTTCTAGTCTTTGATATGCCTGCCAAGATTTGAATTTCATATGAAATCGAATTTCGATTCCATTTGAAATTTAGTTTTCATAACTTCATCCCTGGATGCTTCTATATTCTTCCCAGGTTACCTGTCCTTGCTTCCATCCTATGTAGGCTTTCTTTTTGTGTTTGAGTTTGWCTGGGGAGTTCCTTGTTCRTTCATGCAGGCTTCCTAGCAGTTTTAACTGATACTGTATTCCTTGGGATGGAGCTCTCCTGAGTTCGGAGGAGGTGTTATTTGAATATTAACCAGCTTTCTTGGGCTCTCCTTCCCTCCAGGGCCTTATCCCCTGGGTATCTTCCAATCAGAACTTTGAAGAGACCATTTTCTCTCCTGACATCCAGGGCTGTAAAGCTTGCTTTTCACTCTCATCTCTGTCCCCAGTATCCTGAACTCCACAAACTTGTAGTCGTGAAGCCAAATTACCTTTGATATTCACATCCCCAAAAAGTCTCCCAGTTTGCTGAGKAGGGAGTCCAACAGAACACTTCTCATTGGCTCCTTAGTCCTTCGTTGGTGGTGGAGTTTGTCATCAATGCAGTGCAAGAACCTTCAGAATTCCTAATGCTCTGCTGTGTTTACCCTCCAACAGATAGATATCAGATGGTTAATCAGGACCAGGTGCTACGAATGTGATGCTTCTCCTACATTCTTGCCTTATCCTTTTGCTCTTTCTGGTCATGTGGCCTCTAGCAGACATCCACTATGATGTCACCTCTGCCTGTCYTCTCTTTAATCCTAACTCATATTCTCYCTTGTCTACCCTCAAGGAGAGCTCCATGCACTCCAGGTGCATTATCACACTAAGGACAACCCTCACTTCTTGTCTTCTTGCATACAGACCCTGTATCCCTCCCTTGCAACACTCCACTCCTGGGAGCCATCCACCATGCCTCCATGATCCCAAGAAGAAAATAGCTCTGCAAACTCAATTCAGATCTCTCACTCACTCTCTTTGTTCCCCATACTAAGTGTATTAGTGCGCAGGCAGCACCAGTTCTGCGACCAATTGTTAAATTGTTCTATTAGTGCCCTTCTCTTCCCCTCAGTGGCAGGGTTGAGGAGACCAGCTGGATCCTCATGCCCTTGACAACTGCCTACAAGATTTTGTGGTCATTTTTGATAATGTTATGACTATCAATAATTTTGTGGTCATTATTTCAATCCTTCCAATTTTCCCTCTATGGGGACCTCACTCATCTGTTGTGTTGTGTACGGCAATCTTTGTAAAAGTAACTTATTTTTAAAAACTAATGTCTTTTCCCTTGATGTTCAATCYGAGGTAAACAACAGATTATGATCTATAGAGAGCTCTTTTTAATCTTAAATTGGAGCTTCTTGAAATACTTGGCATCTTCTTCTTTTAAAGTTTCGCAATTTGTTGCAAAGCCATCTCTWCCAATGGCTTTGCATTTCAATTTTACACAGTTAATCATTGTAAGTACAAGGAGAAATCATCAGTGYGACAACCTCCCAAAATCCTTCTGTATAAACCAATGAAAAATGTTAATTAGTTTTGCAAAGTCTAATTCCTTTTATAGTATCATAATTTACAAGCTTCACAACCTAGTGTTTTATACTTTCAACTTACGCTTCTGTGGTATTTTAAATATGTTGGGATGAGGATGCTGCCTATAAAAATCTTTTCTCATGCACCCTATTATATTTCTACTTTTAACTTTTCAAATTTAATTCTTTTCACTTTTCTCCATTAAGACACAGATTTTTCTTTCTGAGAGATATCTGTGGTTGTAATCATTTTCTTATATTCCATTTGATCCCATTARCTTTTATTGAATTATTTTAAATTCATGCTTAATTTGTGGTTTATACCAAAGATTCTCTATGGAAACAATGATCATTCTCACATGCCATACATGTCTTCTCCCATTTGAYCATGACTTATGATTTCCTTCTTCCTCATTTTGTTTGTTCCCATTTTAGTAATAGATATTTACTACATTGTATTCTGTTGGGCTTTTTCCGTGTTGTAAGGGTTAGTAATATCACTGCTTTATTGCACTTCCATTTGTCAGTTTTATCTGGAATAATGCTTTCAACACTTCTCAAGATGTAATCAAAGACTCTTTCAGACCTTGAAGTCTCTAATTGGCTGGTTCAAGGAATGACCAYTGATGATGCCAAGAATGTTATCATWGCACCTTTATCTGTATGATTTTCATTTTAATCCAGAGAATGTCATGACCACATGTTTTTGAAGCCCCTTCTGAAGAGCATGACACAGAAATTACAGGGAGACAAGAAGGTTGGGAGTCATGTTGTTTTCTGACTCCTGCACATTCTGTCTTCCCCTGTGAAGAATCAAAGCTCTGCAGGGGAGATCTTACATGTCTCAGAAAGAAAGTTATCATGGTCCTGAGAAAATCTACTCAAAAACTGTGCTCCATCATGGGAAAAAAAAAATTGCTGCCCTAAGAATATGATATCAGTATAAGGAAAAAGTGAGGGAGAGAAATCAAAGAGAAAGTAGAATTTTCTATTAGCTACTGTGACACCAAAAATTAGTATTATTATAGTAACTGATACTATGGTGAAATATTTCAGCAGATATTGTTACCTGTGGAAACACAGAAGAAGACATTTCCAACCATTGCAATCCCCAGTCACTCTTCAGCAAATATGGCAGCATCTACTCCATTCCTTTAACTTGTCAAGCTCACCTTTCTGTATGCACCCATTCTTCTCTGCTCCAAGTTATAAAAAWAAGCCTGTTCACATTTCTGCTGCAAACTTTTGTTGTTTTCTTTTCTTTTTTTGTATTATTAGTATTCACACAGCACTTGTAATAAATGTGAAAATGTGGGAAAATAATCTATATTGTACATACAGATTTGTCTGCAACTAACTAGAATTGATGAGTTCATTAAAAAAAAAAGAGAAAAGAATATGACAACGTCAGAGGAAAGGAATAAACTGTTTAGTAACAGCTTCTTTACATGGCTGAATACATCAAATCCCCTTCGTGGGTATCGCTTAGAGGGAAAAGGATGTATGTTGAAGCAACATAACAAGGAGAAACTCTTTTGTAACTGGCTTGATCCCAGTGATTATAATGTTGATGGTAATTAATTACACGTGATGTGCACAATGTTTCTTATTTTGATAAGACAGAGACAAATTTATTTGTACTTTGTAGAAGGAATACCAGCACCAGGTGTGAGCTCAAACCTGAACTTCTTTTTCCATGTGTCATGTGCACATAGTGCGATCTACATTGTGATTGATAACTGGGAAATCATTTAATAATATTARTTTTATTTGATGAGCAGGAAATCAAATAGCAATTTGTGCAATGGAAATTTGTGCAAAGAAGATTTGTAATGATTTGTTGAGTTTCATGTTTTTGTTGTAAAAATWAATGCATTCATATGAAGTATTATACATCTAAACATATATATAGACAAGTGATTGRTCACTTCAAAAACCAATCTGAAAAGCAATTTTCTTTACATGGCATACAAAGATGGAGTTATGCAAAGCAATTTTGTYTTTATATCAGTTTCCAAAATGCAACCTAGAATCCTTCTAGTCCAAATGAGCAAGATTAGATACAAATTMTTTAAAAAAAAATATTCCTATGTCAAGTTTTGAAAAAAGAAGCAAGAATATACTTCCAACCAACTTGGTGTGCTATGGTCTTCATGAGTAGTCCAGTGTATGGGTGRAAAATGGCTGGATCTAAGAAAAAATGGCTAATATTTCATATCTTGCCTGCCAAGATAAATCCTCAAGGATCTATCTTGGAACCTATCCTGCACAATATCTCTCTCTGAAAAAAAAAACCAAAAAACAAAAAACAAACCCAAAAMCAAACAAAACAAAAACAAACAAACAAAATCCAAAACCAAACCCAAAAACAAACAGAAGAGACAAGGTGCATCTTCATCAGGTTTCTAAATTGTGTCAGGCTGGGGATGCAGGGGATAAACCCAAGAGCAGGTCTGGAACAGGCAGACTGGGGGATGAGGCAAAGGGTGACTTCATGATAAAGAAATATTTCCSCACAGGAAATCTGTGCTATTAACTTCCACACAAAATTTTTCTTTCTTTTGCCTGGAAATTACTTCCATGAGGATCTGATTTCCAGGATCTGAATAAGGTTGTCTAGCTGGTAATTCCCCAGATCTTTCTTCTGGCATTTGTTGAAGACAGGCGTTACATTTGTTCTTTTGTGCAAAACGAAGGACCCTCTGTCATTGCTACAACCCCTTCAAGATTTTGGAGAGTGGTTTCCAGATGACATCATCTAAATCCTAATTTTACAAACACATTAAAAGGAATGTCAAATAATTTTAACATTAAAGGACCATTAAATAATTTTAAGAACTTGGAGTATAGTACTGTTCATCCTACAAGTTTGCAGATCTGTGATTCACAGGATCTATCATATTTTAACACAGTTACATGTAGATAAGAAGGAAGAGCCTTAGAGTTGGTTCACATGCACACCTTTTCACAAATGTAGCTTAAATTAGACCCTTCATAGTTTTAGAGATCAAAGTAAAAGTRTGTGAACAAAATTACATGAGAATGTCATTCATTTTAAGCCCATATGTTGTACAAAAGCCAATTATCACCACATCTTTTTCAAGACACTTAAGGTCTTCCAGACTTTGTCAAGGAGGGCTACAGGAGGTAGTTTGTCCCCTAATAGCATCAGCAAAAATTCACTTGACGCTTGGAACTTTACTTCTGAATGTACTTTCTGCCACCAACTATTTTATGGGCACAGCAAAGGAAATCAGTCAAGACTGTCAGCAGCATTGATCCCACTTCTCTCTGCCAGATGTTATTCTTGTCCATCTGCTCACACTTGCTTTGCACAACATGAAAAAGAACTGGAGGCTGTGAAGTTACGCTGCAATTAACCTTGTAAATGATTTCCCCCGTTGCAAATGAAACCAGCAGTTGGGTCCATAATTTACACAATTAAGAGCAATGCATCTTAGTCATTTTCTGTAATCCTCCATTTAATATTTGATCGTTGATTTAATGTTTAATACCATGGAATCATTGTTCTGGGTCCCTCATTTCTTGAATGCCCTTGATTTTAAAGTTTGTAAGCAAGATAGCAGCTTGATCTTGCAAGGATTTACTTGTGCAAGTACCTCGATGAAGGCCAATGTTAGTAATTACTTGAGTAAAGGTTTGCATGGGTAAATGCTTCAGATATCTTATGTCCATCTTAGTAGCTGCCTTTAATTTTTGGRATTTTTTTGGAAGGGGTTTGTTTAAAATTAATTGAATGTTTAGAGGGGTCCATAGGTACTAAATGTAAGTGGATTTCAGGATTTCTGTGCACCATGACTTAAAATATTGTTGTTTCTTAAAACAGTTATTAACAATCTCTTTCAACCATGGAAAATTGTCTGTCAATATCGTTTGCCATCATGTGAATAAGAACAYGCATAAAAAAGTTTGCATAAGTACATTCGATATATAGTAAAGTGAAAGGTTAGGAACAGTGCACAATTCAGACAGATTTTGCTAATCTACCTAGATATTCAAATACCTCAATATTTAAGTGTGTTTCTGCTATTCCAAGCTTCTGATTTGGATATGGAAAGGCTTTCAGTATGTTGCAATTTTTTGAAGAAAACTGCTATTCACTGGAAAGTACACGAAATAAATGACCAGAGGCTTGTTACAATGGATGATTTAGATGACCAGTTCAGAAGCTGAAGTTAAGCTTCTGGAGGTGAACATTCCATTAAATTATTATATAGTAAAAAAGATTAAATAGCTTTACCATGGGAGGATTAGATTAGACATAGGAAAAATTTCTTCACTGAAAGGGTGGTCAGGCACTGAAATAAGCTATCCAGGGAAATGTTAAAGAAACATGTGGATATTACCAACAGAGTGATTTAATGGTGAACATGGCAGTGCTGGGTTTACAGCGGAACTCAGTGATCTTAGAGATCTCCAACCTTACCAATTCTGTGATATCACACATCTTTGCTGTTATTTAATTTCATAGCCCACAWATATTTTTTAATTCAGATGAAAACTACTGGGTTATAATAATAGTTGCATTATGTGACCAAGCTACCATCTCAGCGATGATCTGGAATCAAAACTTGATGAAAGTGTTATGTACTGCAGCTAGAGCTACAGGACCCACCACTACTTTTTATAGTAATATAATTCTGCACACAGGGCAAGATGTACCATTCACTGCAATCTGTGTTACAGCTGAAACCAAAAATGCAAGAAACCACCATTTTGCCAAGTTTTAGTAGGTGAGGCAGAAATATCCAGGTTGCTTTAAGTAGCAGTTTCTTGGTTTGTTGGAAAAGAAAAATCATCTATGTCATGTACACTATAAGTAAGTTGGGAAATGTATGCTTTCTTCACAATGTCTAGGGAAACTTCTTAAATTTTAATACCTAAAATAAGTTTCAGTGAATTGCCTTAGACTGTCCTCATAAATATAAAATTTTCAACAGAATAAATTTGTTAAGAGAAATAGGACCTTCCATTAACATACATAATTTTTTGTTGGCAGTTTATCTGTTTTCTAGCTTTTGTGGAACCTYTTTTAAATCAGCTGAGAACATTCATTACTTGTCAACTATAATAATAACTATGTATTTTCCTGTTGTGTATATAAGCCTTCATCTTTTGAGTTCATTGAATTAGTATTTTTTTGTAGTCATGWAATCTTCAAAGTTCTTAGTCATGAGGGTCTTTTATATGCTGCTACTTTTATAATGGAAGACTGGAGAAATTCTTAAAATAGATTGAAATTAAGAATTCCAGATTGTTTAAATTCTAGTTTCTCTTCTTGGAGAAGATGAAATTAAGAGCAAAAGAAGCTGAATTTATAATGATTTTAAGTGTTATTAAATAAAACAGTTTTGTCTTTTTTCAATAACCAATTATAAAAACTCAGCAATTCTTGTCATATTGTTTACAAATAATTGAAAGATTTGCTTGTGCTATATGCTCATGCATACATGGGCCTATTCTTCAAACAGAACATTATCCTAGGAATAATCATAAAGTAAGGTACAGTGCACTCTGAACAAGCACATAATACTTTTTTGAGTGTCCTTGGATAATGAAAGTYCTAGAAATGAACTTATAACAAGCCCACTGATGTATTTTTTTCTTCGTATCACCTTCAGAATTCATCAGCATTTTCTCATTGTGTATCTTCTTCAGTATTTAGAAAATGTGAGGTACAAAGAAGATGGATATTATTATCCTGCCATATTATGACACAAGTGAAGTGACATTCAGGACAAGCGAAGCCAGAGCTTATCAACTATTCATTAGTATTAAACATCAAGTAAACCAGTTCTCTAGAGAGTAAAAGAACCCCACACCTTCAAAATACATGCTGATCCACTGTGAAAAATCCTCTCCTCTCCTCTCCTCTCCTCTCCTCTCCTCTCCTCTCCTCTCCTCTCCTCTCCTCTCCTCTC
>JACDOX010000001.1:2127723-2293760 GCA_014549065.1 Cardinalis cardinalis
TTTCCTAATTGTGGAAATCCAGACTTACATTGCTGTTTAGTCAATAAAGCAGAACTTTTGTTCTATCAAACAGTGGTCATCATCACGTTTTGCCTCATCAACAAATGAGAGAAAAAGCAATCTGTAAAATCTCCCATTGATCATTGTCCCTTTTCCACTTCACAGACTTATCTACCAAGTCAGTACAAGTTGCTGCTTTTTGCACAAGTTTGTTTATCTTTCTGTCTTTGTGCTGTCTATTTAATTAAAGGTCAGGATTTATGCCTATAATCTTCCTCGGAGATAATAGCTAAACTTAATAGGGTATCTTCTTTATAGCACTGACAGTCTATCACTGGTGATTCCTCATGGTAGCTATTCTGTGTACCTCATCATTCTGCTGGATCTTTCAGTAGACATTGTCTTTAAAATCCCATTTGTACCATTTGGGTCAGGTCAGGAAGACTAATGGCTCTAATCTCGTTGGAATGATATTATTAATCTTGAAGCAAGTGAGGAGCAAGATGCTTTCTCCTGGAAAAGAACTCAAGACTTTAGTTCTGCAGAGGGTAATCCCAGGTTTACTGCACATAGCAGAATGACTCAAAGATTAAGCTATCATCTTTTTTGTTTTAAACCTGTATTCTATTTTTTTGAATCAATTTCAGAAACCTATGATGAAGGATTAAAGTTTCTATTTCCAGTTCCATACAGCTTGATTTAATTTTTCTTAATGTGTTTTTTAACAAATAAAGCAAAAGTAAATAGGGGTAGCTGTGAATCACAGCAGTATTCCTCTATGCTGAGCTCTTTGCTTCTGGGCATAACAGGTGCATATTCGCTGATGTCTAGAAATTTGAGAAATTAAATTCACATTTAACACTAGATTCAGCAATATGACATGTATAAATTGCAGGAACTGTTTTTTCTAAAATTCATAAACAACAGTTGCAGTMATTTTCACTTCTGAACATTCAACCAGGATTTTTTAGAATCTAGATTTCCAAAATGCTCTATGTCTGTGTCTGTTTTGTGTAAGCATTTCAATAGGTACTGATTTGGAGGTAAGCTTCACTGCTTTGTGAACAAGAATGCTAGCAAAGAACAGGGAGGAATATCAGGCTTTTGTTTCCTCTCTGTTTGGGTCCCCATGCACATTCACCTGGAAAATGRATTGGCTCGGACTACTGTGCCTGGCCAAGGTGTTCCTATAAATTATACCACCATATGAGAAATATTGATAAAATACCACAGTGCAAYACCATTCCTAGAAAGGCCTCAAAATAGCCTTCTGCAGAGACAGATAGGTTTGTGGCCACTAAGTCTTTCACATTTCCAGATGTCTTTTGTTCTTCTACTGCASTTTCCTACATAATGTAGTTCCTTACTTTTAGTCCAGAGAGTCCTGCATTAAGTCCTGCTTTAAGCTGGCACAGACTGAATGCTTGTAAGCCCAAATGGCTTTCAAAGCACCAGCTGGAGGATGGTGCACATGGTGGATATTCCTTAATACTCAAGACATGGACCCCAAMTCTTGCTTCAGAGCACTGGCTTGCTCTCAGCCATGTGAACTATTACAGCTTTGCTGGGATTTCCTTGGCTACAAACAGAAACTCAGATGTCAGTGACCATGCCACATAAATTAAGCGGAGGGAATTGAGGAAAATTCAGCATAACATATACTTTATGTTAACCTGTCCACTAGATGGAATTGTGACATTTGGAGAAATAAGATGGAGATTTCTTTCCCTTCCTGGCTTGAACAGGTCCATCTTAAAATGTTACTAATATATTTCCATCAGATGATTTAAAAAATAAGCAGTTGTAGTGCGCAAAACATCTGTCTTCCTAATTAAGTCAAATGAATCTTAAACAAGCTTCACTGGAATAAAAACCAAAAGATTAAAAAATATGTGTACTTTAAGAAAAACTACCTTTTAAATAATTATTATGCATTCCTATTTTTCATTTTTAAAATTTGAGCATTTGATGGTTTTTTTCACACTCAACATTACTTCTCACATGTATTACTCAAAAGCTTTTAAATGGCAGAAAATTGTTCTTTTTGTAAAAAAATGCTTTGTATAACAATGCTCTGCATAAATTGATATTTTTCAAGAAAAGAAAAGCAATTTAAACTAAGAAACACCATTTTTCTTCATAGCTTTATGGTGGAGTGAAATCAAATTTGCAAAATACTTGCCAAAATGGAAAATTTTGAATTCTCAGTACCAAGAGTTTAGACATAATATGTTTTCTAAGTATCAGGACAATAAAAATAACATGCTCTAAAGCTGATAAAAGGGATGGTAAACTTCTAACCCTTATGCCTAGATGACCTTCACATTACTATTAAGAAAAGGCAATTACCAAAAATAAAAATCAAGTTCAGTGTCATTTCATGAGCTTAGAAAATATTTTCTGACTCTTTTTCCACCCTAACATATAGACCACTTTGATTTCACTTTCCAWGGACACTGGCACTTTTGGGATTTTCAGTGAAACCTCAAAAGGACAGGCTAAATGCATTACACAAAGTTCACTGAGAGACAGCCAGAGCACAAAGTCACATATTGCATCAGAAAACTGAGGAGCACTCTATGTTTCCGTTGATGGAATTTAGTTTTTCCTCTTTGTAGGTGGGAAGAGGTTCCTTCTTGCTTCCCACAAAGATCTTCAGAAATGAGGAGGCATTTGAGGACATCTTGAGGTGGTAAAATCCTCCCTAAATATCATTGCCCATTTCATGTTAATATTTGACTTCCACTTAACACTCTTCAAAAACTTTCAGTAATCTCTAGCCCTACACTGATGGAGGGTTAAGAGCATGAAAGGAATTCAGGTATCTTGGACTTTGCAAAAAGTTCTCAGAACTGAACAGAGCTGCATTCTTTAGGCTGCATCTGCATAAGGGAAGGACCTACCTCACACTTCATTTCAGTAATGCTCGTTCCAATAAGAGGGGATGAGACCTGACCTACTTGAGATGTAAAGATATGCATATTTAGGTCCTCAGTTTCTTACTCAGTTTCAGAATCCCCAGTTGTCTTGGTCCATCTGTATGAATTAAAAATAAAATTAGTAGGTTTAATAACAGCACACTGTTTAGTAATGTTTCCTCCCTTTTGGTTAACCCTACAAATAGGCTACATATCAGGTACTAATTGATCAGAAACCCAATTTTATGTTTTGAAACCAGGTCAGATGTGGSCTAAACCGTGTAACACACGTGCCTTTTCTTTCTAGGCCCAGTACAATTTGAAGGAGTTAGATTTAAATTTGAACAAYGAAGCAATCTCTAATATTCCCTATTGTAGTGTGAAACTAGTAAGGCAGAGAAAATAAGAACAAGCTGCTCCCTATTCTGGCCACCACTGCTTTGTCAGAGTTATTTTGAAAGACCCAAGGCAAAATTTTTACTAATGATAAAAGAAACTTATTGCATATAAGGAAAAATTCCTCTTTCTATACTTACACTGCCAGTAAAGAAAAACAAACAAACAAGCAAACAACTATTCCCTACAATCCATTTGARTAGACAGTATTTTTTGCAGTTAAATCCATAGGGAAAAAACCCAAAACATCCATGTTTAGYATTATTTTAGCTAATAACATTTATTTCAGTGTAAAGCCACAGCTTAAAAATTAAGCAAGCATGCTTTCAGGGCTTTTCATTTCCAGATAACACCATATGGTTATCACTTGTCTAATGGAGATGCAAAACACCCCATGGGCTGAATGTTTTCTTTCTTTCTGACATGAGACATGTTTATAGCAGAAATAGAACCAGCTTGCTTCTCTATTGTTGCCTCTCCACAACCTGGAAGTATAATAGGCAACTTTTTTCCTGGTTCAATCATTCTTTGTATGTCCTGTGTTGTTTGTTCTCTTTTGCTTGGTAAATTTACATATGGTTTGGAAATCACAAATTTGATCTGCTCCAGGCTCCTGGAATTTTTTGAGTAATGKAAGAGTGAACAAAATTGCCTGCAGCTCTTCTTCCACTTGCCTGGTAATGTCATTCTTCATTGTAAAGTCCCAGTGCTCATTAGGCTCTCGAGTGAATCAAGCCTTTGCAATAAGGGCCAAAAACAT
Organism: Cardinalis cardinalis; assembly: GCA_014549065.1. NCBI lineage: Eukaryota > Metazoa > Chordata > Aves > Passeriformes > Cardinalidae > Cardinalis > Cardinalis cardinalis. The sequence continues at coordinate 2,131,798 of JACDOX010000001.1, forward strand.
GTTGTCAAGCCATCAGTAAATTTGAGCTGCTGCATGCAGAGGAACTATAAGGAGCYGCTAAAGCAAAAAGTGATATTATGTAGATCACTTAAATGTGGGCAACTTCTTAGCCTCTTGGAATATGTAACGAAAGTTCAAAGTCATACTGACACAATTTTGTAAAAGTGGTTGGGCTATTTCCTTCTTTGTTCACATATGCTTAATTTCTTTTGCAGAAATATGTGCATTGAATCCATCCAGAAGAGAAACAGGAGGACATGTGATTAGCAAAAAGGAATTTTTATAACAAGTGTTCTGAAAATATAAATTATATTGATATTTAAAGTGAACCTTTGTCTAATCTTGAAAAGACTTGCCACCTGAGTAAAATTTCAAGAGGTTTCAAATTCACCTTCAGTCCCAAAATTATTAGAGGGATATGGTTTGTTTGGGAAAAATTATTAATCTTTTTACATGGAAACAACATTTCCTTTCACAGAGGAAAATCTCCTCTTAAAGGAAGCACCCCAATAGATGTGCCAATTTAGCAATAAGAAACTTCAAAATGAGGTTCAGCATAACATCTTCAGCATAAGTGAAATTACAGTCAAAAACTTGCCTTTCAGAGATGTCACCAAAGTAGTCAATATAAGTAGGAAAGCTTTGTCAGAAAAGAAAAGAAGAAACAAAAATGAATTTTAGCAACAACTGAATATGTTTTGATTTTTTTTTACTTTTTAGGAGAAAGTTGTGTTTAGGTGCATGTTAAATTGTTCTCATTTGATAACCTAGATACCCGTAGAAGGTGATGCAATTTTTTCAGGCAGTGTTTCATGCCTAAATCTTTGGTTTAACCTTATCTATTGTTCTTTAATCAGTTCAGTGTTGTGACCATAGAAATCAGTAGCCAAAGATATAAATATCACGTTTTTTAAACAAATAGTAAATGGGTTTTGGTCTCTGTGTGACTATAAACAGGTATCAAWTTTTTTTTCAGGCAGTAGAGCACCCTCAAAATTTCTGAGTCTTTTAAGATCAATAACTTGTTTGTTTATTTTCCCTCATTTGTGACCATTTATAGGTCATGATTCAACATCATATAAAATGTAGCAATCTCCTCTGTGTGTTCCAGGCAAACAAAATATGATTTTTATCAATTGCAGCATCTATTTTTTTCCTCCTTTTAAAGAAATTTAGAGGAAGAAATGCAGGCAGACTCCATTGTCCAAACACGTCACTTCAGCTTCAAACAAGCAACCTGGCATTTTAAAATATAGATAGAAARTAGAAACTGAGTTCAGTAGAAATTAGGGGAGAGAGAGAAAGGAGCATGAAATTAAATCACTGGCTTACCGTGACCTAAGAATACAGTTAAAAATAAGAGTCTTAATATTTCTTTCCTGTGGGTACATGAAGTGCTGTAGTTATTAAGAGAGATTGTGATGACTCATACTAAATTGCAAAATGACAACTACAGAGGAAATGAGACCAAATCCCATGGTTCTTACACCCTTTTTTCTCACGTGAGTTGCCACTGGCACAAAGAAACCAGCATATGAAGGATCCATAAGAGTTAGGTTTCAAAATGGTTCTCTTCTTCCAGTGCTAAGCTGCTCCCTGCAATATATGCTGAATTGTTTTGTCCTACAGTGCCTAAGTGACACATGCAGTGAAACTGAAACCCTTGAGCAATTTCTATATGCTGCTTAATTAGACCATTGGTTTAATGTTTAAAATAAAAAGCCGAAACCTTTTAATGTTCTGGCTATTAGGCATTTACTGCTGATATTCAAGCTCCATACCCTTTTCTTCCTTTCATCTCTTATAAGCCTATTATTACACGTTGTCTCAAGAGTGATCAAAATCACAGGCAGTGCAGTGGACTACCTTAACACTGCCCTCATTACATTCYACCTCCAAGAAAGAGAAGTATTTGTCTCTCTTATAGGTTGTCCATTTGTCTTGGGAAGCATAAAATCTCTGATTCATTTTGTTCATCCTCAAAGAGCAGCCTGTTCAGTTTTGATGCTGAATGACACCCACTAAGCAAACACCCTTCTAGAGAACCACACAAACTTATGTCATATAGGCTGATAGCTCTGTGGAGATTTGGTGGAGATTTTTATAAAGACATGGTAGTTGTACTGAGGTTATTAAAATTGTGGGGTGGGCTGACCCTGGCTGGATGTCAGGTGCCTACCAAGCCTCTCTATCAGTTCCCTCCTCAGCTGAACAGGGGGAAGAAATGATAACAAAAGGCTCATTGGTTGACTTAAAGACAGGGACAGATTACTTGGCAATTACCATAATGGGCAAAACAGACMCAGCTTGGGGAAATTAGTTGAATTAAAAGCAGGGATAATGAGAAATAACCCAAATCTTAACACCACCTTCCTTCCATGCCTTCCTCCATCCTTAGCTTCATCCCTGATCTTCTCTCCACTCCCAGCAGTACAGGGAGCTGGTTCATCATACAGTTTCTTCTGCTGCTATTTTCTCCAGCATGAGATTCTTCCCAGAGGAGACAGTCCTCCATGAAATTCTCCAGTGTGAGTTCTTCCCACTGGGCTACAGTTCTTCACAAGCTGCCCTAGTGTGTCACTTCCATAGCTTTCAGTCCTGAAAGGGGAGGGTGCTCCAGTGAATTCCCTTGACAGGATCATAAGCCCTGCCCACAAACCTGATGCTCTGGGCTCCTCCCTCCATGGTCCACAGGTCCTCATGGTTCAGGAAGCCTCCCTCAGGCGTCCATCTTCTCTGGTGCAGTGTCCTGAACAGGCTGCAGAGGGACATAAATTCCTTGCAATTTTTAAATCCCTTGGCTTTCCATATTCAATATAGAAAACTTACACAGTATACTTTTTAAGAATACCAGTTGTAGCAAGTGTTTCCACTAAATTGCATACAATAGTCAATTCAATTAATTTTTTATAAAGAAAAGTCATTGTCATTAATACTTCTAAAAATCAGTGCTTGAATGGTTAACCTATGGCCCTCTGAGACAGGAATTTAGGGAAATTAGTATACAATAAATTTAAATTATATTAGAATCCACATTTTGCTTACAAATGTTCTTAGGTGTCTACAAGCTGAAGACTGAAAAACAAAATCCTAGAGTTGCTATGCCAAAGAGGACACACACAATCTGCAATTGAAGGCTGAATATGAAAAGGTAGCATAAATCCACTGTGTTTGAAAATATTCCCAAACACATCCAAAGAAAATATAGAATAATTGTAATTCAACTATAAGATTGGGCAGGATTTTTTTTCTACAGTAAATTGAAGCAAGACTGAAAAATCTTGTTTAGAGTTTATATCAGTAAATTATACCATGAATTATTTTACCATGTAATGAGTTTCATGTATTTGAAGTAGGTGAAGAAATTTAATGTGAGTATTAGAAAGGTTAATGCCTTTTAATTTAAAGAAATTGAAAAATACAAGTAATGTGATCTAAATGAGATATTCAACTGAAAGTTAATCTATATTAAGTATGGGATCTCTCATAATTCAATTGTGAGCTTGGTACCAGTATAAGTATTTAAGCACTGTGTATTTTTAGTAACTTTCTTCACATAATTACTGCCAAATTAACTGATGTATACAGGATCAACAACAAATGAATATTTCATAACTGATTACAAGCATAAAAGAATTTACTCCTGCAAGGTTGTTGTGATAGTGTTTTTAATGAATACTTGACATTATTAATACTGTAATTATTTATTTATTTCACATTGGAGTTGTATTTGGCATTTGGCAGCAATATAAAAATAGATGATCTCTGACTTGAGTACCTTATATAAAATGGCATAGGGCAAAGCTGAAAAAGGATAAGAACAGATAAGTTGATAAAGCTCTTTGGAAGTCTAAGATGACTGTCTTTAGCTGACAGCCCAAAAATAACCATTAATACTGAGAACAAAAGAGGGAAATGTTTCTTTCCACCTGCACTGGGCTTTGTCTCTTACTTCTGACAGGAGAGTTAAAGGATTCTTTTTTTATCATTATCTTTTTATTTTTCTATGTTGCAGGTGATTTATTTAGTAGTTTAAATTACGCTATCAGTATTTGGCTGCATAAAATGATCCTTAGACTCCACTTCCCTCTGCAGTTTTATCATCCCTCTCTTTTGAGCTCTAGACATGTTTCTGACCATCAGACAATTGAAAACATAGTTTTAAAGAAACACTGAGTTTTTCAGGGAGACTTAGTATTCTGACAGCTGTTATTTCAAGGATAATACCAAATATTAGGAAACTTATGATAAAAATCATGAGAGTTGACAATGCTGCCATCTAGCCTTAGAAACGTAATCAACAGGAGCAATCTGTTACAAAGGCAAGAGTCTCTGACTCTCCCCATTAACTTCCCAAACAGCAGGAATCTGAGGCTCCTTTCCATGAAGTCTTAGCAGYTTCACTATCAGCAATGATCATGAACAAAGAGTCTTCTGATACCATTCTCAACAGCAAGACCATGCTTATTTTGAGCTAGTGACATCGTACAGTCAGATGTACAGGGGCTGTGTACATGGGACATTGCTCTAAGACCAGTCATTATAAAAACTAAATAGCCAGCAAGCTTCTGTGTGCTGCCTTTTAAGGAAGAATTATGATCTCTGCAGCACATCATACATTCTCATGACTGGCTTCCTCTGTTTGCAAGTTGGGTTGCTGTTATGTAAAGCTAAAATTAAAAGACTTACAAGATAAAGAATCTTTTTTTTTCTTTGTCTAATTAGTATTTCTTTRCTTTAGGCCACAAATTTAAGGTATTTTTTAGTACCTAAGAAGATCAAAGAGAAGTCATCTTCAAATGTATAGGGGTAGAATTGTTTGTGGGTTTTRTTTTAAATGCTGTATTTTAAGATGTGGTTCTTTTTATGCATGTATAAATCTTTGTTTAAGATCTATCATTATAGTATGTTTTAATAAGTGTAGCCTGTTARTACTTATGTTTGAAATGCAAATATGTTGGGTTTTTTCCGTTCTTGCTTTAAAACTAGCATTTGTCATTGTTTTGTTCTAGCTTGTTTCACAATAATTGATTTTGTGTTCACTTGTTAATTGGTTTAGTTGTAACTTTATTGAAATTCATGGATTTGCTGATGTCCTGAGGAGGGTGTGTTTTCACTGGAAGTCATTAATTGCACAGTGTTAAGGATTCATAAGCTTGCTACTTCTTCATAAAGCAATCAACACATTTTATTAACTTCCTGAGTCTCTGCTCTGCTCCCTGAATCACAGCATTTGTGATCCTGCTCTTAGCTGAAAACAGGTGCAGTATTTGTATGATAAGAAAYTCTTTGAAATGAGCACATATTTTACTTTTAAAGGCGTAGTTGCTTGGAGACAAATTGTTGTAATTATTATTATTTATTTCTACAACAGAAGGATTGGGRGCATCAGAATCAGAGATACATTGTGTTAAATGCAGAACAAGAGAATGAAAGACAACAAAACACCAAAAAGCCCAGGGAGTAAGGGTTAGATGGTTCCTGAGTATATTAGACACATGAGAATCTTAGAAATAGGGCAAGAAGAAGTACAGTGCTCTTTGCAAAAGCAATACATACCTTCTGGATGTTTCTTTCCGAGACAAACAGGAGAAACAGAGACATGAAAGATGCTGGATACCTCATCTGGTGACCACCAAAGACAGGCAGAAATAGTGAGCACCATCTGTCAGCCCTTTAGGACAGTGGGGGAATTGGGGCTGTGATGTGTCCTATTACCCCACAGATTCTATTACCCTGTCAGGGAGACCGTGCTGAGGGTCTGAGCCAAGCCTGTACAGCAGCCTCCTCTCCTCATTGCCTGAAAAACAGGAAAAAATGAAACCTAGMTTGATATGAAGTCTTAAAGCTTTTACATTTCTACAGCTGTGCTGTGAAAGGAAATAYGCAATCAGGAGATTARTCACAGATTTTTTAGCCTTGGTTTYCTCTCTTTTCAACTCCTTAAGTTTTCATCCTTACACCTTTGACCTTTTCTTGTCTTCTATTATTTTGTAATCCATTTCACAAGAGAAAATTTAGGTTAAATCATCTTCTAAAGTTACTTGTAGCTTTCCCAAATCCTTTTCCTACATCAGTGGAATCTTATATTGTTCTCCATTGCTCTCTCTGTCTCAATAAAATCAGACTGGGCTATATGGCTGTATCCTTCCAGCTTCTCTCTCCAACTTTCTTGGGGAAAAATTAACAAATACCTTCCATATACTTAGTTATTTCTAACCTAGAATTATCACAGATTATGTACACAGTATAATAAACATATTATTATTATGTATAAGAGAGAGCACAACCCAGGACAACTGGCTCAAGGTCGCCTTTAGCATCACCAGCCGTTCCCTTGAAAGATGAGCAGCTGTTTGTATGCTGATGCTCACTGTACCTCAGGTATGCAGAGATCCTTTTCCTTGCACAGACCTGGTGGGGGAAAGAGATGGAATGGTCTGCTGARAGCTCAGACCTATCCCTACTCACATGGCAGGTTCATTGGCATGTGGTGTGGCAGTCATGAACTACTGGGGCATAGCTGACAAAACCAAGATGAAATTCTGTGTCTGCCTGAATCCAGATAATTCAGACTCATATTGCTAGCAATTGTTTTTTGTCTTATCAACGGTTTACATAGGTGTATGTCATACACCCGTCCAGACAAAGACCTGGGCTGGGAGATAGACAAACAATCATACTCAAAACCGATGTGAAGGATAGCCCAAATTCAATTACTGCATTGATTACATACAAAAGAATTCCTTCGACTCCAATATATCTTCTCATTTATATCCTACCTCAAAACACTTTCTGAAAAGAAAATTACATTGCTTATCCACCACTGAAAGGAAAGGATTGGTTAGAACAAATGTAACACTAACATTAAAGATTATATTTTTACAACTTTTTTTCTGTAAAGGATTTCTGAGGAGAAATAAAAAATGAAGGTTTTGTTATGGTTTATAAACATCACCATAGTCTGATTGTCTGGTCTTCATGTTGCCTGGATTAAATAATACACTGCTGGCATGGAGACAGTTGCTCTTTGTTTTATTCATGTACTGACAAACCCAACAGAAAATCAAAGTAATTTATACCCTTCAATCCATATTGTGCATTATAAACCCTRTGTTCAAACAGCCGTATGTCTATATTTTTAACTGTACTTCCAACCTGAWTAAGAAGCTGCATATCTTTTTTGTCACTGGGATAGGAAAATACAGCTGTTGGCTGTCCTTCCTGGGAAGAATCCCTGATGCATTTGAACGTGGCTAAGAGAGCATGATGTGGACAAAAGGATGTTCCTGCAAAACAAGGATATTTTTGCTTGGGACAATTATAGGAATCTGAATCTGGAGTTATTATGATCTTTGTGACAACTTGTCTAAGAACTTTGTACAGGTGCTCATATCCATTTAAAATTCATTAACAAATGCTTTTCCTCTTAAATAAAAAAAAATTATAATAAGAAATAGCTATTGTCTTCCTATCTGGTATAACTTTGTGGATGATAAAATTGCTTCATGCTCTTTATTTAACTCYTACATTTATTGTGATTGTTAATTAGTGAATATACATGAGGCACCTTGACATCCCAAAGTAAAAGATCTTCTTTATCATTTTATCTTCATAGGCATTAACACCTTTAAATAAATTAATTYGTATAGCCAAAGCAGCTATCTACTTTCCCCTCATGCTATTTCACAGGCTGCTTAAATCAATGATGCAATTAGAAAATGAAAGTAGAAGAGATTTCAGCCAAAGATTTGGGACCTCACCTTACAGATTTTTTTCTCTCTTTCATACAAACAACTGTTCATTCAAATGTTCATTCAACATACAGCTAATCTCACCAAAACAACTATTTATCCTCTTATCATTTGAGTTCTGCAAGGTTGATGAGTTATGGCAGCATTTGTTTTTTAATGGTTTATAGGCCTTCACCATGAATAATTTTAGCTAAGGCACAGAAAAAAATTCACTTTAAGAACCATGTGGAAATACTAAAAATTTACTCTTGACAGAACAGAGATTTATTTCGTTTTTTGGGTTTGGAGTTTTTTTGGTTTTTTGATGGTTGGTTGATTTGTTTTGCTTTTTCAAAATAAAATAATGAATGGACAATTTCAAATTGCATCTAAAATAAACTTTTAGGCAGTGAAATGCAAAAATCAATTTTAAAAAAGAAAGAAATTAAATGTAGGAACACGAGAATCACAAAGATAAGCAAAGATTTTCTTATAAGTAAAATCAATCATATCATGTCTTCTAGTTCCCAGTTTCTTATTTTCTCTCTGTGGATCAGCAGTTTCCCTTAAACAGTTCAGCATATTCCTTAAAAGGAATATTTTTTTTTGTATCATCTTTCATGGTTAAAGTTGTGTAAGACCACATGGCAACTACAGACAATGTTTATTTGTAAAATGAGCGCTGGGCAGACTCTGAAAGCTGGCTTACCAACCCTGTTCCATCTTTTGGACACCCCAGTCTATCTTTTGTAAAGGTATTTAAAGGAATTTCAAATAAAGTGAAAGCAGTCTATACCAAGGCAAGACAGTTGTCCATGAGCGGTTCGCACGGACTCTGCTAAATTTCCATGAATTCAAGAACRGGAGGGGATAGAATACAAAAATCACACAAATTGTTTGGAAAAATGGCTATTTGCTGCGACATTTTATCCCAACCATTGCATTAAGGAATTCTGTTGGACTGGTAAAAATGTTCTTGTGCAAAGTCAACACTAGAATCTTGGYTTGGCTGAGATCAAGTACAAGCCTATCCTGATATTCTGCTAGGAAATCCACTCGGTGTCCTAGAAAATATTTTAATCAGTTTCTGATGGTAGGGTGTAGAAATGGGTAGTGGGAAAAAATGTTTGAGTGTAATTTATTTTTTAATTTCTCTTTAAATCTTTCCATAACCTCACCAATTCCCCCAAGACAGCTAAAAACCAGTGAGCCAGGGACTCCACAGACCATTGGCAAGTGCCTGTCATTACTCAGAACTTCAGAAAAAGGAGGGTGATTAATCCATTTAAATTTACTGTACAGGAAATATCAGAGGTGACAGATGCTTTCCTCAATTGTGATTTACATAGAAAAGAAAATTAAAATCCTCATCGCAACAATTAACTGACTGCTTCACTAGATCCACTGTCACCTCTGGGTTTTTTCTTGTGGAGAATGTAACWATAAATGCTTCCAGTTTTCCTGACATATAGATGTGAGGGGCTGGGGGGTTTGTTTTGTTTTTTCCTTGTTGTAAATTTTTTATTCTCTTTTTGATTTTTGGGTTTTCCTATTATCAAAGACATTCTATTGCTTGTTTTGGGTTATGATTTTTGGGGTGGGGAACCACTGGGGAATGCTGCTTTAGAAAATGACTAATCTGTAGTCATTAGAACACTTCACACTGCAGCAAAACTGTCAGTATCTCTTCATTAGCTTCAAGATAAGGAGTTTTATATAAGTAGATCTAAACCTCAGCTGTAACATCCTCCTCAGGGTATATTAACAGTGCAGGATTTCACAATATTTCAGGACTAATTTCCTGCTTATTCAGATACTTTTTCATCACAGAGAATTTCTACAGCTACAGACATCTGTCTTAATAACATTCAGCATGTTAATATGGGTCTTGAGGACATTAGGTGATTGAAACTGTAGCTACTACATTCTTCCCATAATTTTGGAATGATCAAAAGAGAATCTTTCATGTCTTTGGGAGCTTATTGTCTTAATTAGTTTTTACTCTGTAAATTATACTCTTCTGGGTTCTTTTGGGAGGAGTTTTGTGTATTTTTTAAATATTATTTTGGTTTTTAATTTTGTTGGGTTTTATTTTTTTGTTTTGTTTGTTTTGTTTTACTTCGTTTGTTTTGTTTTTTGGTTGTTGGTTGCTTCTGTTGTTGGGKTTTTTTTCTCTTAGAACTATGGGTTTATATAATGCTTTCAAAATCTGTAGTGAGAGTTTGAGGGGGAAGACCTATTACATTAAATGATGTGAATTTATAATGCTGAACTTCGAGAAATTTATCTTCTACCACTATAAACTTCACAAAGTCACACGTTAATGGCACTGATTAGCAAATGACCAGACTAGGCTACATGTAGGTAAAAACATATTTTGCCTGAACTTTTCTCTATGCTCTCATAATCTGTACAACTTTATCAAGAAGTAAAACCAAAGGGTTTCTCAATCATACCAGGATGTGTTTTCCATGAACAATCACTGTATTCTTAAACCAGAGGAGTCTSAAATAATTTCCATAGCATGGACAATGGATATCTTATGAGAAATAAACTCCTTTATTCAAAAGAAAAATGGCTTTCCTCAGAGGAGGTAAAAAGGACTTTGCACCCATCTTTTCTATATGCAGGCAGATCAGCAGATAGCATGAGTTTGGGAGGCAAAAACACTGTGTGTAGATRAACATATGCTCTAAGAGGAGCAGCCTGATTTATGTAGAAGAATGAAGTGACTAACACCTCCACTAGAGCAAAGAGAAATCCAGGAAGGTCTCTGACCTCCAAGCCACATCTCTTTCTCTGATCTGCTGAGATGTTGTTCCTTTGAACTCCTGCTGTTCTGAACAGATAGCCAAGCCACAATCCAGCTTACATCCTTACTGAAAAGTGTGCAGGTCTCCTTCTGTCATCTCAGAGTGGTAATGCGTTCACTCACCAAAAAACTAGTCCAATATGTTGGGAATATTTTATCCAGGCTTACTGTTGTTATGCAGATTTGGATTTTATATTTTTATTCAATTTGGATTATGCTGTGTTTTATCTTCCATCACTTTTATGTCTATGGAAACCTGTGGGTCCTTCAGGATACATTGTCACCAAGGAGGGGTTTTTCTTCTGAATAACAATGGATTGCTCTCCATAAAAAGCATTTAGATTTTTCAGCTTCTTTGTTGAACCATAAGAATTGTTTTTAAATTATGCCCACAGTTACTGGAATGATTCTTAATTTCAACAGTCTTTAAATGCAACACTTTTTAAACACTAATAGTGACACTGAGGCTTATTCTACTCATCAGTTTAAATGAGATTTAAAAGCATATGAAGCATTTTTGTGAAGTAGTGTGTCAGGAGTCGTACTTGGAYGATCCTTCTGGGTCCTTTCCAGCTCAGGATATTCTATGATATTGCATAAAGACCATCAAAAGTGTGCCACCTASAATGCGGAGCTTGAAAGATAAGAAGACTACAGCAAATCTGCAGTGAGACAGAAAGTGAGGATAGGATCCATAAGAAGACTGTAATAATTTTAACTAAGGTTATCTATGATGTTCTTTTTTAACCTGATCATTCTACGTCATTGTAAATGCTAAAAACAGGTATCAGCAGTCCCCACTGACCATTTTTCTTGCCATTATCAGTTGGCCRTTTCCAAATCCTGTGGGTCTCAAGATGGTAATTGAAAGACAAGAGGTTAATGGCTTTATGCACTAACTCAAGGAGTGTGCTCTATTTGTAAAAGTGCTAAGACTCCTGTGGCAGAAACTGTCAAGTGAATAGTTTAGGCTACTATCACTGATGGAGTGGAAATGTCAAAGAGCAACTCATTAGAGTCAGAGAACAAATAGATAGGGATACTCAGAGCTTCAAAAAGCGTGAAAGGTAAGAGCAAGTAGATGAACTAGATGAAAAAAAGAAGAATCAGCGAAAGAATGTGAGAGAGTAATCAGTGAAAAGGAAAATGACCTTGCACATAGCAAAGGGCAAAAAGATATTGTACACCATCTCATTCTGCTCATGCTCCTGTGACTAATTTTGATTCTGAAAGTCTTCAACTAGATTTCTATGCACACACATTTTCAGAATCATACAAATATTTGCYGGAAGGACATTTAACTGTCATCTAGGCACCCTCCTTCTTGGATTAAGACTATATTCAATATAAAATTGCGTCAGTTGTTTCTTTGTTTTGTTGAATCTTAAAAAGGCCTCTATGGACAATCTGTTTCTCTACTGCCCTAAATTCATAATGACGAAGTTTTCCTAAATCTGCAGATCCCAAACCCTAACTTGTAACTGTTGCCTTTTGTTTTATCTCCAGACACTAATTAAAATTGTGGTTCAGTTCAGCTCAGCTTTGGCTTTTCCATGTTCACATCTGAACATCCAAGGAATTCTCTTCCACTTTTATTTCATTGCCTGTCCTTGATTACACTTAATGTCTTTGATGTCTTTGAAATCTAGTACTATATGAATTGTTTTCTTAGCCTCTTACCAAAATGTCGTATCTTTTTGTAGAAGAGGATACTTTGTTCCTGAGTCCCAAAAATTACTTTTCTACTCTGCTCCTCTTTATGGTCCCCCAGGAAACCTGGCCATCAATTTACTGAACTCTGAAGTTTTAAAGTCTAGAGTCCCAACAGTTGCTGAAACCTACAATCTCAGAATGTGGGTTACAGATTTTTCTATCATCATCTGGTGCAGGCTGTCAAAGTGAACCATAGGCTCTGTGGTAGAAAAATTGAATTCCCAGTTCCGTGTTTAAGTGACAGCAAATGAAAAAGAAGGAATCTAAAGTCTGATGAACAGAACAAAATCTATGCATTTCTTTTTATCAAGGGAGCTACACTTATTTACAACTCTTAAAAAATTTCTTTAAATGTTTTTGTTACTGTGATGCATTGGGGCACAAAACTTGTACCTATGAAGTCCATGTTGATTGGCAACAATAAGGATTTTTACTTTCTGGAAAAGGGAATTAATTGTTAAGATCTTAAAGCATGCAGTAGTGAATGAAAATGGTACATTTGCTTTCATGTGAAATTTAATTACTACTACTTTAATAAAGTTCACTTCTCATTGAACCATGTAGTACCRGGGATGTTTGTGAGAGTACCTGTCAGAAGTGATCCCAGCATGTGACCATTTTGAGACATATATATAATATGTAGACTAGTATCTACTGGTCTAGACTTCTTGTATCAGCTGAAACTCTAAAATCTTTCATTTTGATCAAACATCTTTTGATATGTCAATAGAGTTAGTCTCCATCTTCTTATGTTCAGTAATATCAATATTTACACTCTTGTGAAAAAGAATAAACACTCCTTTATGCCCTTGGTCTTTTCAAAAAGCATTTAAAATAATTATACTAGTTGTACACTTATTGAAAAGTGCAAAGACAGGACAAGCTCCAAAAGAATATGGACACTACAAAGTGAAACTTAGATTGGACGAGGGGTACAAAATTTCTYTAAGAAGAAAATTATTTTTTTTAAGTTGGAACTTCTATTCATGAAATTTCCAATAAACTTAGCATTGGCCAGACACTAATATAGACACAGTTCTTRGGTCTGCATAGTCCATCTTCTGCCTCTACTAGGGTAGGATTTTTCCTTCTTATTCTTGTCCTGTGGTTCCTTCATTCATATCTGGACAGCATCCAAGCTTGAGTTCAAATCCAAATAAGACTTGTAGTCTATAACYTGGTGGTTAGGCTTCTTTCAGTGGAATGGGAAGGTCTCTCGAGGTGACAAAATGAACTCATTTCTATTTTCTTGGGCAAATGTTCTAACCATTGTGTTATACACTGAAGTGAAGGAAGATAGCAGTGTCCTTTCAATGAAAGAAATGCCACGTATCCAGCCACTTATCACGTCCCTCAAGACAAAGTGTCAGGCTGTTAATGCGCAATTTCTGTAAGCTGCCACACTAAAGGCTGCACTGAGGAGATCCAGAGTCCAAGAAAAGAGGTTCATCATCTTTGTCCTGAGAGTCCTAGTCATCTGGTTTGTGACTGTCCCATCCAGTTTGTTGCTGAATTTGGGATAAATTGTTTCACAGCATCTCAGTCTTCTTCTTAAACTGGCGCTAAGTGAACACTTCAGTGGATTTCTGTCTGATGGAGAGATACTGCAAGGTTATAAGRATTTCTAAGCATCCTTAAGCATGTTACAAACTTATTCTAATGTTTGCAATTCAAAATATTGCTTTCTAAATTTAGAGTCATTCTATCAAAGAGCCAAGGGAGTAGTTTTGTTTATAATAGGCCATAGCAACTCTTTCAGAGCAATTGCATTGAATGTTGTAAATGTGCATAAGGAACATTAGGCTTTATGCAGCATAGTAAAAATCCTTATAAAGATTGAAAGAAATTACCACAGGAGATTAGTGGATATTGCTAACTAATCACTTGACATTTAGGTTTTAAAAAAATGAAATCTGCCTTTGAACTATACTCTCATAAAAAGCCACTTCAAATATGAAAATATTCTGGTATTTTTTMAGTTAAGTTTTAACGCATCTGAAATTTTCCAAATTAAGGGCTGCAGTAAGGCCACTCTTAAGTTTTCTGGCATCAATTACATTTATATGCATTTCAAAGCCCACTTGTGAAGAGGTTTAAAGAGGACTTAATGTAAATGAGAATTCAGTCATAATCTTTTGGGATGAATTGAACTGTTCATTTATAAATGAGAATAATTAAGAGAAACACACCTTTTCCTTATTCGTGTCAATCCTTTCATTCTAAAATGTGGATCAACTCCAGTTAATTTTACTTATTTAAATAAGTCTTTCCATGTGAGCATCCCCTTCAAATTTGGATTTTTATGGAATTATTTTCTAAAGCGATAAGGAGCAATTTCCATTTTGCCATTTAATTCTATCAATAATCTGTGAGCAGAGTGGTGTCTCTGATTACAGAGAGCACTTGTCTTTGAAATCTGAAAGAAAAATAGACCTCCTTTGCAGTCAGGACTACAATGTTTGCCTAAAGCCTTTCGAGTAGTTTGGAACTCCTCCAGTTATTCTCAAGACTCTCCTAGAATAAAATTTGGATATGAAGAAACAATTTTCTGCTTGCACTGAATTTGATGAAATGATTTTCACTGATTTTAAGGAGAAAAGGATTTTAAGTCCTGTGCCAGATTTCTTTTCCTCAGGTTGCTTTGCGAACAATGCAGAAAGACAGGTAAGGTGACTCTTATGTTAAAGGACTTTATGTTGGAAGTGCATTTCTGTGTTCATTGATTACTTGAACTCTTTAAATACAAGAAAACCATCACTTCCTCTGATACCTGAGCCTCCTTCTGAATGTCAGGGTCTAACTTCTGTAATTATTTATTCAAGTATATTCAAGGTGCAAAGTCATCTGTCCTGAAATGAAAGTACATTCTTAATGTGTTAATTATGAAGTAGTGAGATAAACAAATTAGGTGGCAGATAGATAAAATATAGCTCATATTGGTATGGCTAAAGACTGAACAGAATGGAAAAGTGGCGTTAGAGACTGAAATATTATTTATGTCATACCATAAAATATACTTTTTCCTATTTAGAGATTACCATGAAGTAGAAAATATGTTATTGTGGTGGGTATACTGGGTGTCCAGTAAAAAAGATTGGAAATGCYCCAATCAAGCAAGCCCTGTCAGAAGTTTAATACAATAGGGACAATATTACAAAGAGAAAAAATGAGTCCTGTGAGAAGACTGAATTTTGAGAAATAAGACTCAGAAGCAAATTCTTTGTGGCATAAGCTAATGTAAAACTCTTACTATCATTCAAAAAATTATATTATCATAAAGGCCTGGTAGAAAAAGCAACAGCCAAAATCATAAAGCCAGTGAAGTTAAAGAGATTGGGTAGATAGGTCAGGTATATTTTATCTCTCCTAAATAGATTGTCAGATACCAAGAAAAACAAAACAAAACAAAACAATACACAAAAAAGCCACCAAAAACCCAAAACCAAACCAAACATAACACAAAAAATACCCCACCACCAAAACCCAACTTTATCATCTTCTTAGCTAATGATTTGTTATAATACTTTTAGGAGAAAACAGAAAAGAAGGATGAAAAGTTTTTGTTTTTTTTTTTCTATGACCTTCTTTCCGACATAATCTGATTATCATATAATGGGATTTGGTAAATCAAATAGATCCATTGCTCAAAAGAAACTCACCATGGTGTTTCAATTCAAGTAAACAAAATGGCATAGCTCTATCAAGACAAAAAGGCAGAATAAGTGAAAATTCATGTCATACCACTTCTGAAGCCAGTATTGGTTGATTCTATTTTTCTTGGAACACAGACAAGAACTAACATATCTGTAAATATCACATTTTATATCCTCAGTATAAGCCTTTTTAAAACTTCAGTTGGGAGGATTTTCCCCCCAAAGGCGCTGCATGGGACTTTTACATGTACATGAATCATTTTTTCTCTTTCTATTACTAAACATAAGCAATTCACTGAATACTTAATTACCATGCAGAGATCACTGGAATGCCTCCAAGATGGATAGGGTGTGAAACATTAGTCACGGGAGGAGAAACTGAAGAACTGGGGCTTTTCCAGCAAGGTGGCTTTAAATGCACCCTTACAGCAGCCTTACCTGTATCTATGAGGAGAAGGAGCCAGTGTCTTCACAGAGCTACATTGTTGGAAGACAAAAGGAAAAACTCATATATTTTAAGATGAGAGTTTCAGATTTGGTATCAGGAGAAATTTTTCACCAATGAACAAAAATGTAGTATCACAGGAAGCCCAGGGAGGCTGTGGAGCCTCCATCCTTGGAGATTTTCACATTGGGCAAAGCCCTGGTTTCAGCTCCAGAATTGCCTCACTTGATGTTATATCTGATATTGCTTTGAATCAGGAGTAGAGTTACTGGCATCCCTTCCAAGTCGAATTATCATATAAAACTGTAGCAAGCTACATGTTTTATAAATCAACATAAAAATCTATGATAAAACCTGACTGTAGAATACTGAACAGTAAAATCACTCATCCCCATACAGCATATAGCATTCATATTTCATGGAATATGAATTACCAACTTAACAAAATATTATCGCACATTCTTTCTACTATGTAAACTTAAGAGCTTTGTTTCTATTCTTCATGTGCCTACTGTGACAGTAAAAGAAATTTGGAGGTTGTATTCTGATCTGCCATTACAAATTGACATGAACTCTACCATCTGTACCTTGGGAAAGGCTTTGCARTGCCCAGTTGCACTATTAATGTTGCCTATGTTTATTGACACTGAAAAAAACTACATTCTGATGGAAAGCTGGCTCAGAGAGTTCTTCAAATTATGAATCTCTACAGTGCACAAAACACTGGTCCCATTTTACTTTTTATTGTCTTTTTTTCTTTTCTGTTCAAACCACAAATTGTGTCTTTAAAAAAAGTTGCACAGACAATGAATTCATTTGGAACTCATACATAAAATAGCTCCAGAGAAAACTTTAATATTTTACCTGAAATTATCAACTAAACCCAAATATTCGTGTACACATAAGACATTATGTGCAGTCATATATCTAATACTTATTGCTTGTATACATAGATATCTATTGAATAGAAAATTCCTATATTGCCACATTGAATCATTTGACGCATGGTTTTTGACTATGCATCCTCATTYCCTTGAAACAGAAAACAGAACTTTTATACTTTTACTACTTATTAATGTTCAGTWGAACTGATCAGAAAATCTGTTGTGTATAATTCCAACATTCAACTTCATCAAAACTAAGTCCTTCTTCAGAATCATTAGAATTTACCATATAGGTAGTGAGATTGTCAAAAGGTAAAATTAACTCATAAGACCAAAATTACAGTGTCTATACCTCACTTTTCATAATTTCTCCTTTACRCAACTCAACGGTTGCTTTATTTCAAAGGCAATGCCTTCAAGGAAACTAAGATAGTTGTTGTATTTAAAACAGGAAATTACCCAAATATTTTTCTCTTCTCTAAAATATGAAAATTCCCATCTCATTAATGTGTCTACAACTGACCAAGTGGAAGTGATTTGGTTCTAACTTTACACCYAACAAGTACTTTAAACTAGATACAAAATCCCTGCAGTGCTTGGGAAGATTTATCCATTTCAGAAATTGAATTTCATTGCTCATTTGTTATCTCTTTTGTATCTCACGAGTATGGACTTTAAGACTATGACATAATTATGACAGCAAATATGTTTTCCTTTTATGAGTTTTGTGCAGGGGTCTCAAGTTTACTAAAATTCCTGACTTTACAAATTGATGCAAATAAAAGAAGACTTTCAATTAAAAAATGAAAAAAATCTCTCTAGAATTTCTAAATATTTTTTTTTATATTATAGGTAGTATGTTCAGACACATGATGCTTTCCAATTGCAAAATTCTCTTGTCACATTTTAATGACCTGTATAAGTAATTCAAAGCTTTCCTACTCAAGAACAAAGAAATATTCTAGAAGTTTCCACTGAAATTAGGCAATACTTACTTTGATATGTAGGTTGGGCACGCTGTGGTGTTTAAAAAGATCAGATCATTCAGTACTTTTGCTGTATGCAGGTATAACTCTAGGATTTTAGAGAAATTTTGATTGACAGCAGAATGGAATAGACAATCATGTCCAGATGCAGTTTATGAGATTGAAATGCATCGTTTTTTTATAGGCTGCATCAAGAGAGAAATTTAAGGATGGGTGACTACCTTAGCTTCAAAACAAATACTATAAACACTGTGATTGCAGTCCTTTTGGAATTCTGTTTTCATTTTACCAGAAACTTTTAAAAGCCAAGATTTAAATTAATTAAAATGGAAGGTTATATAATGAAAATACTTTAATGACAGTGAAGCTAGTATGCACAGCGGCTATGATAAAAAATGTTTTTACTCTGATGTTATGAGGAGCCTTCCTGCTCTTCCCCTGTTCCACTRTAAAAAGGAACAAACAACAACTTGAAAAACATAGGCAGAGACAGAGTATAAAAATTTAGGTGAATAAGAATCAAGAAACAGTTGACCAGTTTGGATTGCCTTTTAGAAACCTTTGCCTCTTCTGTCTTACCCAATGCATGCTGAAAGAGCAAGCTGCTTAAGTCTTCTACAGAACCATTATCATTTGTCCATTTTATTTCCATTGTCAATTATCCTTAATTATTTGAAACTTTTTCCAACGTATAATGACTGCTGAAATGCATGCTCATTAAATTGACTCTAGCTCAAGAAATAGATTTTGATAAGCTGTGTTATGTTATAGACCTGATTTTCAAGAACTCCATTTTCARTTAACTTCAAGACCATCTTTGTACAACATTTTCCAAATTCTATTTCTGAATTTATTTATKAATTTATTTACTTTCACAGGAGAAAGAAACAAAAGGCCAGATTTCTCTGTTGAAAACTGGCATAATTAGTATAAAAAGACAGCAATTATGTGAATTTCTACTAGCTAAGTAATAACTATGGACTAACATTGTTTCTGAGGGATGGGTGATGTCACATGAGCAAAGGCAATAAGAGCTTGCAATTCATTTTGGAGCCTATGGAAAAACAGAAAGAAATTTCTTCAGAACCTGCTCATTTATAAGACTCATTGCAGTCCACTGTACATAATGGTTTTTATTCCAGGGACCTTCCTGAAACCTGTTTGCAAGAGCTGTAGACAGACTGAGGACATATGCTTTCTTTTGGTACATCCATAGGATACAATCTTGCCTGATTCCTGATTTCATATTTCCACTGTTGCACACCCTAAAAAAAAAAAAAAAAACAAACCAAAAAAACCAACCAAAAAACCTGGGGAAATTCTGTCTCAGAGTGGATCCATTTTAGGCATAGAAAAGTCTTTACAATTAGGGAGTTTGAACGAATTCCCAGAAAAATGAAAGCCTGTGTAAAGAAACAGYCAGTGGGGCACTTCTCTGTGTTATTTCATGTGGGTCACCCTGCTGATGCCACTATCAGGTCCAGGAACGTGCTGTTCTCACCTTATCTTTCTGCCTTCTTCCTAAAGGCAACCTCATCCTGTCTTCCACATCAGAAATATCTCTTACTGCACTGAGTTTTCCCTGGCCTTCCTTTTTGGCTTCCCCTTGTCTTCTGACAATGCACATGATTTGCATCTCTTGTTACAACAGAATATTTTACAAAAAAAATCTAATTAAAAACAAATAACTGTCAGGACATGAATGTAACTGTGCATATCAATGTTTTTGAGCATATAGGTCTTTCCTTTCTCTTTCCCTGTCAATCTCTTTTTTGTCATATTTTCTCTTTCATAGTTATAAGATCTTAGAAAGAAAAAAGAACTGGGTTGTTTTTTTTGTTGTTTTTGGTTTTGGTTTTTTTTGTGTATGTGTTACTTCTTTCAAACAATCTCTCTGCCCTTACTGCACACAAACACACACATATAACATCATAAAATCAAGAACAAATGTTAAGGTGACAATTCTAATTTCTTTTAGATGCTGTAGCTGTGTTGTCAGCTCTTTATTTCCTTGTTAGGCATCACAAGTCTCGTGGTAGACATATGTTTAAAGTGCATTCTGATCTTTAAAGTTGATTGTTTTAAGGTAGTCTTCCTGATCTAGACATTCTGTTGCACGATCTAGTAGCAATGTAAAAAAACAAGAAGTACAAATTTCAAAATAAGACTGAGAAACTAACTGCCTATATAATTTATTGTTCTTAATTTTTGATGTGGATTAAAATCTGTGTTGGTAAAAATGGGTCAATACTAGTTTTTATCGTCACACCTTTATGAAGGATACGTGTATAAATGCTTTGATATTTAATACATTCAGACAAACTCTCTCAAAATGTTTTTTGGTTTGGTTTGGATTTTTGAAGTTTTTTTGTTTGTTTTCAGAAACAGGTAAGGTACCAGAAAGAAAGCTGTCCTCCGAGCACTATTTCCAGAGAGAACTGTTGGCAGAAGAAGTTCAGTTACTGCTTTAGTACTGAACTCCAGAAAACCACCTTTATRGATTAGAATGATGAGATAGAGGTAAAAGACTTTTTACTGAGTCAAAAAAAAAATCTGATGAGGACTTGGAGGATGTCCTTTATAACCCTCTAGTTATTCCACAGAATTGCTACTTCTTTTTAGTAGGGAAGGCTTAYAGAAAGATGCTATTAGGTCCATTGGCACCCCCACCCTTGCCATGAATTGAGTATATTCTTTCTGCTTCTGAAGAATCTTTCTATGGCTTTTCTAAGGAAAATGTTTGTATTAAAGTTCATATGACATTAGCTTTTCATGAAGAAGTATTACATATACATGTTTAAATGCATAGCCCATGCTTGTGAACTTTGTCAAATCTTTGTTGAAAATAACACTGACAGCAGAGTCATAATGATTCTGATAAAAGTAATTTTCACAGTGTTTTCCAAATGACCTGTAGCATCAAGTGCTCGTGAACTTGTAATGTATCTGGCACCACAGTGCTCTCAAGAATATCAGCTCAGTTTTGCTGAAACCTGGGATTTTGAAAAAGGTTCAGAGAACYTTTTGAACTTTTGGGGCCTCGTACAGAACAAACTAAACTGCCTGGCCGTTTAGCTGTGCACAATACTTATCGTTGCTAGCAGTAAAATCTCTGGAATCAAAATCTGGCTGGCAATTTTGTTGCCAATATGCAAGGCAAAGTGCAATTCAGTTTGCTCTTTAGCAGTTACATTGGCTGTGCTGAACTGACAGTAATAACAACTTGATTTTTATCAGTATACTAAACAGATAGAATTAGGATTTTTATAGATGCATAGGGTTTTAGCTATGTTTTTGTCATTACAGTCAATAGAAACTGAGCAACTAAAACCCTGGGTAACTCTTTAACAATTTTTACCACAGGGAGAAGATAAGTGAAGTAATAAAATGCTATTTTTTCCTTTGAAATGCAGTGCTAAGTAAAGTTGCTAGACTGGCAGCCTTGTGAAACAGAAGTTCTTTGCTGTATTTATCCACACAACAGGTACAGCATAAGTGACAGCAATACAGATTTCTTTCTCTTGCTGTACCAATATGTTGCATATATTTTTTCAGWGGCAGTCAGTATTACCACCATGATATGGGGCACTATTTTTAAAGATTAAAAGTTYAGTCTTCCTTCCTGCTCATTAACAGTATTCCTATATCAAGCTCCCATAGAAGTAAAGAGAGTTTCTTTCTGCTTTTATAGCCATTTGTTCAGCCCTTATGCAAACTATTGATCTGTTATCATATGCATATGATCATAAAGGATCAGTTGTTTATTTTTAAGGTCTGAATATGTTTTCTTCTCATGATACCCTAGATGTTCCTTGCTCTGTATAACTGAGGATGCAAAGGGCTAAAGGAAATATTATTATAACTCTTCTTCTTCCAGCAAGAATCATCGCCAGGTTATGTCTTTTCCCATACTTTTCCTTAGAGTTGTTATTTATAGTTCCTCTCCAAGTACACAGCTRAGCAGAAGAAATAAAATAAAATTTCTAAGCCTAGCTTTAGGGAAAAAAAAGAACAAACGTGTTTTGTACATTGAATTTCCTTAACCTTTTACATATCGTCTCCACCAAACAAGGTTCCTCTGTCTGTTTGTCTGCAAGGATTGTTAGCTTACATTTTAAGAGATACTTGTCCAAATATAAAGCTAATTTGTAGCTTTACAGTGAGCTCTGAACCAGGAGAAAGTGCTGATTAGAAAAAAATATGTCCCAGATCTTCTGAACTGCAGTTTTGCTCAGATTGTTTCACCTCATGTAATGTTAGAAGAAAGTAGCTTAATACATCAATTACCTGGACAATTGYGAAAGACCTCCACAGGAARCAGCCTTCCGTAAATCCTAATTAGRGTAGGTCATGATCTAGAGATTCATGGGATGAAAAGCTGGAGAGATGCTGCTACTCCTACAACAATGCTTAGCTTAATGAAATAGATAAATATTAATTTTAGATTTTTAGCCTGGAAAGTTTATAACAGTGAAAATGCGGGAAGAAAGGAAAATAAAATGTATCCACATATAAGGCACTACGTACTTAAAAGATTTTTAAAAATGTATATTTTACATTTACAGAAGATTAATTTCCAGCAATTCTCTTCTGCATTTAGACCCCCTCTTTGATGCATAATTGAGCTGGAGCATTTGGAAAAACAAGGCCTGTGGTTGAGCCAGTCATTGAGATCATCATAGTTTGCCCCWTTGAAGCAGGGTGAGGGTTACCAAGCACTGCCCAAGTTGCAGAGAGGTTATGGAGGCTTACTCCTTGAAGATATTCAAAAGACATCTAGACATGGTCCTGGGCAWTTGTCTGGAGGTTACTGTGCTTAGGCAGGAGGATTGCACCACATGATCTCAAGGGGTCCTTTCTGGCCTCAGCCGCTCTGAGTCYATGAGATCAAAAATATTCTGTTGAAGGGTTTGCAATTCCAAGCACTGCTGCTTGTTGTGGGAGAAGAAGRATCCAGAATATAGAAAACTGGCTTGTGAAACCTCTATTTGCCATTCTAGTGATTGCTTATTCATGCTGTGTTTTTTAAATCACGCACTTTGTTGCACTGTGGGCACATGACTTAACGGCTGCTAAGGATTCATCCTCTGTTTTATCTGATGTTGATCTTGAATGTATTCTTTCCATCTGACAGGAAACATTTCTCAAATTTGAGGGGTTGTTTTCAATTAAATACAGTTGTTAGTTATCTGCATCAATGTAAATGACAGAGGTAAATAATTATTACTTTGTTAATTAGGATGCTTTCTCTKTCTCCCATTACTCATTGATTTTGCYMGTTCCATATGTTATATGAATGTCTTCTTTAAGCTAAGAATATAACTTGAAAATTTCAATTAGCAGTCCCAATGAAAGTAAAATTTGGCTCTTATGAAATAGAGATGTGTGCACATGTAGTTATACAAATACACAGCTAAATCATATTTTCCATAATTATTTCCAAAATCTCTACATTTTATCACTAACTTGAAGTGAAATGCAGGAAATTCCTTACAAAATTCAGCTCCTCAAAATATGCTACAGCATTAAATAGAAGCYTATGTTCATTCTGAAGGTATCTTCTCTGATTTGGAACAGCTACCTRTGTAGTAAGATAACAGAGAGACCATGTAAGTAGCAGAGACATTTARTGAGAAATTTTATTTCTGTACAGTAGATAGATGGATATGGTGTAGAACAATGTTTTTTAAGTGTGAAATGATATAAAATGAGTTATTAATTGTCTTAATTGCAATGGGATGAAGAGGGAAACAAAGATCCTCAAGGTTCCTTTGTGTTACCATACTGCTGCCAAGGAATATAATGGTATGTTTTAGTCTCTGGAGGAAACTTTGGTCATGCAAAACAAGTTCCCAACCTCATCCCCAGTGTCACCCTTTCAACATCTTGGAAATATTTTTGTGATGCTGGGCACTGCAAGAATACTGAACTGCAGCCTGAAAGGTCATTATCTCCATTGAGAGGGCATTAACATCTATGCTCAAACATTTGCTCGGGGTTGTTAAAGTCTATTCAAATTTAAGTAATCCCCTTCAGTGCTACTTCTTTGCCATGAAAGTATAAAGAAATAGTGCTGATATTTTGACAATYCTCAGCTCTTTGGAAACACGTGTTAAGCACATCAGATATTTCATGTGCCTGGTGAAATAATTGGCAAATCAGTAGATCAGTGAGAAAACTTTCTGCTCCTGAGGCACCACACAAAAATGAGTGRGATACTCTTACACATGCCGAAGTTGACATTTCACAAAAACAAGGAAAATAATAATGTTGTGTATTGAACTCAAGAATGAATATATTATTTATTAATATACATGCCTCATCACTAAGATTATTCAGAAAAGTAAACCAAACACAGTGTAATAAGAAGATATTTTATATTGTATGATCCTGCTCATGCCTCTGCAAAATGATGAGAAAGGGTCATAAAATTTTTCGAGTTAAAGAAAAGAAAAAGATTTAAGCTTTTTTTTTTTTCTTCTCTGGCTTGCATTCATTCCATTGTTTGATTCAGGGTACTGGCATTCACTTCTGGAGCACTAAAAGATCTGGAATTTTCTAGATATTTTAAAGATCACTTGTTTGTTTTCCTTTTCATATGTACAAAAGGAGAGAAGGTTTTCTTTTCCTTTTYCCCCCTCTGAATTCACCTATGAAAACAACTGTCAGTATCTCACATTTAACATTGAGATTCACTTCCKGTCTTCTGGAGCTTCTATGAATTGATATACATGTTATGCAGGAAAGCCTGTCTACACTCAGCAGCCTTTCTCAAGGAGAATAGTGTAAAAAAACTATATGAATAAGTAAAAAATATAATGATTGGCATGTTAGTGGGCGTGGTGTATAACACAGAATTAAATGTTTGCAGTAAATATTACATTTTAAAATAGTTTTTTTATTAAAACCATGAATGCAATGATAATTTATATATATGTTGGTGGTTATATATTTTTTTGTGATTTTATGGCTAAAATTGAGAAGAAAGATGTAAAAAACAGTCTTAAGATAAACAAGTTGCATTGGGATCTACCAGTAATTAAAATGCCAAGGGCACCAGGATGATGTCTTTATTGTGACCAGGAATAGAAGTCTTCTCTGTGCTTAAATATGTAACATATACATACAAAACATATTTTCATAATATACATGTAATTGTAGATTACTTGTCTCAATTGCAGGTTTCCCAACATTTTATCAGGAGAAAAG
Organism: Cardinalis cardinalis; assembly: GCA_014549065.1. Classification (NCBI taxonomy): domain Eukaryota; kingdom Metazoa; phylum Chordata; class Aves; order Passeriformes; family Cardinalidae; genus Cardinalis; species Cardinalis cardinalis. The sequence goes on from JACDOX010000001.1 coordinate 2,157,233, forward strand.
CATTGTAAACTACAGGYAAAATATAACCTCTGTTTTTATTCTTGAAGGGGAAAGGTTTATTTTCCATTCATATTTAAAATATGAAATTTACGGCTGAGAAGACAAGGTTTGTCTGGCTGGCTGCTGAGAAGGCACATACATTTGCAATCAGCACAGTATAATCTATAACATAAATTCATGGACAGGACAGCAGAGAAATAGTCATGGGGTTTCTTTAGTAAACAGAGGAGGCACTTGTCAGGAATCCAGACAGGAGTTTGCAAAGGTTTCCTTCTTGTGCCCTGAGAGGGCACTTGGCTGCCAATGTGAAGAATGGAGGCTGTCTGAAGAAATCAAATTGGTCTGCTTTATCCACCTCAGCCAATTACTCCCTTGAGCATAATCATACTCTGCTGGGGAAGAAAAAAGGATAATGTCTTAATGTCCTAATAATCTTCTAACCTGAGACCTCTGCTGTAGAATTGGGCTATTTCATGCCATCTGAGAACATATTAAAATGCCTTCTAAATATTTAAGACCCAAGCCATCAGAAACAAATTTCAAAAGGAAGTTTTTCAATTCATCATAGATTTTTTTCTTCCCCTCATACATTAAGTCAAGATGAATTAATCACATCACAAAGCTTTGAGGTTATGTGACACAAAAATTCAGCATTCCAAACCAGTACATCTCAGTTAAATCACATTTAGAACTGCATTTAGATACCATGTCTGATATTTTCCTCTCCTTATGCGCTCAAGCCAAGCTGAGGTTTTACACCTAAGCAATGAAGCTGCACAAGGAGCTGCTGTGTGCATAGTGCACATCCTGGTTTCTTAGGGCTCTCTGAACAGAGGATCCTGAGGCATATGCTAGTGTATTGCTCTAGCTGGTGTACCATAGCATATGTTGAATATAGACATCCAGTCTTAGCTTAGAACAGCTATGATGTTTGGTATTCACATTCTCTGAAAAAATTCTTTTGCCCAGGTTTTTTCTCCTTGGAAGCTGAAAGGCAGAGAGAGAGGCCTGTGAGAAAAGGAAAACAATTCTTATCTTGTGTTGTGCTCATGTGTGGAATGCATTTGGAGATTGTTTACCCAAAGGAGATTGTCTCATTGGAGTCCAGTGTGAGTTGTTTTGATTCAGTRACCAATTAAGGCCAAGCTATGCCGGGACTCTGGAAAGAGGCAYGAGTTTTCATTATTATCTTTTTAGCATTCAGTAAGTATCTTTTCTGTATTCTTTAGTATAGTATATAGTATAGTATAGTATTCTTTAATATATTATAGTGTAATAATGTAATAAATTAGCCTTCTGATAAGATGGAGTCAGATCAATCATTCTCTCCCCTCGTCRGTGGACCTGCATTTACAATGTCTTCTTGCCTTAAAATGAATACATTTTAGGACAGAAACAGTGAAATTTAGAAGAGTTCAACACTTTTCATGTAATTCTTAGTAAGATGCTATTGTATCAAGAAAATAATAAATCAGTTATTTTATTTTAAACTGTCTCATCTGTTCAGTCTTTAATAAATATCACATAAAAATAGTAAGAATTAATACCAGAACATGTTCCAGCTGATTTAAATTCTTTCTGTCAGTTATTTTCATTATGACAATCTTTAATTGTAGGGTATTATACAATGCCATTAATTAACCCTGTAGTTATCCTTGAGTTCATGAGAATACATAGTGTATCCTTCTCCTGAAACAACTAATGTATATGAAATATATTTAACTGCATTCCATGACCTATGTCCGTCTAGTATTTGTACTAAATAAGTGTAATGCATACACTGTTGTTGACCAGAACATGTGGWTTTTTTTCTCTTACAGTAAGTATTATGCTTAAATAGAAATGTCAAATATGTAAAAATACTGTAAGACTCACCTAGTTTATCTTCTTTGTGGGATGCATTGTCCAGAATAACACATGCAGGGCAGCCAGAATATAGTGTACCACAGTGACTTTAAACTAAAGGAATGATTGTAGCAATTCTGCAATCAAGCACTTCCAGAGCAGCAGATTTTTTTCCTCTCAAATTAATTACTGCATTTTTGTGKTTTTTTTATTTGCATGGAACTGTCTCAGGGCTTGCATTTCATTGTTCCAAGTATAAGCTATCAGAGTTCACTCACCTAGCCGCCCACAAGAAAAAATGCTCTTGGGAGTGATTAATATGAGTGGAAGAAATAATGTCTGGAAGAAATTTCAGCAGAGGTGAACTTGCTGTTTCTTATTTCTATTCATGCAGCTGCTGGGGCCATCTCAAGAAGGGTCTGTGTCCTGTGTCTGTCTTCAGAAGCAGCAAACGTGTCAGCCAACCCAATGTTTAGTTTGTAAGCCAGAGCAAGTAGTGAAATGATGGTTGTATTTGGCTCCCACAGGAAAGGACTTAGCTCACCTATAATTAGAGCCAGGCATTTGTGCATAGACACAGACACATAGGGAATGCTAGCTAGGCAAAGTGCGCCTGAGCATTTGGCTTAAAATGTTTTACACAAAGGTCTAAGTGTAGGATTTCTTCATAGGAAGGAATGTACATAAGTCAAGAAGCCTGAATTTCTTGCTGTTCATGTAGCAGAGCAGAAGAAACTTTAGCAACAAATTTACTTCCCTGTCAGCCTTAAAAAAAAATCCCTAAAATCTACTACTCACTTGTGAAACTGCAAACTTGAAGATTGATTTTCTCACAGCCATAATCACAAGAGTAGAAGGTATTATGGTGTAGAATGGAAAGGAAGAAYATAAATCAACAATTGATCCTCTTCAAATGACAGCAGGATTAATGTAAACTATCTAAGAGGCAATTGTGCCATGATTAAGACTATTTTATGTACAGAAAAGTGGAGCTTGAAAAAACAGAATCATAGGAAAGAATTTGAGACTATTGAAATTTTCTTCTGGTGTTCAAAAAGCATGAATAATAAATAATATTTTCTGAGTTTTCTCCTAAAAATATTGGTGAAAAGAGTCTGATTAAAGCTCCCCACAACSGAAAACAAAACAAATCAAAATAAAACCTGATTATAAAATATATCAATTATAAAATATATCAATTCTATAAAGACTGGAAAATGTGATAATTGACTAATGACTCTTAAAAGTTTCTATTGTAATTAACACAGTAACTTCATTAAATATCTTTATTCAATCAAGTAGCAAGAGGCATTGGAAGAGCAATTAATCTATCCTGGGAATAAGAGTTCTTTCCCTTTATAAATAATATAGGCTATATTTTCTATTAAATTTTAAAAGCTATAATGCAGGTAGGGCTGCAGCTCTATTTCTTTGACCAAATACACCTATTTCAAGGATGTAGGCACTACCATTTTTTTTTGGTTTTATATTAGTATTTGTGTTCTTTTAAACGAGCATTTAAAGGACATCGTATATCCTCTGCATCAAAAAAAATGGTCTTTGACACAGCACAGTAGTCTGGAAGTTTATATTTGCTAAGCCAGCTTTTAAAAGATGGGAGAATAGAAGAACAAATTTTACTCTGAAGACAGTTAAATACTGTGCTGTTCTTTAATGTCCTTGATAGCTTTATAAAGTACAAAAATGGTCATGCTCCTTTTAAAAAGAATATATTGGAAAATCATTGTCAAATTTTGATGTCATCAGTGTTTTAACAGATGGTGATTGGTGCTGCAGGTCTTTCTAGCAGATTTTTTGAAAGAATGTGATGAAATGTCATATGTTTCTGACATTTGGGTTTCATTAGAGAAGTATTTCTCACCTGGTACTGTTTGTCTTTTCAGATGCCTTTGATGATTTGGTGGCAATATTGACTGCAGCATTTTATTTCTTCCACCAACTTGAATTCTCTTCCATTTTATTCTCATATTTCAAGTCAATCTGTGTTTTAACCCCTTCTCCTCAAGTTAGTATCATGGAACTTCTATTTGTCATTCCACAGTTAAAGATGCATTGAGATAAAAAATATGTAAATGTAGGCATGGTGTTATATTTATCCTAGAATACCCAGAATCAACCAAAATGGTGCATGACATGCAAAAATCCTTAATTTGACAAGACTGATGGGATACTCACTTACAAGGGTCTTGGTAACCACTTGGTGATCTCACTGTGGTGGGTTGGCCCCAGCCAGCAGCCACACAGCTACTCACTTCTCCACCTGCAGTGGAATGAGGGAGAGAACCAGAGGAACAGGAGAGAGAAAATTCGTGGGGCAAAACAAAGACAGGGAGATCACTTGGTAACTGTTGTTTTGGGCAAAATAATCTGAACTTGGGAAATTTAATTTGCAGTTAACATAACTATTAAATTATTGATTCATGTACTAGGAAAAAAACCCAAACAAAAACACCTCTAAAAAACAAACAAACAGAAAAACCCCCCAAAAGACAGAGAAAACCCAAAACAAAACAAAAAAATCCACAAAAAACCCCCAAACACAAAAAACCCCAACCAACCAGCAACTACCAAAACCCAAAACAAAAACAAAACAAAAAACCAAAACCAAATTAACAAAACCAAACTAACAAACCCCCCCAAAATATTTAGGCACTTTTCTTCCCCTTGCTAGGCTCAATTTCAGACACCCCTCTTTCCCCACTGTTATTSCTACAGGTTGCACTTGGTCTCTCAATGCTCAGTGCTTTTCCTCTGCTGCCTTTCCTTATCAGCCTTTTCCTGTGCTCCAGTATGACTCCTCTAGGGACATCAGCCACTCCAGGTGTGTGCCTATTCTGCCATGGAGCCCTCCTCCTCTGGCACCTCCATTCSTTCTGATGTTTCTCACCATTTTTCTCCTTCCTTCCTCACTGAGACTTTCTTTAATACACTAACAGAGGTGCACCAGCTTTCCTGGTGGGATTGGCTGTGCCCTGTGATGGACCCATTTTGGAGCCATCTGGAACCACCTGTGCCAGGCGGTTCCTGACCTCCTTCTAGAAGGCCGCCCATGAAGAGCACCCTGCAGTATCAAAATCTTGCAATCAATACCTAATATATTAATATTTTTCTGATCTGAAAGGAAAAAATACAAACTGGTACATAGTAGTTATAACAAAATARTTATAAGTGTCAATGACAGCAGTTCTTCTTTGTAGCTCTGCAGCAATTATCCAAGATAATGACATGAAAATTAGAGAATCCTACAATAATTTAGGGYGGAAAAGACCTCTGAGACTATCAGGTCCAAGCATTAAGCCAGGACTGCCAAGTCTATCACTACACCTGTAAAAAGAGTCAAAATAGATAGTCTCTTAGAAGACTTCTCACATTGGAAAAAGCAGGTTGATAAAATAATTAGTTACAGACCTCATAAACTTTGTACCTCACATATTTATCACAARGACAGAGCCAGTATTTTCTGGTAAGCCACAGAAAGTTAGTTGTCTTCACTTGGAATGCTTTATTCCACCACTTAWAAGAAAATGGTAGTCAGATAAGCAGGCTTCTTTCCCCTCCTGGCTCATAAATTTAATTTAACATACATGCTTACTTCTACTGACTGATGAAATTGAGAGATACTGTACTAAACCCACTGGGAACAGAGATGGAGATGATAGTTATGTAGCATTGAAATATGAGATGAGTCATAAAAAACACAGAATTCAAGCCAAAATGATTTTCTTCAGGGTGAGAGGGCAGTTCAGTGAAAAAAGCAGCAAGGAGCACTTTGAAAATATGGATACTGAATTTGAATGGTCGTTTTGGATATGTAGTGACTTCTTTGGGGTACCTGAGCGTGTAGGCATGAACAGGAGACATGAACAAGAAAAGTATACCATCCAAGACAATGCTCCTAAGAATCCATTTGTTGACACAGCTCCAGGAAATCATATSACCATAAATGAACACATAATCTGTCAGTACTTAATCTCACACATTAATTCTGCATGGGAATTGTTCTATCATTGAACAAAACTGGATCAGAGTGTTCCTATATTTGTGATTTAAAAGAAAAAAAGAAAAGCAGATTTTGATATGTTCTGATGTCTGGAACAACTTCTRTTTTCCAGAACATAAAGAAAACCATTAAAAAGATATTAGCAGTAGCCATGTGCTTTGAAAATATATTGCAAAACACCTACTCAACATCATTACCAAAACTAGTACATTTGGTACTTTTTTTCTTTCTGTGAATTGGAGAAACGTGATTTTCAAGCATTTAAGAATCATAGTACCAATTCATTGTTCTGTGAAGAAATCAGCAGTGATTATGGCATAGATTCAGTATAATTAAGTAGCAACTTTTGTTAAACCATGGAATATGTGAAATATATAAACTWGTAAAAGTCTACATAAGTTTCTCAGCTAATCAAGATTGTATTACTCATACAGAGCACAGGAGATGCAAAGAAGAATGCCTMTGCATGTTCCTTGATGTATAGTTTTATCTATTTGATAGATGATGAGACTCCATCTATTTTCTTAATCTGTATTTAACTCATTTCAAAGGAAAAGTTTTAAATTATAGATTGCAATGCTATGTTGGCATGATACAGTACTGTACATCAATTCACTTTATGGAGCTGTTATGAAGTTAACCTACATACCACTCTGACTGTGTGAATATTAAAATTCTGATTAAAAAGTGTTGACCTGATTCTTTCTTTCTAGCTCATATTCTACCAGTCTTACACTAACTTAAATCAACTTAAATTAATGGATTTCAACTAGCATTAGACTGAGATAGGAATTTAAAACTGGCTCTGATACAAGGGGTGACTTTTCTACTGTGGCTTACTTTGGAAAATATTACCAGAGAAKAATCCATGTAATACAGAACATAGGCAATTTTTTGATTATATGTATGCAAAAAATACATATATGCATATAAATTATATATAAACTTTGACTTGCCTTGTAAACCAACAAGAAAGATTTCCATCAATATATTGCGTTGATTTAATGATTGAAAAAAATATATCAATATCTGCATTTGTAAGTTTTAAATAGCTATAAAGAGGAGAGGAAGTGTATTTCTATATAGTTTTTGAAAGGAGAATGGGATTTGCTGTTCTTCAAAGAAAGCTGTTCTTATGAACCCTTTAGATATTCATAAATCTCCAGTTTACAATCTCAGTGCAAACAGCAAGGTGTCTGTGCAGCTACAGTGTCTGTAGTCAGTCTTATGAGAGCCATTTCAGAGGATAAAAAGCTCCAGGTGATTCCACAACAGCAGGGCTGAATATCACCCTTCTGTGCAACCTCAGCTGCAGATGACTTCAATTTCCACCTGTCCTTGGGGCAGGTGGCTTCAGYGCTCTTCTAGCAATGACCCTGGGCTGCCTTTTCTCTTCAGAGTCCCCRTTATGATGTCATATTATGGACAGAGGGAAACAGTTTGGGTAGTCAGACTCTGCTGATAAATGTTCTGTCCAAGGCTTCAGGCATCATATAGCCCAACAGTTTCCTATGCAGTCTGATCCAAACTACAAATGTTTGTTACATTTAAACATAAATCCAATTTTGATGCCATTCAATGAATGTGGTATGTATTGGAATGTTACTTCAGATTGGAATCCACAGATTATTATTTCATTCCCCTTACAAGACTGGCACAAAAGTGTGGTACAAAAACTGGAGTTAAACAATGATCTTGACAAGCAAAGACCATAAATTGGATATCTGTCAAAACCCTATTTACCTCCTTCCATCATTGAAACTTTAGAAAACTTATTATATCAAAAGAAATGCAGAAGAACCAAGGATATTACTCTTCATTAAACTAAAATGCTCTTGTACCATCATAGATAACTTTCTATTCATGATTATTATTCTAAATTTGTAAAAGTTAAAAAATACAGATAGCAGAATTGCCCTGTCAGTACATGCAAATTATATTTATGYATACAAATATACATATTTATATTTGTGTGTGCTTCTTTATTTATATAATTTTATGTGAACAGTAAAATGTATGAATATTTATGAATAGCTGATATTGCACCTAGGAAAGACTTAAAGAATGCTTTAAAATATTTGCATATTCTTTATGCACTATCTATTTGTGTATGTTTGTGTATGYGTACCATATGTGTATAACGTATCACACATTTATACACTTTGGAAATRCAATGACTACATGATTGGAAACTGCTGCTTTGTTTGTTGGCCCAGGCACTGCAGGGGTATCTGGAACTACATTAATCAGATAAAACTATGGGTTTTGTTATTCCTAGTTGCCTTTGAAACAGAAATTCATTAATGTGCAGATCCAGAAAATTGAAAGTTTTATCTAGAGAGTAACATGGCATGGGTTGAAAATTAAAAACAAATTAAAAATATTTTTCTGGTTGTCTTTCACTATAAATTTATATTTCTCTACTTTTAATTTATTCTTGACCAAGGGCTATATTTTTTTTATAAAATAAACCTTCATATCTATCTACAAACCACAAGGAAAATTGACTGCATCTTAGATTGAAATGCATTTGAATCTATACCTCTAAARACCTTGACCTTGTTTGCCTACTGCAACCAAATATTTATATTTTGTAAGGTCAAATTCTGTCTTTTTCTCACTGATTGACAACACAGGAAAATCCATTTGGTGGTTTTACATCCACATATTCTTTCCATTGATAGAAAAATATAAGGGAGGAGATAGAACATAGGAAACTGCTTGTGGTTGTTAGTTCAATATTGTCATTCAATCTGTATTTCAAAGAATTTAATGGGCTAGTATGAGCTGAGGTAAGGAGGAGAAAGGGTCAAATTTGCCTCTTTTAATTATGATTACATTGATCTTTTTTAAAATCCTAACTTTTGTGGCCGAACTTTTTCCCACCAAAGTTGGGATTTTGATACTATGTTATATTTTAACAATCCTCCCTTGTGGCCATGTTTCTACCTCTGACTGACATTTGTACAGTACACAGTGCAAATTGCTTGACATATATTTTGAAAATCAATGTCAAAAGAATGTCCATACTTATGTGGGTGTTCTTATACCCCGTGGCTATAGGAGATATTTAGAAAAAGTGCCAAGCAGTCTCCAAATAACAATTTGATTGTTCTTAACTTTGATATAATTTGCATGTTTCATTTCTGCTTCTTTTACTGATGTTCCCCTTACTCAACCAGATTTGGTTTTGAATGGCATTTATGTAAACATTCCCTCCATACAAGATAGTAAAAGGCTAACAGAAATAAAAGCATAAGAAAGCCTCTCATAATATTTACAGTCTCTGTATTTTTTGCTGYGTATATTAAACAGTTAGCTCAACAAGGAAATACGTTATTTTGGAAGGAAAGGAGGTAGTAAACATTCATGTATTCTTGAAATGTGGCTATTTTGCTCTAATGTTTAGAATTGTGATTAGCTATTGTGATCAAAATAGAGCAAAGCATAGTCTATGTGCTTCATTAGTCCTTCAGCAGACCTTAATTTCAATTTTAGATCTATAAGGATTCATGTTTCACAATTTTCTTTGTGGTCTGTCCCAAGTTTCATTTTCTGACTGTGTTGCATAAGAGAAGATCATTAGGGAACATTTTAAAGAGACACAGGTGGCATTTTTAATAAAAACAACCTCTTTGCCAACCTTCCCCATAACAGGCAGTATTTTCAAAAACTGGAGACCAAATGTAAATTTTAAAATCATGTCTCAACACTTGCTTGCTTTCTAAACAATGTACAATAAGTGGTTTTTTTGCCTTTTATCTGCATAGCGTGCTAAGCAATTCTTAAGAATAGTATTTGAAGAATCTTATAAATCAGGATTATTCTTATGTTGCGATCTGATCTCTAATGGCTGAATTGGGGACTACTGTGCAGATTTTTTCTCACTTTGAGAGCTGCAAATAGTTACAAATACAGAAAAAAAATCCTTTTCTTTATCTAGTCAAACTAAATTTTGTGATCTTGAACTGTTGTACAACAGTGGAAAATTATGAGTGCCAATTCCTATATTGTTTAATGCTGAAGTATTTTCTCAATTCCCTAGAGTCTCACCATCTACTGAAGCCATGAGTGAAGCCATCTAAAAAACTTTGGTGTAGAGCCTCATAAATATTGCTGCAGAGAGCTAATGACAGTATTTTATACAAGGTAAACTTTGTACGGTTATTTCCATATGCTTCAATTTTTTGGTCTCATGAGATGCCTCATAGGGAATATGTGAATACTTCCATGTTGTTTTTTTTGTTTGTTTGTTTTCATAAGAAATTTATCTTACAAAGTAWTTTTTTTTAAGTGASTAAATAATGACAACTCTTAATAYATGAGTTTACTACATTTACGTCCAATTTGAAGTTCCYCATAAAATATATACCAAGTTATTACAGAATCCTTTCTTATTAATACATTTCTGTGTTATATTAACACACCTAAATTTTGAATTCCAAAAGCCTTAAGCTTATAATTTGCTGTATGCTAAGAATTTTAGAAAATATAATTTTTTTACAAGCTGGATTTTTTAATTCATTAGTACCAGCACCACCAAGTACAATTTCTTCATTGAGTTCAAAAGATTATTGTTTTCCTTTGTCAGTTACACATCTTGTTCTATCAGAATCAGTGAGAAATTATCCCTCAGAGGACAATAATTTTCTGTAAAGAGACCTAAATCATATTTATAAAACAAAACAAAACACACCATGTTCCTAACTCCAACATTTGGTATAACTTAATTTGCAGTACACTGAGGTTCCTTAAAARGTTATTTACCTAAAGAGAGCATAAGAATTTAGAATTCATTACAGCAACTACAGTCAGCAGCAGCCCTCTGAGCACTTGTTGCCTACAAGTGTATGGGGTTGATGTCAGGAGAAAAAGGCTTGGTCACACCAATATTGCTTTACTACCAGATATCCACCATTTTATTATCATACCTTACTTTRTTGTTAAGAGCATATTGAGGTCTATGGAATTTAGAACATGAAAATGGATTAATTTAGTTTGAAAAACTTTTGCAAATAAAATCAGATTGCTTACTCCATTACACTGAAAAAGATCTGTACAAGTCAAAACTTCTACAATACATATACATCGTCATTTGAGAATGAAAACAATCYGTTCTCTTGGAAATGCAGAATGACAGGAAGTCATTGTCCATTTATTTGAAAAAAAACAACAAGCCACACAAATAAAAGGAATTAAATTCTTCCAAGGGCAGTGATTTTTCTTTAGATGTGTGAAATAAATATAAGAATTTTTTTACAGTTAAAGCAACTTGACTGCAAGTAAAATTAATAGCCTAAARCGAATTAATTACAAATAAAAATGATAACTTGGGTAACATTACTGAAGCAGAAGAAGAGATCAAATTTATTTGAACAGCAAGAAAATAGAAAACTATTGGAGCATTAAAACCAGTGAAAAAATAATATAAAATCTCTCATTAAAAGCATACAAATATTGTTAAGATAAACATTGTTATCACCAGTATTAGCCTCATTAACTGTAAACACTGTGGGGTACGGTGGTCTGTAGAAAGCTCTTTGGATATTTTAGTCCCAGTCTGAACTTGTAGAGATGATTAATTTCTTGAMGAAAGCTACAGAAATGAACTAACAACAAGGATTAAAGAGCTGAAATTGCTACATAAGATGAGATTTTATATAKAAACCTTTGTGTCATCACACCCCATGGAACAAAGCCCGAAACATTCAGTGCAATTCCAAATCCCTTGTGGATTTTGAAGTATAAATTCTCTATTCTGGCCTGCTGTGCAAAATCTTGTAACAATTAAAAAGTTCCAGTTCTCAATTCTTCTGCACAGATTATAAAAATATTGCTAGAAAACAGCTTTATGAACTAAAAGAGAGAAAACACRAACCGCTCCTAACATGGGAAATGAAGTAATGGATACTTGCAAGCATAGTGATAAAGCTCATCAAAGACATAGTGCATGCATTTAATCACAAAATCTCTTACACCTGTGCTGCATGGTCCTAATAGCATAATTGTATATAAACATTGAATGATCTGAAGTTTCTATATTGATACRTAACAGAAAAATTGATTAGAAGAGTAGGTCAATTTGAAGCATTCCTCTTGCTTTTCTGKAGCACATTTTACAAGTTCATCTTCCAAGAGCATGAGGTAGACRAACGCTTTAACCAGGGCCATTAAGTTCTTCCTCAAAGATCTCAAGAGAGATTGAATAGAGGATGTTGCTAATGTTCATAAACTACACTTTCAGGTTGCTGTAGATGCACCAGAGTGTTACAGTCTAGAAGGCGTCTCCAAGAACATGCATTATCTTCTACATACATGATAAAGTTAAGAAATCTGTTCTCTACACAGATAAAGATCTAAATTAGGAAGATTTTAAACGGAAGATTGTGGTAGCATTCAGGAGGGTTTCCAGGATGAGAGACAGACAAGAGCCTTGACTCCATCAGAAGGCTAGATTTATTATCCTATAATATATATATATATATATATTACAGTATATTAAAAAGAGAAAGGAAAGGGGGAAGGTTTCTCCAAGAGGCTGCTAAGCTAAGAATAGAATCAAGAAGAAGTCATAACAATGGGAGCTCTCTCCGACTCTGTCCTCGAGAGCGCCGTCCTTGATTGGCCATCAACCATAAACATCCAGGATGGGCCAATCACAGGTGGACCTGTTACATTCCACAGCAGCAGATACCCATTGTTTACCTTGCTGCTGAACTGCAGCTCTCAGAAATCCTAAGAAAGGATTTCTCATGAAAGATGTCTGCGACAGAAGATCAGCATCAATCATGCTTGACCAAAGGGAGTGCCTTCTGTGATGGATGGGCCAAAGAGGAGAGAGCAGTGGATGTTGTTTACCTTGACTTTGGCAAGGCTTTTGACACTGTCACTCATAAAATCCTCTCAGGTAAGCTCAGGAAATGTGGAGTAGATGAAAAGACAGTGAGGTGAATCAAGAACTGTCTGAATGGCAGAGCCCAGAGGTTTGTGATCAGCAGAGCAGAACCCAGATGGAGGCCTGTAGTCAGTGGCATTCCCCAAGGATCTGTGCTTATTCCAGTCTTACTCCAATGGTTTATCGATGACCTGGGTGAAGGGATACAAGGCACAGTCAGCAAGTTTGCTGATGATACCAACCAGGGGAGTGGCTKATACACCTGAAGGCTGTTCTGCCAGCAGAACCTTGACAGGCTGGGGAGCTGGGCAGAGAGAAACAAAATGAGGTTCGACAAAGGCAGGGTCCTGCACRTGGGGAAGAATAACCCCAATTACCAACACAGACTGGGAGCTGACCTCCTAGAGAGCAGCTCTGTGGCGAAGGACCTGGGAGTCTTGGGGAATGACAGATTGACCACGACTCAACAATGTGTCCTTGTGGCTAGGAGAGCAAATGGAATCCTGGCATAAATAGGGAAGTGTTGCCAGCAGGTCATGGAAGATGATCCTCGCCCTCTACTCAGCCCTCCTGAGGCTATATCTGGTGTCCTGTGTTTAGTTCTGATCTTCTCCGTGCAAGAAAGGAAAAGAGTTACTGGAGAGGGTCCAGTGAGGGTGACAAGGATGGTGAGGGGTCTGGAGCATCTCTCCTATGAGGAGAGACTGTGGGAGCTGGACCTTCTCAGTCTAGAGAAAACTGAGGGGATTTCAATTCTTAGGAATACCTCAAAGGCAGGTGTCAAGAGGATGGTGCTCAGTGACAGGACAAGAAGCAACAGCCATAAACTAAAACACAACAAATTTCACCTAAACATGAGGAAGAACCTCTTTCTGTTGAGGGTGGCAGAGCACTGGAACAGGCAGCTCAGGGAGGTCATGAACTCTTCCCCTCTGGAGACACTAAAATCCACCTGCATGTGTTCCTGCATAACCTGCTTTATTTGACACAGCCTTTGCAGGAAGTTTGGACCAAAATATCAGCAGAAGTCACTTCTAATCTTAACTATTCTGTGGTTCTGTCATTCTGTCATCACCATTACTGTACTCATTAGACCTGGAAAAAAACTCCTGAAGTTTTCCATAGCAGAATGGACCAAATTAGCAGAAGTAGTAGTAGTAGTAGTAGTAGTAGTAGTAGTAGTAGTAGTAGTAGCAGTAGTAGTAGCAGTAGTAGTAGTAGTAATAATATAGAACCTCCAAATTATTTTCAGAGAATGACAGAATATCCTCAGTTGGAAGGGGCCCACAAGGTATTCTTGGGTTTTGTTTTTATTTTAATCCATCTATACTACAGATCTACTTTGGTATACTTCTGTCAAGCCTGTTGGTGTCCCTTTAATTTCAAGAAAAATAGACAAATTTTTTAAATACACATTTGAATACCAGTGGCAGGGACAGTGATGCTCTAACCAAAATAATGGATWTTTGTTCCCTACAATGGGTTTATTGATTTCTAAATTAGGGTGCCAAATAGAGAGCTAGGAAAAAGAATACACAATTGGAATGATATACATATATATTTATATATGAATCTCTGTGTATTTGTATACATATACATATACATATACATATACATTTACTTGTTCACAACGGTTAAGTGTTCTTATTCTTCATGTACGTAAATGGTCTCCATTTTTCATAGAACACAGAATAGTCTGTCTTAATTTTTGCAGAACTCAGTGTTTGAAAGGTCACTCAGAAACTGAAAACAAGTGTCTCTAATTAATTAAAAAGTTTTGTGAACATTTGATTAATGTTAGAAGTTTAAAACATTTGGAGTCAGCTCCTTTTAGTTCTGAAATGCTAGGAAGGGACCAGATGTTGATGGTCTACTGAATTACATTCTTCATAATTCTCACATGGAGAATGATTTTTTTCTGCAGGTCACAMTTTTATGTCATTCCAAAGTCATGGTCATTACCTTCAATCTGAAAGAGAATTAGGAAAAGATACAGAAGAAAATGGAGTTTGCAAAAGGAAAAAAAATCAGATTTTTGTAAGTGAGCCATTTGAAGACAGAACTTGGAAAAGATGCTGATTAAAAAATCAGAAAATTTGGTCCTAACAAAATCTGAAACAAGAATTAATGCTCAGCATACATACTTACATACTGGCATACATAAATGACTATAGAGGTAACTGATAATTCAAGAAGGCTTGTGAAGTCTAGAAACTSCCCAGGATTTTTGAAAACAAGACTAATTTTGCTTAGTGAAAGTTATTGTTAGCAATCTATAARCCCTTTCCATATCTGTAAAGAATTTTTTTTTCTGTAAAGAATTATCAGTTACAAGTACCAGCTCTGGTTTCTTATAACTACTAAGGAAAACGGCATATATCACAAAATACTACGCCCAGTTCTAAAAGCATATATTTCTCATAGCCACAGATTCTTCAGTTCAGACAAAAAAAAGAAAAAAAAAAAGAATTACAATMAAAATACATCAGTGGGTGAAAAACAGAGAGAATATCTGCAAAAAGSATTTCAAATAAACTGTCAGTGGCTTTACCATGCAGTTATGATACAGTATGAGGAAGGAGATACATGGTGCAGCTTATGCAATTTTATTTTTTACATGCAACACAGTGTCTGTCTTATAATTCCCTGCAGAAAGCCTGTACTTACATGATATACAAAACCTGTACCAATATGAAATAMAAAGTTATTCACTAATCTTTTCTGATAGGGGCCTGTGATATTTCTTATTGGTCCTCAAAGGTGTAGAAGAATAAACAAGTTGGGAAAAGGCTAAATCAGAGAAGTACTAAATAGACTTAGTTGCATTCTTGACCAGCTTGTTTTATTACTGATTCCTGAGGAAGAATGACAATGCCTCTCACTGATTGAACTTTCAGTGAGAGGGCAGGAAGGAATTAGACTTTTCTTTTCATCAGATTAAATATCATTCTTCCTTACATGGAGTCCTGTAAAATAAAAAGATTTTTTTTTAAAAGTACTATAAATGAAAATAACAGACCTGCAGATGTTTTTTTTGTTGTTGTTTTTTATTTGTTTTTTTTTCACTACAGTTTATCTGCAACATATATGTATGCAAAGTCAGAACTAATTACAATGACATAACATTTTGTGCAACCATCTCTCTGTCAAATGATTAGAAACACTCCTACTATGCCTATGGACTAATACAGGAGTAGAGGCTGCCTGGGATCTCTTTTAAATCTAAGCAGTTCTTGGCTTCTGTAATCCAATGTAGCAAGGCATTTCAGTTTGCACTATGCAAACAGTTTTGACACTGAAACACTGCATGTTTTGTTATTGGGTTTTTTACACCCTATAAAAAATGAGTATAGGGTATATTGAAATAATGCTTCAAGAACTAGAGGGGAAAAAAAACCCTCCTAAAAATAGACAAAACCAAAAAAAAAAAAAAAAGAATGAACAAACAAAAAAAGGGAAAAGAGGGAAGAAGGATAAGGAAAATTGAAGAATAATGTTTTGCGATTCCAAATCTTCTACCCAAGAGAATACTATAGAATTGTGCCAAGGCAGTATTTGCTCCTGAAGTGAGGAATGTGGGGGCAAAAATTGGCAGACAATCTCATACAATCAAGGTACTGTGGTTTCTCCTGCATCTTTTACTGCAGGAAGAAACAGAGGCCATTTTAAASATGAAGATGAAAAATAGGTGAAGATAGTGTAGACCAGTTTTCTAGGATCTGATTCACAAAAGGCYTTTCATGGGAAGGTACTTCTAATGTTTGATGAAAATAGCTGGCATAAGTGGAAGAARGAGGGAAAATCTGAACTGATGACAAAATGACCCAAAGTAAACCATAACTTTTGAAAGAGCTCAGGAGATTTCATCTTTTTTAGTTGAAGTAGAGACACTTTGAAGACCATGGTTCTCCCTTGCTATACATTGGRGGTTGAAAGCAATGCTGAATCAAGGTCAGGGACTTCCAATCCTGTTTGGCTGAGAACACTGGGCAAGGTAGTAAAGCAGGTGCAATCRAATCTATAAAGATACTTATTGTAGTTATTAGAAAATTGGTTCTTCTGATGATGTAAGAGCAAAGACTTCACTTGTTACAAGACAGAAGTGTACAACAATAGACATTGTAACTCCAGTATAGTATGTTTTGAAACATTCCAAACAGTCTTTTAAAATATCTGCTATTGAAAGTAATGGACTTTAKTTGCTTTTAACCTCAGTTCTAGAGGACAAGAATCAATAATGATCCTCTCCATTAAATCAAGAATCTTTCTMCTTCCTGGTTTTCCTTGCAGTATGTCCCATAATTTTATTACTCCACCTGAGTATTTCTCTCAGGCTTCAGTAACTGATGGACAAAACTACAGCATTTAGGCAAATTTTTTGCCCTTAATATCAAGAGAGATGGAGTTCCTAAGCTTGTTTCATTTATGACTCTTGAAAACTTGCGGACAAGTCATGTATCTCCAGCATGAAACTCCAAGGAATTGCACAGACAAAATTGAAGAGCAGAGGAAAACTAAGAGGGAAATAGAACAAGAAAAGAGGACTAGAGGTAACACACAAGAAATAGACACCATAAGCTTCAAACGGGAAGATGGAATCTTGTGATAAACAGAAAAAAAAACAAGCATAGAAAACAAAAGGTAACATTTTGGTGCTCACTTAACCTTCAAAAGGCAGCCTACAGAGGCACTGAAGAGARAGCTTATAGCTATGACTGCCTTTGAGATTTCATCTTGTGAAAGGTGAAGATTGAGATGAATAATAAGATTGGCCTTTCAGGACGAAGACTCTACCTATCAGTCAAGTACGAAAAAAAACAAGCACTGCAAAGGAAAACAAAACCTACACAACAATAAAGAAGTCTCAGCAATCCCAGGTTTATCATTGATTCAGTTAAACATGTAATTAGCTTTTTTTCTTTAATGTTTCAGGCARTTTTGCTCATCTGACTGCTCTTGCTTTGCTGTCAGATATTCAACTCTGTTTAATACAAAGTGTTCCCAGGACACATATCCTTTATCCAGAGTATGCCCAAGATGCTTGTCCTTTGGAACATTTAGCCTTTMCAGTGTATCTTCCTTTCTGTTGTGGAAAATGAAACTTGCTCCTTTCTGCATGTTGCCATAATATGTTCTGATCAGTAGAATTCATATGTCACTTTCATTTTCAGCAGAAGCAGGGCACAGTAAGGTACACAGCTGGTGCCAGGAAACCAGTTTCCCATTACTGTTCTCTGAAGGGAGCTTATTAGTGACACTGTGCACTCTTCAACTGAGCCACTGAATTACAATGAGCATGTARAGCCCAATTCTTCTCCCAGTGTCATCAATGACAAAATGCTCACAGACAGTMCTGAAACCTATGTAAAACAATTTGGCAGTATCCGGACCTTGCCTTTTCAGATTTATTTTTTTCTATTTCTGAATCACTCATATRATGTAAAAGAAAAATATTAGACAATACCTGGACAAGACAAATGWGAAGGAAGTAGTGGAATGATTTTTATTGGACAAGAATGGATAATTGAAGCTTCACATGAGGTTATGGTCAAGGGCTAGAACCATTAGGGCCGCCATTAGATGTCTCTTCAAATGTGCTTGGAGCCAGACTGTCCCTCTGAAATCATGAGTCAAAAACTGYCCTGTTAATAAATACAAGCTTTCAGAGAATTTTGAATCAAAATAGGAAAGAAATTAAGGGGAGAAAAAAAGAAAAAAGAAAGAAAGGCACAAAATTACCAGGGAACTGGAGTTATAGAGACAACTTCTAAGAAATCTCATAAATGTTAGATTAACATTGATTTCTTGTTATATTTCCCTCAAATGGAACTGAACTACAAAAAAGCCCTCCAGGCTCTTTACCCTGTCTTCTTCTTAATACTGTGAAAGTCKTTCTAGCACATGTTATAGCTCAGCAGTTTTAAAATGTTTCAAACAACATGACTAGGCCCCAGCTTGAAATAGAAATCCATTTCAAACTTATGGACAGACACTCATTCTGTTGTAAGAAGACATAAGAACCTGTACTGGCAGAAAACAATTGTTATCACTAGATGGTCAAACCTCTATTTTCAACCATGTCATATGAGTTTRCAGACTCTCTCAATACCAGGTCTTGCTCTAAAATTCAAGAATGTGAGTAATAAGAAGTTATGGGAAATAGAATTTATAGCAAAACAGCCAATACAAGTAGTTCACCGGCAGAATAAAAGAAATTCTAAAAGGGAAGGGACAAAGAATACTTACACTGCTCGGAAATGAGTATATGCATCAAAAACCTGTGAAAACTACAAAAAAAGTCAAATAAAAGAACTCAAAGTGATGGTGGGCTTGGGGGAAAGTGGCGGTAAAAAAGGTTTTTTTACTTCTAGACTATTATACTCACTTGAGGGAGTCTCATTTGAAAATGTTTTGCTGAAAAAGAAGTTAGCATCTAACAAACTATCATGCCAAAATCTTRGAAAAAAACCAACATTCCAACATGCTAAAAATTTGTACACAACTCATACTTCAAAAAACATAAATTCATATAATTTCAGGGAAAATAGGAGTTCAAAACCATCACATATCACACCTGGTCTCTCAGGTATTTGGAAACCTCAGTCACAGAGAGAATTTTCTAACAAATCTGTGGACTGAAGCTCTGATTAGTTTTTAACAGATGAAGAAACAAAATCACTGAACTAAGAGCAGTTAGTCATCAACACATATTTCAACAGAGCTAAAAATACAAGTGGTTTCAGTGTTAGAAATTCGATGTTGGCAGAATTGGGTTCTTGTTGGTAGTAACATAATGTAAGACAAAACATTAATCTGTTGTGGTATGGAAGGCTCTTCCACCCATCCATGCAAATAATGCCATTATGGCTACAAGCAGAAGAAAAACAGAACAGTCCCACAGTCCAATAGGAATTTCATCCAAAAAAAGCACTGTTTATGGGGAACAGAATGCCTTTTCCCAAGAGATAATTAAAGAAGAGGAGGCAGATAGATAATTTCAAGGAATAGTTTCAGCAATCTGTCACACCTCAAGCTAGAAAAGACTCAAAATGAGAATTACATACTTCTTAATGTTTTACAACAGTGCCAAGGTCTTATGAACGAACTGTGGACTTGAGAATTGGAGATTATTCTGGTCAAAAGGKGCCTCAGTACATCCCTGGTTCAGCCTCCCACTCCAAGCAGGTCAATAGTGACTAGGTGAATTTAGTTCCATTTATCAAAACACTTATTGCCCTGCAGTCCCAAAAGTATATCTCAGCTGAACTAGTCAAGRCTTCTGAGAGGAGAATAATTCTGTGTCTCAATATACAGGCTGCAGTTTTCTGCTGAGACCATTCCTTTCTACAGCTAAAGTCCTTCTGAATGGCCCTTGTGTACCTCCCAGTCTGGAATTATCCCCARGTTTGATTAGGTTGCACCCCATCTCCTTTTCTAGGTTTAAGGTATTGAGCAGAATAAAAGATGTTGAAGGGTGCCTGAATTGACCCCTGAGGAACTCTTCTAATTGACAATAAAAAACCATTTACCACCATACTCTGTGTCTGAAAACTCATCCAGATTTTCACCCACCTAGTAGTCCACATATCTAAGATCTTAATATCCTAWCTGGGATATAGGGAGGCTGTGGAAAACCATGAAGAAATACCTCTTATAGGAGARATAAGCAACATTCACTGCTTCTCTCTTTTCCAGAGTCATTTCAACATAAATAGTTTGATCAGGTTTTGTCTGGCAAGATTTGCATTTGCTCAGCCTATTTTTGTTATTCCCAAGCATCTTTTTCTTTTTCATGTACTCAAAAATGACTTTCAAAATAGGTGAAAGGAAAAAAAAAAAAGAAAAAATACACCTCCATATACAAAATCTTATAGTGATCAGATCATGCTTTTAAAATCTAGTTGAAATTAGCAATAGGAGACGGAAACACAAAGGATAATTTAATGCACATAAAATGAATTAATAATCCTTCCCTTAGAAAAAGCCACTTTGCAGTGGTTGTGATGAGGTTGTGCAGTTCTCAAGGGAGTAAGAAATGGGGAGAAATTATAAAAGCTACTAAAAAATCCCTGTCCATCTTTTCTCCCTTTCCATTTCTTACTTATTTTTCTTTTTCTGAGTATTCTGTCTAAAGAAGATTATTAAGTTCTTTAGACCCAGGAAGCTGGGGACAGGAGAGACAAGTCCAAAGCAAGATCTCAAGCCTGAGGGCAGACTGAGAAATGTTAAAGTTGGAAAAAACATAATTTTGCAAGGTAATGKTCTGTGCACTTGGAGTTGCCTCCAGAACTGAAGGAAGTCATTGGCACACCATGTACAGGCACAGATGGGATTTCTTACCAAGGCTTAATAGAGCTAYCTAGGCACAGGAAAATCAGGGTGAGAGTTTTGGCACTAAGTTTAATTTGGTCATAGTTAGTGTCATTTTTCCAAAGCTTACTGAAGGGACACAGATGGAAATGTAAGTATGGKAATTTTTTGTTGGTAGAAGATAGAGTCTACATGAGGGGATCTATGTGTATATGTAAGCATGAGTGAAGCAAACAGCTACAAAAAATGAAATCTCTATAAAGAAAATTACTCATTTAAGAGCCACACATATATTATTTAACTTTTGATTTTAAAAATGTAAAACTGGCAAAATTTCCCCAATTTGTTAGCTAAAGTCTTAAGGCCACAAATATATTATTTAACTTTTGAATTTACACATGTAAAACTGGCAGAATTTTTAGTATTTGTTAGCTAAAATCTTAAATCTTAAAATCGCATTTTATCTAGTGAATGCCTGCACTAAAATTTGGACTTTTTGCCATCCCTTTAGTAGCTGAGAGGGTCAGATTCCAAAAAAAGTCTTAATAGGTTATGCTTTTAAGCAATTCACAGACACAATTTTTTTGTGAACTTTTTTATTGACAGACCCACTCCATGGGGCACAGGCAGTCATGGAGGAGCTATCACCGACTTTGCTGTGAGAGACTGGGGAGATGGTGACACCCTCAGATGGGTCAGAATGGTCCTCAGGCTCCCTATACACTGTCCTGACATCTTTCCTGATAACCTTGAGAGGCAGTGATGAGTGACACCAACCCAATCTGGCTTCCCTTGTGCTGAAACAGACTGTGTTTTTCACTCTGACTTTAACATGCTCCATYGAATTTCAGTAAACAAGTCTGTTTATGAACCTGGTAAGCCTAGAGAAGAGTTTAAAACTATGCTCAAATAAATTTATTCCCAGTCAACCCATCATATGTCAGGGAGTCCCATATATTGCTCCCATTCATGGGTCCCAAGTCACCATTTAATTCTTGTCTCTTGAGGTCATATATCTCAGAAGTACTCTCCTCTGTACTCTAGACTATTTTGCAGAGAAAATGATTTAAAAAAAAAGAGGGTTTTTTATGTTTTTATCCTCCCAGTGCTCCTTTCAATTATGAATTGTTCTTTCCCTCTTTTTATGCTACTTGTATCCAGCCATGTAGCTGATAGACCAGTTTCTCCCTGTAACCTCTCCTGTGCTGCCTGTATCTTTTTACCTCAAGGCTCTTCTGCTTCTATCACTTGTTGCTCTCTTGCATTTCTTCTGCCCATAACATCCTCTTTTTGCAGTAGGTTTGTCCTTGCTCTGCATATGCTTATGTACCCACTGGAGTTGTATGATTGCAGGACTGAGCAGTTCAAATGTGCCCAGTGCTTCAGACTGAATCCTTATCAAATATGCTGTTTCCACACATGCTGTCTACAGGGAAGGAAAGTCAGCAGAGCAGCAGGAGCAATGCCAAAGAGAGGCTTCTCCAATTGAATCAATTCTGACCACAACCTAAAAAATTCTAGGTTTAGGTTTGGGATATTTTTAAAAGTCACATGAATATTATTGCCAAATCTCCACTRCAACTGCCTTGAAATCATGACTTTTATTGCTAAAATATTGCAACATAAGAAAATGCAAAGTCTAACYGCATAGATCAATAGGCCAACAAATATTTGCCCTTCCCTCTATTTGAGGAAGCGGTTTTCTGAAAATATTTTTCAAAAATTTCTCATTTTTATTAACTGATTTCCACCTGGAGAGTGATTGAGATAAGACATAACACTGCTACACATATGCACTGAATAAYGTCAAAGTGAGTTCCCAAATATCCCTTTGTTGCTTAGGAACAAYTTTTCTTAATGTCGAGGAGAAAACATTTGCTATACCTGGATTCAAAGATGTGTCACATTTTTAAATCTGTCTTCAAAAATTCCATTATGGAACAGACTCTTACATTTAYCTTCAGCTTTTGCTTCTTTCATATTTTTGTCTATATCAGGAATAGTCTATCATTTTAAATAATGTAWATGCACCCAAAAATATAATTAACTCAAACAGGGAAGTGAAAGCTTGTGTCTGACTGGTTGTTGGTTGTTTTATTTTCTTTCCCTTAAGACATAAAAATAAGCATCTCAATAAATAAAAATTTGAACAATATAAGAAAGTATTATGAAAAATGCATATTGATGGCACTGAGAAGATAAACTAACTGAACAGTAGGAAGGTTTATATCTTTATTGTGAAAAGAAACAAGCTAGCTGGCTAGCTATTCTAAGCAGACAGGATGTTTGACCCATCTGTTGACTGGCAAATGTATCTTCTGAAATCAGTGAATACTAATTTACATTACAAGACAAAGATATGACATCACTCTACCAGAGTCAGTCATGTCTCCCTGTAAAGAAAATATTTTACCAACATACTCTAATGCACAATATCAGAGACAGCAAAGGCAATAACTGACTAAAGTGAGCCCCAAACATCTCTTAGCGCAYAGGAGGGCAAGACAAATAGTAACTTTCTGAAGAATTTCTAAATATTGTCATTTGCAGCTGGAGCACAAAAGGGACTGAAATATACCAAGTAGAAAAATACTTATAGATTTAAATAATTATTTGAGCTATATTTTATATATAATTTATAATTTTAACAAGCAATAAAATTTGTTGGATGCATTGTCAATTGAGTAAAATACTKAAATTTTTGTGAGGGATAGACTTGACTTTGCAAAGATTGAACCTGTCAAGGGTGAGGAAATTGGGTTGCATCTACCAGTCACCATTCAGAAGAGCCCATCATGTACCAAAATCAGGTATCATGTATTTAGCCTTAATAACTATAGTAGAAATGTAATTTTACCTTTAATGTTCACAAATGTTAAAATTAAAGCAAAAACAACAAAAAAAAAGGAACAAGGATGAAAAATTAATATCAACAACAACAAAAACCCAACCTGTTCTAGACCAGTCTCTTCTAGCTTTTTAAAACATAAAAATTGAAAATTCTGTGAGAGATCAAGCTGTTGTAGCAGCAGAAAAAAATCAATAGGGTAATATTAGAGATGAACAGCACAAAAYCAAGGTGAAGAGGTGTACCCAGAGGCTGAGTTGGTTCCAAAATCTTGTCATTTTAATTTGGCTGGACCAATTTGAAAATTAGATTCAGGTAGGTCTTTCTGGCAATACATGAATATATAAAGGCCTTGAAGTAGAAACTAGGCCAGTCAGGAAAAGGTACAYATCCCATATGGCAGAAAAAGTGATGTGTAATTTGCATTATTGTATTTTTCCTTTTCAGAAATGTTTGTCAGAATATTCTGCTTTTTATATTTAGCCAATTTGTCATTTAAGAAGGCTAAATTTTTTATTGACATAGTACTGAATCTGACAGATTTTATTTTCCATTGATATATGTGTTTTTGGAGTAGGGGTGGAATTACAAAATGTCCATGGTATTTAATATTACCAGAGTCCTAGGCCTACAATGGCATCTACAAAACATGCAAGGCATTTTTTTTGTGCAGTGTCACAAAAYATGTCATTCCTGTAGAAAGAAAACTAGATGCATGTGAGATCTTCATATCTCATTACTGTGAGGCAAATATAGAAACTGATAAAAATATGTATGTATGTACTTGAGTTTGAAACCCAGGACCTTCAGTGCATGCCTGTTGAAAAGCAATATTATCCCAATTATAAGATAGAGAATACAGTCTATATATATTCATAATGTAAAAGATAGTTCTGAAGAATAAGGGATATTCACTTTTTTCACATTTTATATGCTGCTAAAATATAAATATGTAATGTTGTGAGAAGTGGAAAGAGAAAGAAAAGAGCATAAGAAATTATGGTGTGATTCTTGAGGCTATCTTGTTAGGGCCAGGAATTGGACTCAGTGATCCAGATATGTTCCTTCCAACTCCACATATTCTATAATTCCACAATTATGAAAAGAATTACAAGTGTGCATACATTTTCATCTTAGAGGTACTTGTTGCTGTTCTTAGTTGAAAACAGTGAATGAATCTKGAAATTAATAAAGTGTTTCAGACATAGTCTGAAATAATAATAATGACAGCAACAACAAAATAAAAACAACAATAATAGTAGTAATAATGATAACGATGATCATAATAATAATTTTATCTTGAATAGCTAGTTCCTGGAATTTTTTAATGCCTTTGAAGTGTCATTAAAGTCCGTCAGGTTTTGTACCTCCAGATRCCCATGAAGAGTGATTCCACGGAACAGAATCTGTATTATTTTCTCCAGGTTGCAATTTAGATTTTTTTCCCCTCTTACAGAGTGTCAGGTATATGATTTCATAAAGAATGCCAACAATATATTTTCATTTGGGTAAATGCTGCAGTAGGTAAGCTGTATATACCTTGGCTGCTGAGTTTGCMGAATTCAAAAAGGTCTAAATCAGAAGGCGACAGAGCAGCAAGGACATGCATTTAAAATAATAAGAAAGGGAGGGAAATTATTAATACATATTTTTATCACTGTTTTATTCTAGTATGAAAAAATATTGAAGTATCTTGAGAAAATCTGATATGATGTAAAAAATTTTATATTTTATAAAGCTATTTAAATACATCCACCAAATAGAAGTATCATAGCATGTTATTAATTAATACTTCTAGAATGTAAAGAAGGAATGATGATACCATAATTTACAGAAAATAAAAATATTTTTCAAATGTAAATGGTATAAAAATGCAAATCTCTGTTTTTGTAAGTTTTGAAATACTGAAATTGAAAAGACAACAAGGTATGAAGCAATGACTTTTCATGTGACTGTAAAATGAGTTAATACCTTAGTGCAGAGATGTCATGAGAAATTCAAATATCTCCCAGAAGAATATTTTCATTAAAACAAACATCATCTCCGACCCTGCAAACTCAGGATATGGAAAGACTAAACTAGGGAGCATCAAAATATGATGGTTTGTTCAATTATTTTATATATAAATATATATGTGCATGAGTGTGTAATTGCTACTGATTTTCAGGTTTAAATAAGTTAATGCCCAAATAATAATTATCTCACTTCTAAATAAATAGTTTAAAGATGCTTCTGGAAGAGAAAATGATTACACAAGATTAGACAAGAGCTTACACATTTCTGTGCTCTATAGAGATGCTTATTTGATCTTATTCAATTGTGCTTTCACTGCAGCAGAAAAACTGGAACTAGAAATGTATGGCCTTTGTCACAGCAACTCATGTTCTGAGCAGAAGCTATGGTATGGAWAAAGAAGGGCACTAAACTCTAGAGGATGGGACAACATTGCATCCCTGCAATATCTGCAGGAAAACAGCATTTCATCAGAGGACTCCATCGAAGTACTTTGCATATTGGTRATGCCACGTTGGTCTGCCCTTCACAAGCCAAGCTTCTTGTTTCTCATATGTCCGACAGATGAAACAAGTCATTTACCATGCTTTTATTAATGGTTTTACTATGCTTTTATTAATGGTGTCAACATGAAGAGCTGATATTTTAGATAGCATTAGATACTTGGCTAAAAACTAGCTCCTACACTTGCAAGTAGTTTTTGCTGTCTTTTAGCAGGGTTGATTAAGTGTGCCTTTGTAAAGTAGATAAAATTCCTCTTTATTGTACTCAGTTCATGAACCAACGAAGTTTAATTCTGCAGTAGCTTCAGGGCAGGTCAAAACAAATGAATTCCTTCACTTAAATACTAGATGCCTTTGATCCCATTAGTTCTCCACAGAACACCAGTCTGGCTC
Organism: Cardinalis cardinalis; assembly: GCA_014549065.1. NCBI lineage: Eukaryota > Metazoa > Chordata > Aves > Passeriformes > Cardinalidae > Cardinalis > Cardinalis cardinalis. The sequence goes on from JACDOX010000001.1 coordinate 2,184,061, forward strand.
ACTCTGCCTCTGTCATTAATGCTGCCAACCAGGAAAAAAACCCAACCGTGCTCTCTATCTCTCTGTTTCCTGCATTGCTGTCCATTCCTGCAGGGTCTGGAGAGCAGAGCTTGGGGGAGTAGATCAGTGGAGGTCCCGGGTATTTTATTGCATGCCCAGAACTTGCTCAAAAAATGCTTATCTCTGCACTCTAATGTACTCACATGCTTTCAGACATCTTGCGTGTGAAGTGAACACAAGGCTGTTTAAAAGTGGCCAAACAAGTAAATACAAAGACCTGGTTCGCACGTACTGACTCACTGTGCTTATGGCTGGTGTGAGCTGGTATGTCACACAACATTGTTTTTATCTCTGAGTCCTGTGGACCTAAGAGAAAAACAGTAATTATCTGTATTCTTTCTCACCTTAAAATGCCKGCAAGAATATGCCAGACTAATGCTTTATAGAACTAATTTGATGATGTGGCATGATTCAAGATCAAAACAGTGACAAAGCCTGCTGGGGTAGTGCTAAAAAACACTTGGAACAGCCCATTATGGCGCTAGATCACTACATTGCCTCTTAGAAGAAGTTCTTACAAGGTGCTACCACAGCAAGGGTCATATTTGAGTCTTTTTACAAAAATACACCATCGAGGTGATACAAAAAAGAGCCTTGGAGCAAAAATGTAAGTGGTTTGGATGAGCTAGTGCCCAAGTTTGCCCCACCATCCTTTTAAACTTTTTTTCCTTTTTTTTTATTTAGGCAGATAAATGTGTACATAGGATCCATTTTCTGTACTTGGGAATGAAATTCTTCTTCTGCCACTGATTCTCTGCCCAGAGCACTTACCTGTTTTACCCACGCTTGATGAAGGTTGTGGCTTCCAGGAACTGTGTAGTAGTGTAGCATTCTCTGGACGTGTTAGTTGTAAAATATTTCAAATTCGTCAAAGAATTTGGAATTAAATTAATTGGAGTAAAATCTACATAATCTACATAATTGCACTGATTGCATTATCTGAAGAGCTGATACTTCACCATGGGCTACACAAAGAATCAAGGAGTCAGTGCTGCATTTTTGTTTTAAATTTAAATTTAGAATTTATCTTTAAACTCAGAAGATAACCACCCAGAACTGCACTGAAGTGAGAAGCTGAGTGGATATTTGGAGTGGGATACATAGAATTTTGTGATAGTAGTTTCCTAAAAATCTTGAAAGCTAAAACTAGATCAGTGGAAACTTAAGTTAATTTTCTGGTTTGAGAATCTGCTTTTCAGTATTCTAGTATACTCCAACTTACCCTTCATATATTTAAAACTTTACCCTCCTTCACATTTCCCTCACTCCTCTCACTCTCACAGCTGCTGCACAGCATCTTTTATCCTTTCTTGGAAATGTTATCACAGTGGCACCACCAGTGTTGCTGAGGGGCTCAGTTTTGGGCAGCAGTAGGTCCTCTTTGGAGGCAGCTGGAAAAGTCACTGTCAGACACAGGGAAACTCTTGGTCTCTCCTCACAGAGCCACTTCTCCAGAACACCTGCTACCAAATCCATGCCATACAAACCAAAAATACACTTATGAGAGGAAGGGAAAATATTATAATATTAATAAAGTATTTTCAGTACAGGCTGATGCTATTCCACAAATAAGTTTGATTTACTTCTACTTTTTTGCCGATCTTAAAAATGTAAAATTCTTTCCTGTTAGTCTTGCTCTCATAACTTATTATTGCACTTGGATGTGCTGCATTACAAATTGTTCCCTCAGCTGTAAAAGTAAGATATTTCATTCACTTTGACTCCATTTTTTTTTATTAAACTTGAATCACTTACTTTTATTGTTGAAGAACTGCAAAATTAAACTGCATTATGAAAATGCAATAACATACTCTGTGTGTTATTTGTTCATATTGGTTTTATTTTTAGACACTGCTGGATAACAATTGCCAGCAGTCTTTATTAACCTTTGAGAAATATTTTTTTTTCCACTGAGATTCCAAATGTTTAATAGCAACACTTGCTCTGGTTTTAATTTAGTTTATTTGTAAAACAACTGAGTTAGTGACAATGGTCAAATGTTGTAGACTWAGCGTCATTTGCTGTTTTATTTCTACTTCCAGCTTTTAATATATTGGTTTAGCACAGAGAAAGAGSAAATCTCATGTGACAGCCTGATAATTTAAGTTTCAGTAGGTGTCTGATCCTTTTCACACCAGTATCAGTTGAAACACTATAGTTCACATCAGTGCAAAAGGAGAAAGGCAGCTATGCATACACATCTTTGAGTCAAACTGAAAATCAAATGTCCTCAAGATTGATTTTAAACATAAACAGTTTCTAAACCATTTATATCTGAGAATCTACTTATACTTCTAATATGTGTTCATCACACAGGGCCCATAAGTTAAACAAATGAATAAACTAAGTTTGGCAGGTGTCAACTCCAACAGAAGTCACAAAATTACCATAAATCCCCACAGGTGTTGCATATTTGAAGTTAAAGAGATGAGAAGTGTGAAATGCTTTGACCAAACCTAAATATAATCTTACAACAAGTATAGTATTGTACTTGGCAAAAGCCCCTCAATTTACATAAATGGTTTAATTGGAAATTCAATTTGCTTAATGATGCTTTATCATGATAAGCATCTTTAGGCTGCATCAGAGTTAAGCAAAGGTGCAAAGAGATATTTTACATCCTAATATTAATTATAGCTTACTTTATGCACTGTGTTCCTTCTCCAAAATATTAAGCATCATAAATCTCTCCATAGTCTGGCAAAAGACTTAGAAAAATGTTGCCATTTCTTTTTCTATTTTCAGGTGCTTTAGAACATTTAAATCCCAATACTTCTTAGTTCCATAGCAAAATCTGAGCTTCTTAATCAGCACGCCAATACGCTTACCATTTTATGAAAATCAAATTACATTCTGGGTTTTGTCCATAAGCCTCGGGAATCACTTCCATATGTGTAGGGAGAACATCTGTAAATTTGATTGTTTGAATTAAAATATCAGGGATCAACTCTAGTGAAACACTAGGAAAAACTCAGAGCAAGCAAAGGATATGGACAATTATCATTCCTTACTTTCTCTGACAAACTGGACAAGGAAACTTTAAAAGCTGCCCATKGTCTAGTATAGCACAAAGGGTTCTCTTGAGCAGTAGGGTGTCAGTGAACCAAAGATGAAAAACCTTCTAGTGGTTCATGAAGATACCTTGAAATAACATAATCTCAAATTATCCATTCTTCTCAAGACATCTCAAAAGCAACAGAAAGGGGAAATTTCTCACGTTCTTTCCCAGTCTCATTCTGTGTCTGGGCAAAACTAGTTTACAAGTTAACCTTTCAGTTAAATTAAACAAGATGAAACATACACTTAGCAAGAACAAATAGCACTCCTGTGGTAGATCATTCACTCATTTGAAATATATATAGTGGTCCTATCCCTCTATTACCAAAGAAAGGTGGCTGTGCTACTCCCATATTGCAGGAAGAGTATTGTTCAAAAAGGGAAAAAAAATTCTCTTAGGAAGAAATTTCTTTGCCCTTATTGAAAATTTCCTGCTGCAGATATAAGTGTCTATATTTATATATTTTTCCTTATACTAGAGAGAGTAAAGAATAATAAATTTACTTTATCCACTTTGAGAAAGTAGGGTATTTTCTCCAGACTTCATATGACATTGTCAAAAAAAGAAGTTAATTTAGTCACCAATAAAATCAAAAGTGAAAAGAGTGAAATTTCTATCATATTTTAAGCACCAAATATTTTTCTTATCTTTTTTTTTAATAATGGTTGAAATATCTGTGATTGGATGAAATTTGAAATGTCATTATTTTCCAATTTGAATGTCTAGATAATAGAACTTTTCTTATGTAACCATAACTTTATAGGCTGGAGGTTTAGCAGAGCAGAGCAAGGGAGGAGGAAAGTGGGGAATATAATAAAAATAATTTGTCATAAGGGGGCTGTGAAACTGAAAAATTAATGAAAGAATTATAGCYTTTTGAAAAACCTGTATGACACCTTGCAGGAGAGCACATTGTAGAAACAAAATGAAAAGAAGGAAAAGGAAACCAAGGCTGAGAGCAGTGTGACTGAAGATATGATTAATCAGTGAACTAAATGGCAAAGCAACATTCACTCTCAGCTATTGACAAATTAGTCAGTTTTCCAGTTGTTACCACCAATTCTAGAGTCCTTTTTCTAGGAATTCAAACTTGATTTAATTTGAATCCTGAAATCATTAGTCATKTGCAGTCACAATGGCCATATCTTATTTTAAGAAGTATTACATGAAAGAGGAATGGATGGGATTTGACAAGAAACTGAAGAATCTTTTTTTTTATTTGTTTGAAGAAAGGAAACAAAAGAAAAATTGAGCGTAATAGGAGCAGCTTTTCTTTTTAATAATTTTGATTTGAAATATACATGTTATAAATTATATAATATTTCAAATTTACAGAGAGGAGCTCAGTTGAAATTATTCTAATTTTACTAATAAAACTAAATATAGATTTGCATTCCTAAACTAGTGAAAATTCAAGATTATTTTATCTGTATGTACTGTAACTATTTTTTAAAAGTAGCTCTGGGCTGCTGCATGTCGCCTACTATCAGCACATAAGAGAGCAGCAGACAATACATACCAATATATTTCATTTGTCCATTGGTTCCTTTTTATCTTACCCCAGCAGTCCTGGAAGTTTTCAGGAGGGAAAATAAGGTTATAAAGCAACAGTAGGAAGCAAAACAACAATAAAGGATTATCTAATGACTCTAGGGAATTTTCATTAGAAAGAATGTTTTTCTAGGTAAAAGGTTAACTCTTCTCATGATGAAAGAAATCATCACCTGACAGAATTTAATTTATCCTGTGKGTCAAATAACATCCAGAAAAAAAAGCCTTGAGCATTGATTGAGTAACTAAAGTAATGATAAATTATAACAATAGATGTTATTTTGCTATATCCAGTCCTGGTATGATTTACCATAATGATGACTACTTAATAATAGTGAAATATTTTAAAAGTTAGAATTCATAATGAGAGCTTTGTAATCACTGTTTTGCTGGTGGCAATGGGTTAGTTGCTTTCATTCTTAATAAAAGAAAAATGACTAGAGATCAGTATTCCTAAAAAATAAGGTAGCCTGGGTGATTTTCATGCYGTCAGACAAACAACGTTTTTTTTGATTTTTAGTTTTTTCATCTAAATATCAAGCAGCTCTTAGAACTTCTTGAGAACATCTGCAGGCTACTCTCCGCAGGAGCTGATTCATCAAACCACAGCTCACTTCAGCACATCTCACTGACCCATGAGCTCTGTGCTGATGGGTCATGTTTAAAGGACAAGTGAGCTGCACTCAGCTACCTGCCCTTTCGTTCTAAATATCCTCAGTCACGCTAGTCTTCCTGAATTAAAAAAATATAACGCACAGAAAAAATTGTATTGAGAAATCACAGAACAAGCTGCAGTTAGTTTATTATTGTGGACATGTCCTGAAATGAACTTTCTTACAGCAAATCTCATCTTTTAATGAAAAATTTCATCTGTGCTAATTCATTGAGTGGAAAGCTAAAAGTAATTATCTACTGATTATTACAGCAGTAGCTGGCACATCTATAGCCACAAGAGCATAAGTATTTTCATTATAAGCCTTCTTATCCTAGGTTCTAAAAAATTTCAGGCTATTGAAACTTGGCTCAAAAAGTTAGAAGGTTAGAAGCAACCTCTCTAAAAGGAATTTTGGTGTCCAGCCAGTTGCAGATTGTACAGCTGAAGTAAAGGAATAGTTTGCTGTTTTAACAGCTAGTGCACAGGCTTTTCAGACTTCACAGAAAATTATGGTATTTATCTTACACTCAAGACACTATTCAAAACATAGCAATATGACTTTATTTAAGATATATATTATATATATAAGGATTATATAAACATCAACAGTAGTTCCAGTAAAACTCTGGATAACATAATGGTGAATTAAAATTTTCTTCTACTATAAGAATTGTCCTTTCTAATTGCTGCTAGTCATGACTCCTGTTCTGTACTGTCAGCACTCATTTGGAGAAGTGGTTCTTTTGTGAAGAATGGGTTTCTGAAGCTTCTGGCTTTAGATATTTTGAAGCTAACTGGATAAATATATGCAGATATGTGTCATGTATTAACAAACTTGTCAAACATGAGAGCTATGAATCTTCCAGATACACTTTCTCCAATTTATTTCATCCTGAGTATTAAGATATTCTCCTAAACCAATGGAGATAKTCTCATTTTATAAAATTAACAAGTCTGGTTTCCAAAGAAATATGTCATATGCTTTCTAAAAACCAAAAGTAACAGATAATAAGCCAGTTAAAATCTACATCTTTTTTTTTTGCCAATTTTTTACAAAGTCATCTAGTCGGGAAAGCTCTTTCTGTCTGTTTCACCTCATGCTTATAATAAAAGTGTTGGGAGAAAAAGGACAGACTTGGTGTGAGAAGAACACTAAGTAAAAACAAGAACGATGCATCACCAGCAAAAGATGTAGAAATGGTACTACCCAAGCCTCACATCTTCACCAAACATATTGAAATTGCCATATTGTTCACTGAAGTACTTCCTGCTTGAAAGCTAATACCTGGGGAGACAAACCATGAAAACCAAAACCATGTTCAAGGGTGTTAATATTGATAAGGGACTAAGCCATTTGAAGGCCATAGTGTCTTGGAACCACAATAGCCAATTTGCCCCAAACAGCGATAAACCTATATTTCTTGCATGCCAGGAAGCACAGGTGTTTTCACATTCTTTTTTTTGCTCTAGATTGTTTAAAAATACTGAGATTACAGTCAAACCAGTTGTAGGCATGTCATCCACAWGTAGTAGGAAATTTCTGAGGGAAAAGTTAAGTATTTTTCTATTATTTTTAGATTCAGYGTTTCTCTTTTGAAAATGTGAACTATCTAAACTATATGCATACTAATGAATACTATCTAAACAGACTAGGTAAGCAACAGTCTGGCAAAATAGTCTATCTGAAATGAAAATAAAATGAAAACTATGAAGAAACAAAATTTAGCAGCAGTGAGACAGAACAATCCTGCACTTCTGAAAAAAATCCCTGGTTCAGGAGCTAAATSTTAAGTCTGAGCTCCTCTGTTTGCATTATCTTCTGCATTTATCTTTGATCTGTGAGACATTTTTTCTTTGTATCATCCAGTTTGAAGAATTCTGTAGAATGGGGTCTGCATRCATGAGATGTAGTATGGAGTGATTTTCAAAGGAGAAACAAGAACTGCATGGTTACAAGGAAAAGTAAATATATATTTAATACTTTTATTTTTTCTTTTATTTCCTTTATTATTTATTATTTTTCCTTTTATTTTTTCCATTGAATTAGATTGCCACATGATGAAAACAGCTTACTGTCTGATAGATTAACTTAAAATGAAAGAGCAATACAGCACTTCATTCTTGTTTTTCCAGTGACATTTTTTCTACTTACATTCAATTCCAACAGACATTTTTAGAACAATTCAGAGAAAATCTAGCAATCTTGCTAGTATGATGTGCAACATGCTAAATCTTGTTGCAGAGGAAAGCAATGTTAGGATGTTATATTACATCTRCTGCTGATTGGAAGCTGTGGTCACTCAGCTCCCTGCAGGCATAACAAATACTCCACAAAACATCTGTCTCATGCACAAATTGACCATACCACATTGTTTTGCTTATTGAGTTTGGCAGACACAGCTGATGGAGGTTGCAGTGCATTTTCAGTAAGCACTGACAAATACATGCTCAGAGGATTAATTTTAACTCCTTTACTTATCTGTTTTTGATAAAGCCTAAGTGCTTATACAGTAGCAGGGATTTTTATTATGGCAGAAGTGCTTAACAAGRTAACATTATATCATCCCACATAGTCTCAATAAACTCGTTGTCACCATATTRGTGCACATTCTTATATTGGAAATTTCATGATCAATTGCTCATGTGCTTCTTTTGAGTCCTTTGTGGARTGCATGTGATCAAACTTGTTGAAARTATTTGATAATTCAGAAGGTGGCTGGAAAAACACCAGCCAAAATATTGGAGATCATCAAGAGAATAGAGAGTTGATTATGTACCACTGATTTTATGCTTCAAATGCAATCTTATGCCTTAAAATGGAACTTTTACTGACCCAAAAACACTATAATAACCACTACATATTTCCAAATCAGACAAATTTAGCTATGCATTAACTAATGTAAGAGCTGGCCTAGTTTTGCACAAAAAAAAGTCAGATCTAGAGACAGGCTCAGTTTTTCACATCTTCCTCCTAATGTTACCTAGGAGTAAATGAGTAGTTATTGAGGAAAAATGAAATTACTGTAGTAGGATACCCTTTGGAAATGTAGAAGAATTTTTTTTTCCTTGGAATATTGTTAAGTCACAAATGTGTTTTGTATTTTCATAAGGTAAATAGAAGGTATATAGCTAACTATTACTGAAAAACATCATTGGTTATTACAAATTGACTATCTATATACCAGCAAATCCAAAGAGAGAATCTTCTTTTAWTTTTGAAGTAAGCTATCTCAAATTTCCTCTCTAGGGATTGGCAGACTGTGACTTATTTATCTGATTTTGGCAAACATGAGAGAGATACACACACCAAATCTACAGTTGTCTAAGTATTGCAAACAAAATTTAACAGGACAGAAATTAACTGGAATCATATAATAATAGCTGACGATGGTTGCAGAGTAACGAGTCTTAGAAAAAATTAATTAAAATGTGAACCCACATTTCTCATTCTAAATCACCTCTTCATTGACAGCAAGAAGACGRATGGCATTTCAGCCAGGAACTTTCTCCTACTCATGCAGGTGGTGCAAAACAGTAAAAATTTTAATGTTCTAAAAGTAATACTGAAGGAATTATTAAGTCATCAAATGGATAGTACAGAATCATTCTAGAGATACCAGTCAGAGAGAATAGGTGGATAATGTTGCCAGGTTGCTCCATRTTGTGGTTTAAGTGGTTTGGGATTTTACTTCAAGGAATGATGTGACTGTTATATCTGACCTGCTTCCCCCTTTCCTGACAACCCTATTTTTTCATCTATGTTGGGGAAATTATCCAACTTTAGCCTCATGGCAGTTTCCACAATTAGAAAGTTTAAGAGGACCTTCTTCAGTGTTTATACTGGACTGACTGTCTTCCTYCATGACATTGCAAAACTAAACTTCTGCACTATGAAAGCATGATCAGAGTCTGATGGAAATGTTGACAYTGGGGGGAATATATTTAACCAGTATCTTTTAGAAAGTTAAGAGACAAAGATTRCCTAAAAAGAACAAGGAAAATAATTTGGATGTGTATTTGGATAAGCACTGTTAGTTAAGGATAGAAGATAAATATCTTTGGATTGATATTTTGAGATAATTAAAGCACATAAGAAAAAAAAGCAAGCAAACAATCCCAACCAACCAATCAAGCAACCAACAAACCAACCCACCAAAACCCTCTTGATTTATCAAATACAAAATWAACTTTGAAAATCATTGCCAAATTTGATCTTTAAGGATAAAATTTATAAAATATAACATGGACAAAATAAAACTATCTGCTGTAAAATGTAAAGATAAGCTTCCATTGAAGTCTTTTCTTGTAGAATAGTAATCCATATTAATCTAGTAAGTGCATTCTTCTAGAATCCTTGAGGAATATTCACTACGAAATCTGAAAGAAGTGTATGTTTTATCTGTTTGGCAAGTTCTGTGGGTTTTTTTTTAAATTTTGTTTTTTTTTTTAATTTAGCAACAATTTATATATATAATCTCTTTTATAAAGAGATACCTCCTACACTTCCATGCATATTTTACACTTAAGAATCTTATACCGTTTTAGCAGGCATTCTGTAACTATCTTCGGTCATAGATTTTGTCTTCTATAATCCAAAAATTGTCAGGGAATATATTCTTTGAAAATAGAACCAAACCCAGGTACAYGAACACCAGAATGACTAAAACACAGTGACCTAAAATTTGGAATCTTAGCATTGAATGAAAGCTTCTGCTCACTTTTTTCTGTAATTTTTTTCCTCCAGTGGTTGAAATCGTTGCATGAGTTTCCTCTCAGTTAGATTTTGCTGGTATTTACATTGATATTTAAAATATTTGGAGGAATGCTAGACCTGGTTGTTCAGGTCTAGTGTGAACATATTTTATATACATTATATTCTTGCTGTTTCCCTTCACTTTCTCTAAAGCACTTAGGACTATGTTAAAGTACACTTGAAATCCCTGGGATTTAAGTCCTTAATAATTTTAGCACTTGCTAATGCATTCCTTATTTAGAAGACCAATAGATAAGATTACACAGCTGCTATTCTTCTAAAGAAGGTCTCCAAAAAAAAAAAAAAAAACAAAAACAAAACCAGTGCAGATGGTGGTGTTGTGATCATCATAGCTATTACAGTCTGAGTTTATTCATTTGATGTGTGTTGGCTGATAAAATACATGCACCTGATAGTGCACATTTCAGATGGGCCTTTCAGGGACACAGACAAGTGCAATCTAATAAAAAAGAGAAGCCATTAGTACATATATTTGATCTACTTACTCCAGTAACTTCAGTTCTAGTTTTGGGCATTGCTTTATGGTGAGCGTTTATATTTTTTTTTTTTAAAAATACATAATTGAATGAGAAAATTCTATAAAATATTCTATAAAAATCTACTCATAATAATTACAATTACTCATTTGATCTATCCTTGTCTTTGCCAATTGCCAATTTACTTGCTTGCTGAAGATCAAACTCATGCAATAACATAATCTCTGTGGATTGCATTAGAACTTCTTGCAGCGATTATTCTTTATGAAACTTATATTTTTATAATTTGCTCTGTTTTGTATGAATCTTATACAATTCAGAGAACAGTTTTTCTTCTCCAAGATAAGAAAATTTCTAAACCAATAAAAAAATTCAGAAAGGCCATCTTAATATTTTGACAGAATTCTAAAACAATGTTTGTTTCCATATTAACAATGTTATTTGTCAGGTCTTTTTTTTTTTTTTTTTTTCTTATCTTTATTTCTGGATGGAGCTTCTTTTGATCTCGTTACCACTGTCCTTGATTTTTGCTTTCCTTGGTTATGTCTTTTTTGTGTATTTCTGCTTGTTGTGTTTCATAAATGTTTTTGGGGAAATTGGAAAATACCACAATATCAGATGGACAGATCTTCAGACAAATGTTTACAAGCACTATTTTCCTGTTACATGCCTATTTCTTGAAATAGGAAAATACAGAATTAAAAAGTCAAATATCTGTTTCTTTCTTCCCATAATTTAACTTTAATAYATTTTTTAAAATATAGTTTCATTTTACTGCCATAACCAAAGAGGATGTATTACTCACCATTTTGAATTTTCACTGAAATCACAAGCTGTACAGTTAGAGATATTACTTGATCAAGTATATATTTAGTGGTCACAKTTGTATATTGTTTCAGAGCATTGGAGAAAATATATATAAGTATATGTTTACCATTTCTGTTKTGTAAGTTACAAAAGTAAGATAGTACTATTTTGCTCTTTCTCTGACCTACATTATGAACTTATGGAAAATGTTGTTATGGTGTGTGAAATATAGATAACAAAAAAAAAAATCCAAATAAGACACTAAATATAAAGTAATGAAAACTGTAAATTTTATACCATGAATGCTAAAAACTATTTTAAGAACATATGTAAATTAGGTTTTTTTCTTGCATTTTTTAAGAACAGTTGAATGTAATACTTTTTAACATGAGAATTAGATGTTTATTATTTTTTAATTTTAGTTTGGATCATGTAGTCTTTGYTCTGAAGGTAGTTTTTTAATGTGACTCATTTTTTTCATTGCTATTAAAATTATCTTTTGAGAATGTAGGAGATAATTTTAATAACTACTTTTTATCAATGTCCTCCATCAGTTATGATAGGCAGTGCCACCTTTGTTGACTACATAGCAGATGCAAAGCATAATGAAAAAAAATTAGGCCAAAGCAAATTTTCTTCTTACATGTTTCCATTTTTTTCATTCATTAGCATCAATAGCAATAATTCAGTAAAGTTTATAAAAAACACATTTTATTCGAGTAGATTGATTAAATTGTGGAAGGGGGTGCTGTTCGACTTTTGGTTGTTTCTTTTTGGTTGTTGTTGGGATTTTTTTGGTTTTTTGGTTGGGTTTTTAGGGTGTTGTTTATTATTGCGTGGTTTTTTGTGGGTTTTTTTTTGTTTTGTATTTGGGGTTTTTTTCTGGTTTTGTAGTTTGGTTTTTCTTTTTCCTTTAGTTAAGGCAGTGACTTTATCTGGGAGAAAAAAAAAAAGGGAAAAATGAAAACATTAAATAAATAAATAAATTGGAAAACAAAATTCAAACCCTTGATCTTCTGGACCAGATGATGAAAATACTAACAATCACAGGCTTTTCCAAGCATAGACAAGTGTGAATACATAGGACCAGAAGGTATTGGAAGCAGATTTSAAAACAGACTTATTGCTGTCACAAAGCTTTCAGAATAGCTTTTTGATACATTTCAAAGGAGTTTTCGAAGTAGGCATGTACCTTCATYCCCATTTACACAGCTGATGCTTGGCCATCATTTCACACTTTTGGTGTTTCATACCTCAAATAGAAACTTCCACTCCATCACATGTGACAGTATGCAGCAAAGGATCAGGATCACCACCACCCATAACTCTCTCCCTCTAAATCATTCTACATTGCACAGGAGACATTATTTGTCCATTCCATCAGCAAACACACCTGAAAAACCTGCAGGACTAAAGAACAGAAATAACAGACAGGTACTGAAGACACAGTTTGGGAACAAATCTGAGCAGAAGCTTTGTTCTTCATTCCCTGTTGTTCCAGACAGATCCAAAGACCTTTGGTATGGGTATATATCTAAAAGCAAGGAGGTGATCAGAAAGTTAGTCTGAATTATTATTTGAAGCCTGAGAGAGCTGAAATGATTTTACGGTCTCCAATTCTAGTCCAAGGTCTTAAACTTTAGTCTGGAGGGTTAGCTCCAGCTGTATTTTATCCACAGGAGGAACTGCTCAGCAGTGAAAAGTATAAATTATTAAAAAGCTCCTTGATCCCATTGCATAGATTCCATTCTTTTTTTTTTTAACAAAAGAAGTCAGGAACATAGACCAGAATYGAGGCACACTCCAGCCCAGCTACACTGCCTATATGATCTGAAAATGAGGGTCCAAATCCCTTTAGACACCTATTATTTTACTTATTCGGGGGTATAAATGAAATTATGACCCAAGTGGTGTAGCACTGGTCAAAGAAAACTAACAGAGACCCTTACATTTTTTGTTGTATGTGTCTGAATTCCGAAAATGTTGGATACATGCAAGTAAACAAAATTGTCACTCTTTGTAATGTTGCTTGTTTGTTTGTTTATGAAATATGAGTGGTATGAAATATATTGCAAAGTAATAAACCCTAAATATATTCAGCTGTCAAGATGACAATGTAAAACTTATCATACCTTAATTTGCTGGAAAACTCTGAGGATACTTGTTAGCTCAGAATAAAAGAACTCTCAAGGACACAAGAAAAATCAAACAGCCCTCTCCATCTCACTCACTAATCTACAGCTGTGCAGATGCACAATATTTTCYGGAGCAAATGAAAATTGTTAAAATATCCACATTAATTATCCCAACATTTTTGTTAATACAAAAGAAAGYTAGCTTTTAGAACACTATGCTACATCCACAGTCAGGCTACAACACATTTTATTAATCTGTTCAATATTATTCTACAAGAAGAAAGATCTAATCATATATTTAATAGCAGTTTCGTTGGTTCATGCAATAAGAATGAATTGTGAATAAAAGCAAACAGTGAAGTTATTAATTCATCTTGGGAATACTCTTTCAGGTATCTGATTTATAATAGTTTGTATGAACCAATATTCTCAAAATTCTAGTTGCAAAGACTTTTTAAAGGCCAAAAAACCCTTCTGTATTTTAAACTACTGCTCTTTTATTTCCTATGCTTAACTGTAATTTAATGGGAGTTCCTATGATTAAAAATGGTGCTGGGAAGCATTTTGGTAAAGCTAGTATTTTTTTTCTCTCCAGTGCATATCCCTGCAGAAACTGGAAAGTATTATCTTATTTTATCCAGACACATATTTCAAGCTGATATTTTGGGCTTTCAAAGCCTACAGTTTCCAGGTCCCCTTATTTGTAAGGATATTTTAAGTAGGAAGACATTCACTTTCTGTAAGAAATGCTTCCCAGGTTTTTGYGTAGAAAGATTTATTTGATATTCTTTAAAAAAACATTGTAAGATTTCAGAGCGCAGCATTGACAGCYACCAGAAACAATGATGGAAAGAGMCATTATGAAARCRTAACAATTAACATCTTTAAAAATGRGGAAAGGGAGATAATGGAAGAATTACTTGTTTTAAGAAAAAGAAACATCCACATTCATCACTCACATGGGATATTATGAATCAGAACCCTGTACACAAGTGGTGTAATACATTATTTTGATCCACATTCTCTTCTACCAAAATATAAAAATTCAACTAAGCTCATGCTTTCAAGTAGTTTTATTTCTTTAAAGCAGCACCTGAAATTCAGGCCAGCCTCYGTGGGATGGCATATTCTTTGCCAGCAGTATTCTGCTTCTTTGTTTCTGCTTCTGWGTACAATGAAAAATATTATACCTGCCCGCAAGATAATGTTTGCATTAGTCTGAATAAGAGGTTTCATCAGAGCAAACWGGTAAAGGCAGGATCTAGCACAAGAGGCTTCAAGTAAACTGTTCTTCATTGCATTTAGTGCTGTTAATAATATCATGAAAAGAAATTGTTACATTATTTAAGATTTGCTCCCTGTGCCCAGTAATGATTCACGCTTTAGTAAGTCATTAGCTTTACGTCTCTGCACATATTTTTGTCAGAGAGAGAACAGCAGTCTTGTCATCTGCATCCTTGCAACCACAACTTCTTTCTAAGGCAAGGAACTTGCAAAGAACACCACATTTTAAATTAGGATTTAAAACTTGGCAGCAGATTGATACTTGTTTTTCCATAATCCCTAGAAAGGTTAGTTTATCTTACTATTTTTTTTCCTTAAAACCATAATATTTTCCCTCTCTTATTTTTTTAACACTTAGCGACAAACCAATTTTTCAATCTTCTTTTTTATGATTCTTTTAAAACTAAGGTCAACATAAATTGTCTTTCACAAGCTTAAGTTTATATAATTAGTGCTGACATTACTTTTACTAGCAGCAAATAGAACTGTGATAATTTGTATTCCCTCAGTGGATATAAACGTACATGATAGACCTCTTGGTGGAAAGGCAGCAGAAGGCAAAAAAACTTGAGATAGAAATATGCTTAAATAAGTCACAAGAAACAGGTAAATTCTTTAATTAGCAGGAAATTATAGTACGTAATTATTTTAAAGTTATTGATACTGGACTTTTAAAAGGTTTCTTTAACAAGGAAATGGATATGAATGCCCAATTTTGCCCCTACTTAAAGAGATTGATTCTGTATATAAACTAGCAGAGCATTAGCTTAAGTTAGTTCTTAAAATGTAATCAAATATGTTAGGAAGAGGCTTTTTCAATTAATATAGATGCACTTACCCTAAGTATTTCTTTTTTTTTTTTTGGTTGGTTGGGGTTTTCTTTAACAGTCTATTAGAACAGTGATGTTTTTACACTAAATCAAAAGATTAGTGCTGAGAAAATAAATACATTTTATAACCTTTGTCAAGTCTGGAAATATATTGAATATCTATGGACTTTTTCATGAGTACTCTTACTAAATGCCTGGAACGACAAGCCTGAACAGGTTCTGCAGCTACTCTTTTGGAAATGTGAAAATATCACTCGGGGATGTCATAGATGTGTGCCTATGAACCAGAAGTAGATTTAGAWGTGCAGAGAAATGAGCAAAAGAACAAGCAAAATAGAAATTTAAGATATTTYTATACAAGCTTGGAAATCACCTTTATGATAAGGAAAACCAGGTTCCATCTTGTGTAATGGTGCATAGCTCAGTGTGTCAAGGGGGGGAAAACACCAAAAAATACCAGCATCACTCTAGGGTATGTACCTTAAGTGCATGACAAGCCACCACRGACAGCCTGGGGGGTTTCTTAAACTCCAGCATAAAGCTTAAGAGGGTTTTTCTAAAAAAATCCATATTTGAAAAGGAAATTAACTGATCTTAGAAATCACCATTCYGATTTTCACTCCTGAAACGTCTTTCTAAAAGTAGAGTGAGTGACTTTATCCATGGCTAAGCAATGGATATAATTTTCCATCTGCTCTGTCTCAATTGTAGTCTCAAGGGATGGTGATTATTATGAAACCTTAGTGGTTGTGTGAACCAAGAACAGGATTTTTATTTTGTGTCTGGCTGTGATAGACTTAACTTTTCCCGTAGTGGCTTTTGTATCGTTGTGCTTTGTCGTTAGAGGGATGTTTATAACACACCAATGTTTTGGGTAAAGCTGRATAGTGCTCAAACAGCATCAAAGCTGTCTCTCCAATCCCACCACCAAAGGCCAGTAGGCTGGGGCTGGGCAAGAGTTTGTGAAGGGACACAGCCGACACAGCTGACCCAAAATGACCAAAGGGATATTCCATGCCACATGACATTGTGCTCAGCAATAAAGAGCTAAGAGAAAGGAACGGGAAGGGCATTTGAGATTAACATTTCTGTTCTCCAGAGCAACTACCAAGCATGCTGACGCCCCAATTCCCAGGAAGTGACTGGGCATTGCCTTCTGGTGTTCAGGAAAAATAAGGCGTTTTTTGCTCCCTTTACTTTAGCGCATGGATGTTGCCTTTATTAAGATCCACATGCAGCCTTTAACTGCCTTCATCTTAACCCATGAGTTTTTCACCTAGTGCTCTCTCTGTTTTGTTAAGGACTGGGTGGTTTTACTAACCCACCACACCAGTGCAATCCGTGTTATTCAAAGCTGCTTTGCATACTGAAGTAACTAAACAATATTCCAGCATGGGGAAGAGGATTAAGAAAACAAAGCAAATCATACAGTTATGAAGAAAATGTTCTTTCAAATTTCCTCTAAAGCAGTAGAGACAGAAACACAAACAAACAAAACAACCAAAAAAACCTCAAACAAGCAACCACCAAATTCCACCAATAATGGAACAAACAAACAAAAACCCTAAGAAAGCCCTAAGCACAAACCAGAAAAAAAAACAAGACTTGATGAAAGAGCAGACAGTGATAGATGARATGGAAAATAGAAAAGAGTGACTTTGGGCTTTATTAAGAAATCTAATTCGAGCAGAAAAAGCCAGTGAGGATGATGAGGTAGTAGAGGTGTAGATATGTGCACTGGTGTTCTGTTTTTCCATCTAAATTTTATGTGTCCTGTGCTCTAYGATGTGAAATTGTTTTATGGAAAGAAGTTTAAGCACTGTATCCATCAGCTTCCATGAGAACTTGAGCAATAAACTGGGAAAATAAGGTTGAGTTGCTAAAATCAATGTTTGGAGTTTTTAGAGGATATTCTGATTTTAGACTGGACGAAAATAACGGAATAGTGGCTTGTTCCATTTTTATAAAGTCTTTAAAATACTCCTTTAAATTTCCTGATTGACTATATTTGCACAGTCTTTTGCATTTTGCACCTGTGGGTTCTCACACCTTTTCAGTTTCCCCTTCTAAAATTCAGTTGCTAATACTCAGACTCTTTTACAACACTTTGTTTTCAATAGCCTGCTGACTTAAAATGGCATCAATACAGCACAGTGAGTTATCTTCACTTAAATCCACACTTTCCTTTACARAATTACTTTTCAGTTCAATTCTAATGAAGAGGTGTCCACTTCCTCTGTAATTTTTTTTAATATAACTTTACCATGCTAAGCTTTGAGAAGCATATCTGGATGTGCATGAGGAGGCTTCACTGCAATATGTCCATCCTAGTACGATTCTTAGAYTCTACTCAGTCTAAAATATCTTTGGGAAATCTTGTAGCCACATTGTGCTGCTTAACTCTGGCACCTCTTTAGGCTGAAAAACTTTATGAAGCCTAGAAATTTTTTATTCTTTTTATTTTTTTTCATTTTATGGAAGTCCATCAAAGAATATTTTCTCCTAGTTCACATTTGGTTTTCTTTAAATCACTATTTTGCTTGTACTTTTGGCAAGTGACAACTGCTTGACTAATCCTTTTTCATATTCTCTTTTGAATGCATCATTTAATCTATAAATTACAATGCACTTGATATTTATTTATGAGATTTTTTAATTAWGTTTTTGGCAGCAAACAGTAGAAACACTATCCTGCTAGTGGTGGATATGACCCACTGAAGCATTAAAATTCTTCTTTTATTTTTAATTTTTAATAGAATATTTCTAATTGATGTATGAATTTCTGTAAGAAAAGCTTGCCTGTTGCTAGTCTTTTTATTGCAAGTTTATTTTCTATGCTCCTTAATTTGACAGCTAAATCTTTCATATCTCTATCGTGTCTAGTGTATGGAGGATGACTTATGTGCATCAAGATCAGTTAAGAACATTTTCAGGAGCCTCAATGATGATAAATATTGCATATTTTTTGCATCTTTGTCTTACAATGAAGGCAATCAACTGTTTGGTAATTTTGGTTCTCATGTTCTAGGTTACGTGTTGGTCTGTTTATTTCCATGGGATTGTTGCAACCAATGCTTTATGAAATGAACATATCCTCCTTGGAAAACAGTGGTTTATCTTAATTTTGATTTAGGTTTTCTTTCATGGTAAAGAATGATTTGGGGTTTTCAAATACTTGGGCTTCTCAAACAGATCTACTTTCTTCAGTTTCCTTTTCCATTCTTATTATCACTGTCTTCCACTTTCAAATGAAACATTTTCAAGAATTTTTTTCTGGTTTGTTCATATCTCTTCAATAAGTGGTTGATATTGCAATTTTCAAAAAGTACTTTTAAAACATAGTTTACCAGATTTTTAGTAACATTTTCTCTTGCACTTGAGATAATTCCTTTTCACTTACTGGACATAGTCAGCAAACCAGAATTGCTTTAGGTGCCCTGAAGTAGCTGGGMATGAGTAGAATTTTTAGAAGAAAGGTAGATTAAAATCCCAAGAGAACTCATGCTTTTTATCAGAAGAAGATAAAAAGCAATAGATACACTTGAGAACACATTTTAATGTAGGAATGACTAAATCTTCCAACAAAATGCAAGAGTATCAATTTAGCTTTACCATAATTTATTATTTTCCTAGGATAATATCACACTTAGAAATTTAATATTTAACTACCCCTCAATCCTTATTAATTAATGTAAGGTATTTCAGTCATGGTGGAAATGAGAAGAGTTCTCAGCGCATAATTAAGAAGTTTATTTCCACTGCAGTGTTACATCTCCCTCACCACATTTCTCTCTTGCTCTTTTTCACTCTCTCCATTCAACCTTTTCTTTCATTTAGCATCTTTTATCTTTTTAGAGAAATTGTGTTTAAATATAGGCAGAAGGATTGAATAAAAGAATTCATCTAAGTCTCCCAAGTGGTAATTTCAACTTTTCCTATTAATATAAGACTGCATCCAAAATGTTGCCTAATAGATTTATTGCATAGAAATTACCGAAGGTTGCATTGCTTAGAAATTATAGAACATGATATATGACTGTTCTAAAGAGAATTTAGAAGAAATATTTGAATTCTCAGTACTTAAAAATATAACCACAGAAATAGCAGAAGAATAAATGTAGGCACATCACAGTGGCATAAATTTATTCAYGTGACTAAACTTTTAGGTAATGGTTAATGATAGTTAAAAATTTCTATTGAGCTGTGATCAAATTCAGCATGGAGGGCAGGCCTTATTATTTCAGGGCACAGCACTGAAAGAATAAATTCACAGATTTAGGCAGGATTCTGAACAGAAATTCTCCCCAACTTCAGAGATTGTTAATGCTGCCCAGTGAATGCCAAGGACTACTTTATGATTCTACCTACTGTCTCATGTGATAACAAATTGATGTAAATTAGGCCTTGCTTCTATTCACTGTCCAGAAGTCACTCAAGCAGGGAAGAGGCACATCATCTTATGTACTGCTTTATTCTATGGCTAAGACGTTATTTTCAGGAATATTTCAACTCCCCCCACTTTCACCCTGCACTGCACCACTACCCTTTTTCCACTTAGTTGACTACAATTAGTTTAAGCAGATCAAAATTAATATAAAAATGGTATTTTAGCAGTATATTTATATTTATCAGTKCATTTTCTTGATCTGTTTTTAGAGTAGTGCATAAATACTTGYGGTGAAAATGAGCATGAAAGAAATTGAGAAAATAAATACATGAAAAATTTTATTTCGGAAAAAGTTACTGGAATGTGCATTGATGACAATAACCACCAGTACAGTTWAAGAGAGATGGTRTTTTCAGTTTTGTGGTTTGTATGTGAAGGTGACACTGCTTTTCAGGTCAGCTACAATTTTCTTTGCAAAAAACTGWTTAGTTTAAATTAAAAAGGTTTTAYCAGCTTACAGGCTTGAAGCAACTCATAACACCTAGCACGTATTTAATATATCACCTTTTCAACGTCTTTTGGTACAGACCACTTTTTGCACACTGATTTTTGCTTCCAGTGTTTTATCTAGGAGGAACATTAGCTGCACACAGTGTGTTTGAGTCTAGAGACTAAAGAACTAAAAATCCAGTTCCCCAACTTTCATGGGTGTTTTATGTGCAGATGACTGAGAAATGAATGGCGCACATCTTGGTATGCAAAAATTTGATTTTAAGATTCAATATAGCAGAGAAATGTCTTCTTTCTTAGTCTGTTCTTGCACATCCACTGATGTTTGAAGTCTGTAATCTTTGACCCTTATCTTCTAAATTTCACTTCTTTAAAGAAATTCCTCAGTAAAGCACTCTAAAGTCAGGCAGGGAGAAGCCTTCTYCTCATCATGTTATATATATAAGGAGGTTCTGAAAGATTAATCAACCAGTTAATGCCATCATTTGTGAATCATTAATCCAGGAAATCTCTTTTCCCTTAAACCTGAATGACACTTCCTTCAATATGTGTCAGATGTTTCTATTATCTGTTAAGCAGACAGTCTGGAAGGAATGCAGAATTTGTGAAGGCATATAAAAWTTTTTTTCTGTTACTCTGAGATATGTGCTTCTAAAAAGTGTACTCTGGTGTTCTTTATTAAACAGCCCATGTGTGGTTTTTTTTCCAGAGGGATCAGCGGAAGGAAGAGGCTTTTGCTATATCTAGTAAATAGGATAGTGCAAAGAAACTCCTCAAACAACACAGAAGAACTTACTGTATTTCACATATGCAGTCCAGATTGTTTACCACAGTTTTAGAAACCAGCTGGTATGTCCCAGCATCATCAAGACAAAAGGCCAGCGCTAAACCGTACATGGACATTTAAAGATACTTGAAATTATAGAAATGTAAACTGCACATCCCAATTGATCTSTTACATTGTCCCAACTGTTGGATTATATTCTAAGTTTCAGCTTGCACTGTGTGAGCTGAAAGTTTCTTAGCATTGCAAATTGACATTAATATTAAAGAAGGTGAAGACAAGCAAAGAAGAAAAACCTCTATCTCAGTTATGTCATGAGCTATTGCTCATTAGCTGACTATGTCTGGAATTAAGTTTGCAGAATAAAGGAGTAAGTCCTTTGGAAGTGATGTCACATGTACCATGTGTTTGTCTGTCTGTGATAATCTTTACTTTATTCTCTGCAAGTCTTTATCTGAAGCTGCTCTTCAGCAGGCTCCTTAATTTTAATGACTATCAGGGATTTAATCATTACATGATGAATCTTCGCCTCTTAAATATGGATAGCTTTTTACAAAGTGTTCTCAATTTCAACAAGTAGTCTACTGCAGAATGACATTTATAAATTGAATACTTTTCAATTCTCCAGCTGCATTATATGACACTTAATATATTTTTRCCACTAGAAATATCTTTAGAAATGAACATTTTTGATCTTTTCGAATAGAGAGTAAATTAGGTGAGGGAAGGATATCTCTGAAAAAAAAAAAAGATATCACTGTTTGTAAAATATTGGAATCTTGTAACTTTAGGATTTTGGCTTTTTTTTTTTTAGGAATTTTGTAATCAAAAGAATTACTTAGCTCTTTTTTACTTTTGCAAGCTAGATGTACATCAAAAGTTTGGATCAGAGAAATATGTAGCAACTTTTACTGCTAGTCATAATGATTTTAATTATGTTTCCTTCTGAAATAACTCTTTTRAAGAGCTGAAATAGCCATTCATAATGAATAACAATTGTTTATATCAACGTAGATTTGATTGCTCTCCTAATCTGAATCTTATTTGCTTCCACTTGCCATTTTTAAATGATCATTGAAATTTTGTCCAAATAATTTGCCATCTACAGATTGTACAAAGTTAATTCCAATTCATTGGCATTCCTTGTTAAAGGGAAGTTTGAGATCACTCTGCAGAAGTCAATTTCTGGTTCCAGTAAAGTTACTTAGAGCTTTACAATTTGAAAATTCCAGAGAAATGGAATTGGTTGCCTGGCTCACATGACAGCTTTTCCTTCTTGATTTGCTGAATGWAATTTTTTCAGCATTCATGGATGAATAATATTTTTAGACACTTGTAATGAGTAAGCACACTCTTAGAATTTTTTGATGAATTTTGACTGCTTTGACTCTCAGAAGCTCAGTGACTCAGTTATCATTGTTCTGGCAGCATAAATGGGCTTTAAAGTCAGCATAAATTACTTTTTCAAGTATTTTCAAACCTCTCTGCAGTAATAGAGTAGCATAAAACTGCCTAGTATAAATTAGAATTAGACTACTGCATTTTGCTTATTTCAGTTTGGCCTTGATTTTTTGTGGATTTTTTTTTCTTAACTATGAAAATTTTGTTCATAATTTAAATTTCCTTTAAAAATTTGGCTATAAGAATGTAATTTAAAAGTTTAAAAATTGCTTACAATCAGTCACCAGAGCATATAGCTTTTCCTTCCACATTTCTATGCTTTAGCCCCAATGGTGTCCAAAGTTAATGAACCAGAACTGTAAGATTTATTTCTCCTATTGAGGTACACCCTCATCTTTTCCTTTGAAGTTAATTKAACTGCAAAGTGGACTCAATGGGTTCAAACAACCAGTCTTGGATTCCCTTTACATGCAGGTTCCTCCCTAGATTATGGATCTGGGAAATACTGCTGTGCATCACAGTCCCTGAGTATCAGACGTCTCTTGTTCTGGCTGCCTGATCAGTCCTTTTGGGTTGTCCGCTGCAGGAAACAAAGCAGAGTTTCAAGTTGTGAACAGGCATAATTTGGCACCAAAAGCTGAGAAGATGTAAGGACAGTTGAGAGCTGTCATATTCCACCTTCCCCAGTATCCCTTCATCTCAGCAATGTATCCCTCATTGACCTGAATCTTTTCCCTTAAAGAACAACTAGTTTTGCATTGCTGTTAAAATGTGGCCTAGACAAATTTGTGTCCTAAAGGTATGAAATTCAGGATGTAATTTGAAGCATTTTATGTGTCAAAGTTCTAACAGCAGCTATTTATTGCCTGAAGTTATAGAATTACTGTAGATTCATAAATTAACTTTTAAGCCCAAAATACAATTGTTGTATGATTGTTCTTTGGTATTATAGATTTWAAATTATTTTTTAAATGGATTACATTTGCCCGTGGTGTTGCCAACAGATTGATCTTTTGATGACAGTTGAAGAAAACCCACCAAAATAACAGCAAGAGAAAATTGGTGTACTGACATGAAATAAATTGCTCTATATGAACAAGAAAAATTACATATTTGAATAATTTAATATGTGGTAAAAATGTGTCTTAAATTGCAATCAAAACAAGAAAAAAGCATGTTAGGTCACCAGAGATCTTTTGTGGGGGAGAAGCAGTACAACAGACCAGAACAATATTTTAGAAAGAGGTTTTTTTTGCTGCTTGTCCACAAAGCTCTTTAATGTACCATCTTTTCTTTTATCAGTATTTTCAAATCAGTAAATATGTATAATGAAAAAGATTATCAGTCTAAATGGACTTAACTTTACCCTCTTCTGTGAATATATGGCTAACATTATATGCAGTACATACAGGGTTAAGTTGGTGTTCCTGCCTAATATGTGACATTCCTCAAGCCCTTCCTCTCTTAATCTTTTTGTCAAAACTTCCTTTGCCATAAATCTAGGATTTCTTTGGTTTTACTTGCATAAAATCCTTTCTTAATTGTTCTTGGTATGACTTGATACCCCTCAAAATTACTTGTTCCAGTGGATAATGCCTCAAGAAAGGAATGAACAGAAATATTTTAAATCAAGGGATTATGCCAAAGCAAAAGGAAAAGAAAATGCTTCATTTTTTAAAGTATCTATAGCCAAGACCTGGATTACTAGTTCAGAGTATCTGTATCTCTAATCAGACTACTGAAGTGAATCGATTGTTGATTATTTGAAATGGATGGATGGGATACTGAAGCCTTCTCAGAAGAATCTAAATTTCAAATTAAACTTGAAGAGCATTGCTTTGTCTCTGGCTATGAAAAGCCCTCAGGATTTATATATTTAMGCAAATTCCTTAAGATTTGCTTGTTTACTGTACCTAATGACCACCCTCATTCCCCAAGTTGCGCTAAAAGTTTTACTGTGCAACAAGCTCATCTGCACTTTTTAAAGAGAATTAAATTACTTTCTTCAAATTCTTCAACATCTTCCCTCCATTTTTTCTTTMGTATGCCAACAAATACATGGGGGGAAATAATCAATCAATAACACCTACTTCTGAGTATCTTCTTATCTATTAAAGTATTGGTTTAGATTATATTTTTATTTTTACACACAAAAGACAGATTTACTCTTCTGTGTCCCACTTTTCCTCCAGGTGCTAGTTCAGAAGAGGGCAAGTTTTCTGTAGATCCAATACCATATTTTTCAACATTGTGCTGGAGTAACATAGAATCACAGATTGACAGAATTTTTAGGGTTGAAAGAGGCATCTGGAGATCATCTAGTCCAACCTCATTTAGTTCAACATCCCTGAGAAATCTTAAATATGGGAGAACATCTCATAATGTGTTCATGCAACTGACTCTATACCTGTCTATCTAATTTTGGAGAGATAAATTACTCTCCAGATTGCATTAACTATTTTTGATTCACTCTCTTCTGCATTTCTTGGAASCCTAGACATCCATCTCATACATTTCCACCTACAATGTAGAAATTTAAAGAGGAGAGTTCAATCCTCTCTAGACAAACTGTCTCCTTTCTCACTTTTTCACTGCCTGGCACAGAGYGGAACTTGAATGCCAAGTGCAATTACACAGTTAATTCAGAAGTTACAACAGATATGGTGCATTACATGCAGGATCTCTCTGACACTGCAAGAGCTAGACAAGAAAGATGAGTTCACTTAGTGCTGAWAGTACACAAATTATTAGTTTCTGGGACTTTGAACTCATCTTATTAAKGATTCAAGAGACTTGCTGTTGATTGTAAGTGTTGCAGTTGTTATTAATYGACTTGGATCATCATTTCCCACAAAGATGATACAATAAGTTTAATTTTTTTAAGAAATGTATCTCTTTCCCTTCTGAGCGCAGGAACATTTATTGATTTAAATGACCAGATTACTAAAGACCCAGTATTTCTGGACGTGTCTGTTTGATGTACAGGTCTTTAATCCACGTATGTCTTCAGCGCCTAGAGCTGTTCTGTGAAGTCATATCCTGAGCTGGTAGTTCTTTACTAGAGGTCATGACCCAAGTTGGTTATAAATGGGATTTCTCATCTAACAAAAACTTACTTACTCATGCAAGGATTTAATGCAATAATACTGATGAAAATAGAACCCATTTTGCAAAGGTGACTCCATAATTAACAATTCTGTAAACCATTACTAGTGGTTACTGTAAATAACCACAAATGATCAGCTACGCAAGTAAATAGAGAGAATTCTTACCAACTTATGAGGAAATAAAATCTGTATTCTAAAACTGAGCCACCAAAGGCAAGAAAGGGTTTTTTGGAGGTAGTGGTACACACACGTCTTCATCATTTTTTGCTGGCTTTAGTTGCTCAACTTTTTTTTTTTTTTGTTTATGCTGTTTGTGCTCAACAGAGACTGCAAACTTTTTCAGTGGGGAATTTTATTCCTTCATATCTTCAGCACATGCACAAAATGCAGTCAGTACAGCAGAGATCAGAATGATTACTGTGAATAGCTCTGTCCACACATATCTAGCAATGTTAAATCTCAGAGTCACAAACCATAAACCTTTCATATGATCAGCAGGTTATGAACAATACTCCTCTCCTTGGAGCTGCTTTTTCAAGAATTCAGTTTTGCATAAGCAGCTAATGAGTGAAGGTTAAAGTTTTTAAAGGTCATTGGGAATACAGAAGCGATCAGCGCATTGAGCATCACTTCTCTCATACTGCACTCTCTTAATATTTGAAAATTTGTACTACTGATTGAATATACATAGCCTTCAACATTCCATAAATAAAAACTACAGTTTTAAAAATTTTTTGTTAGTTCAATTATTCTCTGCATTTGGAAAACCAACTTAAAAAATTCACAAACCCAAAAAAACTACTACCTAAAAAAAMCCCCCAAAATATTGTTTTGTGGTAATTAACAGTATAGTTCCATCWTTTTGGTATTTTGTCATATCTCTTCTACAAACTTAACTGTTTTCTTGCTGCCCTTTGACAAATTGCTGACAAAGTTGGTAAAAATTCACAGAATGGAGTAAAAAAGCAGCACAATGTTTAAACAGTGAATAATATTACAATATTACTTTCTCTTCTGTAATTTCATTTGAATTATTTACAGAAAAAAATACAGAGAGATGTCTACAGTATAGATGTCTGTCTGCATCTGGACTAGTTACCCTGCTGTCAATTTGTATTTGGCTAAGAGAAACAGGCACTTCAATTAAAGTAGATACTAGATAGAAAGATAGATAGATAGATAGATAGATAGATAGATAGATAGATAGATAGATAATAAAAAAATAGAGAATAATTGGGCTCTGTCACAAACAAACCTGCATGGAAGATGTCCTCTTTGTTAACAGTTTTTCTGTATCTCACCTTAGGTATTTTTGAAATAGTTGCAAGGAGATATGTTAGAAAATTATATTAAATCTTTACCTCAGAAAATTAGATAAAATCTGAAAACAGCCGTAAGATCATAAAGTATCACAAAACATCACATAAGAAGTGAGATAAGCTTGAGCTCAAATGCATATAAGCAGTACATGCCCAGAGCTTTTTTTGTTGTCATTGGGAAAAGTCGTTTCTAACATCATARTGAAGCCCTCAGCCTTACCCTTACCTGCAGCATAAACTGACCTGGCCTGACATAGGTCTGTATCTCACCTAACCTACTGGCAGTGATAGAGGTCTATACATTAGGTCACAGACAATTGCTTAGAACTTACAAAAAAAAAGTTATCTCTAGGTAATCTGAGTCTTGACTGGTATTCAGTGAAAAGTGGAAGCCAGATCCTCTGCCCCTTGCCTACATGTCAAGGAAGCACAAATACAGGTSTGAGAAAGTGTGAAATATTAGGCTACTTCCTGAACCAAGACAGTGCAAGTGTAACCACCAGACACAATCACTAGAAAATGGTCCTTGCTGGTGCATTACTGCAAAATCCAGTGAAAATCTAGAAGAAATATCTGGAATGAGGTCTGCAATACAGAGAACTGCAAAGATTTTCAGCAGGTACATATCTCCCGAGGAAGGGTCGATGCTGGTTTCAATAATGAAAAACAGTCCTTGTTGCTGTCTAAATTCTGCTAAAGGTAATGTCTGACAAGAGCAAGGTAAATCAAATAYCCCTTTCTTTCGAGTTCTGAATTTTCTTCTATGTGATAAAGAAGTGCAACACAGAAATCACAGATCTGTTAGGCTAACCTCAGTAACTGGAAAAAATTACAGAGAAGGTCACACTGGGTGCTATTGAAAGGCATTTAAAGGGCAATGCACTCATCAAGCACAGTCAACACAAATTCATGAAGGGAAATTCCTGTCTAACTGATTTGATATCCTTCTGTGATAAGGTCACTTGGCTAGTGGATGAGCAGAAGGCAGTGAATGAAGTTTTTCTGGATTTTAGTCAAGTCTTTGATGCTCTCTCTCACAGCATCCTTCTGGACAAGCTGTCCAGCTGTCAGATAAGCAGATACACAGCATGCTTGGTGAAGAACTGGCTGAAGGGCAGGGCTCAAAGTATTTTGATGAATGGGCCTACATCTGGCTTGCAGCTGGTCACCAGCAGTGCTCCTCAGGGCCCAGTTCTAAGGACAGTTCTGGTCAGTATGCCTATCAACAACCTGGATGCAAATTTGTTGGYGATATCAAACTGGGAGGTGTTCTCACAAGGGACAAGTGAAGCTTTGAGGTTGCTATGGTTTGGATCTGTTATGAACACAGTGTTAATAACCCCTGTTTTAGGTACTGCTCAACAGCTCTTGTGCATCATGAACAGCATGAACTTCAACAACGAATGCTGGATTCTCAACCTGGGATGGAATAATGCCAGACATGAGTATAAACTGGGAGAAGAGTGGCTGAAAATAATCTCAAAGAACCTTCTTGACTTTCATACTTAATTTACCCACCACTACCATCACTAGAAAACACATTTCAATGAGATAAAGTGTTCCTCTTTTTTTTTTCCCTTAAAAAAACATTTGCACCAATAAACACTAATATAAATTGACAGGAAAGAACAGAAATGACATTAAGACACTTTGAAAACAGAAATTTAACACAAAGTGAAGTACAATATTTTCTTCTTACAAATATAAGAAGTAATCATATACTTTGTTGGATTTTCCACCTAGAATGGAGTAATGCAAGGCACAAGGATATCAATCCTGAGAAAAGTGATCTGGGGGTGCTGGCCAGCAGGAGGCTCAGTGGGAGCCAGCATTGCCCTGGCAGCCCAGAGGGCAWACCTCAGCCTGGGGCACTTCAAATACTACATGACCAATCAGTCAAAAGAGACAATTATCCTGCTGTGCTCAGTGTTGGCGYGGCCTCACCTGGAGCACTGTGTGCAATTCTGAGCTCCATGAGTCAGAGGATCTGAAGGTCCTTGAGTGAGTCCAGAGGAAAGCAGCAAACCTTCAAGATTTTCCTACTTCTCTGTATTTGCCCTAATGACATTCATGTCAATTTTTCCATGCAGCAATATAATTATACTACACTTSGTATGAATCCATGTCAAGTATGTAACTTGGTCTCCCAAGACTTTTGTCCAATGATTAAAAATATGCATTCTATAGATTCCTAAAATTGTACAAAGTTATCTATATTTAAAAGAGGTTAAAACATCATTCTCATCAAAYGTTCTCCTTTTTTTAAAAAAAATTTCTCATTCTTCTTGCTCTTCAGCCTCTCTCTCCTGACATTTCTTTCATTTTCAAATTAAAATAAATGACAGAGACGATAAGGAAAGGGAGAGAAATAATAATTCTTTCTTCAACTTTCTTCAGAACATTTTTAAAAGCAAACCTTTAACACACACAGTAAGCTTCTCAGCTTTTGAAAATAGATGATTTGATAATCAGCTTCACTATTSATTCTTACTCTATGATCCCTCTATAGGCTTCTTCAAATTAAAATTAACTAAACTGCAAAATTCTACTCATGGCTTCTTCTCTATCGTCCTTTCTCTCACAACGTTTCCAAAACAGTATCACAGAACAACCTCTAAAATAATCCTGTTCACAACAATTTGTTCATGTGCACATGCAAAAKTCTCTGAATCTATAGTTGCCATGGGAGATAGCAGAGAGGCATCATATTATTCTTTGCCTGTTCTTACAGTGTTTTAATGAAGAAAAACTATATGCAATCTTCCATACTTATTTTCTTGTCCCTTTTGTTGTTTTTTTTCTTCACTAGAAACTGAATCTAAGATGGGTACCTCCATATCTATTTGCAATGCAGGGCACAAGGTCTCTTCTAAATTCATAGCCAAACAGTTTTATCCACTATGCAGCAGCAAAACAGGAGAACATCACTTACTTATTCATCATTTACTCTTTTCTGAAGCCTTGTTTCAAATTTATTTTCTCCCTTCACAAAGGTGGAGGAAAATCTTAATTTATTAAGCAGGCTCAAATCCTGAAAACAGGAAAATAGTCACATTAAGCTGGAAAGTAGCTCACATTTGTCTGAAAAAAAAGAAGTCTGAATAGGAATGTATATTAAGCTGAAACAAATTAAGTAATACACAATACACACAAGTGTCTGTCAAGCAGGGTTGCATGCTAAAATTTCCCACTTAGAAACACATTTAACGTATTTTTACTTTCTTTTCTTTTTATACTGCAGGAGATAAAATTTAAATTTGAATTATGGTAACCTAAAAAGCCATTTTACTGGAAATGAGCAATTGATCAACATCGAGTACAAGAAAAGCAAAGGTAGAGAGCGTTCATCTTTTAAATATTTTTTTCCTTTTTCCTCAGCTTGCTATTAATCAGAGTGATTTAATATTAGAGGTTTTTATAGTTTTCATSTAATCTCACACTACTTGCCTATCCCTTGGGGATATTAGCACATTTTAATCAAAATGCACTAGATGTACTTATGTCAGTGTTGAGCATCCTTTTTGCTTTGTTAATTAGTTACAAGTCTGCAAAGACTTATACCTATATTAGGAATTTGATTTCCTTTATATTTTTAATTGTAACAAGGATCAGAACTCATTAAAAACATGTATGATCAATGTGTTTTACTCAGGTATTTTATTTCCATGAATTCTGCCCTTCTGTAAACTCTCTTTGTGGATTCAATCAGGGAGGTTTAGAAAGAACATTCTTCCAGACCAATATGTGCAGCTTTGATTCTGTAAAATCTAACTTGTAAATGGACTTATTTTGGTTACAGTAAATTTTAACAAATACTTCCAATTGTGAGGCTGTTGTGATCAATTTACAGCAGAAATAAAGCTGGCTTGAGCACATCTAGGAGTGCGAGCAGTGCATTTCAAGAGAACAGAGGTTCCGGCAAACCAGCGCAGGTAAGTCTTAGGGCTACAAGAAATTTAACAGAAAGAAATCAAATACATKAAACGTATCCTTTCACTTTATTAGGTCACATAAAAAATAAAGAATATTAATCACTGATATCATCTGCTCATTTCTAAAGAAGTTTGCAGTGATAAAAATAGTTCATTTTTGTTTCATTCTAAACATGACGAATATTAGTGCAGAATGTGTTCTCACAGATTACCCTTAAACTAATGGAATCCCCAAATTCAGCCATTCATGTTTGTCTGATAATTACCTAATTAAATCAAGAAATTCCTTGAATCAGAACATTACATCTACTTGAAAACTGCTTGATGGTGACTACTGTGAAATAATTCAGTCATGTTGTTATACTTGCTATAATGTAAAAGTAATTTGTCCTAGTTCTTTTATCAGCTGAAACCTGAGGACAGGTTATAGCTTGTACCACAGCACAAGATAAGCAGCCCTGAATAGGGTCCTAGAGAAATAGTTGGTTCATGGGATATGTTTCAAAGTTGTGTGTGAYGGTGTTCACAGGGGTTTTCAGGTGAGAGAAGAGATGAGAATGTTGACTTCATGTTCAGAAGGCTCGATTTATTATTTTATGATATACATTACATTAAAATTATACAAAAAAGAATAGAAGGAAAAATTTCATCTCAGAAGGCTAGCTCAGCTAAGAATAGAAAGGAATGAATAATAATGGTTTGTGTCTCGGACAGAGAGTCCAAGCTAACTGGGCTGTGGTTGGCCATTAATTGTAAACATCTAAGATGGGTCAATTACAGATGCACCTGTTGCATTCCACAGCAGCAGATAACCATTGTTTACATTTTGTTGCTGAARCTTCTCAGCTTCTCAGAAGGAAAAAATCCTAATGAAAGGATTTTCATGAAAAGATGTCYRCAACAGTTGTGGATGAACAMTAAGGTAAATCCCAGAAAACATAAATTTCTATGCTGGGCACTATCTACCGAGCCTTGCTTTTGAAAATCTATTTACCTGAGGTGTGCTGTACTGACTCATGTATCTCCCATTTTCAGACTTATTTTAGCTATACCCATGCCATGAAATCTTCCTTCTGCAGTGAAGACACTGAAGCAACAGCTTAGAGGTTTAGGTTCTTTGTTGAGCAAAAATGTATTCCTTGAGAGGTGAATGATGGAGAAATTTAAACCATCTCTTAAACCATCCCTGTTTTGTAGTACATATAAGATCTATGGTTTCCCAAGTTATCCATTAGGAATGTGTGCTGTTGAAGAAATTAATGAAAAATTAAATTAAGTACTTAAAAATAGAATTTTGTACTTAGAACAAAAAGGATTTTCAAAATAAAAATGCACAAACGGAATGCATGCTAGAACGACTGCCCCACAAGATGTATGGTGGCACACACWCTTCATTCTGCTATACAATTTGTTTACCCAAAATATTTTTTAGCTTGAGGGGTTTCAGAATTTTAATGAAAAATTTATTGATGTACTTTTTACTATTTAAAAGGAAGATGCTGTTGAAAACATCACAAGCATTGTAAATTATTGTTTATGTGTCAGGATGCAGGTGCCACTGTCAAACCCTTTTACAAACTTCAATGTTTCTTATTAGAACTAAGAAATGTTAGGATAATCAGAATATATTACAGAACACTGTATTAAATATGCACTACACTATTAGAAAATACAGAAGTACCTCGCTGGATAGGTAGTTGTATACAGAACATAAACTAAAATTGGGGCTTAAGATAAAGGACTACTTGGAATCTCAATTATTTTAGAAGCTTGATGGCATGACAGAATGTTTCTGTTTGTATTTCAAAAAAATCTTGTACCTAAAAGAATTAATCAACTATATAACTTTAATCCCTGGGCACCATTTATCCTGTGGAAATCAGTGGCAGAAAAGAAAGGACTGTTTCTGCAGAGTGATATGGTGTCAGTGTCCATTTCTGTAAGTGAAACCTCTGTATACTCCAAAACACAGAGTTTTATCATTGAAGAAAATGAGCATGGTGAAATAGATATTTCAGCAAGTGAGCAATGAACAAAGTTAAAAATATTGTGATGGAAAAATGACTTGCCAGTATCTTCTATCACTGGTTCAAAAGCTCTCACATAAGACCTCCACAAAACCTCTCATGGCAAACTCTACTGTGCTCTCATAGAGCAGTTCAGCAAAACAGCATTGACAGCCAGAAGGTGTGGTTTTTTACAAAAGAGRTGACACAGATATCCTGGGAAAGCCTTCCCTTTCACTGGGGGAACTATGCCTAAAGAAAACCACGTGTTTAGTCAGCTTTCAGCCTGATAGATAGACGAATTAAAGGCACACAAATTTATGGCAATCACAAAAAGTATAAGGTMATGTTTTAAGCCGGTTTCAAATTTGTATGGAAAAATCTCACTGAAAATGGAAGAATTTACTGGCTAATGGTGGCAATGCAACTTTTAAGTATAGATTAGCCTCATCCTCATATAGGCCTTCTGAATAAAACAAAAATTTAAGTTAAGTAGTCATTAGGACACGCTAAAAGGAGGGGTGCAAATTATATTATCTGTGTTATACATCAAATGTGCTTTGAATTAATAATAATATGATATTTTGACTATATATCCAGGAATATATATATATCAAATTCTTATCTCTGAATTAATGAGTTTTGCCATTAATTCACAGTCAATAACACTTTATCCAGGGTTGTTTCTTGTTTGKTTTTTTTTATTTTTATTTTTGCCATTTGGCATAAAAGAAGTAGTTCTTGCATTAACAATTCATTTTTTAAAGGGACATTACTGTTATTCAAAAATCACATATARCATCAATGAGAAATAAATGGAAAGGTAAAAAGTTAAGGTCACTGTTAAGGATTGTATTTAACATTCACAGATCCCTTTCCTGCTTTGAAGTATTAACCTAAGTGTTTATAAAAGAAGACACAGCCTTAAACTCTGGTTATTTAACAGAATAAAGACCAGATGTTATAATTCCAGGTTTGGGTGCAAATGACATTTCTCTTTRAGAAGTAATGCATTTTGTCATAGCAATTTGTGTTAAGATAAGAAGTCATGAGGTAGGCTGCCAAGTTCTCTCTGGTTCATTTGTTATGATTTTTGCACCTGACACARTGTCATGGGTTCAAGTCTCAAAGTGGCATTCTCTAGTCCTCTACTGATAGAAGAGCTATCTGTACTTTAGGTGACATTTTGAAACAAGCTTTCTGGCAATTATCCAAATATATGCTAAAAATCATAAGAGACATTTTCAGATAAGAGCTGGAGATAATAGCACTCTTCTGGGCAGCATCTCCTCTCTATAAAACTCACTCTGTTACCTAAGATTGCCTGTGAGCTATTGCTGAGCACATCTGTAATGGCTGCTGCACTTTCTTCAATGTCATTTTATGAAAAATAACTCAGTATCCTTCAGAGGCATTCAGTTTCTGAAAGACCATTTTAAAATCAAATTCTATTCAGAGGGCAACAGGCCTTTAGTCRCCTATTATAAATTAATTTCTTGATTCTGGAAATCGTTTCACTATTTGTGTACTCAGGAAACATGGTCAGACTCTCTGAAGAATATTCTGCTCAGTAATGAGTTACTAGGCAGTAGAAAAGGACAATACCTGGGCATATGCAGATGGGATTAAGATATTATCAAGAGGGTAAGATTTCCCCTAGGAGTCTGTCAAGATCCAGGTTTTTCCTACAGGTCTGGTTAGTCCTGTCAAAAAGGGTAGCTTGCTCACCCAAAGTAACAAGGWTAAATAAGAACAGTGGTGTAGGCTGTTTGATATTGGTCTTTCTGTAAMTTTTTTTTGCAGGATTTGGTCACAGTTATTTTTTCTTTCAAGTAATTTTTTTCCTTGGTTTTCAGCTAATGTTGCAATGACATATTTKAATATTATTGTCATTATAGATTACATTTTTTTGGTGAGAATTATATAGCATATGCTTATCTAAMAAAAACATTTTTGCAGATGAAGTATGAACAACTCAGAATGTTTCCATATTTTTTTCATATTTTGGAGATTAATAAGGATAGAAAATCTTCATGAAATCTTCATAAGTATAATTAACCTAGGCATAATTAACCTACCTTAATGTGTACAATAAATGTACACAAGATACACATGGATGCTGATAAACTCTTCATTAGGCTTTATACTGCTCTGTGCAAAGAAAGAGACCATAAAAATAAAATCTCTGTGTTTTGACCCTCAAATATCTTGTATGTGAGCATGTCCTTGTCCCTCTTGTGATAAGAAAATAAATTATTTTGACTGATGGGAATTACTGACCTATCTTCAAATATATGTTGTACCCTCTGTTAACACTTTCTGATTTTATAGATAATTCCCTGATAAAATATTTTTGAGTAGCTGTGTTTTGATATCTGATGGAATGGTATTTTTGATCTTACACCAAGGCATTTGTGTATTTTACTTTTCAATGTGTGGGATAATAGTGTGTTGAGCAATATCCAGTAAAGAAATAGAATTTGAGTCAAAAAAATATGATTAGAATCAGTAATTTTTTTGTCTAAGTCAGCTGAACCTGTGTTAGAGGTTCTGGTGCCACAGAGTTAATAGGTACTCCTATAAATTGCCTAATGCACATAGAATAAGTAATCTGGAGTCTGAGAAAGAGGGGTAATTTATCTTTATCAAACTACAGTTACAGCTGTGTTTGAGAGAGTCTATGAGATTGGAGGGCTCTAAATGGATTTGCTGTTTTATTGACCAAATTCTTCAAGAATAGTTTTTCCAAAAAAAGAAAGTTCAAAGAAAAAAAAAGGTATAGGAGGGTAGTATAAAAGAAACACTACACAAAACAAACTCCTTAACTTGCATTARCATCAAGGACAGATTTTCATGCGTTGGTAATTCACTGCTAAATGTCATATTTGCACAGAAATTTACCCTTTTAGATCAGGTTAGCAACATTTCTTTTTTTTTTAAGTATTGCTAATTTTTAAAATTTAGACACCATCTGAAAGAGAAATTATCATGAGTCTCACACCACAAGATCTTCCAATCTGAGCCCAAAGATTTGACAGCTATGAGAAATAATTGAAAATTTCTTTCCTACATATGCTTTCAATTTGTAATATTGAAACTAGGATGCCTTAGTGAAGATACGTGTCCACACTGTGCAGTACCTGACATAGGGCGAAGCTGTCCTTTCACTCAGCATCTCATGGCTGCTGGTGTTCAGCAGCACAAATAAAATGTGCAGTCCAGTTTTTAACCTTCTCATCCCTTCCTGCCACTAACATAAATAGTTTTATTTGCATTAGGCTGGGACTGAGAGCTATGCAACTGAATGAGGCGGTCTTGAAGAGAGTTTTGAATGAAAATGAGTGGGGGGGGATTACCATGTGTCAAGGACAACTGATTGGGCATGACAAAGTGGCAGCTGCTTGATAGGTAGCTTTCTGTGATATACAGGAGCTCAGCCTGTCTTATCAAGAAACAGATATGAAAAGGAGTAAAGTAATGCTACCAAGGCAGCTGTTAATGAGGGGTTAATGAAAAAAAATATTGCAAGAAAAAAGGCATTAGGAAAATGATGAATATTCCTGGTGGAATGGCTACRTAGTATTTCTAAGATGAAGACAATAAGCTTGATTTTTTTTTTTTTACTGAAAAAGGAGAAGAATCAATAAGTAACAGATTTTGATTAATATATTTTGTAAAAAATGAAAAGATCTGTTTAGAAAAGGCTCATTGCAGAGGATAGTCACCCAGCAAACAGTACTGTGACCTCTATTATTATTGAACCTTGTTGAAACATTTCTCCTGCATCTCATTTATATATCTCTCCTTCTTTATTTCTTTAAATTTCAGCATAAGTTAAACAAATTAGGAACCCTTTATGTTTCTTGAGTGCATTTCATTAATACATRTAAGGGGTCTATAATTTAAGTGACAAGTCATTTTGTTACACATCAGGACTTATTTCTCTATTGCATGCTAATCTAATTTATACAGAGTTATATATGTATAACTTTCAGCTTCAGTGCGACTTTTGCAGTATCATGAAGCTCAATGGATATGGATGAGTCAACTATTTAGACTTCTTCACCAATTACAAGGATTCAAATCAGCAGAATGTTATACAAATCTCCTGTATTTTGAACATTTATATTTCTCTTTCTAATACTCACACACATTCCATATGTGATCTACTTTTTTTCCTACAGAAGAGTTATTTGAAGAGAAGTGAAGTAGTTCTAGAGAAGAATCAGTGCCACTTTCTGAAGAGTTTGTTGGTTTTGGTTTTTGGATATTTTTTCTTCCCTTAGGATGTGATACTCAAAATCAAATGAATAAATGAACAGATATTTAGAACATAGCATGAGGCTAAAAAACCTGCTTTGGTGAGACCACGTGTAAATCCACTGAATGAATAGACCTGCTCAGGTTTATAATTTCTTATTTCATTACATATTACTTTAAAATKAAGTTCAGCACTACTGACTATATTTTGATTATACTTTGTTTCAGACAGACGAACACATTCAATATAAAATGTTACTCAGAAGAGCTTTCCAGAATTAAAGGACGTGCATTAAGTGCTCTGATGAAAAGGAAAAGGTGTTGGCTGAACAACTTTCTAGACTCTGCAAGCAAAGGGTTTTTTTGTAGTGACATTGTTCTAACAATGTTGGAATAGGCAAACTATTATGATGGAATGGCTCTTCATAGAAATGTTTATATCTCACTGATTATACAAAATAGGAACACCAAATATAAAATATAGGAAAGCAAAAATTATGAAGGCAAAWGGTTTTACAATGTTCCTCTATGTCTTGGCTGCAGCTATTATTTGATTGCATCACATGCAATAGTGTCAGAAGATTAGTCTACTGACATGTTAGATGACAAGATTGCAAGTCCTAGATAATTAATATGATTAAAATATTTCCCTCAATAATGGCAGAAATAATCTTTGATACTAACTTAAATGACAAGCATGATAGGCAAGGGTACAAATGATATCTAAGAAGTTTCTGACAAAACTGAACTAGCAGATTTAACAGTTCTAAGCAACATGCTGCAAAATTTCAGTGACTCAGGCCTGTGGTGTAATTAAGGACACATTGATGTCTCTTCCTATTCTTTTAACCCTAAAGCTTTGAAACCTTACTAGACATCCAAAGATGGAAAGAGAAGGACAGATTGATAGTGGGAGCAGAGATCATTCGTGGCAGATGACAGACTTTGAAAGAGCTTATAATATATTTTTTTTTATACGTGTATACATTTTTTAAAAGCCAAACTATCAGCCTGCATCTGATTTCCATTTTTGGTGTAAATATGTAGGAAAACAAAGGGAAGGTCCCGGTTTGACCCCAGTTACTTTTTGTCATTTTGGTCAGATAGCTTATTTGCTGCTTTTGTGGTCCAAGGAAATGCTTCAGGCCCCAGCAGGGGTTGCTTAGACTGGACTTTGCTCTGCTAAACTTCATGCATAGAATCAACCTTTACTTTCATCTTTCCTTTTATCAAGCTTTTCTCTGTGTTTAGGGAATGAAAAGGATGCGTAGGTTGTTGCTTAATTTATTTTGTCAGCATGACTTTTGCATTTAGATTTCCAAAGCTGATTAGGGGATTGAGCTGCTCAACTGCCATTAAAGTCAACCTCCTTTTAGTTAGTTTAAAAATTAAAACATGTATCTGTGGGGTTTACAATTTAATGATAGTACAAAATTTATACACAAATCACAGGATTCTCTAACAAGGAAAACTTAAACCCAACATTTTCTCAGTTAGTTCTACAAGAAACTTTAGCAGGGCAACTGATGGGGAAAAAAAAAGGAGAAGAAATTAAAACATGCCCTCAAATAATAAAAGAATTAATTCAATTTTCTGAATTTTATCAAAATATACATAAAAATCTGAAGTAAAATTTTCTTAACATATCAGTAACAATCCAAAACTGAGAACTCATATGACAAAAACTTTTGTTTAAGAAAAATTTGAAATAATGGTAACGAGAAAGAAAWAAAGTAGTAATAAAATATTAAAAATTATGAACCCAATTTTACAGATTTTAGTCCAAATGAAATAGAAAAAATGGTTGTGTCATTTGTCATGAATCAATACTTGTTTAATATCTTTTTTTTTGCCTTTTTCTTTTTTGCATTGATCATGATTACAAATGTCAGACTTGAATCTACATTTCCAGCTTCCATAAGAAAGGTGTATAAAACAAGCATTGCATGATCTGACAGCACAGTATTCTTTTGTTCCTAAAGAACAAAAGAATAATTAACTACACAGATGTCTGAAATGTCTGACTTCCCATTTGAGATGTTGTTCCTAATATTTCAATAGCATTCTTATTATTTATCATCCAGACTGCCATTGGGCTTGAACGCAAAGACTGAATGTTCTGTTTTGCTTTCTTGGACATCATTGATCCAAACTATTTGAATTGTTGTCATCATATATTTTCAAATTATATTAATTTCCTTTAAGCCTGATTAAAAAATAGACACCTTAATTGTATTGAACTGTACATTAATTTCCTTTCACCTTCCCACTTCTCATAAAAAGTTACTGTCAATACTGATGAGATAGTAAATGGGGCAATTTTTTGACCTAATAACTGCCATTTAGGTAAGGCAATTTATCATTGACAGTTTATAGATTATCACATTTATATATTGATATGCAGCAAGCATTAGGCTGATCTTTTTTTATGAAAYGTCCAGAATACTTCAGAAAGCTCTTCAAAGGAAACAAAATAATGAGAATGTTTTAGCACTGTGATTGAATCAAGTGTATATGAGGGAAAGCCAGCCTTTTGAAACATGGCACTTTAGCCTGTAGGAATCTTTATAACGTACAAATATGCAAAACTGAACAGCTTAAATTTTTAAATCAGGCTTTCAGAATGGAAATACGCTGTAACAAATCTCTATGTCAGGGTGTTCTTCCTTCCTAAGTGGTGAAAGAGCTTTTGATTTTATTAGTATTTGTTTTGCACTCAACAAAATAATCTGGAAGYTGGTTTCAATGTGAATGGGGGTCTTTGAATTTGCCTTAGTTGAGGTTTCATATGTATATTCTAGGAGCATATTTGGACTCATGGTGTTTCATTTTTACTTTATTTTTATTCTTATGTTATTGATCTACAATGAGCTCCTTCAAACTATTGTATTATAAATGATCTCATTTTTTAATAAAATAAAATTTCTAATATGCCAATCTGGCCATCAAATGTACTAAAGTTCAGGCCAGTGAAATTATGTGTACAGCTGTTTTGATTGTTAATACAAAAAGATATCTGATTTCAATGCCGCAAATTCTTGCATTAATTCTGTAAATTATGTCTTCACCAACAGTTATATTGTCAATTTCATAAGTGGAAATTGAAAAATTGTTTTTAATTAGGAAATATTGCATTTTTCATTAAACTGRAGGAACTTAAATTAGCAACCCCACCCCCCCAAATTTAAGCATTACTGTAACCTTAATGCATTATCTTCATCTTAATTTTGTCTCTGATGTCAAAAACATCTTTTTGTACACTCTGATGTGGAAAATCATTTGTAATWAGTATCACTAATAGAATAATGGATTTTGTAATGTATTAGATTACATTATTATGTATTACACATGGCAAACTAAACCAAGTTGCAATCTATGTCTATAGCTAAAAATCTTTGAATATACTTTCATACCAAGATATTGTTTTCTCAGAGCATTGTTGTTCATATAAATTAAATCATGCTTTCACAATATTTTGAAGAGTAATAAAAAATAGTAGGAAAAAATAAAAACAAGGGATCAAGTATGAAGCTCTTTCACAGTACATGTATTTAGTTTGTGGTAAATAATATCACAACTATATGAGCACAAAAATACCATTTGTAATTTCTTGATTCTAAACCTGACCTGAGGTCTTGCATTTGCTATAAATTACTTAAGATGAAATTGGCCCCAAGAAGGCAATTCCTTACCAGTGTCATGGAAGTCTAGGAAACCATTGCCACTCTAAGGGAGGCAAAAATAACTCTGGAACCAGGAGCAGAGCAGCATGGTCTGAATGCTAAAGCTCCCAAATATGTGAAGACCTGCAGGCCACTGAACATGTATTGCTTGATTTTCAGATCCTGTGGTTGAGCAGTCATGTCAAATTCCCCCTGGCAGCTGGTGTCTCCCACTGCTTTATGTTGATTTGGTTTTTTAAAGTCCCTCTAAGCCTTCTGGTGTTTGCATTCTTGTAAGGAACTTTCTCACACACTTTTCTGTAAATACTTATTGTTTTGCATTCTTTTCTGGAGGAGGAAAATTTTGATGAACTGTTGGTWTTTCCAGTGTCATTGGAGAGGTGGAACTRTCACCCTCCAGTCCACTGTCACTTTTGAAAATCTATAAATGTTAAAGTCAGAAATTAAACCTTTCTCTTTTTACCTTGGAGATTCCAGTGTCCGTGTCGTTTTATTTTGTGTCCTATAGCAACAGCTTTCCACCACTCCTGATCTCATGTATGYCTGCTCTGCTTGGCATTTACAGGGCTGGTTTTGTAAGAGGAGAGCTTCATTCAACCTTTTTATTCTACTGCTGTCTTGGTTGTGTGGGAAAATCAAACAAGTGGTGGAGCTTTCTGTCGTACTCAACTGTTTTTTAATCTGTGTTTGAAGCTATGCATGGTGAGACTGGTAAACATGACACAAAAATGCTTTTGCTAGGTTGTGGCCATCAATGAAAAAACATTTTAATAGATTTTTATTTAAAATATATTAAAATGAAAAATAACATTCTACTTTGCAATGTAAAAGTAGATATTATTGAGACTGAAGGCTTTGGAAGTTTTTTATATTTAAAATTAAATTGAATCTCAGCAGTAAGATAAAATCACCTTTTTTCCACAGGTTTTTTTTGTACGAAAGGTGTATATCTGTTACATAAATTATTTTGTATCAGCTTTAGCTGACAACTGTATTTTTTATATTTTCAAATCTCTAATTGTGCAATAAGAATTGTATCTTTCAGAGGAAAATACTAAAATATTTTAAAAACAAATATTAATCTTATATATTTGAGACCATCTAAAAAAAGATGCRTTTGAAAAAATAAAATGGGTACTGCCTAAGCAATACAGTTTCTAAAGAAAAATAAAGACCAATCAAATTATGAGGTTTTGTTCATAGACTCAACACTCTTTACACTCTTTTTTTGACCTTTTTTCCCAATTATAATTTTGAAAAAATAAAATTCAACCAATAATAGTTGTTTAGG
Organism: Cardinalis cardinalis; assembly: GCA_014549065.1. Lineage (NCBI taxonomy): Eukaryota > Metazoa > Chordata > Aves > Passeriformes > Cardinalidae > Cardinalis > Cardinalis cardinalis. The sequence goes on from JACDOX010000001.1 coordinate 2,226,371, forward strand.
AAGTTCTCTACACTTCATCTGTTGTAATAAGTGATCATTCCTACATAAAAGTCCTGACAGATTTTCACGGTGCTCTCACACCCTGTTAGAGCGTACTAAACTGGCGTATAATTCTTTTGAAACTGCATTGTGGTTTTCAGAGTACATGAATATTATGCTCTGTGAAAATTATTTGCAGAAAGAATAAAAATCAGGAGTTTGGTACATGCAGTTCCAAGTTATAAAGCTGCAAATCCAATTGTGCCTGTATTATGTGGTCTCTTCTTCTTAAAAAGGCCATCTGTGGTAACTGACTTGCTCTGGACATACAAACAAGTTTTGCATCAYAGAACAAACAGTATCTGCTGCAAGGATTGTGTGAATTAGTACTTTGCGACCTTTGTCAGATTTAACTGTCTGTAAGTCACAGCTGTACACGAGACTTCCCAGGTACTCTTTTAAATAATCATTATTCCATGCATCCCATTACAGCACCTGCCCTTCTGAGGAACACAAAGAAATATAGAATTTTTTTTTCCCCTCTCAGTAGTCCCAGCTGGCACATCAACCTGCATCTAGACTAGTACACAAAAAACRTCTAAGTTGCTTCTTTGCCCAGGGACCATTCCACAGTGCTATCATATGGCTCAACCCCTCTTTTTTCTCCCCACCTTCATCCAGGCAKGTTGGAATCATCCATTCTACCCTTTGGGAACTGTGTTTGTTCCTTGCTGTTCCCTGGGCAGTGCCTTGTTTGTGAGAGTGCTAACCTGCCCAGGCTAAAGTGTGGTGGGGATGTTCAAGTAATTAAATAGGATAAACCAGTAGAACAGTATATCTTAGACACATTGTTCACCACTYCATACATAGCTAATCTTCCCAGAATTCTTCCTGCCTGGCTTAAAGCTTTGCCATACTTTACATTAAAGCTTTTGTTTTCAGACATCCTTTTTTGTTTTCCTCCGTTTTTTTTCCCCCTAARCAGAGTATATTTGCTAAAATTTCATCCTATTCTCCCAACATCATGTTTGTTACCACTATTCCCCAAGTCCTAATTCTCCAGAAATCCTGAGAAAAATAGCCTAACCTCCTTGTTGCTCTCCCTTGGTGTTTCTTTCATTCCTCCTCCAATCTTGTCAGAGTACTTTGTCATCTTGTAGCTATACAGCATCTCTGGGAGAAAAAGTACCTGATTTGACAAGCAGCTTCCCAAAACTAGACTGGATTATATAGACAGCAGATTGTGGAGTCATACAAGAAAGTAATTTGGAACTACTGTTTTCTTTACTTCTGCATAACATGATTAAGACCTAGGATCGGTGACTCATTTGAATTACCCTGARGAAAGACAGCATTATGCTCAATATCTTGTTTACAGGCAAAGTAGAAGCATACCTTATAGACAAGTAAAGCCAAGAATCTGTTKTTAGTATAAAATGAAGTCTGAAGAGTTTAATCATTATTAGCACAGATTTAATTACTGAAGAAAAAGGAAAGTAACAATACAGTTTGCATGYTTAGTTTCCTCCACTTTTCCTGGTTCTATGCCCACTCTCATCCTGCTCCCACTTGTAACTATCTTTAAACATTTGCTAATATGCTTTCACACCTTTACTCGCTCTTCATTGATTTGCAGCTCCAYGCTACATCTAAATCTCATATATACAATGCCTCTTAAATGTGGGAGATGTTATTCCTTTGTTAGCCCTAAAACTAGCTGTGCCCAGCTCCAGGTCTGCATTTCWTTGATTAATTATTGAGCTGTTCATAGCTGTGGAATCTCCAGTGCCAAGCTTGTGTCTCACTCAATGCCTATACTTCTCTATCTTCTGTCCTGTGTCTCTTCTTCTCTAGGGCCAGCCCTGTATTTCTGCACACTGCATTGTAAGGTAGAGTCATAAATATTTCATTCTACATCGAATACCTACTTTTACTGCAATCTATACAAAACGTTGCTGGGACCACACAAAGGTAAACAAAAGGAAAACAAATCAACCATAGGTCAATTAGAGAAATTGCTGTCACAACTAAGCTGAGTAAAATAAAATTACAKGCAGCATAGGAGGTGCAAGTATGACTAACTTCATTCCCAGAGATTTGCAAATTCAGAACAAAACTATGACCTGTAAATAGCAGTGGGAAAATTGTATTATGGGGCTATATGGTTGTAATAGTTCTATCAAACCAGTATTTCTGTACTAAAAGCAAACAACTTAATTTGGGGAAAAATAAGCAATATCAGAATAAATTTATATATATTTTTTACAAGTCAGTTACAAAAGTGTAAGATTTATGGCTAGAATTTCAACCTTTAACTGTGGCAAGTGAGCAAGGAACATGACAGCACATAAGCTAGAAGCATGAAGGTAATTAAACTGAAATCTTGTTTGTTGATGAGTGGGACAAGCTGACAGATTGCAGATCGTCAGCAGGGACTTTGCAGTTATGAAGCACTAACTTCTAGTTCAATTGTTTTBGATTTCATCACTTTTCTTTTTTTTTCCCCCACCGCAGGCAAATACAACAATTCTGGTTCCTTCAGGGTGGCAATAGACTTCAGTCATTTGGATATTGATATTGGGTCTCTTGGTATAAGAGCTTTTCCCCTCTCTTTACCTCATGACAATCGTGCCACTGGCTGGAAATACAGACAAAAAAATGGAAGATAGATGGAAGGACCTGTTTTGGGGGTTTCTTTTCTGCTTATAATACCTGGCCTAGGAAGACTTTCTGGCACAAAATTTCTCTAAAAGAGATTTTACATACTTATTATATGCTATAGACATTGGTCAAGGCTGTGTGCACCCAAATGGTGAMCTCACTGCTCTTGTTTTCAGACCTGGATGCTGTTGCCATTATTGCCTCTACGGAGACATGGAAAGAAGGTGAGAAAGCTGCATAACAGCAACCCACCTCAGTCATTTCCACCTATTTTTTTCAGCTCTGACTGCAGGTATCCATACATATAAGGTAGCCTTACACCACTTTTTTATGCCAGTGCCTGGCATACTAAATGATTKGAAAGTTTCCTGTTTATCTTAGTTTACTTTGTATCAACTCCTTCATGCTTCTTAATTCTCATAGTATGTAACTCCTTATACTTATGTAACTCCCTATTTTTTATGTAAAACAGATAGATTTAATTTCTTTTACTTCTGAGATCTCTCTAATGGATTATGCAGAATTTACCTACTCACCGTGCCTCTGAACTGAAAGTATTTTTATTCAATCTGTTATCTGTGATTTCTTTAAAAAACACAAAAATTCTACAATTTAACAAAAGAAAACCTGAAGAAGAGACTGTAGAATTTTACTACAAGAAAATCATAACTTTCAATAAGGAGATACATTTTGAATTGCAAACATGAAGTGGTAGGGAATCTTCCACTCTTTTTTCAAAATGAAACTGTTTGCTTCAGTCAGTCAATACTRCCACTTCTTATTTCTCCCTTCACATACCTCAAAGAAGTGTTCTCAGACTAGGTTCCTTCCCTTGCTGTGCCTCCACAATGTAGTTCCTAAATATGCTTGGAACATGGAATAAAAATAGGAAGGACCACTTTTCTCTCAGTGCYGAAACAATAGAAAGGCTAGAAAACAGTGCTGGAAAGTACTTCTTGAAAAGGGCTATTTATCCAATTAATTATCCAATTAAAAACAGTCAGTTTCTCTCTGTTTTGGAATATGACATTCCAAATCCCTGAGGCATGTTGAGGATTTGACCCAGCTTTTACTTGTCTATCCTGCAAAGGTTAAGGAGTTTTGATCATCCTTAAGGGCTGTAATATGTGTCCTTTACAGGTATTAATAGTACGACTGAGAAGCTAAAGTTTGATATGGTGAATTTCTGGATGTTCACTCATGTGGAAAGTGTCCTTACCCGCTGTGAGTAGTTCAGAATCATGTCTTGTCTTGTAGTGTAGATGTACAYAGTGTGAAACAATGGTAAAATTTTAAATAATACAGTTTGTTTTTCACACCAAAAAGATATTTATGTACTTGTTTTCAGTTGATACAGAGAATAAAGCCCAATGAACTTTCTAGGTTTTAGGCTTCTGGGAAATGTTTATTTTACATTGATATAAAAAAGGCTGATCTCATTCTGAATTTATGTCAATACTTTTGCTTGTAATTTTCTAGTAACAAAACACTCCCTCCATGGAGAAAAATMCTGAAAGAAGAGCAAAACAACATATACTAGAAAACCCTTAAACATCTTCTTATTGAAATGAAAATTACATCCAAATGTATTTTTGAAACAAATGTTCAGTATTTGGRATGGAAATGGAAYGCTTATGAGAAGTAGCAAAAAATATGTTACTTTTTATTTGTTGGATATGGATATATATCGGAAGGCATAAAAATATATATGCCACAAGAGCACATACTAAGAAAACACAACAGCAATAATATTTTGTTGTCACGTTCAAYGGTAAAGGTTTCATACAAACTCATCAATATATCTCTATTTTCTCAGTATAAATCCATGTGCAAAGCCTGAAAATAAAATTTCATGCTTGTCCTTGTCCCATCAAAAGTAACTTTGATCTCTTAACATAGAGTTATTAAGCATTGAGATAAAATGAAATCTACACAGAATCCAGGTTCTAAAGTGTCTCTGGTGCCACTACRCAGTAAATTTGCTTCTACAAATATTTCACTTGGCCTCCACCTTTCCAACAGTAGTAATAGCTACTTCATCAAAACTTGCAAGCAGCTGGGTAATATCTTTATTTTTATCCATACAGTTTATTTCAGCCTGTAAATTTTCTTATCACTTGTAAGCCACAAGTGATTGTTGTATCACATTTTAAGAGCTGATGGAGTGTCCAACCACTTACTCTCTGTTGGTTATTGCATTGCTGGGGAATTTTTGTGAACACATCCTGTTATCTTTTTGTGAACACATCCTGTTATCTTCTCTAAGCCTCTCATTTTTCTCAAGAACAGCCCGTGACTGTTCTTGATCATTCTTGATCATTGCACAGCATCACCAACTTTCTCCTTTCACCCCAGTGGTCCATTCAGGGTGCCAAGTGAAGTCTGCAGCTAAATCCATGGCTTGCTCCAAGGCTGCCACCAGTGTGCTATAAATGGCACTGACATAAGCAGACCCACCACTGAATCCAGAGAGRAGGCTGTGATGCTGCCCCAAGACTGACAAACACACAACAGGTTGGAAAACTTAGAMTATCTGCTCCTTCCTAATACTATTTCAATACTTATCTCTATTTCTGATTTGAGTGTTGAGAGAACAGCAAAATTCCACAGGGATATATCAGTACATGAGAATTTTGGACTCTTTATTTGGAATGCCTCTAATTYTAGTGGAAAATCTGGAATGATTTAATAACGTTTTTGTTCTCCCCTGTGTATCTTTATGCAAGAGCAATATTTTTCTCTTAAATGGAAGGAATCTGAATAAGATATATAATTGTTTTTGGTTTTATTCTAATATTATTTAGTGAACCTGAAGAGGCATCAATTTGATATTTTCTTTATCTGTAGTCATTCTGAGATTTTCCAGTGAAATTCCAGTTGACTGTGATATTCATAGATATAAAAATCTAGAGATAGGCTTATCAAGTTATATGGTCAGTTTCTCTTCCTGACACTGTATTTTTGTGCATTTTATAGTGGACTTTGCTGGCTAATATGTAATTATTAAGACATTAAGAATCCACTGTGCTGGAAACTAGTAAGTGTATAAGCAATATATATATATTTATATTTATATTTATATTTATATTTATATTTATATTTATATTATTTATATTTATATTTATATTTATATTTATATTTATATTTATATTTATATTTATATTTATGTTTTTGTTTATATTTATATTTATATTTATATTTATATTTATATTTATATTTATATTTATATTTATATTTATATTTATGTTTATGTTTATGTTTATGTTTATGTTTATGTTTATATTTAAATTTAATCTATATCTATATGTATCTAATCTATCTATATCTATATTATTTATATTTATATACGTCTTTGTTTGGTTTTTTTTCATAATTTACACTTTCAATAGAAGTATAAACTTCAGGTGTTCCTTAGGTAATCTTCATAATTTAGTTTGTTATCTTATCTTTATAAAACAGACAATGCAGTTTCTGTTGGCTATGTTTCACYATTTCTCTTAAGAATGAAACGTTTTTGCAGCTAAGGCTTGATGTGTCTTGCTTCAAAATTATGGAATGCTCAGAGAAAATGTGTGTGTGGCCAGCTAGCATAAGTCAGATAGCAAGAGAGGATTAAAAAAACCCAATGTTTCTGATTGCTTCTTCACTCCTTTTTCTGTAGAGAGGTGTTAGTGATACAAATCCATGATCACTGATGAAAAACATAAAGCCAGATATGAGCTTGAAATTTTTGCTAGAAATCTACATGAAAAAATTATGAGTTTTCTGTGTTTCTATTTGTAAACTCTGCACTTCTTTTCTCCCCTCTTCTTTCTCAGAACAAGTCTTAAAAATGAAAAACTTATTATTCAACACAATCAGAACAGACAATTASGGATAAAAGCATCATATAGTCAAACCAAGACACATATTTATAATATTTAATGGAAAAGCTGTTATATTGTTTATAACTAATGGTATTTTTAAAAACTGTGAAGTTTGATTATACCCTAATTATACTTTTACCTCTGAACAGTTACAAAGATATTAACAAATGGTGAATTTGACAGGCTTGTCAAATAAATTCTATTAAAATCCAGATTCATTTTACTGAAATAAACATGAGATCATATTAAATGAAACAAAGATTTTTATTTTGTGTATAGCCATGWATTGAGTCTGGAAGCCAGGAACAACTGTTTTGCTCATTTTCTTTTATGAGYTGAGCAAAATTTGTGTGGAAAATTTATGCATATTTATAGAGTTAACAACCCAGCATGTTTCCTCTGGAAATTCAGTGATTTCCCTGTAGTGAWGGTTGTGCTGCTCTTACATGAAGGTGGCCAGTATGAAAAAGGAATAATAATTAAATGAGAGATCATTTTCAGTGCAGAATGATGATGGAAACAGCATTAGGTATTCCACAAGAAATATGTTTTCTGCTTATAAAACTTGCTGTTCTCCACTGTGCAATAAAATGTATACTGAACACAAGGCTGTTATTTCTTCATAAGTATGTAGGGATGAGTGAGTGTTAAGATATTATCACGTTGGCCAAAAGAAGAATAACTGCAAAAGTTTAGTTTCCTTTTATTAAAATAATTTAAATATCCTTTCCCAAATTTATACAAGAAGTTTCAAGAAGAAATCTCCCTTTAGTACCATGCTTCCAGAGAGCTGCAGTGACATCCAGCTTATCTCCTATAACTGTTAGGCATGACTTAAACTGACTTCTCTCTTCATATCCACTTTAGCTCTCTCATCTGTTATTCTTAAAAAAGTACCTATAAATCCAATAACCTTTCAGAAGATTTCACAGCTTAYATAAATGTGTAAAAACTTGGTACCCTTTTCTTTTGAAATTGAAGCAAGCTACAGAAGCTCAAAGCAACTGTGTTTCCAAGTTTACAAATAAGAAAGGAAGAAATATCTAAAATAGYTCACTACTTAAATATTTTGAAAACCTATTTGTACATTTTTCCAAATGAAAGAYAACCTGTCAGCAGAAGTTTTATCCCTCCACAGCAAGGAAATATAGGGTGATGTTGTTGTATACTTTTGGGTAGGAGGCATATTTACCGACAAAACACAGGCACTCACAAAGAGCCCAGATGAACACAAAGTTTATCTGCTCAAGCATTCCCTGGCCAGATACAGGCTTTTTAAAGCATAGCAGTAGCAGGGCAAAAAAAAATTACAGCATTTCCCCAGACTTCCCTAACATCTCCTGCCAATCTTCAGTGGAATGAAGATGGCCATATAAAACCCTCTGGGTGTGAGTTACACCACACAGCTGCATCTTTAATTTAGGAACTGGAAATGAATGCAGCAGAATGAATGGAGGGAAACATTATGTGTCAGTATCTTGGGAAAAGAAAACAAGGGGAAGAAATTGCTGTAGGAAGAGGAACACACAATAGGATTTCAGCTTCTGTGTGCTTTATCAATTTGTTTATTAATATTGTATTGTTATTTTGGTATTGTTAATGTGTAACTTTTATTAAGATTTGATGCTCCCGTGCCTCTTTATTTCCCAAAAGTTAAAAATTTGTCCAGCAAGAGATTAAAAAGTTGAAAAAATACTCCTAAAAATAACACAGTCACACTGTCTACCAAAAGAAAACTTGAAGTAGTGAGGAAAAAAATAATATCAAAGCGTAAAATTGAAGGATAGGGAAGACAACGGGCCTCCAAAAGTCCAGTATGTCATCTAATGAAAATGAAATGTACCAGTTTTTATCTCCTTCACAGAGCTGAAGAATCAGACTGGCATATTTATATGAAATTTCACCATAGGTTACAATGAATGGTTTAATTTTAAGTTTAGATTACCTGGAAGCTACAGAAAAGYTGATGTGGAGAGAAAAGGCTTAAAACAACCCAAACTGGGGCTGAGGAAGGGTATGTCTTTCTTGCTGGAGTCAACAAGTAGATCTTTCTGCACTCAATGGCACCTGGTACCTGTACTCTTCACCCTGAAGGTAAATTTTATGTCTCTGCCTTTCACAGCATGATCCATACTACAGCTCTTTCCAGTGACTATARGTTTTAGGATTGATCATACTCTATTAATTTCCTTCCTAGTTAATCCATATGTTCTTGTAAAGGTGATGAGCAGCCTTTTAGTAAAATTCAGAGTAAAAATCCATACAATGTACAAGTTACACGTTCTGCAATACCAAGTTATGATGATGTTAGGGTTGTGCTTTGTCATTCTGTTCTTTTCTGGTTTTAGTGAAGGTGAAGCATTTCGTTTAATGCATATGGCTGCAAGATGTCTAACGTCTTCTGGGACAAAATCCAAGGGAAATCTGAGGTAGAGAAATCCTCCACCTGTACAATGTTTTGTGTTTTTACACTAAGCAAATAATTAGTCAGCCTACTTATTTATTTTTTCAGGGATAAGAGCTGTCAAAGACATGGTGTGGTCTGCGAGTAAACATTGACTTAAATATATTTTTTCACTCAGTCATAAATTGTTTTAAATGTTTTAAAGGCTTTCCTTAAAAGATAAGATTTTTAGCAGGCAGAAAATTAATATGAAAGGAATCTAGAGGAAATGTTAGATRTCTACAGATTTTATAGACATACCAGATCAATTTGTGTGCCTACAAAACCTCCTAGCATGCACTTAGATGCAAGTATACAAGCAGGCCAGGAATGTATCTTGCTTATGTAGCTTGCTGCTCAAGTATAAGATACTGATAAAAATTATGACCAAAGTAATTGAGAGCTTGTACTTCTGTGGTTATTCTGTAACAGAGAATTGGCATTTGCTCATAAGAAGTAATTTTATCAACAGAAGCTTTTTGTCTAGCAAAATACATTGCTAAGCTATTTAAGGGTTGCAATTACTTTCCAGTCTATAAAAATAATTCCAACTTTTTCTTTCTTGAAACTTTGAACAATTATTTTTCTTTATTTTCATCCAAACAGTTTTGCACAGTTCAATRTGATGGATATTTTGAATATGAACAAGAATCATAAACTCTTAACAGAAATGAGATTTCAAATTCCTAAGCTCTATCTTTACAGAAATTTTAYTTAAATTAACTTAATTTACTTAAAAATATAATCACACCACAAACCATGTGGTAAATTATAAACATTATAAATGCATCAAATGAACCATAAATATAATTCATAAATTCATTAATGCAGTAGTTATTGATCAGCAATTTTTAAATATCCTTTTTTTTCTCGTTTTCACATTTTATTTTATTGGAAAGGATATGTCCTTTTAGAAAAGACATAGCATTGGATAAAGYGGCATAAATGACCAGAATGGACAGCAAAGGTTTGCAATATTGATGGCAGTAGCATCTGCTAGGGCAATATAATTAGTGAAAATCTGTTTCCAACTGGCAAGGTATTTAAGAAAGTCAACGAGAAACAAATGACACATTTGTATTCTAATTCAAGGATCTTTAGCATCAAAGTGATACAAAACCTAACAGCATCACTGGGAAAATAATACATTATAGGAAGGAGAGAGAATAATAAGTTAAAGCAGTAATCATGACTTGTACTATCTATAGGTTTGACAAGAATATTGTTAGAAAAGTTTTGTAAATCAGCTGTTCAATAAAATTGAGTACCAAAAARCAATAATAAGCGATTTAACATTTAGGAATTTGGAGAATGAAAACTGACCTGAATGTGGAATGCAAAATTATTTTATGAGAGGAGTGCTAAAGACTTGATAACATCTGATAAARGCAAATCAAATGTGATGGTAGTGTCAGACTCTTAGACCAATATTCATTGAACTGTCCTAGCTGCTRCTATTTTTCACTTGATTTTGGAAACAGCGAAGGTCATTTTGAGACTTTCATCACATAAGAATGCATAAGATTAAAGAAAGCATGAATTGATTTACTTAAAAAAAAAAAAAATAGAAGGATGGTTACCAGTGCAAATAACATTTTCAAATGGGAAAAACCAAAAAGTACTGTAATGCTAATAAAGTCCATGGAACAAAGGTGACATAACTATGAGAAGACTTGGAATCTCTTTTTTCAGTCTATACAAGCGACACTAGGGATGAACTTACATTTCAAAGAACTGGGGAGGATGGAGTCCAGGTCTGATTTTAGGTTATCTGGATTCAGCTGTCAAATGAGGTCTGTTGGTGAAAAAAAATCTAACAAAAGATTTGTTAAAAATCTTTTTAACAAATTACACTTTTAGAGAATATGCAAGTTTATGTGCTACTTTCTTTCATGTATTTTAATTGGCTTAATAGTTTTAGAAGTACCACAGTGGATTTATATTCCTTGAGACATTGTAGATTTCTGTTAATAATCACAGTCATAGGAGAAAGGGGCTACTTTGTGACAACAGAAAAGGATGTATAAAGATACTGTATGTTTAATGTTCAATTTAGATTATCTTTCCTGAAGATGGATGTAAAGCTAAATTTGAACTTCTGTGTCTACCATTAAAACTCTGGAGAAAAAAACACAAGAGAATTCAAGCTTTTTTTTCCAGTCAGGCAATCTGTCATCCCTGTAAGCACTGCTGTCTGCTCTGTGGTTTCCACTGCCAGTTCTGTGCTCAGCTGCCATCTGCCAGTCCTCTCTAATTGCTATCCAGCTTACACCACTAGTCACTCACTCCTCCTTCAGGTAGCCGACAGTGAAACTTGCTGATGATTGAGAAATTATGAGGTTTGAAAACTCCTCATAAATAAAAACTGGAATCTATTCAATTTAGGCTTCTGGAATAATGGTCAGGGKTTTTTTGTGTTTCATAGTATGAGGAAAAAGGGGCTCTAAGATTGCTATAATTTCAAGGCATTTGAACATATTAGATGCTTATAGTGTAAAGAACAGACTTGAGTTCCTGACTCTTGCTCTGCATGTGTGTTATATTTGCTTCCCAGAACAGACAACTAGCTACTCAATATATGAGGAAATCCTCACAGGCCAGCAGTACATACCTGACAACTTGCCTTAGCCAATAAGAACGGGCTTAGCATGAGGTTTTGTAAGGAATTAATTTTTGTGTTTAAGAGTTCCTGTGYTGCTGAAACTCCAGTTTGAGAGAACATCCCTTAAAGAGCTGTTACTTGGCAAAACATGACGAAGTCAATGGGTTTGTTTCATTTGTCCCAAAAGCCAGATACAGACTTGGTTCACTTGCCAGGTACTCCGAAATTCAGAATGCCTGCCTTGATTACAGAGCCGGATTTTCTATTTCAATTGTGTTTATGATTTTGACAACTTGAGGTCAACTGAAATAATTTTGTGGTCACTTGTCTCTACTTCTCATATCCAGCAATTGCAAAAGAGAAAGTCTGTTTTATTTCCTGTRTAATATTTGAATCAGGTTTTGAATAGTTTACAGAAAAAAGCACACATTTTATATTTCTTTTGTGTAAGAGGCATACCAATACATTTTTACATGCTTGATCAGGACTGTGCTGCGTGTAATAAACRCAGTTTAAGTTAGACAACCCAAGAGCTCTAAAATAGAAATTGAACTTTCTGCATAACTAGTACTTTAATTTTTATGCATGGATAGTATAATGCTATGAGCTCACATAAAATTATTTTGCTTTAAACTAGAATCAAATTAAACTTACACTTCACAGTACAAATTGCCTTTGTTAATGTGCCCTTCAGTCTGTCCAAGCAGAAGTGAAGACCTAGTTGCAGAGCTCAGCACCCCAGCCTCTAGTGAGAAAGCCCTTTACCATCTCTATCATAATTAGGCCAACAGTCCATGGTAAATAATGGCCATTTCCTGCTCTCTGTTGTGGGAATTGAATATTTTCYTGTCTTCTAAACACAAATTATTAATATATCCGTAGGTTAAATTAGACTGAAACAGTGGAGTTAAACACTTAAGTGAAATTTTCACTTTTGTAGCAAAATTTTTTCCTAACTTGATAGATCTTTTGGCAGAATTAAAAAAAAAAAATAGGGCTTGCAGTTTTTAGCAAGGCAATATCAGAAAAAATGTTGCATTCACTTTTCCTGTGCATGTTAATTGAGATATCTTTGTTATTCTGTAGTACCTGGAGATGTACTCATCTAAACTCTCAGAAAAGTTTGACTCAATTTCACCCTTACCAGCTTAGTTTAACAAATATTTGCAACTAACCTTGTGGTACAGCCCCAGCTCCTTCATCTTTCCAGAGACCACTAGGCTGAAAACTCCAGCCTAACTTTCCTATCACTAAACTAAAAAAAGTAAATTKGTCATCAGTTAATATGACCATTACTTGGGACATTCTATCAATAGTTCTTAATCTCTGCTACATTGTCAGTGAATTAATTAATTACAAAATATATAAAATAAAGGAACTTTGTAAGCTTTTGTAAATCCAAGGACAGTAATAATGTCCATGTATAAGACAGGACTTCACAATCTAACTCAAGTTCTTTGATTTTTAAAAGAAATTTAGAGTCTAGTAGCACCTTTGCAATGTCATTCCTCACATGGTMTAGAAACTGAGCCCAGGTACTTCTGTGAGGCAAAATATAATGCTGACAAATTACATCCCCTTTAACTTGAAGCTATCAAAAGGTAAAGAATTTGAAATTTCCCTTGGCAGATGTTGCAAAAATTACCAGCCTGCATGATCAAAAATATGTGTCTTGTCATAAAATTTGAATCTGTCTCAGTTTAGTTTCTACCAACTTGGTTTAATTTTCTCCAATTAGTATTTCTTAAATTTCTTTAATMATTGTTGAGATATCTATGAAGTTACTAATTTAAAACATATGAGACTTTATTTTTTCTTTCTCTTTGATAATGTAAACTTTCAAGCTTTTTATATCTTTTAGTGCAAAGATTTTCTTTAAGGCAGTATGCTACCAGTGCATTTTCTCCACTGATATTGATCTTTGGTTGTGCTTCTAAAGTGAGTGCAACTACTAGCAAAGCACTAAGTGACTACTTCWCTACTTCTAATAACATTTGCAACCATTCAGAATATTTTACTGAATCTTTCTTCCTATTAATTGCCCTTTTTCTGCAAGTCTGCAGGATCCTGCTTTGTGAAGTCATCCAGTTCTYTGTTTATAATCACCTCTCTGAAGGGTATCCCATAATCTTCTGCATCAAATGGTTTGTCCTTTTGAGAGATATTAATCTAGTGWTTGAAGTAAAAAGGTATAAAGCAGATAACAATGAATTAAGTAAATACTTCTTATTGGATTTGAAAATTAATATCTCCAAATAGGATAGGAAGCTTTGAAAATATATAAAGCCCCTAATTGTCTGAGAGATACACTCAGTTTGCTTAGAGCTATCTGTAAAAGATTACTCAGACAGAACCTTTGAAATATTTTGGCAGAATTTAACASATAAAAAAAAGAATTATTCTAGTTTTCTGGGCTCACGTGCTTTAAAAATTTTACTTATAAGTAACCTCAAAAAGAATTAATTGCTTGTCTTTTCCACCTTGTAGTACAATCTTTTTCCATGCATGATGCTACAATGAAACAGTAACAGACCAAGCATTTAAACAAAGCCCCTGCTATCTTGTAAAACTTGCTATTACGTGGAACAATAGGGCACCGAGGCATTTAAACACCCTCTGGATTAGTTCCTTCATGCACTTACTAAATGGTTTGGAATGACCAACCTTTTAAAATTGTGGATACTATGGTAACTGGATATTTCAAGGTGTCATGGAGACAGACTAATCTTCTCCTGAGATGCCAGTCTATTTAAGCCTGCTGTGAAAAAGCACAGGAGAGGCTTTTTTGTTATCTTCTAAATTCAACTTATAAAATGTATAAAATGTAACTCATAAAAGAGTTCAATGATGYTGGTGTTTTTAATACATTATTTTCAGAACTATGAAACCATAATTTAGGTGAAATTAATGCAGTTCTCACACAATTGAACCTCTTTAGTAGAAAGAAGTAGAAAAGCAAAATTTTCTTGACTGAATAAAAAATAACGATAAAAAAGACCTATAACTATTTTAGTAAAAAAGAAAAACAATAAGATGCTCTGATATATGTTTCTATTATCTGTCTAAAACTTAATGATTCTGTATATGATAATTCCAACTTAATCCAATGTGTAGTTTGGGCACTTGCTCACCTCTAAGTTTAAAAATATTATTGATTACAAAGAAAAAGTGGCTTTTTCTATCATAGATTTAAATTAGATGATTGTTTTTTCTTACTTTCTCCAAATTACTATGCCAATAAACATTTTTCGTTTTCTAGGAGAATGAGATTTTGTTGATGTAATGGTATTTGTTTGATGTAATGGTATTTGTTTCAAACAAGTAAACAGAGACATGAAGAAAACATTCTTTTTCTTTCTTCATTGTCTTCCATTGTTTCTGATGTCTCATTTTAAGTTTGTAGTGAAATTTTACCTTGTTACTCCATTTCTTTTCCATCAGTTAGGAGAATCACAACACTGTACCCAGATGCTTTTAGCATAATATGCTTAGGGCTGACATTTTTGAAACAAAATACCCCTCTGAAAACTGACACTAATACTTTTGGCATAACTTTGTCAGAGCTGTTTTGAGGAATACTTTCTATTATTTTTATTATTACATACATTGTCTTTAACTTTAGAATCAGAGSCATGCAAATTTTAATTGCACAAATAAAATTCACCTGCTAAATTTTTTTGCCTGAACCTCACTCCTAACAATTTCTGTCCCTCCTTTGTCTTCAAGCAGTCATTGGTTTTCTCTTTTATTTTCTTCCAAAATTCAGATTGGTTCTTTCTTCTCTTCTATGGCTCCCTGG
Source organism: Cardinalis cardinalis (assembly GCA_014549065.1). NCBI lineage: Eukaryota > Metazoa > Chordata > Aves > Passeriformes > Cardinalidae > Cardinalis > Cardinalis cardinalis. The sequence continues at coordinate 2,241,721 of JACDOX010000001.1, forward strand.
TATAACTTTAAAGACTCTTTCATGACTTTTTTCTGCAGCTTCAGTTCTCTTGCCAGTCCCTTATTATCTTACTTTAACTTCATGTCACAAGTGTGGTGCAGTTGCCGTTCCCCAGGACTCATTAGCACACTCCTAATATTCTGGAAACTTCTGGTTTTAGGTTTACTTGTTTAATTAGCAGCAGAAATAACTTGTGAAATAAACATTTTCCAGATGTTGCCTTAAACTGGGCTTGTTGTTGGTTCTGACTTTACAAGTGTTTCCATCTCTCTACAAGAAAGTAGGTGGAAGTTTATTGGTAGCAAGGTGCTACAGCAATTAATGTAATGAAAGAACTGAAGTCAATTTACATTTCCTGCAGAAGGAAGAGGAAAAAAGAAGGGCAATGCCTGTATGARCTTTTGAATTATTATTTAATAAATATAATTCATTTTCTTTTTAAATTGCTCACTTTATGCATTGTTTTTTGCTTCCTGACTAAATAAAATTCTGAATGCTGATTCATTTGGGGATCAGGCTCTTTTGCCACAGAGATTTTTCAGTGTTTATGAAAAAATCAAACCATAAATAGACAGTTTCACAAAAACAGCACAATAAAATGAAAAAAAAAAACATACTCAAAAAGGTTGTGAAAATTTTCTTGCTCAGTACGTACCACCATTAATTCAAAGAGGCATTGTCAGATATACTTATGTAAGGTTTCTAGAAAGGAACATTATACTCAGGAGTAGTTAACTTTTCTTCTGGGTTGATCATCAGATAAACAAATCTGCAAGTAAAAGAACGGCAACAGTAGGACATAAAAAGAAAATATCTTGTGAAAAACAAGAATTTTTAGCTTCTTCCTGGAGTTTTTCATCTTTTATAAAGGACAAAAAATGACATCAAGCACAGCAGGAGACTATTCAGAAATCAATTTTAGCTACATTATCTGAGAGCTGATGACCTTGATACAATTATAAAATGTGCAGAAACTCAGAAGCTGGAAAAAAACCCCACATTAATTCCAAGTCTTTTGTTCCTTTTTGTATTTTATTAATGTTAATATGTTATTTTAAAATGCAATAATATTTTTAATGTAAAAGATAATGTATTTCAATAATTCATTGTTAATATTAATAACATCATATGGCCTTCATTTAGTTTAATTAACAAGGAACAACTCCTTAATAATTTTASCAGCCAAATCTGGTAGTTTTCAATAACAGGAGCCTATCTTTTTCCTATAAGCTACATGAACTAATTGTGATCATGAAATAATTAAGTTGCCTATAAAGTCTTTGGTATTCTAATTTCTGAGATAGAGTACCTACAGTGTGGATATTTTCAATGGCTCTAATACCACTGAAATTCAAGTGTTGTGACCTCTAACTTTAAATAAAATAAAGGTAAACATTGATCTATTTTTATGATTTGACCATATTTTTAAGCTTAAAAGTCTGAACGGTTTATTTCTGATGTTGCCACAATTCTAAAAAAAATACAGAAATACGTATCTTTATAATAAATTGTTCTTTTATCAGTTATTAAAAAGACTTTAAAGGAGTTTRGTCTATTTTTTACTTTATTAATCTAAGAATCAATCCTGCTCCTTTTATATTGATTGTGGAAACCTGCGACGAAATCCAAATGTCCTGATTCCTTAAGCACAAAACCATGAAATTCTCTGACATTACTATTTTAAGAACTTAAAAAAAAAAAAAAAAGACATTTTATATGTGGTACAGCAAAAACATAGGAACACTGCTTGGACTAAACCTATTCTGAAAGTAGGGGAGAGACAAGATAGTGATCTCACTTGTCTGAGACGTTATCAGAGATGGAGACATCCAGAAAATGATCCTGAAAAAGTCCTTTGAAATTACTTCTCTCTTTTGAAGATGCAGAGATCTCTTGAAGGTAAAGAAATATGATATTAGATGACATTCTATTCGATTATTAGATACCTTTCTCCGCCTAAGATTTACTCTACCTGGGTCTCTCCTGAAAGAAAAGAGGTAGAGAACTGTTGCTTTTTAGAAATAATAATGTTGARGCCAGGTATGGTCTCACATTATGTGGAATATCCAGGATGGAGAAGATGTTGAGCAAAAGGAAATTTTACACCTCATTCTGTGGCAGTCAGAGAAGGAAAAGGAAATTGAGCARAGGAGGAGGGGGAAAGGACAGCCTCYCTCTGCTAATCTAATCAATTCAGTACAGTTTCTTATCAGAGGAAAAAGATTGCTGACAATAATARGACGAGAAACTCCTTTCTAGAATAACACAGTAGACGTATTAGTTAAAGGTATAGGGTCACAAAATGGTTTTTCAACTCAAATGTCCCATGCCATGGATATGCCACCTCACCATCAAATTATGCAGAAATCCATTGATACCACTGTGCGTGGTTGACTGACTTAAAAAAAAGCTCACACATACTCCCCCTTGACCATTTCTCATATCCAATACCATTATATTACAATAAATTTATAAACTATTTCAAAAATAAGCCTTAACTTCAGTGTCAATGACCAAGGTTAGTGTAGAAATTTCCTTATTTTAGCATTTTTTTACAGCTTCTTGAATTCTAGGTAGGAATAATAAGCTTTTGTTTTGAGAAGAATGGTCACGTCTAGTCAAAACAAAACAATAAGTTCAGAATTCTACTGTTTTAAGACCTAGAAGTTGTCATGGGAAAGTCCAGGGCTGTTTGAATGTGGTTTATTTTAGTTAGGAGCAGTTTTACCTTGCTTCTCAGATCTGGTGCTTGTACCATGAATATTTCTCTTTGTTTTCCACCACTACTATTTTTTTATAAATTTTRCTGATGACACCTATCAAGAATCAAGAAATAGTGTATGTAAGTAAATTTTTTTACAGTAGAAATTCTCACAAACAGCCAGATTCAGGATTTTGACAGAAGTATTTGCTATGACTGCAGATGCATGCTATGCTCTGTACAAAATGCAATGACAGGAGTAAATTGTATCAGGGGCCCACTGAGAAAGTGAATTCTTTGCTCACTTCAATGCCTAAAAAAATATTAGCTTTTAATGGGTAAGGCAGGGGAGATCAAGTATTGCAGGGTGAGGCAGGAGAGGGAGATAAAATTAACCTTTCATGTTCTATTTCTGATTTATTTCTCAGTTCAAGAAGTTCAACTTCCCATTGATCTGATTTCCCGTGTGTTGCTGAGCAGTACTTGAATGTAGTATTGACRCTGCTTGCACTCTGTTTACATTACTATTACTTTATATTTAAATTCAGCTATTGCCATACAAACAGTGATAAATATTAGTAATAGCAATGAATAACTTATGTTGCAATGACTTGGACAAAATGGACAATATCTGTATTGCAATGACCTGAGTGAACAGGTTCATCTCCACATATAATTGTACATAGCAGTCCAAAACAAAGATATTTTCTTTTGCTTTTGACTGCACTAGTATTACAAATAAAACATTGGTTTCAAACAAACTTTTTTTGTCCATTGCACCAAAATTTCAGTTGAGAATTAAAAAAAAAAGGTGTAATTTTCTTTTTTTTTAATTGTGATGAGCACAGACAAGTGTTTTCTCCGAATTGAAGATGTAAARGGACTTGGGGTAATTTGTCCAGGCTGTTAAAGTTTGCTCTATATTTGGTTTCCTCTTCTCCCTCAAAAAACTAATTCTGAGAAGCCAGTTCTTTGTAGTAGGGAATGCAAAAAGAAATAATGTGTTCAAAAATGGCCTCTCTTAGAAAAGCTTCAAGGGTTTACGATCACTTTTAAAAGACTGGAAAGTAGATGACAGAGGAGAAGAATTTCAAGCAGGGAATCTACAGTGTATKCCAGAATGGTCCAGAGAAAATAACTGGAAAAAAACATAGAAAGAGTGAGATGGAGAATGAGGTAGAAGAAATCAGTGGCATGGTAGGAGTGATGAGAAAATGGGCAACCACAGTGGATGAAGAGCAGCAGGAGAAGGAAAATACATAAGAGATAAAGTAGAGGTGAAAAACAGGAGAGGAAAAGGAAACCAAAATGAGAAAAAGAAGAGAGAAAAGAGATTAGGAAAAAATCGATTGCACAAAGCTGGAAGGAAGAAGATACTGAGATACTAYAGTGATATAAAAGCTGTAGAAGTATTGTATGTATTATATAAGAAATTAAATGAAGAAAAGTGAGGCAATCTCAAGGGAAAAGAATGAAACATCAGAAGGGAAAGGAGAAAGAAACAATTAGGACAAGAGAAATTACACTGGGTTACAAAGGCCAAGAAATGGACTAAGGTACAGCGGTAGAGTCAGTCAAGTCTGAACTATCTTATTTTGTACCAAAGATTCCCATCTAATTCTCTGTGAGTTACCAGTTCTGTGTTTGARCAATGGACTTGAAAATTAGAGAGGGAAGAATTAGTTTAAACTAAAAACTAAATATCTCAAGAGAAGAAAAAACTGTAATCTCTGTGCAAACAAGATGTATCCATTTTTTCCCAGATGCTTTTTATTTTATTGAGCGACTGCTTTCTATGAGTACAGAAGATGTTCCTCAGAGTGAAGCAACTGAGGATTTAAATCATCTCAGATATACCCTGCAGCATCCTAATCACAGTTGCTCTCTCTGACTCAGCAAGTCCATACCTGAGGCACAAAGTATCCCCACCTTAGCACATCCAGATTTTTTAATCTGTGCAATGTTATACATATCAATTTTGTAAGTTCTTCCAATTTTTTTTCCCAGAGTCATTTCAGGAAAGCAACTTGAGTTTGCAAATCATCTCCAGGCAAACTTTGTGAAACAATAGGGAAACAGCCAAATATATGCCAAAACTCAAGAATCATAGCACAGAAAGCATGAACAAATACTGTTATTAACAGGAATGRCATCACAGAGCACCTGAATAATATGGGAGTAAATTAATTTGTAGAAATTGTAAGAATCTACTGTCATGAACTTCTTCATTCTAGAAGCAGTCTTAGCTGAAATAGTGAGTCAGGTAAAGGTTTTTTTAAATCAGTCGACTTTTACCCATAAGAATATATTATTGGCTGTCAAAATGTCAAGCTATTTGATTTCATGACAAATGAAGAGCAAGAGAACAGAGATAAACCAAAAAAATGAACATTTATTTGCATGTATTTGCCCTGTCCTCTAGTCAAACAGAAGAAAATGCAAATGCAAATGTGCTGTAGCTTGGATGCTTCTAGAACCATGAATTATGTAAGACAAAAACTAGATAAGCATATTGAAAATAGTGCTTTTAGCTGTGCAGTTCATGCCTTCACTAGAACCCCCCAATGGAAATATTGTCCCACAATTCATCATTATCTGTTTTGTATTCCACGCATTGAGACTCATACTCCAATTGCATTGTTGTGTATAATTCAAACTTTTATTCTTCACTCTTCTTTATCCTGCAGGAATGTCTGGACCAACTGATGCAGGGATTATTCTGCAATGTCCTTCTTGTTGCCCTCTAGCACTCTCCCATGTCTGTGTTCCTAGATATGAGTTAGGCAAWTTGAATTTTCTATTTGAGCTCTTCAGTGCAAGAATATCTGCTTGGCATTTGCTTTGAAAATAAATAAGATATTGCATTTTATTTTCTGACACAAAATTTTTTTTCTGGATAAAATGTTGGAATCACAGGGAATTTTCTGGGCAATTTTTAAGACATGGTTGACTGCAGTAGGATTCTTGTGCACTACATAATGTAACCCACAGGTCTGATTAAAATATTTTGAAAATGAAGATTCTCAAAAATAGTCATGGTCAGTGCCATTGARTTAGTAAAGAAACAATTGAAAACTGGCCTATACATATTTATGTAAAGCCTAATCACTTTCTTTCATGGATACAAAGCTGAGAAAAGGAATTTTAAAAGAGAAAGTCTTACAAATAATGAAAATCCAAAGGCATATGCTCAGTGAAGTATAACACAGAAGTAGAATAAATAGGATGGAATAAGTAAAAGAGAAAAGAGAGCAGGTGATGTCTTGGGGAAATTGCACTGAGTGTAGGATAGGAAAATATAATGTACTCTCAAGATTTAAGGATAAAGTCCAATCTCCATTACACTGATGAAAATAGTGACTAACATCACTGCCARTTTCACAAAAAACTCGGAATGATTGATGAACATAAAGAGGGAAGGTAGCAGCAGGAKCAGTTATTCCACTCAAAACTAATTAGAAGCAAATTTGTTCCAATAACCAGTTCATTTCTATAGCAGGACTCCAACTGAAATAACTATCTTTCACAGAAAAAGGAGGGATAGAAAGTACATGGCCTAGATGGCCTAGTAGGTGGAAACCCAGTGGATATTTTCAGAGAAAATACAAATACAATAAAGAGACAATAAAATGAAAAATACTGATAATGAAAGTTAGTTGTTGAGAAAAAAAATGCAATATATATATTACCTCAAATAATAATAAAATAAATAAATACAAGTAAATCAAAAATTTTCAAAATGTRAAGGCTTGTAAAGATTTACATGGGCATATACTGGCATGACAATAAATATGGTAAGCATCTGAAGATAAAATGAAGGGAAAATTTAGAAAAAAAAATTGATATCCCTGGGAAATAATTGGTGTCTTTTCCTGGAAATAATTGGTGTCTTTTCCTGGGAATGCAGATGCATTGCAAAGAAAAAAAATCAGAAACTGATGAATTCTCTGGAGAAGAAAGTGAAAAAATATTGTATTTAAGATGATGCCAAATATTGCAGGTATATAAATAAGCTTTTAAAAAATGAAAAGAACTAATACATAACGAAAAATTTTASAACAAATGGTCTTCTAGGAAACAAATTTGTCAACTATGCTGGAAGAAGGCAGAAATCACACTGTGGCAGAACCTTTCCTAGGAACACAAAAATACTCTGTTAGAGAAAATGAGGTAGTATGCAAACAGGAACTGTTCTAAAAAAGTAGAGAAAACCTGCATCATAAATATAATTTCAAGTCCCGTTCTCTGCCTAGAGTCCTCTTGGTATCAAGACAAGGTTTCATACATCCTCACATGTTAAATCAAGTCTAAAATAAATAGATGCCTGGAAAGCAAAAGAATAGAAGTAAAATTGGGGATAAATCGCTATGAAAGTGAATTATTTTAGTTTTTAATGTAATAATAGCTCTGCATGTAAAAATTAACCGCTGAAAAGTGAAAATTTCCAAAGCACAGCATTTGATGGTGCAAAATCACTACACTACTGCATGAATTGGGAAAACAGCCTCACACTCAGACTCTTGTTCTGTAGTTCTTATCTACCATGAATAGATCCAGCTTTGAGTAAAATCCTGACTGTACACAGAGTATCCACACAAGCAATTCCTGAATGTTTTCAGCAGCTTCAACCCCTTAAGAGGGGGGRAGAAGCATAAAGTGCAGCAATAAGTTCAGATTTCATTGGCATTTCTAAGTTATTGTATTTTTTAATTGAATTTAATTCTCAGGAAAATAGTTTGACAGMTTTGAAGACTTAACTGTGTGTCTTAGTACAGAAACCAAATTAGAACTGAGGAACTCATTTCCARACAGTTTGGAAATTGCTGAATTTGGAAAATAAGTTTGCTGTCATCATCTAAGTTTGCTGCAGAGGGTACAGACATCAGAGACAACACAGTGAACAGTTCCCTTGATTGAGGATCTTCAATACCTATATATTAATTATATTCAAAATTCTCCAGGCCCATAAAAATACTAAGAAGCTTTAATTATCAAAATAACTAGAAGATTTATCCTGTACCTTTTCTAAGCCCTACTCCAGCACTCTGTAATATGTAGCATAGAGGGTTGGAATTAATGTAATTTGGAAAATTCTTGGGAAATAAATTATTTTCTCAGAAAGTTTTGTGTATCATGGTGTCTGCTTCAAAGGATTGGTTAAAGGTCATTCTCTGACCTAATATTGCAAATTAAGAACAGTCTTTATCTGCAATATATTTTTCAGTGTTTGTGGAAGTSTGATGAAAAATAGGATGCTTTTTTCATGAGCATTCTAGTGCACATTAAACTAATTTTTTCCATCAAGCTAGAGCCACAGATTGAATTTTAAATGCCATTTTTCTAAGAACATGTATCTGGACCAATATCCCAGAAAGTGAGTTTTCATGTTTTAATGTTAATASTTTCCAATTCATTTAAAATGAACTTCTGTTCTTGGATGTGCCAACTGTACCTAAAATCTGCTTTTCAGTTAACTACCCAGAAAATTAGGCACAACACTGAAAAACTGTAACCTTTGCCAATATTTAGACATGTAAAGGGGGCAAAGGGGGAAGGATTTGGGTGGCTTGAGATGGTTTCTTCCTATAAAATAAAATGTGAGAACCTTTTTCCTGGTGTTCAGTACACCCATATTTATCTCTGCAGCCCTAMTGTTGCAGGAAGCTGAGAGAATTTGTGTATTCTTGCAGGCAAGCACTTGTCCTACAGGAGACATTGAACAAAATACAACAACACACCACAACAACACAGCCCAGCCCTGAAGCTATCTGCATACATGAAAATCTGACAGAATTCTTGGTTCCAACAAAAATTTGGACATTGATCTCAGATGCATGGTGTGATGCTTGGGGTTGTTCTGAGGAGTGACCAGGAGYGGGACTTCTGCGATCTTTGTGGAGTCCTTCAAACTCTGGATATTCTCATTCTATGATTGATTGTATGATCTGGTCCTCGTGTCCTCAGTAAGCAACAGATTCAAAATATTTGCTAAATTATGCACCACAGGTGYCTATCTGTCTGTCTTTTAACAAACAGGCAGGCTTTTTTACTTTCTTTTCTGGTTGAATTTATTTATTGCAAAGAGCAATAAGAAACTGAGGTTGTTCATGGTGCTTGAACTGAATGTAATAGGTAAATTTCCAAGATGTTGACAAGAAATTCTGCAGACTAATGCTGCTGTCTTACTTTCTTCTTTTGATTTTTCTATTACCTTTGGGATATTCTACAGGTTTCATTTCAGTCAGGATCTGAACTATTGTAGTCCATTTCCTTCTCTTTAAGAACTATGTGTCTTCAGCCGCTTAAACTAAAGACAAGGCCATTAAATTGAAATGCAAATAAGAAGCTTACATGAGCTGCTACAATTGATTTAAGTTCAGCTCAACTAAGCAGTCTGTTTGGTTTTTTCTCCTTGGGTTTAATTTCTTCTTAGCTTATTCCTTATTTGTTTGTTTCTTGTTTTGTCTTATTTTGGTTTTTTGATTTGTCTTTTATTTTTTTAATATCATGTCATACAATRCCTTTAGAGCATTAATTTGAAGCTCTAGATCTGAAGCTTCAAACAACTGCAGATAGAACTGGTGCAGCTCCGCAATTTGGAGGAATGACAAAAGAGCATCWGTTGTACACACAGTGGGAGCACCAAATCAAGAGAGCACAGCAAGTTATTTAAGACTCTAGTAAAGTTTGGRGTCTCTTGTATATCAAATTCTAAAGTTGTTTCTAAAAACCAAAACCTTATGTGTCTCACCTGTACCATTCCCTGTACTATTGCTTGCTTACATTATCAATCAGCCTGAGATAAAAGCTGTTCTTGTTCCTACAGATATAAAATGTTTTTTCATATCCAGGGAGAATCATCTTGATTTGTTTCAGATTAAAAAAAAAAAAAGCAAACCCAAAAACCCCCAAACTAATGCAACCTAACTATTGTCTCCAAATGCTTTCAGGGAGCTAACTATATGACAATTAAGTGCTGCTGCAGAATTGTGTTTGTGGGGGGAATCTTTTGAGTCAGATATTTACTCTTTCAGTTTTGTTCTTGTAGTGAAGGTCAAACACTTCAAATGAAAGAGTTCAAGTAGCTGAAACTGAGTGAGGAACAAACTGTGCATAATTAGAATGCTCTGTTTTGAGCAGCTCCTATATTTTTGACACAAGTGAATATTTATGCTATAAAGCCATATTTTGTGTTGTGCAGCTCTACTGCTTGTCATACAGGTTTTCAGAATTTCACTTTACAGCATATATTTGCATTCAGAATTCATTATGCACACATCACAAACACTACACAATGGCTGAGTTTAAACAAGTCTGTTTCTGTACTTTTGGATCAGATACAACTGGCAGACTAAAGTATAATGAAAGCAGCAAACCTCAATGATAACTGAGCAGCATATTCTGAAACCTACAGACACTTCCAATTACTGGATTTCCAAACAGTTCTTTAACTTATACAGCTGTTTTAAGGTGCCCATGTTTTTACAACAGAGCCTTGCAAAAAAATGTCAATCAGAAAGTAATAAGATGGGAAATTTTTCTTTCCTCTTGTTTAGAGGCACTCCTTTTCAAAACATCAAAAATTAAAGGAAATTAAATGAACTCCCAACATTTCTGCTTTTAGTCTGTGAAAATCTTCCTATCTTGAAAAGGATTTTTSTTATAACAATAATAATATTTTTTTCAAAAGGGAGAAAATCACCCGGYGTGGGTTTTCAAAGGCAATTATTGAGTAGCTTTAATTTTAATCTCTCTATGACAGGAGGCACTATAGATGCTATGCTCTATGACACTGAGCAGTCCTAAACCTTTTTCAGAGCTTCAGAGGAACAACCAAAATAACTTGACATTTTGGGGAGAGAGAAAATAATAAAATTGTGATTTCTTACTTTAACAGATGGCACCATTCCTCTCTGGGTGGTTTTTCCACAAAGAAATTCTAATATGAGCATTTCTGTTGAATGAGTTGAAATCAAAGGTCAGTACTTAAATTTACCTTAATTTAATTCATCCTGTTTTGTCAAGACATCTCATTTTGCACATTTCCCTCCTTCCTGCTCTTGCAATCAGCAGTGCTTCAAGTCACAAAGCAGAGCCACTCAAAAGACCACAGCAAAAAGCAGCAACTGTTCTCAAAGTAAAATAAAACCGACATGGAATGAAACAGAATTCATTAGAATCATAAAAGTAATCCTACATGTTTTTTCAAATCTTAACTATTTGAGTAGCCATTTGAGTAAACCAGGTGAGAAGTCTGTATGAAAAGGTTACCAGACTGAAAATCAGTATGTGCTTAACTTCTTGTCTACATCAAGGCCTGTACTGTGATCAAGCAGAAAAAGTCAAAACAATTAGATGGTCATGTTTAAGAAGAATCTTCTTTTTCCTTATGGCTACTTTGACTGCAGCGCACAAGGATATTCAAAAATTAGTGCTTTTTGATAAAAAGGTCGTTTTCCTTCTTTTTTATGGATACTTCATGTTCAGACTTTATGAAGTTGGCATTTGAGCTGTGAACCCCACCCCGCAGTTTCTGAGCTATAAAAGCAGTCTCAGTTTGTAGTCTTCCCCAAAAACCCATAAAAAAGAAATAATTTAATAAAAAGATGAAGCTGAGGACTTTCTTTAACACAGCAGATACTGTTATGCTTCCATACCTGAATGTCCTGTACGTGGCACAGATCACTGCAGGAGAAAAATACAACAGAGTAAGACCGAAACAAAACAGGAAACCACAGCAGAGAATAGTCTTTTAGCCCAGCTCCTTTGGCAAACTCTATGACCTGATTGAAAAATGACACAGTTAGTCCAGTCTTTAAAATATCCTACTCTTCTGTGAAGGCCAAATTGAGGAGCTTGTTGTTTCATTTTGGTTAGTCTGTTTTGAGGACTAGCTCCTCAGCAAAGTCTGTTTTGAGGACTAGCTCCTCAGAGGACAAACTTTTTTTCACCGTAGCGAACCATAGGTACCAGATATCAAAGACACGTGTGGGGTTCAAAAAAACCATTTCATGGTCACTTTTCTGAAAAAAAAAAAAAAACAAAAAAAAAAAAAAAAAAAAAAAAAAAAACCAAAAAAAACCAAGCAAAACCATGCAACCAAGCAAGCACATGTAAATAATCATTCCAGAGCACACCACATTTCTCACTGCCTCTACTACTCCCAATAGTCACACCTAGGTCAAGAAAATGTGTTGAGTACAAATGGAAATGAGCAATTAGTTTGGGTTTTTTCTTTCAGAATTTAGTGCACCAAGTAAAAGGACRGGATAAAGAAATCCAGCAGCTGTCCTCTGCCTTTCTTTTTCTCTAAGAGCAAGTGCAGGAAAGCTTTTCAGGCAGAACAATGACAAAGGAACATTCTTCCTACACTAATGTAGCACATGTATTAAATCAAACTATTACCTCTAAAAAGATTCTTAAGAAGCATTATTTTTTGCACTGTTTTATTGTTGCACAAAGAAAAGAAAAAAAGAACATGCACATTTCAGCCATTTTGAAATATGAAAAATGAAACATTTCTGGCTACTTAAATGAGTGGAATGATATAAATTAATTGTGAATGACACTTAAAAGCATCCATATCTGGGTTTTCATCCTGTAAATTACATTTCCCTACCTGGCTTGGCAAACATAAGATAAATAATGCATTTCTGCCTTATTTGCATATTGGCTTGCTATGAAACTAGTGACTGTGATTCACAAATAAGTCTTGCGTCTGCTTGGGGGGCGGACAGGACTTATGCATTTTATGCTGTGTGCAGCATTTTAATTGCAGTGGACATTAACATTCAAGATTGTGAAATAACCTCAGCATCTATCCTTATAAAGCAATAGATTTATATCTCAGAACATGTACTGAAGTTATTTTCAAGGACTGTATGAAGTGGTGTTGCTGGAGGAATTTTACTAATAGCTGGAAAAGTCAGTTTATTCCAGTGATTTCAACTGTWAAACAATGATGAGCAAGAAAATTGGAAACATATTCAAATTTCATTCTAATGCCCTGTATAGAGAAAGTCACTGTTATTTTATTCATACAAGTACAATTAAAAAGTGCAGCAAAAAAGGTTGAATTTAACCACGCATAAACCCCCCACAGGATTTATGAGTTGTTCTTGAAGATTTTAGGTGTTGTTTTCCCAGCTGAAGGAAAAGTGATTTTACAGGCAATTACTGAAAGTATGGTATTGAAAGATCTTTATCAGAGATACATAAGAACTAAGCCACACATGAAAGCTATGATAAAATACTTAATTTATTCTGGATTTATTTTTATACTTTTGAATTATTACTCTTTCTGGATGTATTTTGGAAAAGGACCATTTAAAAATATCTCACTGATGGACTTCTGTTGTTGGACTTCTGGCAGAATATAATTTCCTAATTATGCCCATGGAAGTGATGGGAAAACATCCCTCAGGATCCTCTGGATCCCTTGAATTTGAGACTCAGATTTGCAGAGAAATTACACTTTATGAGACTGTGTAATAGCRTTTTCCTTCTGAATCCAGAGAAGCTCTGGCATGATTATAGATACACAGGGAGATACAAAGTGATTCAAACATGGAGATTTAAAAGAGCCTCACCTTTGTGTACAGGTGTAGTTGTGACTTTCAGTATAAGATATAAAATGGCATTCTCCCACATATGGGTTATAAAATTAGTTACATCTAAAGAAACTGAAGAAAAATTGGTGTTTGGTTTTGGTTTTGCAGTTGTTGAACCAAAAGTTTTGCTTGTTTGGTTTTACTACTTTACTTTTTCTTTTTTTTTGGTCTGTGGTGGACATGGTAGCATTTATTTGCATTTCTCTGAACTTGACTGGAGGTGAGAAATAGTTGGTTTTCGATTATTACATATTTGGTAGAAACCATTGTGATAAGATCCTGCTCAGATGAAAATTTGTACCTTGGAGAACCAGAGGTAAAGGACCAGATTTCTTGAGATCCCCCTGCCCTTATTCACAGCCTAAAGCAAGGAGCAACTAGTTCTGTGTTCAGACTCAGACAAAAATATGGTGTGTCTTTTTCCTGCAGAATGATAACAACTTCTACAGCTTCTACAACTTCCGTGAGTCAATTGTAGGATTTATTTCACAGCTGGCAGAAAGTCTGTAACATTCTCATGAGGAGTACACTCCGCCAGTTTTGTCCTTTAGATGTCAAAAGCACTCCTTTTCAAAAAGTCAGTGTGGTTTTTACGATTTAGAAGGTGGCACAGCAATTTATAATAATTCTTGAATTCCACCAGAAGTCCAAGCAATGGTAGTTCTGCTGTAACGTTGCACTTTGCTATAAACCTAAATTATTTAATTGTATGGACTCTAGCAGTGGTTACTTCACAGTTTAAATACTGGAATCAGTAAATCAAGGTTGTCTTTTTTAAATTAAGTAGTTACAATAATGAATAGTTTATTATTAAATGTTCTTAACACTTATTAGAATTGTTAATAATATGTTTTCAACACTTTTTAGAAATTGTGGTATGATTATTTTTATTCTTAGGCAATATGAGGCATTTTTGGATACAACTATGCTGAAATGCTGAAATGCTCATTCTGTGAGGCACACTGAGGTAACTTCTTTGATGACCGGGACTGTACCTGGTACAGTACTGAAGCCAATGGTGGATTGAGGCCAATCCACCTTGGCTAGGTGGGTTCATGAAATTCCTAGGCCAAATAGATTTATTGAGCAGAGGTCAGATTTTCTTAATGGACTGAATATCCATACCGCTTCCACAGCCCCCATCTGTGTTTCTATGTCTCTCTCTTATATATATATGCACACACTGAAATCAACCCTTAAGCATATCAGATTAGTTTTTGTGTTTATGACTGCATAATCTGAGTCAGTTCATGTTATTTTTGGTTTTATAACATAATTTACTTTATAAACAGTATTTTGAATCAAGTTAAGTAGGGTTTGGGCTGTCTATGCATTAAAGAATCTGGTCATTCCCATAGGAATGTCTGCAAAATTTCTTCCTTATTGTAGAAGACACAATATAGGCTACTGAATTGCTTATGTCATATTCAAAAAAGATGATCTTAATCAAAARGTTGGAATTTTCCTCTCAGATCTGCAAGGCAAATCTCCACTCCAATATCATTCTCTCCCCATATGCATGGAACTTCAAAAGGGTTATGTTTGTAAAAGGAGAAGAATATCTTAATCAAGATCAGCCATGCACATCTCCAGAGCAGAGTTTGCATCCAAATGAGGACTGACTGAAAAGTGAAATGTTCATTACTACGACTAGAATTGTGTGCAAAATTGAGAAAGTAATTTATGCTGTCAAGTTCAAAAAGGAAATGGACAAAGCATTTCAGAATACATGAAAGGGAGCCCTCTCCTGTTGGCGTAGAGGGGGATGAGACAACTGAGGAGGCAACTCAAATACCTGTGAGCTAAACTGTGCCTGTGAGCACAGTCCTGAGCAAGGAACAGTGTATATGATGAACCATCCTGAGAGATGTCTCCAGGTACAAGTCTCTGAGATGTATTTGCCTCCTTGTTGCTAGTTTATAACAGAGGAAATTCATACCAGCACTGATTGGCAGACACGTTGGAAGACAGGCTAAAGCTGATGAAATACAAAATCTCTCAGTCTTCTCCTCCAGTCTACATTCCTTTCCTGAATGCAAATATGTCCCTTTTTTCTTGTTTCTTCAAGGAAGAAAAACAGACTGTATCTGCCTTTAAAAGGCAGCTATCATGGGCAATCAGTTAAYTGGAAATGCAAACTGCTGTAGACGTGGATATTTTTAACTGCAATGCCTCAAAAAGATCCTGTCACTGTTGCAGAAGTTATGGGAGAAATCTGACCAAATTAACTCAGGTGTGTTCCAGATTAATCACGGAGGCAGAGTCACTGAGGCCATCTAACCATCTATGGCGGGAGCAGCATATGGGCACAGCCTGCTGTCTCCCCTCAGAGACTGTTTAAGGAAGCAGGCCAGGAATGCAACTTATGCTTCTGGAAGGGTAGACAGGATTCACTAAAACCTGATGGTCGGGTTCTAAATAGCTAGTTTAATATATTCAGAGCGAAAAAAMCATGCAATTACTGTGCAATTTGGTATTGAACAACATAGCTATGAGCATGAAATTTATTTCTGCATTAAGGTAGTCAGATGACAGTCAGATTAAAAAAAAAAAGGAAAAAAGTAAGCCTTGTTCTTTAAAGTATTAAAGTATTTATGTCCCGTAGCTCTCTGTTCAATTGCATACAGTTCAACAGGTAGTTCCATACCAAGAGACCATCTGCTATGCAAAATGTAATCAATCTCTTTTTTTTGAAAGGATAACAAAACTCCCCTTTTTTATAACTGGCACTCATAGCATAAACAAGGGCATCCTTTGTCCTTTCTGCTCAGCCACAAAGGAGAAGAAATTATCCCTTCCTAAAATAATTTGCCCAGTAGAGGTTGAAGACATGTGGGCATACCCCACTGATGTCCAGAGACTTTTGGAAGACAGAGGTCTCTCTTCAGAGCCAAGAAGCAGTGAGGCATCACCCTCAGTGCCACGGCTGTGCATGAAGAGAGGGCATACAGACAGTGCAAATTTTGGTTACATAAAGCTTTTGTGACAACCCATACCCAACGATGAAATATAAAGTGACATCTTAAGGTAAAAGTCATAAAAGAAAAATACTCAGGAAGCAGCTGTTCTCCTACTGCTGCCTCATCCTTCTTCTGTCAGTCATAAAGCTTTCTTCCTCTTTTATTTCAGAAATACATTTGGTTTATGTTAACCACATCAAATTATGGTTTTGATAACTAAACAAGAGATTAAGCAAAAAACTCACAAACATCTGCATGAGCTCAGAATTCAAAATGCAATTTCTTTTTTGCAATCAATTTTTCATTTCACAAAGGCTTAAYATTTGAAAATACTACAAGCCCATTTCCTGACTCATGACATGCCGTAAATGTATCCTGGTCATACAAAATTTTTCAAGATTTTTTCTTTGAAGTTACTTTTTTATTTCATGTTGCAAGGACAATAAATCACTTTAAAATCRTTTAAGTGAGCAGCATACTCTTACAGAACATGTTCACATATAAAATGAGGCCTTCTCTTAAAACATGAAACTACCAATAGAAATATGTTTTTCCAAAGCTGACAACAAAACTCAGTCACATAGAGAGGTTAAGAGACGTCAGGGTCCAGTTGTCAGTTTCTCTGTGTCTGGATTGAAGGCACTTGAGATGGYAGTTCATGTTCTAACTCAAGTGYTTATTATTTCTTACAAKTAAAACAGTCTCACTACTGTGAGTTCAGCAGCTTTTCATTAGAAGGCACAAAATGGCTCACCATCTCTTGTTACAAAGTCTTTTAAGACTAAACTACCCAATTAAGAACTGACATCCAATAACTRATCCCAAAGAGCCCGCAATGCGGACTTTTCTGCCCAATTACAAAATGCCACCCAAACCCAAGAAGAAGAAGGAAGAAGAAGCACGAAGAAGAAAYCCAGGAYRAAACCCTGTGCCCTTCATCTTGCTTCCATCCACAACACACTAAAAAACTCAAAATCTACATTTCTCACTAAGTGATACACCTACACTGCTCTCTATAATCTATTTCACGCTTTTGTGGATTCTAGTCTGTCTTGAAGTCTAGGAAACTTTCTCCATGAATGAGGGTCAAAGTCAGTGCTCCCCTGGGGGTCAGGGCACGTCAGAGCAGACAGAGAACTATATTCCCAGTGCTCTGGGTTTCCACAAAGAAGGCACTTCAGTGTTCTGAAAACACCTAAAATGAGCAGAAATATAATGGTTAGGATCTAGCCTGCTACATCTAAGCGACAGCAAGCACAAATATTTTGGGATTTAAACATCACAGGCTGATACACTTTTACCCTATAAGGTTTTTTATTATGATTACTAATAATTTGTGGATATGCAATGGAAATATGATGCTTTATTATATGACTTTCCCTAATGATGGGAAAACTGTTGTCTGGGCTGGCTCCTCTGCAAGGAGTTGGCTTTATGTTACAAAATGGAAAAGGAAAAAAAAATTACCTGTTCCTGCCCATTTGCTCCAGGTTGGAGCTTCTTGGATTCAAGGGCAGGTTTGAACTGGTGCATCCTATCCCCTTTGGCTGTCCACTGGCCCACAGATGGCCAAACTTGCAAGCCTTTGCACTTCTGTGGTGTAAGTCCCCCCGTATTTTGTGCTGTTTTTCTGTTACATCCTTGTTCTGAAAATAGTCAAGTAAATATAAAAATATTTCCTTTATTGCAGTTTCTTGTTACATCTCAGCATTAATGTTAAATTTTATACTGTGGTGGATACAGATCAGATATCACATTTTTAATTTTAGTCCAAGGGGATTAATATGATCTTCTCTTCCTCTTTCTAGAAGGAAGAGAGAAAACTCTAGAAGGAAGGAGAGAAGAAGAGATTTTTCTTGCTTAATAATAGATATCCTGCTTTGTACTCAAATGTGTCTGCTCTGTAGATGAAAATCAGTGAAATCCAGGATAAATTCACAGTACACAAGTGCTCTAGGCTACCTGCTGTAGTTTAGYTAATCAATATTAGCACTGCACTCAGTGGATGCTACAAAACAATGTAAAACAAGGCCAAGCCAATGTCTTCAGCCCTGTCAAGGTAGTAGATTTTTATCATGGTTATAGAATCATAAAATCATTTAGGTTAGAAAAGACCTTTAAGGTCATCAAGTCCAATTCTTATTATGTATTTCAATATTAAGGACTCAAAAGATTTGCAGAGGGAGAGAAGTGCTGAAGGAAAAGGATTTGTTTCTGCCTCAAAGTAACATAGTGACTATTTTCCAAATGTTCATGGAAGATTTGGAGCTGTACTGCACTGCTAATATTCCTGTAAGAAAGAGCTGTGTACTTGAGGCAGCATCAGTCTCCGAGCCATCAGTCTTTTGGCCTTTCTGCTGTGACTGTGAATTGTGGTGTTATAATTTTCACCAAAGATATGGTGGAAGGGGTTTCCTATCACTTTTCTTTCCTCACAAGTGTAGCTGCAACATCATATCAAAGGTGGCGGGAAATATGGGCACACATTAACATGTCCATCATATCTGTCCATGCACATCCCTCACGTATATTTCCATTWTTGTAACTCTTTAAATGTCACTGCAGTAGAGTCAAGAGTACAGATACTCTCTTTATTAGAATTTTTTTTCTATGAACTCAACCATACAGTCTCCTTACCCAACTCAGAGCATGTGTTTCTGTTGGGGARCTGGACAACCATTTCCCTGCATGTTGCAATGAAATCAATGTCAGAAACATTTTCTCAAGACCCAATTTAAGTTGAAATAAAATGAGGATGTGTGGGCAGCAAAGCACCTGTGGTCTGCTCCAAAACCTCTGGACACGGAGATCAAATTTCAGGGGTCACTGGGGAGCATAAATATTGCAAACTTAGAAGATTTGCTATAACTAGTAAGTATGTAATCCAACAGACCCTGTGTAGTGGGAAATATTGATGTTTCCATGCTATTTTTAAATAGAAATCTCAGATTTCTAGTGGATGTCTAATCTATTTGGACTGCCTAATGGCTTTGGATTAAAAGCAATCCCTAATTCAAGACATGTTCAGGAGAAAAATGAAATCATCCTCTAGTTTTTGTCCCCTGGAAACTACCAAGTAAGAAATACCAAGACCATATATTTTCTTTCAATTTTAGAACTTTAGGAAAAGCTTTCAGACAGGGAAGGATGACATTTTGGTACATAAATCATAAGCTGCTTGGTTCAAGCGCCAGCAATTAAGTAAGCATAAGGAAWATGCTACAAAAAAACCTCAATTTTGACCAATTCCACTAAAACCATATATTAAGATTTATGTGATGACCTGTAAAGGGTAAAATGTGGAGGTGAAAATGAAATTAGACTGAACAAATAAATRCTAAATATTGTGTCCTAAAAGACAATAGATACTTGAAGCTAGATAAGAAAAAAATAAATCAGGTGTGCCTCTATTGAAAGGAAACCACCTACTAAATAATCAAAGTTGTTACAAAAGCACTGTTTCATAATAATTTYAATCTTTTTTCTTCCAGAAGATTAAATTCTTATTTCAGTATGCAGAAGCTTGAATTCACTATGAAAAACTGACATGGAAAAGAGAAATGCAATTAATATTCAGAACAGCTATTTTTAGAAGTAGTAACAAGTACAATCATGTTCACAGAAGCAAAGAACTTGCAGGAAAAGTTGGTGGCTAGTGTCAGAAATTATTTTGTTCAGTTGCTATTTCAATAGTAAATGTTCATATAAATATTTTTAATAAGAATATACCATATTAGAAAAAAAATCTATTTCTCTGGGTTAAAACTAAGCTGAATTTTTTCTGAATACTCTGTGTCATACTCCTGTTGAGAGAATGACAGAATTATTCACTGAAGCTGTTCAATTAATGAACATATATTAAAGAAAATTGCAATCTACTCAATTTGAGGAAGAGGTGAAATCACTGAATAAATGATTTGTTATGAATTATTCATGTACATCTAGCAAATATGCAATTCCCTCTATTTTTTAGTAAACACTACAACATTTGGTTTTCAAAAGACATTAAATAATCAGTCAACATATCARCTGCTGTCATTTCTCAGTTGAGGGCTATGAAAAGGTCTATGGGCCAAATTCAGCATTCTTTCCCTTCAAAAAAAGGTTTATATTTGTCTCAAAGTCATTAGTGTCTCCCTGAATTTATACTTTCTAYATGAAACAAAAATCTTGACTTTTCTCTAATCAGTTTAATTATTTTAGATAGTTAAACTTTTTTTTTTTACTTTGTTGGAAGCACAGATTATATGATTTATATATTTTTTAAAGCTTTTGCTGTTTGCTTCTTTTTTTTTTTTTTTTTTTTTTATATATATTTTTAAATCTTTTTTTTTTTGTTTTTTTTTTTGTTTTCTTTTCTCTTTTTCTTCCCCCCCCACCCTCCTTCTCCTCCTTCTTATCCTTTTTTTTCATCTTACAGTATTCTTTTTTTTTTATAAAAAATGTCAGTAAATAATACAATGCAACACAAAATAGAAAATGAGACAGTTATACAGTTATCCACTTCAAAAGTTTGCTGGCTGCTTTTAACAGTGCTGTAAGAGTCTATCAAGATTGCAGARAAATTACAAAATGGCCATGCTTTTGCCCAGTTATAATGAGATTCAGACATCTAAAACAAGGAATTCTGTGCCTTTGAAAGCCAAACAAACCATAGGGAGTACYTATGACAAGTCTAAGAAGATTACTCACTGAAACTTTAGTGCAAAGAGAATAATAGCTTCTGGTAAAAAGCACCCCATTTTAAGAAATTCTATGYTCATACCTGAAAAGCAAGGCAAATATTCTGCATCTATAAAGATGGAAGAACCTATCTGAAAAAACACAGTATTCTGGAAAATTTCCATGCTCAGAACTTCAGTGAAACAAAAAAAAGATGTCCACAAGAGAGACTTTGTGAAACAGACCTATAATTTCATTTAATCTTGTGTACAAAAATGCGTCAGTAGGAAAACTTCATTTCTCTGGTGACATTCCTTGCTCAGTTGTGCATTAATTATCATTATAAATTCTTACCTTGTAGCTATTAGATCTGCTCAACATTACAATGCCTTGCACTTACCACATTTTTTTGTCCTTTCTCCACCAGTTTCATCTGTTAGCTGGTTTATCCTGGGATGTTCTTGAAGGGGAATGGGAAATCTGCCAACAGCTTGATTTCCTGGTGGAACATGGTGAAATTGAAATTACATGTTTTGCTAAGTGGCAACAATGTTTTAATTTTAAAACAACAGAATATAATTTGTTCATTTCTTAGAACTATATAAGCAAACTTTTACTTTTTAACATGCACCATGTCACTTCAATTCACTGGGAAGCACAGCAGTGGCATGGTATTAACTGCAGAAATATATCATATGCATTAGTCTGTTCTGGAAACAAGGTGCTCATATGACCTCCCAGCACCAGATAACTAATTAGCTTTGCCTGTTTGGGATTACTGACTCCAGCTACAGCACTTATCTTGGCTAATTACATGTTTTCTCTCTGCCATGACAGCATCAATTGTGTAAGCAGAGGTCTTTCATAATGATGCTCCATGCTGTCAAGGAACAGATCAATTTCAAGAAATCTAGAAGACAGATTTTTTGAAAATTAAAGCAATACAGTGATTTCAAATATAGCATATAGCAGATGTTAAACTTGGTCATCATGTGACAAACATGTCTGATATTTGACTCCAGCTATTTCTTTGTCTGATTCTCTGCTTTCAAAACTTATCGGGAGAATGGAATCACAGCCATTGTCCCTCTCAGGTCTGTGCCACACAGAGCTCTTTTCCCATACATCTGTGAGTAGCCTACACTCCCTCCATTTCAAAAAGTCTATCCTCTGCCTTTTCTTGTACAACCAATCCCATGTCATTAATATTATCCAATGCCTCTCAAGTTGTTTCTGTCAAAATCTCTGTGGGATGGAAAAGCATTTGGGAAAGGATGGTCAACTGTTGTTGATGAGCTACAAACCAGCATTAAAGCTCCCTGTCCTTGATGCTGTGGAGCATTAAAAAGGGATCAGAGGAGACAGTTGTTGCTAGAAATGTTTATTTTCCCTCATTTCCAGAGAGAACAGCCACATTCTTCTTGTTCTTCCACTCAGTCTGCTCTATGGGACATGAGGCATGGGCTCACTGCTTGGATCCTACAAGATCCAAGAATAAATGTCAGTTGTAAAAATAAAATTCACTTTGAAAACATTCTTTTACTGCTATGATGGGATATTATTACATGTTTTTTATTCTGTCCCCAATTAAATTGYGAGTGACTTTTAACATAATTAGACATAGTCTGTGTCCCCTAAACTAGAGCCCTTCTTTATATTTGCTCTGTCAATTAAGCACATTTCACTTATTTCCTGAACTCACATTTATAATTTTTCTGGTATATTCAGTCCAATTTAAATGTATTGTGAGTGATAGACAGAAAATGCACTTATMTATTAATAAATCAATTTAAAGATACTCTTTGTCCATTGTATTAGATTTCATGGTAACCTTTGCCATTTGTTTCAGATAAATGTTTTTCTTCTCGAATTTTCTTTCGCTTCTGACATTTTAGCCAGGATTTTCCTATCAAAACTCATGATCTGTGACCCAGAAGATCAGACATACAGTAACCAAGTTGGGAGTGGCCTTACTTTACACAGATTTGCTGACTTTACTCTTTACTCTAAAAATCTGTAATCATCTTCAAAGATGTTCTTAGAAATATTTCAGTAGRATACTCTTAGAAAGTGTTACCTGTTTGGCCCTCATCCCCTTTACACAGGCTTGCAGATATTCTGAGTCACTGCTAGAAAATTCTAGAAGGATTCTGGGGTCTCCATACTCTAAATGACATTAATTTGAAGGGAAGATCRTCCTAAGAAATAATAATGCCAAAAAGGTTATTCATTCTCATAAAAGATATGAGTAAAACCTTTGACTATTTCTGCACAGAACAGTTTATGTTTGTTTGGTTGGGTTTTTTTAATGTAGACTTTGTTTGCCATGGGACTGAAGTTCAATGCCTTAGCATAATTCAGGCCAGACTASGCAACATTTTACTGTGTCAGCAATATGTGTCAATTATAATTTTAAGGCTATCTTCCCAGTGTTTGAAGAATGATGATATCAACCCCTGTAATATCAATAACATTTACATTTAGAAGAGGTGGAGAGATAAGGGAGCATTAACAGAAGTGGAAATAGCCACATTGCAATGAATGAAAGTTACTTGCAATCTGTATAAAATACCAATGTTCCCACATTCACAAATGCCACATTGAGATAGGCTCACATTTCACTTACCTTTACCCCTTTTACTTTTCCTAACTGAAATCCCAATGAGCATAAATTAAGATAAGCATGCTGCATAATCATTTTTCTTTATAGTATGAATTYATGGGGATGATCACATCTTCTTAAAATACGATAAGCAAGGAGTAGTTCATCAGCACAGAATTTTTCATAGGAAGAAATAATTGCTGTTGCTGCTGTTAATTTATAGTTGCCACCAGTGGGAAAAAAAAAAAAAAGATATCTTTGGATGCTATTATTGCGTTAAATTTAGACCTATCTACAAAATAAAGACAGCTCAAAGTTCCTTCATTACTTAGCACCCACATGGTATCTTTCAATGTGCCCAGGAATTCTTCACCTACAATTAAAACTGTTGATTTTTTTTTTAATGTCCATAAAATGAGGTCAAGAACACTCAAGAGTTTGGTTTATTTAGGAATATTAAGCTRGAGCTGAGCTTTCATTCCTTTTATTGCAATACATAGTTTAGCATAATGAACAGAATTTTAGAGTGAAATCAGTGGTATTCATTTCATTCATCTGTATAAATAAAATTGCTAATCTAAATTTTTGTGGCATTCAACTTCAGATTAACAGATTAATGTGGTTAGATGTCAAGTATGATGTATGAATATGTGCCTCTGTGGTGGGAGCTGAAAAGGTAATGCAGTACTGACCCAGCATCAAAAACATGACACAAGATGCCCAGGTTTTARGCATCAGAATCCCATTCCATGAATGAAAATGAGAGGAAGAGGTAAATTGTCTTCATTTAGACCTCTAGTACGATTTCAGATGTTCAGGAGCACCCAACCTGATCTCCGATATGATGYTGGATTTCAGCCATGAATGGGCTGTTATGGCCAGTGGCATCTGTGGTTGTTAAAGAGCTGCTCAAAYCAAAGAGGACACCACTATGGGGCCGGTTACATAACTCAAGAATCCCCCTAGCTTTCCTGACCAAAGACTTCTCATTTGACTGMACTTAGGCATCTTGATATGATTTGGGGTACCTGAGAGGTGTGCCTCAGTTTGGTAGATATAAGGGCACATTCAACCAATTACTCTCTGAAATGCCCTCTGGAGATGAATTATAACTACATCTAATGCATCTCAAATGGCAGTGGATGTCTGTATGTAAATAACTTCATCAAGAAGAAAAATAATTGAGCTGTAACTATCCAAGAAAGCTAATAAGACAATAAAGCCATATTGCTCACAGTTCTGGACTCATTATTTCTTTTTTAGCCACTCTTTCTATCCAACACCATATTAATTTTTGGCTTCATATCTACCTCATGCTGCCATGAAACAATTTCTTGCTCATGTTCCTTTGAATAATTAATCAGTCTTTTTTTGGCAACAAAATGGAAGACRGGAACTTCTAACTATGGAATTATATGCTCTAATCTTAAGGCCATCTCTTATTTTTTGCTTCTGAGTAATCAGAATAGCTCTGAGACATTTTGCTTTATCCTTTGCGGAACAGCCTGAGCATAATGTTGTAAGTACACAGAAGAAAATYATAAACATTGGACAGCAAAGGAGAACATGATCTTGCATTAATGAGACTTCACTTATTGGTTACCAAATTAACCTTGAGTAAGAGCAATAAGAGCAGAGCCAGAGAGATATCAAACATCTAATCTCATGTTTTTATTGTGGAGACTCAGCAAAAAAACCCAAGACGTTTTTATTGCATCTGGCCTACCCATCTTTTTATAATTTAACAGACCAGAGAGGAGTGCAACAATCTATAAATGCATTAAGAACTGTCATGCGAGAATGATGTTTTTGTAGTGCTATTATAGGTTCATTTAGGAGGAGAAAATATGGAAAATCCAAAATCTGTGTCTAGGTTTTGGACGTTTTAGGGTGGTACTCTGTAGCTGCAGTGCTGTTGTGACACAAGGCATTTTCTTCCTGCACTTTAAAGCCACTTTAAATTTGCTTTAGTAYACCAAAACTAGCTTAGAAATTCAGTATCTAATCATAAGCAATTATGTTCATAGTTCTACACTCAAGAAAGTGACTCCCTTTAGGAGTTCAAAACCTTGTCATAAAGTCTAACATCTGAAATTTAAAAAGCAGTATATTTGATAGGCATAAATGAGTCCATTCYATCAGCCACTTTAGGAGAATTTACTTTTTTGACCTCATGCATCTTATAGATCTTGGCTTTCACAGAAGCTGAATCCTGGGATCATAAAAAAAAAAAAAAGGTAAGAAAGATAACACCAGTATTCTAAAAATACCTGACGGCCCCCTCTTTCTGTTGTAGAAAGATGCTATCTGGCTACTATTATGCCCATGGTTCTATCTTTGCAAGATTCTACTGATCATTCAAAAGAACAGAAACTGAATAGAGGTCAATTACCATTTAGAGAATCTGAGATGTCTCAAGCTGAAAAGTTAGTTGACATACTGAAAATTCAGATATGGCTTCATACTTCTAAGCAGGGAAGGACTGGTCAGGAATGTGAAAGCTGATGTCACCCTTGGCTACTATTGGTAGTGGGTTGTTGAAGTTCACAAAAATGACAACAGGAAGMAAAAAGCAGGATAATAACTCTGGATTTCAGGAGGACAGATCTGCTCAAGGATCTGTCTGGAAGAATCCCACAGAAAATAYACCTGCAGAGAATCATAGTATGAAAGTGACCTCTAAAACCATCTAGTTCCAACTCTCCTGCCATTGTCAGGGACACTTCCAATGATAAGGAGTCCACAACTTCTCTGGGTTGCCTGATACTGAAGACTTCCCCAAACTGGGTGCAGGACCTTGTTCTATTTGGCCTTTTTGACTGAGGTTCACACGGACGCACTCCTCGGGCCTGTCAAAGTCCCTCTGGATCCCTTCCCTCAAGCAAATCAACAGGTTTTCTACAGACGTGCTGAGGTTTCACTCAATCACAATATGTCACTAATTAAGATACTGAGCAATATTTGTGCCACTACAGATCCTTAAGAGCCACCATGAGTTACTGGTTTTCATTAAGACATGTGTGATTGTCTGCAACATTTTGGGCATGGACTTCCAGGTAATTCCTTATCCATCTAACGGTGCATTCACCAAACTCATAACTCATCAGTAGCAAGGACTGTATCAAAGACCTTACAAACAGTCCAGGCAGATGACATCCATATTCCTTTCACTTCCCTTCCCATCCACATTCCCTTCTCTACTGGTGGAGTCAGTCCACTGAAGAAGGCAAATAGATGAGTCAGGTGGATCTTCCGCTGGTGTTGCAGTGTGTTGCAATTTCCTGTTTTAGACTTCCCATTYCTCCCCAGGTATGCCAACTTCCCTTCCCCCTGTCCTGCTGAGAGCTGTCCACTCCAGCAGGGGCATCCTGTGATTGGCAGAAGTATGCCCCTCAGGTCTGGGGTCATTGTCCCTTGAGCCTTCCCCCCTCCCACCTGGTTGGTGGCTCACCTGTCCCCTTCCCCTCCCCCTGGGCTTAAAAGACAATGAGAGCACATGCTGGCTTTTCCAATGGAGCTGTTACCAACATTCAGATGTCTGTGAACTTGGAATAAACTCTGGATTTAACCCTCCGTTGGAATCCACTCCTATTTTCTTCTCACCTGGCCTAAGGACTTCCTCAGAGGTAAAGCCTGCGTTCCTACAAGTCTGGGCTTGGTTTCCAGYGCCCAGCTGCAATATCCAGCTAGCCAGGGGTATCACTGTGGAAAGCACCACAGCAGCTATCCTYRGCCAGGCAGCGARGGCCAGACAAGCCCGRGCAYGTTCCACCTGGCAATATTGGGATTTTATTCCTATACCCTGGTGAAGCCATGTTGTCTGTCACTAAAAACTGCCCTGTCTTCCAGACATTTTCAACATATCATTCATGAGGATCTGTTCCATGACCTTAGCAGGCATGGAGGAGAGGCTGACTGGTRGATAATTTCCAGGGTTATCTTTATTAACATTTTCCCTGGTAATTGGGAACTTTACCTGACTGGCATGACTTTTCAAATATAATGGAGAGTTGCTTAGCACCTACATCTGATAATTCCCTAAAGTCTCTGGAAGCATCTTATCAGGTCCCACGATAAGGTCTCATGAATGAGATTGGGGTCCCCTACAAGAAAGACTCTGAGGTGMTGGAAGGTGTCCAGAGAAGAGCAATGGATCTGGTGTAGTGTCTGGAGCACAAGTTATATGAGGAGTGGCTGAGGGAGCTGGGGATCTTTAGCCTGCAGAAAAGAAGGTTTAGGGGATACCCCATCAGTCTCTAAACCTATCTGAAATGAGGGTTTAGCCAGGCAGGAGTCAATTCAGTCCTTTCTCCTAAATAACAAATGATAAGACAAGAGGAATTTGCCTCCAGTTGCAACATGAAATGTAGATGTCTTCACTACAGAGTGGTCAGAAAGTGGACTAATCTGCCCAGGGAAGTGGTGGAGTATCATACCAAAAAGTACATAAAAGATGTGTAGGTCTGGTGTCTTGGAGCATGGTTTAGTGGTGGAGTTGGCAGTGCTGGGTTGGTGGTTGGACTTGATGATCTTACAGTTCTTTTCCAGTTGAAAGGATTCTGTGATTTTGTGATTGTTTGTAAAAGGTAAAAGGCTTTAAATCCTTTTTCTTACTCTAAATTTTATGCCTAGGATTAATTTTATTTTTAGATCCTTTGAAAAAAGTTTACTTTATCTAAAGCAATTTAGTTATAGTGGAACCTAACAGTAACCTTCCTTGGAATAGAATAAAACCAAGAAAATTGGAAAAGTATAGATTCAATATGAATATTAGCATGATTAAATCATTAGTGGGCAAAGGGGTGGAATGAASTCTCACAGACTATATGTTATTATCTTGAGATTGTTTAACCATAGTGAAATATAGACTTTCCAATGGGAGTCAAGTCCATACACGAAGAATACACTTTGGGTTTTCAGTTTAGTCCATTTGGACTAGAGGAACAGCAAAAATTTTTTTTTTTTTTAATTTTCTGAGCTAAATATAGCTTGATGATTTTTCAAGGATACTGTATAGAGCCACTGATGTACAAATTAAGCTGTGCAGTTAGACATCTATTCTGGTATAATAGAAACGCCATAGAATATAAATACATATATAATGGAAGGAATGGAAGAGCTACTGCCTACACAGGTCTTTTTCAGACCTTCATTTCCCAGAAAGGATTAACTACAAGTGAAGAATACAAAAAAGTGATGTGTAAATTAACTCTTCATTTTATTTTCATGAACTGGTTACCCTCCAGTAGAAGCATAGAACAATAAAAAGTAAGAGATTATTTTCCATTGACCCATCAGGGTACCATCAGTGGTGGAAAATATTCTGAGAAAAAAAGTATATTAAAAATGGTTTGCAGAGATTAAAATTTTATCCAGCGCAAGAAATTTCACCTCAGGACCTCTTTCCATTGAGGCTGGCAGAACATTTCAACAGGTGCTCAAGGAGACTATGGGAGCTCCTTCTCTACAGACATTCCCACCTGGAAGCATTCTTGTGTCACCTGCTCTAGGTGACACTGCATTGGCAGGGGGCTTGGACTGGATGATGTCCAGAGGTCCCTTCCAACCCTGAGAGTTCTGAGAATCTGTGATTCTGTAATATCTTGTTACTCTTCACATTTACACTTTCAAATATGCCAGCCCAAAACAACCATGGCAATGGAAAAGAATGCTTAACTTTGATTTCATAATTAATTAAAAGATCAATGACTGTTCYACACAGCTGGGTATTAAGCTGTCCTAGAATCTAATTCCAACCTTCTGATGCACATTTTGGGGCCTTTTTTTTCTTCAAATGTCACATAAAACTGACCAAGTCAGTTTACAGAATACCTAATGAGAAAACACTACATCATTCTTAACACAGAGCACAAGCAAACAGTTTTATTCCTGTTTGTGCAGCTTAACCTTCTGCAAAAGTAATTAGGTCTATAATTAAAAAGCTATTTGGAATGATTAAAACCCTGTTATCTAGTGGCATTTAAAGACAAATGCAAATGTCAGAAAGGATGAATTAATTAAAATCACTATTTAAAAGGAAAAAAGTATATTAGTGTAAGAACTAGAGGATGTTATTTACTGAAATGCTACAATATGAGGTGAAGTTGCATGTTCAGAGGATAAAGAGAAGGTTGAAACAATTTTATCTGGCATTTTGTAATGTGCTCTGCTGCCATTCATGAATATATATTGTTATGTACATGCATAACAGTGTGCCTCATTCACTATTTAGAGTTTAGGAACTATGGGGTTGTTCATGGAAATCCTGGTTTTTTCTGCTTTCCAGCCCAGATCCATGTTGAAGGGCCAAGGGAGAATCTTCCAGGAAAAGTGCAGACATGCTGTAAGAATGCCTNCCTTCCTTCCTTCCTTCCTTCCTTCCTTCCTTCCTTCCTTCCTTCCTTCCTTCCTTCCTTCCTTCCTTCCTTCCTTCCTTCCTTCCATTCCCTCCCTTCTATTCCCTTCCCTCCCCTCCCTTGTCACCTCTCATTCCTCCCTTCTTCCGTTCCCTCCTCTCATTCCTCCCATGCAATTAATAGAAAGGAAGATTGAGGTAGCATCAAGAATCCTCTWTCATAAAGCTGATTTCCCACACCTACCTGTACTGAATAGATTTAGTGCAATAATTGACCAAATCTACAAAACAGATGTGGTGAGGGAGGCAGTGTGTGTGCTGTGTAACTCAGATGACTTTTTCAAAAATCCCTAAAGAGTTAATCTCTATAAAGACATGTCAGTGTATGAAAGGGATGTCTTTCAAAAGCATTTCAGCATGCACAACCACAGTAGATGTTCAGCATCAACCCCTGGGAGGAAGACGTCTCTGTTCCCTCATAATAGAAAATGAATCTAAGGAGAAAAGTTTAATCTTTGATTACTATGAATGCCCTTCCTTGTGCCAACTTGTGATTTTCTTTACCAGCCTCAGTATAGAATTACAACAGCATTTTTTCTTCAYGAAGATTCTTTTCTCAGAGCATGAAGCTTTCTTCTTTTTATCTTGTCCAATTAGCTACAACATAAGAGCATAATAGAGACAACACTCCTTTGCCCTCCCATCAATAACAAGCCACACAGCCAAAGCATTTATGACAATTAATACTGAGAAACTTCATATTTTAAGGCAGTGGGCTTGGTCTCAAATGTTTGTATGTTTGAAGAATTGCTGTAATTTGCTTCTGGATTTATCTTTATCCCCCTGAATCTTTAGATTATGCTAAATATGAGGCTAAAATGTCTTTTTTCAAACTGGTTTTTAAAGTGATACTGATTGCAAGGTAAATTCTGTTTCCACTGCATAGTTAAAGCACTATGCCCAGCAAAGATTAATTTTCCATGCACACTCCCACACATTAACACAAAAATCATGCGAGTTTCTATTACTCACTCAAAGACAGCAACCTCTATTAATTCATAYGACTTAATTTGACAAATCTCTGTTTATAAGGCTTGTGTCTTTTCAACTACATTATAAGGAGTTCAAGAGACACTTAAGAAATTTCTCTGTGAGGAAAAATATCCCTGTGAAATAGAAATGATAAATTAGCTACGGCACAGCAAATCTCTGTGTCTTCAAGAAACATTGTAGCAATGACTCATTATTTCTTAAAAAAAATAGGATTCATTAAAAAAGGAACTCTAAGATTTAAATAATTTGATTAATGTTAAGAATTTCAGACTTAAAAAGATAATTATATTTTGACTGGAAATTTCAGGATGTAAAGGGCACAGGAAAGCTCAGCCAAAATCATTTACATAAAAGATATTTTAAATTACTCATAGTTCCACAACAAACATTTTGTTATTGGATCAAGTTTATAACCTCTAAAAAGCATGGAAAAAGAGAACTTGAAGGATTTCTTTCTTTTTTAATGTGTTTAAGGCAGCTACTGTTAAAGTAGAAGGAAAATGAATCACTAACTCACTAATTTCTAATACTGCTGTTTTGATATTAGTTTTTGAATGTGTCTTCATTTACTCCTTGTTTATTTTGTTAGTTGGCATTGTAAGCCCTTTAGGCCTGAGGCTGGAACTATGAAGTAGTGTGTTTAAATAATAAGGTAGCATAAACTGAACCATTTTAATGTAATAAATTGGTTAGCTAATTTCAGATCTCTGAGCAAAAAAGACCAGTGAAAGGGTATTTCTTCATTTTTGTTTGCTATATTATAAAATAATTTGATTAAGTTATTTGCATGTTAAATGTATTACAGTTTATGTGTACCAAAGTCTTTTTTTTGCAACTCTTTGCACAGAGCACAGCAGAGCACACAGTGTCATTAAATTTCAACCCCAGTGTGAGTTACTGCTTTATCTGAACATAAGAAAGGTTATGCTCTAGGCATAATCCTCTGCAGTGAGGTCTTRATTCATAAACTCAGTGCACAGTTCACAGTAAACAGAGAAAACATCAGAGCTGATTAGCTTAGTCTTCTTGTGGGAGTAAGAGGTTAGACAGAAAGCACTTGTAAATCTCAAGGTACTTGTGCTTTTGCTCCTTCATCATGAAAAAACAAGGTTAGAAGAGACAACAGGGAGTGATGGAAATGTGGATGGAAAATCTTYGAAAATCATTCTCCACATGTGCAGATGCTAGAGAAATTTTCCTTTGTTTGGACTTATTACTTTGTGTAGAAAGGAGTAGTTCTGTGGGCTTTTTCCCCTAATCCCACTCAAGATCATCACCTCTTTTCTCTCATTTAAGCCAAGCAATTGTTCTTACTGKGCATTTTTCATCTGAGCTTATGTCCTCTTTATGTGGGAAGGGAATGAAATAATGAAATGCACAGAACYAAGGGCCTGTTTTGACAAAGTGTGTTTTGTCTGTGCAAGAATTTATTTTTTAAATTTTCCTTCACAATATAGWCGTTGAATAATCCAATAAGAACTGTTCTATATGTCTTTTCATATTACCAGCTGTATAGACTTCAAACAGCAGAGTATTGAGGGAATTACAAATTGTATTTTTTCATTGTTTTTTAACATAATAGACACAATRTACCCTCCTATGGATGTGCTGTGGTTTGACACTGCCCAAATGCCAGGCATTCAGGAGAGTCATTCACTTACCCTCTTCTGCTGTAGTTGGGCAAAAGTGAARGAAAAAAATTAACAAAGGGTTCATGAGTCAAGATAAGGATTGTGAGAAAAACACTCTAAGAGGAAAACAGGCTTGAATTTAGAGATATGAAGTAAATTTATTATTAATAGAGTCAGAAGAGGATAATGACAAGAAAAATGAGCCCTTAAAACACTTTTTTTCCTCCCAGCCTCTCCTCTCTTCCCACCAACAGCTCAGGGARACAGGACAYGTGAGTKTTGTCTTGGGGTCCCTCCCATGGGCAAAAACTGCTGTGGCATGGGTCACTCGTCCACAGGGTGCAGTCTTCAAAAGATGGGCTGGTCTACTTCGGAAGCAAGGGCCCTCTCTCTCTCTCTCTCTCTCTCTCTCTCTCTATTTGGGTTTCCCACTAGACCACAGTATTCTCTAGCATCCACCTGCTCCACTGTGAGCACTTTTCCCACAGGCTGTGAGTGGATCTCTGCATCCCCTGTGGACTTCATGCATTACAAGGGAACAGTTTGTTTTACCCCAGACTTCCCTAACATCTTCACTACAACTTGCAGAGGAATCTCAGCTCCCACACTTGAAGTGCCTCCTACCCCTCCTTTTTTTCCACTGACTTTGGTGTCACCATGTTGTTTTCCCTCACATGTCCTTGCTTCCTCCTCTTTTCTGACTAGAAGAAAAATTGCRGCTTGTAGGTACCGTTGTCAACAAGTTCCACTAATTCAAAGACTCATGCGAGATCCCACAGTGCCAAAATGTTGATCTTGTCTAGGTCCCATGCTGGGGAATCGCTTGCTGCTGGTCAGGCAGCCTCGCTGCCATCACAYGGGCAGTGGCAGCTGCCACAGCGCTGGCGCTATTTGATGCTTCTTTTCATGCAGGGCTCTGGGAAGGGGGAGCTGCCACTGCTGTCCCTGCCCTCTTTGCTGGCAGTGCAGCTGGCTAAGGGCAGCCAGGCAGGCAAGGCTTGCCAGGGGCAACACCGAGATGGCCCCCAGCAGCAGCGCTTTGCCACACCTGGAAAAAAGCTGTGCTCACACTGTTTTGATTTTCTTTTTAAGTATGYCATCACAGAGGTGTTACCAACTTCTCTAATTGCACCAGCAGGATGTCCATCTTCAGAGCCATCAGGGATCAGAGATTGGCTTTGTCATGTCGGAACCCAGGACATTCCTCTGACTGCCCTGGAAGACTCGAGACCCTGGCAGAGGGCTCAGAGATCTTGGCACAGGGTCAAAAATACCTGTGCCTTTGATTTTAGCCCATAAAAAAAACTACCAACTTTGTATGAAGATGTACGAGCCACAAAAGTTTAAATAGAATGACAGTGAATTTATCACAGGGTGAAAATGTAAACTGTTGGGGTTTTTAGAATGGGAGTTCAAGAGGCAAGATGGAGGAATCTGGGCATGTTCTGTCTTTCTAATTCTTTTTCTTGTCCTCCATCTTCTGCTGTGATGGTGGCACTTTTGGATTGGTTTAGAGTAAAAACAAACTGTCTACTATAGGTGATAGGTATCGGAAAATTATTGTAAATAAAGTACATGTAATTTTTGGTATAAAAATTAACACTCCCCTGAAGGCAGTGTGCCTCAACCCAACTTCCAGACACACCTCAGCTGGTCAGAAAGACATTGTATTAGATAAGAGCAAATAAACAACCTTGAGAACCAGAGCCGAGGAATCCTGCCTTCCTCTTCGGTCTTGGGGCTGGGAGAGAGACTTTCTAACACCTCAGGGTCATCTCAACACCAGCAACCTCCTCACTGTCAGACATGGTGGAAGCTTCTTCTGCTTCTCATAAAAGCCATCCCTGTGCCCTCCCCTCCCCATGCTACCAAAACAATAGGCCGTGCCAAACCAACACAGGATGTTATTTTTTTGATAATTGGGCTTGCTACAGTTAATAAGCCTCTTGGCCTCCCAAAATATGCAAGTTATCACATCAGACTAGTTTARTTATTTGTGTTGAATATGCATACACTCATGTGTGATAGGATAATTAATAATTAAACTAACACAAGTGACAGACCTCTGTGTTACATGTAGGCCTCACTATGGTGTTCAGTACTGGCTATTTAGTGCTATACCTATATGAAATCTTCAGAGCTGAGTGTTGTATTAAAGTTATTGCTCTTAATTTTGATTTCTAGGGTTTCTTTCTGAAGAATTTCAATGTAACTGATCATGTCCCCTCTGACCCTTTGATCTTTTTGAGGAAAATAAGACATATGGGTTATTGCAGCAGAAATTCTTTCAATGAAGGAAAAAAGTACAGGAAATAACTATCAGTGAACTTCTTTGGCTGTGGTCAGTCTTGCTTTAGCAGTTGTATTTCCTTTGTTGCACTTTCCTTCACTAAAAATCACTTGCAACTCCTACCCTTACATGAGTCCATTCTCTAAAATATCTTCAGTATAAAGACAGTGACTAGAAGCCCTTGAAATACATGTTCTTACCTTTTTTTTTTTCTGAAGCTGAAGAGCCAATGAATAAACAAATCACTGCCTCACACTGAAGGTAGAAAATTATTTGGAAAAATGCTTACTCTGGCAGGTGGGGTTTGGAAAGAAAAGCATCTCATCTCCTTTCTAGAGCCAACAGTCTAAATGACATTAGAAAAAAGACCTATGTAAACTCATRTCAGAAAGACACAAGGTAAGATAATGAGAAATGTGATCTATACCTATTTCAGAAAATGTCTGTACTCAAAAATCTGATGCTTAGAATCCTAATCTCTTAAGCACATTCTTGATTATTTTCATTATGGTGTCACAGGGAACAGCGCAATGATAATGCAAATGACCATCAGCAACAGATGATGTCCAAACCATCTACTTTCACCAATTACCCAAATTAAACCTAAATATAGTACCACTCCAATACGGTACCTTCCTAATGATTTGAGCTACATTCCAAATTTTCACTCAGTCAGACACTTAGTCACAAAATTATGCTGTTAACTGCAAGGCAGCAGACTGGAGATAAATGTGTAAGAATTATTTAAAAAATATAAAAATAAAAGAAGTAGCAATTTTAAAAGATAAAAACATTATTTACTCAAATTTAAAAAAAGAAGGCTTAAGAATCTAAATAAATTATAAATAGGGAGGGTCTATGAATTTAAAGTCATCAATGAAATCAGATAATTTACCAAGGAACCCCAGTTCCATATGAGCCGCAGTTAATGTTTTAATTCCCTACGTGCTTTCTGCACAAGTGCCCCAGTTTGAATACAGGTAAATTCAATGAGAATCACCAAAGAGGTGCTTGAAATACCTGTATTTAAGAGTATACCCAAAACTCTATGGAGAAACCTCTCATTTTTGTTTATATCACCACTAGAGGCAAAAAAGTGGATTCCTCCTTCCTTCCTGTCTTCCTCTCTTTTTTAAATATTAAAGTAACTCGTCACTGTAGCCTTGTAAGCAAAGTCTCATGGATAGGGGCCTACATTTACTGTGTAACCCAATCCCAAAATATTGCATGTAAGAAACACTTCTCAGAAGGATGCTTAACTTAGTGGGAATATGGGAGCGCTCCCCACTCGTCTCACTCCTTTCTCCTTTCTGTGTCATTTAGGTGTCAGTCACACTGTCCTGTGCGTCAGAGAAAGGAAGAGAACAGTTCCTAGACAGGCTGCAAATAAGGTACTCCAGCCCTCCAGGGGAATGAGGTGACCTGAGAGAGCAGGGGGCTTAAGCAAATAGGGTGCTGCAGCCAATCCAGTTGAATCTCCTCATCCTGGAGGAATCCCAGAATTGGAGTGCTTGAAGATGGAAAAACTTTCTGGAGGTTATCTGGTCCACCAACCCTGCTCAAGCAGGGCCACGTAGAGCCCAGGACCATATCTAGAAGACTTGTGAATATCTCTACAACCTCTCTGAGCAGCCTGTGACATTGATCTATTATCCTCACAGGGATAAACATTTTCCTGATGTTTACAGAGAAGAGCCCTATGTTTCAGTTCATGCCCAKTTCTTCTCACCCMGTCAGYGSCTACCACTGAGAAGAGCCTGGCTCYRTCCACTTTGCATTCTCCCTTCTGGTATTTAGATACGTATTAGTATTTGTCTGCTACATGTGATATACAATATATTTTATATCTATCTATCATTTATGTACTCATCATTTAGTAATAAGCTCCCCCCTGAGCSTTCTCTTCTCCTGGCTAAACTGTCCCACAAGTCTGAGCCCATCCTTAATAACTACTCCAGTATCTCATCATCTTTGTGGCCCCTCTCCGGACTCTCCTTTATGTCCCTGTGGCTCGTGCAGAGGACCCCAGAACTGGACACAGTACTCCATGTGTGGCCCCACTCGTACTGAGCAGATGGGAAGGATCACTTCCCTTGACCATCTGTTGGGCAATACTTTGTTTAATGGGGCCCAGYGTACAAATATATTGGCCTGGTTTTRACAAGGRCAGATCCTTGGCTSAAGTTCAACTTCTCACATTGCCAGCTGTCCCCCTGTTATTGTAAAGATCCTTCTTTTCTCATGGTCTGTACCTAAACTGTGCACACGTCCAGATGTCCCAGGTTGTGTCCGGGTGCTGATGGCACCAGTGGGCTCTGCAGCCTCCCCACTTCCCTGGAGATGGCAGCTGGTGTGCAAAGTCAGCTCTGTTGTGTGCAGCTGCACCCAWTGACCAGGCTGCCATGCAAACAGCAACATTGTGAGAAGGAGCTGTCAGAAGCTCTTCTGGCACCTCCCCACCTGTCTTGGGAGCTGGTCAGGTCCTTGCCCTTGATCTCTGCCTGAATTCTYCTTGCTGACCTGTCCTGTGTTTGTATGGAGATCTGGGCTGTGCCTGATACTGACACAGCCAAACCTCTTGTGCTCTCCTTGCCAGGACACTTTGGGACTGCACCCCACGTGGGCAAGGGTACTGCTCTGTCAGGGATTCTCCCGCCTCCCCAAACCCTGCACTAGCTATCCTTCAGTTCCCTGACTCTAGTTTAGCCTTCTCAGGGCCAGAGAGTGATGTATCAYATTCAGAGGGCCTCTATGCCTCCTGCCTTCTCTCCCAAAAAACCTAATGCAAAAGACAGGGACTKCATCACATTTAACAGACAAAGACTTCTGAATGGTATTGTCATGGACTGCTCATTTTATAGCACTGGAAGAGCTTTAARTGAACCAGGTTCTTTTAGGAAGTAAAATTATGAAATTGAAGAATATTTAATTAATTTTTATATGTCTTTGAGAACCACTRCAATAATGGCTACTGGTCTTTATGAGAATTATTGTATCTTTAAAAATAGCTTTTGCCRAAAAGAATATGCCAAAATGTGCCTGAAAGAGTACTAAATGTAGCAGATTGCTTACAAGAATAAATATGACCTGCCAGTTTAATYGAAGTCAAACTGGTGTTCAGGAATCTTGTGTAGATTTCACTTTTCCAGCTGGATTTACTAGATGTTATATGTTTAAACATCTGTAATGTTACTCTGGCTAAAAACRGAGTCCTTTGTCATGTCAGCATTCAAACTACCTCTCCGCTGAAGAAATAATTTATGAGTAAAGGAATCAGAGTTTATTGACAGAAATATATCTATTTTTTTTCTAATTAAGCAGATGGCAAATCTAGACACAATCAGTAAGTGTCTCTAAGGCAGTCAGGCAAAATCAGCTCTTGTCATTTTGGCATATCACTCAACTTTTGTTGGCTGAGTATCTAATGCTGTTGAATGGTCATAACAACTTGTTTGACAAGACATAGCCATTGCTACCCTTGCTTTGATTTGGAGAAAAAAGATCACATGACTTTTTTTACTTAGTGACAGCAACCATTTTCTCAACAGATTTTAATAAATTTTATTACATCATTGAAATCAGTATTGCATYATATTATTCAATTCTGTGTAAGAATTTCTAAAATGACATTCAGTTTCATGCAATGTGATGTATATGATCCTGGCGCAGTATCAGTTATTCCCTTAAAATGAAGCTGCCTTTTGCATTAGCAGATCTAAGATTCACTGTCCTGAAACATCAGTCAAGACACTATTTCAGTGGCTTCAGTGGGGCCAGTATTTTACCACATTTTTTTTTAATTATGCTCTGTAATACAAAGACCTTCCTATTTTATGAGCAGGCAAACTTCTGCCTACCTTTAGCATAGATTTATTTATATGTTCTATTTATATGTCTCTAGGAATCCTACCGGAGTGGTGACAGGGCTAATGTACCTCTTACACTGAAACAAAAACAGGAATATGYGGTAGATGAAAGAACAAAAATCTGCACTGCAGGGTTTTTTTCTACAGAACTTCTTAACTGTTATTCCAGAAATACTCCCCTGATTTATATGACTACCATGTTTCTAATGTCCAAATGTCAAAAAAATAATATTTGGCTGGTGTCACTCCCCTGGTGAATATGACAGGAATCTTAGTTGTGAAAATATAAATGGTTTCATATTTGCATTTGGGGAATCTTTGTAAAATTTTATAAAATAAGGATTCAGGGGTAGAAAATCAAAGAGATGTTTATATTTCATCTTTGGTTATTGTCTCTTCCAAATGAATATTTAGCAAAGGTTTGTGGAATATTATCCTGCCATTTATATCAAACAAAAATCAGTATCTTGATAGGTTTTAGACAGAGCCAAGACATTTTCACATATTGGTTCAAGCTGCTCCCTACCTRAAGTAAAAGACAGTTTGGATATATGAAGATTCTTATTGATCTATTAATGTCTTATTAAATCAGTACTCCCTTTTTATAACACCTTCTGATGTTTCAGAGACTGTAGCTGAAAAAATTGGCAAATCTCCCAAGTTGTGACTAGGCAGTGAAGTATCAGAATGGTTTTTTCAAGAATGTAGGGATTATATCAGAATTTTTGAAGTTAAAAAGGTGTAGTGGGTTTGCACAGACAGGTTTTTGTAGTTGGAGGCTACAAGGGAGGCTTCTGTGAGAAGCTGGTAGAAGCTTCCCYTGYATCTGACAGAACCAATGCCAGCTGGCTCCAACATGGACTCACTGCTGGCCATCCACAACAGTGGGAGCACCCCAGGGCTTAACAAAGTTAAGGACAGAAAAAACCAAAAGAACAACAATCTTGCACAAAAGCAGATTGAAGATGGAGAAAGGAGTGAGAATATGTAGAAGAAGCAGCCCTGCAGATACCAAAGTCAATCAAGGAGCGGGATGAGGTTCTCCAGGTTCTGGAGCAGAGGGAACCCACGTGGAAGCATGCTGTTCCTAAAGAAATGTACTCTGTGGAAAGGACTCGTGCTGGAGCAGTTCATGAAGAGCAGCAGCCTATGGGAAGGAGTCATGTTGGAGAARTTCATAGAGAAGTGTCTCCCATAGGAGGGGTTCCATGTTGGAGAGAGAGGGGTGTGAGGAGCCCTACCCCTGTCTTCCTAYGCCGCTGGAGGGGAGGAGGTCAAAAAAATCTACAGGGAAATTGAGCCCAGGRAGATAGGAGGGGTTGGGGGAAAATTTCTGAAGACTTAGTTTTATATCTTATTATCCTACTCTGCCCTGATTGGTTTCCCTCAGTTTCATTTGCCCATGACAGTAATTGGCGGGAGATCTCTCCCTGCCCTTATCTTGATGCATTTGCTTTTTGTTAAATTCTCTCTCACAATTCCCAGCTGAAGAGGGGAGTGATAGMGAGACTTTGGTGGGCACCTGGTGTCCAGCCAGGGTCAACCCACCATGTAAGGACATACTCCCATGTCAGTTTAGGCTACATAATTAAGCTCGGAGCTTGTATGGAAACACATACGAGATTTGCAGTTCTAGATCTTCCCAGAAATCTAAATATTCTTCAGATGAGTAGCAGCATCTGTGACCATGAAGGGCTCCACTCCAGCATTAAAAGCAGAAAGGTGTTCCAGTAGCAGTTAATTCATAAATGTTTTTGGCAGTTCTGGAGTGTGGATAGATGAAGTRATCAACTGATTCATATCAATACATAGATTCAGTATAAGACTATGTTCCTTCTGATTTGTCTGTATAAAAATAGTGGAACGGACTTCATATACACCATTTTAATTTAAAAACCAAAAAACTCACCCTAAACATCTGCAAAAAATGCCAACAAAAAAGTTTTAGCTTGTTGTATCTTTTAAGAACTTTATYTATAGTATACTGTTTGTAACTTCGTTGAACTTTCTATTAAAAAAAAATCAATTTCACATTAGGAATCATTTAAATTAAACACATTTTTCAATGACTACTTGTTCTTATTTCCAAATGTCACAGTCAAAATCAAACACTGAGGGCAAACGGTCCATGCCTACAAAATAATGGATTTCTTCTTGTATATTTCCAATAACATTCAACAGAAATCAATGTCCATGTTGATTGTTTAGAGACTGAAAGAAATAATACATTGTTCATACTCTGGTAATCAAAATTATTCTCCTAAATCTCAAAAGAATTCTGCTTTTTTTAATTTTACTCATTACACGATTTTATTCTTAGCTGTATGATGAAAAGAAAATTAAAATGTAATGCATGTATATACTGCTACCAAAAGATTTCTGAGTCTGGTGAAATGAAGTACTTATGCTAACAGTCAGTTAAAAGGAACATAAATCTAAATTTACAGTGGCTGACACCTGAGCCTTGGTGAGGGATGCAATTTATATATACTCACTATGCATTTCATTACTGTAAGCTCTCTATATAAAARACGTCACCAAACAAAAGGCAATCTTTTCTCTCTGACTTAGTAAACAGCCACATCTCCTTTCAAAACATTGGCCAAGCCCATGGAAATTGCTGTTCTTTGTGTAATCACTGGCTCATGCTAAAGATCCATGCTTCTTTGTGATAATGCTTCTTGCATTATCAAACCATGTGATATGACAGGATGTGTGTCATCTTGCCTCGGGTGGCCTATTAGGTTTAAAGCTGAAGGCCAAGTGACACAGCCATC
This sequence comes from Cardinalis cardinalis, assembly GCA_014549065.1. Lineage (NCBI taxonomy): Eukaryota > Metazoa > Chordata > Aves > Passeriformes > Cardinalidae > Cardinalis > Cardinalis cardinalis. The sequence continues at coordinate 2,283,228 of JACDOX010000001.1, forward strand.
TGTGCATTGGTACTGTTTCTGTCTGATACTTTCCCCCATGCCTCTAGTCTAAGGACTTATCTTGGTTACCAAATGTCCCTGAATAATATATGTATAATTAAAAATAAAATGCAAAGTGATGCATTAAATGTACCACAGCAGCTCCCAGAGGTTGAACAGACTTGATGTCTATACGCAAACTCGCAGCTTCCTTGAACTGCGCATAGCCTCAAGGTCTACAGGCCTTAAATGCAAACTGTAACATTTAATACATATATAACAGAACCTCTAATATCTAATTAGTTTTGTTTTCATTATATAGATTACCTACTTACATGAGTGAGTTTTGGGGTTTTGATAACCGAACAGAAAAAAAGAGGTTAGATGGATGAGACAGAAAAAAAATATATTATCTATTTTTTCTTTTTTTTTAACCTCATAATTATCCATGTTCTTATTTTCTTATTTCTTATTTCCTATGATTTTGACAATTAAATTTACCTAATTATATTACCAAAACACATCACAAGCATAGAGTGAATCAAATGCAGGTTACAATGAACAAATTCCTCAGGAGCAAGTATAAACCAATGACTAAATCCCAATCACCATTTTGCTCCCAATGGGAAAATGTTAGCTATGCATGCAAGATGATGTGTACTGTTACTCCAGGCAAAAATGAACACATACCACAAGCATCATTCATCCACCCATCCCAGTGCATCTTCCATCCAGCCTGATGGCTAAAACAGTCAAGTAAGTGTTTTGGGTTTTTTTTACAGGGACCCAAATGTCTCCAGGAGAACAAGTGAACTGAATGTGAATTTCACACAGTCTCAGAGAGMGTATTGACCACAGGGCTACTCTAAAAAGAATAAATTCTGAAAAATGAGACTGCCTCTTGGTCTTTCACAAGTACAAGTTGACAAGTARAATTTCCCAACATCCAGACATTGGCAAAATGCCAAAATATTTTTCTGTTTTATGYATATTGAGCAACCCTGGAGGTAAAGCTAAATTTCTGTTCAGCACACCAGGATCTCATTCATGTGCCTACTTACTCTTTTAAAAATGTATACGTTTGCCTAGTGGCTGGGAAAGGGAAAATGTGGTATTACTTTACTGCATGGATGAACACTTTAAAAGCACTTTGCCAGCTTTTTGTGGCATCTAAGTCATTCTTAGGGTAAGTGAGAAGACCTGATCTTTAGCCAACCAGGGTTTAAATCAACGCAATAGGCACATCAAAATGCTTCTAGTTCTTTGGCCCTTGTGATGCAAGGGGAGTTGCAAAATCTGGYCTAGTTCCTCCTTAACAATTCTTTGAGTGATCTCCCTTTTACTTTTTACCTTGATTATTTAGCCCCTTGTTCAAAATTCATTTAACAGGCATTTTTAGCAAATTTGTGGTTCTTACCATGTGAAAATACATTTCTTTGCAAGAACAGATGTCTTTTTATGTTACAGGTTTTATTTTATACTCTTTTTAGTCTTCTGTTATCTTCATTCATGATATGTTTTATCTAGAGGATTTAGAGATAGGCAGAAAAATCTTCCCACAGTGTCTAGTGCAATGCTTATTTTAAAAATTATAGTAATTCCTATAGTCTATTGTGATATTGTGGGTTTCCGTCTTCAACAYTGACAAAAACAACATTTAAACAACCCTTAGATGAGAAAGCTGCTCTCACATATGCTTCCCTGACATATTTCTCTCTTATTTTTTTCTCGTAGAAATAGCACCCAATCTCAAGTCAAATTTAATGACAAAATGTCATACATGAAGCCATAWAAACTTAGCCAAAGGGAATTCTTTCCTTGCAAAATGTCAGAAATAAAAGTCTGTAGCCTCAAATCTGATTTCCCGTTCATACCACCTGTCTCGTTCTACTCACATAAAGTTCCCCAGCTAACAGAAACATGATGAAACTTTTTTTGCATGTGCTTTGGGAATAAAAGACTAATAAAGACAGATAGAAAGAGCTAATATCATCAACATTTTATTGAGGACACCAAGGAATAGTTTGTGAAGCAATTTTTGTCTTGTTTGTTGGGAAGAAGTGTAGTATGGTACAAATGTTACCTGTTACAGTTCCTTCTTCAGCTGCAGATCTCCCCAGGCATCAGAGAGCTTGCACTGAAAAGAGAAAATCTGAAGCTTTGCTTATTGCCACTGCACAGCACAGTGCTGTAAATCACAGTCCTAATGTTTCCTTTCTCTGCCTTGACCACATAACCTGAAAGAAAAAATCTGAAAAAGAGCTGGAGGAATTTTTTTTAAGAGATAGGACTTAAGAAATAGTCTGTGAAAAAAAACAGGCCCTCAAAAGTAAAAATCACATACAAGAAGTGAGGGAATGTTTGTAATGGACATATAATAGGCTCATTAAGCTGCACCTCTATAGCAGGAAGACAGGTAAGACCCTTTTTCCCCCAGGCCACTACTGATAGAGAAGAGAGAAAGCCCCAGAGAACTTCAGGAATTGCAGAAGAATAGTTTAGGGAAGAATAGTTTAGGGAGGAAAGAAAATAAGGACATGATGATGTCATAAAAGGCTAACAAAGGTACATGTTGCAGGTTGCAGGAAGGTAATAGACTCACATAGACACAGATAATTTGATTTCAGAAGGGTATATATGCATGTTACATCCAAAGTGAGATAAATCCTGGAATATTTGTTGTCCTTTTCATCCACTATGTTTATATGGTGACTGCAATTTGTACACTTGGGGGATTTTTGTTCAGACCACTCATATCATAGCAGAGTCATATACTCAGTTCCTGTTGCTGTATTACTCAGACATYTGCAGATATATGCTATATATCATATCTACAGATATATGGCTACACCTACAGACACTGAAGTTGCCTTTTTGCTGAACCAGAATCTTTAAGGCTGAAATAGACCTCCACGATCATGGAGATCAACCTTCCACTGACCACCACCTTGGCACCAAGCCCACAGCACAAAGTGCCACATCCAGTCATTTCTTGAACACTTCCACAGATGATGATTCTACCATCTTCATAGGCAGTCCATTCCAATGCTTGACGACCCTTCCAGTGAAGATGTCCACTAAGCCTTCCTCAGTGCAGGTTGAGGCTATGTCCTCCTGCTCTGTTGCTGATTGCCTGGTAGAAGACACCCTACCTGTCTACACCCTCCTTTCAGGGAATTTTAGGGATTGATAAGTTTCCTCCTGAGTTTCCTTTTCTCCAGGCTAAACAACTCTAGTTTCCTCAACTGCATCTCACTGGACTCATTTTCTAGGCCCTTTACCARTTCCTTTGCCCTTCTCTGGACATGCTTCAGCCCCTCAATGTCCTTTAGAAGTGACGAGTCCACAACTGGACRCAGTCCTCAAGGTGTAGCCTCACCAGAGCTGAGTACAAGGGGGACAATCACTACCCTGGTCCTGCTGGCCATATTATTCCTGACACAGACCAGCATGCCATTGGGCTTCTTGGCCAGCTGAGTCACGTTCAGCTGGCCATTGACCAGCACCCCCAGGTCCTTTTCCTCTGGGCAGTTTTCCAGCCACTCTTCTCCCAGACTGCATCTCTGTATGGGGCTGCTGTGACCCAAGTGCAGGACCCAGCACTGGGCCTTGTTGAACATCATGCAGTTGGCCTTGTCTTATCAATTCATATTTCTTTGTTTCTTTCCCAATACTCCTTCTTTTTCAATACACTTTATGAAGGCATTCTTTTCATTTACATTTAGCTATCTTAAGTTAATTATTTAAGCACTTATGCAGCCCAAAAGCGAAAGGGGAGAGAGAGGAAAGAAAGAGGCAAACGACTATTCTTATCCTAAAAATGTGCATAAAATGGATATCGTAAGTCCTTCTCTAATGGGTCTTTTCTATGTCAAGTGTTCTATGTGTTTTGAATTACATATGGATTATTTACATCTCCTACTGTCTTTCAGCCACCCAAAAAAAAAAATTGTCCACAATAAAACAGGCATGGTGATGTTTTGAACACATTGAATATTATGAATTCTTGTATTTTTAATAGACAGTCTAGGCAGTGAGTGTCATGTGAGTCAGAGACCRTGCATGGGTGAGCAAAGATTTTGCAGTCATAGTGAAATGCAAAAGGATGGTATTGATAGGTTTGCTGTTCAAATGTGGGTAGATCTCTAAATATTACTTCAAGATTAAATCTAATTAACTSTCCAGTGTTGAAATATCTCCAGAGAGCCAAAAGCAACTGATTTGCAGGTGTCAACTACCTGGAATTTCAGTGTAAGTACAATAAATCTGTGTTACAGTCATTTTCCCTTTCTAAATGAATAAGAATGGAAAATGGGAAAATAGGGTACATTAACAAGTTGGGTTAGGAGATTAGAATGATCTTTAAAGCTTTGTAGTGCGATAACAAAAAATAACACTAACAACTTGCTATTATAGCACATCTGTATCTTGATGCACTAAGGAACTTTATCAGATCTTAATTTTGGCAACAGAACAATATTATTTGTGCACCTTGTTATTCTGATACAGCTCTTTGTCTCCTGTGCTACTTACAACTCAAGCAGTAAAGCTAGAAATTATGTATTTGGAAAAATTGAATCTCTGAGTCACTCCAAGGTACTAAAGCAAATTAAATGAAAATTGGAAGAGTAGAATTTTTTTCACATGAGTGAATGGTTTCTTACAGAATAAATACAAGGTTGTTTGAGTGGAAAATACCCTGATTGCCAAAAAACAGGAGAAAAGCTGTTCTATTTTACATATAAATGAAACAGAGTAAATAAAAAAAATTATTTAAGTCACAGAAACAAATTGAAACCTGGTTTAAAAAATGCAAACAAACAAAACCAACAAAAACCTCAAAAGCAGCATTTGATCTAAATGACCTGTGTCCTCTTCAGTTTGTTACAGTGAAGGATCCTATATAAAGAAAATCTAATATGCATGCAGTCAAATTTCCTCTGAAATCAATAGAAAGATTCCCAGTTTCACTTGTGTTTTTTTAAGACTAAAGCTTTAGGGTTTTAGCTAAGGCCTTATTCAAACTCTTATAAATTAGAATCTACTTTATCTTTCTGGTCTTTAGATTAAATCTTCTAAAATACTGAGATGATCTAAAATAAGAAGTAGAAAAATTACATTTCTAAATGTCATAGGTGCTTTATCTGTGATACATATTTTACTCCTACCAGCATTTTTCCCCCTTGAAATTGATTGAGGTCTTATTTCCACACTATTTTATAARTTTTTATCCAACACCTGTAGTAAATCAGTTACAACATGCTGCCATTTTCCTCGGACCAGTGCATTTGTCTCAGAGCATCTTTGTGATAGTTACATGTTTCTTTTGATCCATAACAGTAATGTTAGAAACATTCAAGTGTGTGATTGTATTTGTGCAGAGCCAAGTTGTGAGACTGATGCAGAGCTATGTGCTTCTCTTTTGCATTCTTTGCTCTTTTTGTGTTGAGGGTGATGTCCAGCTGAGTTTTGGTGATTATGATTATTTTATCAGTATGCTGTAATTGTGCATGATTTGAAAAGTTAGCAACATAGTGAGTGATTTAGAAGGAAGAAGAAGGAGATGGTTCATTATCTCCCAGGCAGAGCAGTTCTTCTGAAGTAGTTTTTTTCCAATTTCCAATACGCCACAAACCTTTTACATCATGTTTTGCTGAATTATGCTAATATATATCAAGTCATATGACACAAAATACAAGCTAATGTAACAATTCATGGGGTAGCAGAATGAACCTTTCCAGAGTTTTGATTTTTTCCYCGAGTTTTTTTTAATTTTTAATCCACTGTCCCAAAACAAAGGCTGGTCAAAACCACTTTGTCATAGTCTAGATCTGATGCATGGATAAACTTTTTTGCAAAAATTGCAAAGTTTCACTTGTCAACTCTTGCACATTTCTTCATTGGAACTTTATCCCCTTCTCATACTGTAAGATATTTACCTTTAATATTTACCTTTAATTAAAAAGTATAAATKGAAGATTTAATCTTCCAGTTTTAAAGTTGTACTGCAGAAATCCTTTTTGCATTCTGTCTCTTAGACCTTTCTGTCTGAATTTGCATTTAGATTCAACAGTCAGTGAAGTTAATCCACAGCCTCAACATGTCCAAATAGCATTTCCTATTGCAATTAAGGATCTTACTGTTTGCAGGACAAATTTTTTATTTCATCTGCACTTTTGAAAGCATGTTCACTTCCTATYAGGTAATATTTTTAAAGAGATCTTTCTGTAATTAATTTAATTATGTCTTCTTAACTGATATTGAAAAGGTAGAGACCAAACTGGGACCAACCTGCCAATACATTTTTTCCAACTAAACAGACGGTCCAAGATGCTCGCCATCTTCAATTTTCCTATGTTTTTTCTAGGAAGCAGCTGCAGATTTTTCACTCTTCTCAGGCAGAAGCAAGTATTTTTTCCCTTTTCTTTGTATACTTCTCTATATTGGAAGACACCACTTCCTCCTGMAATAAATTAAAATTGTCTAGAAGACGTCAGCAAAGGTAAAATAAGGAGACTTGAGCTAAACTAATGCATTTTTATAAACTGGTATATACTTTTATGCACTTTTATAAACTGATAATGATTATAAGAAGTTTATGAGAAAACAGAGGCTTAAGTCTTTTTTAAAGCACGCTGAATGAGAACAACCTAAAAGTCTATTCATAAATGTTGTTCCTCTGACTTGTTCAGATCAGGCATCTGAAATTTCTTTTTCAAGCTCCTCAACCAGGGAAGGTTTAGATTAGATAATAGGAAAAAATTCTCCATTGGAAGAGTAGTCAGGTGCTGAAACAGACTGCCCAGGGAAGTGGTGTAATCTCCACCACTGGAAGTATTCAAAAAACGTGGATGTGGTGAATAGTGGGACTCATTAGTCTCTGAACTCCCTCCAGACAGACAAAGCACTAAATATCAAGGTATTTTCTCCACAGATCTCTATTTTCAAYGCAATTAAAATGTTGGAAAATCACTAAAAATAAGCCCAAAATAGCCCCCAAAACTTCCCCTCCTCCCCCACCAAGTCTGGATGCTTCAGTGAACTTATTATTATTATTATGTTTAAAATAGAAGGCCAGGCATTTCAATTTTTATGAACTGTCTTGTTTTTGCTACTCAAGTTGTGTAATAATCTTCAAAGAACTTTGCCTGTCAGATCAAAGTGACTAATTTTCACTCCTCTAAAGTTATAAAGCCTGTAACTTTTTGGGTTTTGACAAAACAAAATTACCTTCTAACAAAGTGTTTTGACCATCGGTAGCCATGGATATAAAGAAGGGAGGCTGGGTGGGGAGATAAATATGGCAACTTAGGTTTAGGTTGAGCACTTGGGCCATGAAGCTTGAAGGAGTCCAATTTTTCAGTTCACCTCTTCCCATTATTCAAAGGTCTCCTAGCTCTGCAATCTCTTTTGTTCATACTCCAGTGAAACCCTGTTAAACTAAAAAATGCAAGGCTCAGAAGCCAAAACAGGAGTTAGAGAAAAGCTTTGTGACATCAGTCCTGTTCTCAGGCATTGGCTTGGGCTGCACCCCTCTCCACTTTYAGTGTTTAGTGTTTTAGTTTAGTGTTTACTCTCCAGTTTTGTGTTTCAGCCTGTAATCTGTGTTGGCACATTAGATTTTCCTGCAGAAGTGCCGCTGTGAAAATTCCCTACTGAGAGACTTTGTGTACATTTGTATGCTTCTGAAGCCTATCCACTGGAAACRCATAAATTAGGTTTCTTCTCTGTGTCTGTCAAGCATTAATGTAGGAACAGGCAATAAAGTGGCAGTAAGAAAAACTCAAGGGTGKTTATGTTAATCAATAGGTGCCACAAGTTTAGCCATCAGTATTGCCCCCTGCACAGCTGTGTTTTCCAACTTTTCAGTCTATGATACCAAGGCTGAACTTCAAAACATTCCCACAGTCAAGGGAAAAGAGCAGAAGGAAAGAAGACCTCCACAATTTCAGGCTGGAGTAGAAGTCCCTTTTGGGATATTACTGAGTCATCCCTGCACCTGTATGACTCTTCAGAGTGTGCAGTTGTTTCAGTAAATTTCCTGATTGGGTTTTTCAGTGCATCATAAGGCCTAATTTTTCTCCAATTAAATCAGTGAAAATATTGATTTTGATTCCACTGAGCGATATCAAGCTCATACACAATTTCTCCTTCAAGTCCTAGAGAAATTTAATTAAAGGGCAAGTAAGCATCAAGGGAACTTGAGAGGACAAGCAGACTTCATGATCTTGCAGAGGGAGACAAATGGGTTTGCACCAATAGCGCAATAATTTCTACAAGTAAATTACAATATACTTCCTACTTTCAGCTTCTGGGGTAGATGATGGAACCTTTTTGCCTTCATGGATGTGAACTTTGCAATCGATGGTGTCTTTTTTAAAAGTAAAAATATTTCATCTTAAGGCCTCAATTTAATATTAATTTCTACTGATTTGCGTACTTTTGATGACACTTTAAAATCTTCCAGAGTAAAGATGTTAGAAACTTTTAATGGTTTTTACAGGACATAATAAACTCCTTGGCTTTTAATTTATTTTTTAGCAGATGTTTTTTTGCATTTCTATGTCCCACTTTAATGCAACAAGGTAAGCCTGTGTACCAGCCATCAACTTGTTACATATCAGCCTGTGAAATCAAATAGCAGGAGTAGCAATGCTGTTAGAAACAATTACACAAACTCTTTCTGTGAAGGAGATATTTTCAATACAGATTTAATAAAATGCCTAGTTTGAACTGAGATTTGCAAGGAATGGCTTGAGCAGCCTCTATCTRCACACTGTTCTGCTTGCTAGGCTTGTAGGTGACTTGCCTGTTAGCATATGTGTGTGTGTGTGTTTGTGTTGTGTGTAGCTTTAAGTGTACAGGGGTAATTTAAATTTAGCAGGCAAAAAATTTAAATATCTAAGTGCTTATCAACTGGGCTGGCAGAACTGTTCCACTAGCACATCTGGTAGAGCTGCTGCTTTGAGATGTGATGTGGAGATGGATGAGCTCCAGAGTAACCCCACTTCCCACAGGCTGCACAAGCCAGCAGGACTGCCTGCCAAGCCCACTAGGTTCATTAAGCTCAGTAGAACCCTGCAGGAAAAACCAATTTTAAAAATAGCTTTCAAAGGCTCCCTGGGTTTAAAAGTTCTGGATTCTTTTCCATTGCGCCATGCAGAGAAATCTTTGCTTCTAAAGCACAATTTACATCCCTTGAATAAAGAGAAAGAAAATACCTGGTCTGTTTGATGCACATGACCTGGCACTTCTGTTGGAAGTAATTTACCCTATTTTTAGCTTTGGTCACCTAATCCTTGATGGGAGACTTATGAGCAAAGAGAGACCACCAAAAGGTGGTCACTTTGTTGAAAAAATCGCTTTTCCCTCTGCTGTTCCAGAAATGCTTCATTTCCAGATCTTAAAATGCCAGGCTGGATTTCCAGGGTTATGCTTTCTCACAACTGTATTTTTGGAGGTGCTGAGAGCTCAGTATTTTATTGTTGTTGATGTTGTGATGTTGGGCATAGGAAAAAGTCTCTCTTCAAATTCATAAAATGTGTCATCTAAGGTATGCATATCTTTTCTTATTTCTTACTCTTATTTTCCATGTTGACTACTAAATTCCTCCTGTTTTTCCTCTGTAATGAGGTAAATATTTAGACTTTCTTAGACTAAGTATGAATATTATCCTGTTGTGCTGAGTACCCTTTTATTTTTACTTCCAGGAGGATGYAATTGCCCAGCTTCTTCAAAGCAAAGAAAATGTCACTGAACATCTCAGGTMATGAAAGATTAAAATTTTATTAATAGTTCTAGACCTCACTCTCAATGCTACATTGACAATCTGTGCTATAGGAATTGTTCATGCATATCAGAAAAATGATGGCTGAAATTTTTAAAATGTACAGGTTCTACTAGAACTCAGTCAATAGTGTTCCAGTGTGTAAATTCAGTATTTTAACAAGGGTGTTGCTGTATGCTGGTATGCTGTTGCTAAGCACCCCCCACTAGTTTTCTAAAAAATATCTTTTTTAATATCTTTTAAAAGATGGTTTTATTTTCTTCTTAGTATTTGAGTTTCCTAGATAGGGGAAAAAGTTTATTTTAAAAACCTTATTCATTTGAAGATAATTTTTTTTTCTAATGCATTGCAAACAAAAGTTACATGATACAAGTTTTTTATCAACTTCAGTGAAAAGGTATATGTCTGACTAATGAAACTAAGTAAGTAATGGAAATAAAAACTGAGATGACCTATGACACAGCTGTCATATAGAATCATAATACCTGATAATTGGAGGGGTTTAAAGAAATTTTTAGAAACTCATGAATGGTAATATTTAACCTGGTCATACAACAGAGATCCTTGGGTTTATTGATCTCAAGAGCAGCAAAAAGAGTTGTTGACCAGAAGTACCAAATACAGGGTTAAGGAAATTTGTACACTTGTAAATTTCTTTCCTTTACTCCAAGCTTCTGTGAACAACTATGAGTAAAAATCTTAGTTCTTTTCAAGTTAAATTGGGGAAGAAGGAAGGAAGGAAGGAAGGAAGGAAGGAAGGAAGGAAG
>JACDOX010000001.1:2293866-2475660 GCA_014549065.1 Cardinalis cardinalis
AAACAAGCTACTTAGCTACTTTCAGGCAAGTATAACTGCATTAAAACCCCTAATTTATAAATAAAAAATAAGAATTAAGGGCATATGTAAAAGAAGCAGTCACAAAAAATATGACTCAGACTTTGCAGCACTACTGGAAGGTGCTGAGATGTAATGATGGCTCTGGCAGAAGAAAATATATAAGAAAGAACAGAATGGATGTTCAAAGCTGTGTGTGGGAAAATAATCACATGATGCCCATTAGTGTCATGGAAAATTTTGCTGTGAAAGCCCCATGTATTTTTGAAAGCATACTACTCTTAAATGTTTAATACAGCACTTATAAGCAAAATTTAGCACAGGCACAGTGAATCTGTGCTAATTCTCTGTACCTTCTCTGTCTTTACCCTTTTGTTACTAGGATTTAAATCTTCATTACCAGGCCAGAACTTTTGTTTCATCATTCTTGTTTAACGCTGATAGATATGTCTGTATTTTGTATTTTTTAAAATAGGATTGAATGACAGGACAAGTGTGTGCTAGCAAAGATATTATTTCATCCCTGAGAGCTTCTGTTTAAATATCAAATTTTAAAAGTGTTCCTGTCTTCTGTAAGTTTGACAGCTGTCAGATCAGAAACTGAGAGTGCAAGGAGTAAAATCAAAGCTATCTTCCTGTTCTTTCTCCATAGATTCTGTCTGATTAAATGATTCTACACAGATATCCAGGTAGTACATAGAAGAATGTCTTCTTGTAGCATATATTTTTAGCCAAAATGAAAAAAACCCCAAAACTTGGACTTTCAGATTTCTCAGGTTTTTGCTATAAACCAAATCCCACTTCATAGCCCAGAATGATGTGAGGGAAAATGTCATCTTAGGCAAGCACAAGTCTTCACCAAGCCCCATGAAATCTGATGCTTACTTTTGGGAAATGTAAACCCTTCTGGAATCAGATGGGCTTGTTAAGGATGACATGATTTAGTGACATGCTGCACCTTGCAGGATTACAGTCAGTTTATGGGTAAAAAATATTGGATGAGATACATTCCTCTTTATTGACAGGAAAGGAAGTGCCTAGGCAGACTGGAAGGACTAGGAAATATATGGCTGACAAGGCTTGAGTTGGTTAAGATGCCCTACCTGGAAAGAAAAAGAGAGGGAGGGGCAAGAACCATGAGAGAGAGGTTCATCTTCCAGATTTGGAGGATGGGAGCATCAGCAAGGGTCTCTCATTGAATAGATAAAACCAATATTAGATCATCTGTAAAGGCCAAGGAAGGTAAAAGACTGAAGATAAAGAGTCCTGTTAAAAGCAGTAAAATTATGATTCCTCAGGTAGGATTCCTTGGTACTTCAAGTATTATGCTCTCTCCCTGGAATTGTTCAAGGAAAGGCTAGATGGAGCTTTGAGAAATCTTTTCTAGGGGAAGATGTCCCTGCCCATGCCAATGGGGTTGGAACTGAATGGTCTGTAGAGATTCTGTTCAATTCAAAGTTTTTTTCCTGTGTAACAAGATAAAGTCAGGCCATACAAAAGTACTTTTATTAGTCAAACTGTAGAGCAAATTTTGTTACTTATGGCCAGTAGATCAGATGACAGCTAATGATGAACAGATTGATAATTGACACAGAAAGAAGACTTCTGTCAGATGCCTTTGCTGTAGAGGAGAAGTTTGGAGGGATTGAAATCTGATTGGATATGCTTTAATATTCAACAAAAACCCAATTTATTTTCTACCAGCAAGAAAGACATACCAAAAAAAAGGGAAAAAAAATATGAGAGCTGTCCATGCTTTATTTACCCAGGATATTTTATTCTGAAGGAATGATAGGTTTAATAATTTTCATTCAACTCTGGCAGAAAGGGTAAATATAAAAAGATTGCAAATAAGTATGAAAATATTAATACTGTTTATTGATGATACATAAATATATAATTAGAAAGTGAATGCAACRGTGACCATATGCAGAAAAAATTGTTGTTACATTGAGTAGAAAGTTTATTGTTGAACAGAAAATTTTTTCAGTCTTGAAAGTTATAAAATCAGTTTTAAAATCTTGAAAGATAAAGGTACAACATAAAGACACCATATAGTCTTTTAGTCTTTGGGATCCTGGACTACATCTCACAGGTTGTTGGAAAGACACAGAATTAAGCATTAATAGATGATCTTCAGTTTCTTGAGGGAAAAAAGACCACCAGTCTTTGTGATAGTGTTCACAGGGGTTCTTGGATGAGGCAAGAGACGAGATTGTTGACTCCATGTTCAGAAGGCTTGATTTATTATTTTATGATATATATATATTACATTATAACTATACTAAAAAGAAATAGAAGGAAAKGTTTCCTCAGAAAGCTAAGCTAAGAATAGAAAAGAAAAGAATGATAACAAAAGCAGCTGGCTCAGACAGAGAGCRAGAGCCAGCTCTGCCCTGACTGGTCACTAAATCAAAACATCCACACAAGACCAATCACGGATCCACCTGTTGCATTCCACAGCAGCAGATAGCCATTGTTTACATCTTGTTTCTGAGGCCTCAGCTTCTCAGAAGGAAAAATCCTAAAGAAAAGGATTTTCATAAAAATATGTCTGCGACAAGTCTTCTGCCTGGAGGATGAAGAARGAGAAGCAATGGTCTTATACCGTTGATGCAACCAATAACAGTTAAGGACTAAAACAACCAGGAGAGTGGGGCTCTGAGTGTGAACCAATGTGACACCACATAAGTTCATCTGCTGTGGCCATTCTCAAAAGGCAAGTGGGTGTCTGACTTCTGGGAAAATTAAAAGAAGAAGGAAAGTCTGCAAGAAGATCCATCAAAAATAAAACAGGAGCAGGAGCTGTCATGTGCCAGAATATTGTGCACAGTATGAAGAGAGGATTGCTAACAGCATGATTAGCACAGAGAAATTTTTCATGGAACAAGCGGAAAGCACTGCAGCTGAAGATGAATGGGCTACTACTCTGGAAACAAATGAAGCATTTATTAATTAAGTCAGAAACGGTGCAGTGGAAAGTTTGGTAGTCAAAACCACAATTAGCACTGGCAAAGCAGCCAGACACTTTATTTAAGATACTCTGCATAGAAGAATGGCTTCTGCCCCAAAGCCAAACACATCAGGCAAAAGTGCCAGTAGTTAATAAATTGGGAAGGGGAGAGGAGGAAAAGAATGTCTTTCAAGTGTATTAGAAGGACGAAGAAAGCAAAAATGAATTAAAATGTATCAGATCCTCAGACTCATCAGGAATGACACTGCACTGAAATAGTCAAGAAAAAATTATGAGATCTCTTACAGGGAAAAGAAATATTTCCAAAATATCAGAGCGTTGAGCTGGGAAAAAAATACCAGTTACCCCAAATTCCTATCCTTGGGATTATATATAGAGTAGGAAAGAAAAAGTGCCAAAAAATGAACACAAGTAATGCCTGAGAGTAGGAAGAAGACATATTTGGCCAACAAACCCTCAATATTCCTTTCTTTCAGGAAAAAAGGAAGCAGGCTTAATTTATTTATGCCAGAAAAAAAAAAAAAAACACAAAAAAAACCCCAAACCAATAAAAGACAATCAGAAATTCCAAGCAGTTCTGAGAATTGTTAGAACTCAAATTCGCAGCTAAAAAATTAATTGGAATTGTCAATCAGACCAAAAGCTGCCTCCATATGGAATACGCAAAAAAAAATTATAATATCCATAGAGGTTAGGAGGACCTACCGTGATGGCTAAACAAGTGTAGAGGGTATAAAATGACTTGCTTCACAAACACATCCAGCAAACATGTGATTCAAATTTTATTATGGAGTTGAAAGAACTTCTATCTTTATTCCCAAGAAACCAGCAAGACTCCAGGATATCTTACCATCAAACGTTTCTCCTTTCTGAAATCTTCAACAACATTCCTCTATCTGTTCTTAACAGAACTCTTTACAGTTTCTTTTCTTAATTGAGTTTTTATTCTATCTCAATTACTACAGTATTTTTAATATGACAGCAGCTTAAATTCTTCATATCAGTAATCAAATCCAGATAATCTAGACTAAAATTGATATTTTTGTATAGCATTTTGCATTTTTATCAATGTTGACCCAGGATGGCCATTAATTTTTTTCGGTAAGCCTCTTTTTCAAAGTCAAAACAGCATATGATTGCTTTTAAAAGTGTGTAGGTATATTTGGATACAARTATAATTGCTGAAGTTGTAAGGAAATACCTTATTTGCAGTCAGGTCAGAAGATAAAATAGGTAGATTGTGTGGTGTTGACAACATAAATGGAAAAATTTGAAGAAGCACATCACAAGTGTCTGAATTTCTGATTTAAAAACCATAATATTAAAACTATTTTAGTTTAGTAAGAATATTCTTAAGATTTTATCTATTTTACTTTTTTTTTTTTTGTCAGTGCTTGGATGAAAGGCTTATAATAAAAAGGTTTTTCCAGAACAGAAACTCAATGAACAGAAAGGTATCAAAATGATTATATTATATTTAATGTTGATATGAAATATATTTCCAGTCAAACGCATCCAACCTGAATCTTTTGGCTAGGGTCAATAAATTTTTCTGACAATTTTCAAGGCTGATTTAATGTTCCTACAAGAAGGAATAACAATGAATATCTGTGTTAACATCTAATATAAATCTAAGCATGTCTATTTGTGAGGTGAGATGCTTCCATAAGCTTCAGCAAACTCTAACAGTTGACTTTATCTGTTTATGTAGTCAACAGTAAGCTCTATTCCCTTCCTTCCTGCCAAACTTGACTACTAATTGCTTTCTGAACATTTACACATTGTCAGAAGCTGTATGAGACTGAAGATGGAGCAATTATTTTCTACAGGTTATTTTCGAGGAAACCTTACCAGAGAAATGTCACACATTAAAGCAGCATRGAAAATATTTTCAGAACCACAGAGACTGTTGAAAAAACACCTGAAATGCACACAGCTATGTCAAACTCAGAAGCTCAAAGGCTTTAGATAATATTTAAAAATGAGAAAGAAACAAATAAAAAACTTTTGGGATTCTTTGAATACACATCTGAGAGACACAGTGACCACATTAAATGCTATTTATAAAAGTAGATTAATCTCATGAATGAGCTGGTCAAACTAAAGTTATGCTGAAGAGCCATTTGCTGTTTTAACTCCCTGATTTATTGTGAGCCCATAATCCATTTTTAATCCATTCTGAGACCAATAAAAATGAGTAACAGAACCTGAACAAGAAAGCACCAGTAGGGGTTTATGAGTTCAGCCCACAGAACCCACTGCAGTCCTGCAATGGATTTTTGTAGTCCCCACAGCATACTGGGGGCATCCATAGAGAGAGATTAGAGCAGATGCTGGGTGATGTAACCCAGAAGAAAAAACAAGCCCCCAGGATTAAGTGGAAACACAGTTTCATAACAGCTTTGGAAGAAAAAAATGTCCTCTATCCAAATAAAAATCATGTATTTCAAYAGCTTCTCTGTTCTAGGGAAGACAGAAAATCTCTGTCAAGAGAAACCCTTACATAGTCAAGAACAGAGGTGGTTACTTTRAACCAATTCTAATATCTTTTATATTATTTAATTATCACATAAAATATTATTTAATTTTAATTTCATTTTAATTATTTAATTAACACATTAATATAAAATTGCTATTGAAATTTAAAAAGACCAGGGACTTGTTTAATTTATTTTCTAAGAATTTATATGGCATCCACTCTACATTTCCATCTGAGCCACAACTGCAAAAAAAAAGACCATTTGCGTGCACCTTGTGCACATGTTTTCAAAGGCAATTTCAGTGCATTATGTGAAAAAGAACTCCTGCAGTTCCACAGGTTTCCTATGTTGCCAACAGAACAAAATGTATTGAAAAGAGATGTGAATCATAACTCCCTGGTGAATGACATTCGAACACTGGCACCATTTATGAAATGATGACTGCAAGTTTCAATACTTTTTTAACCACAGGAACCTGGCCCTTATCACTTTCATAAATGTGTACTATGTCCTTACCATTAATATTTCACAAAGAGAGATTTTTCACTCAAACATACTCGTTCTGATTTTGAAGGAAGATGAGGGTTCAACATTTCAGACAGTGACACAAATCTTAAAATATTCAATCAATCGGTCCCAGACCTTTATTTTGCTTTATTAAAAGAAGTTACTGGACAATTCATCAGGGAGAAAACTGATGACTTTGTGATAACATTTCCCATAGCTGAAAATATCCTCCATCTTCGCTTATACTTTAGTTGAAAAAATGGAGGGTTCAAATGCAGATGGGCTAAGAAAAGGGATGGGTCAAGTAAATAATGAAGAGTATTTATGTATGGAATTACTATGAATGGAAAACAGAATGAGAATTTATGTTTTGTATTTCATGTCAGTTTTCACACTACATATATAAAGGTAAGAGATGAGGGAAAATTCTTTATGTCCAGTAATGCCTTTCTCAGCCAAACAATTTCCAGACTAATTTAGAAATCAGACTTCAAGTTTCATAGGTATAAATCAAAGATAGGTCTAATTATCTTATAAACTGCAACTTGAAAAAAAGTATAAGTGGCTGAAATTTGGGTTACAGTAATTGYGAAGAAATCTTTTTTTGTCTGAAGTTATTTGGCAGTGTGCAAAAACTTGACTAGGAGTTACACCCTCTTCCTTTGGGGATCACCTGCAGCCTGCATAAAGAACATTAACAAATTAGTATTGCTCTGGAAAGTCTCAGCCAACAAGAGAAAAGTTTTTAAAAATTTTTAGGGCAGAAGCCTCATAGCATAGCTCTGGAAGAAAATCAGGGGAGTCGGTGGTGATTCTGGCAAYTGGACTGGTGCTGCATGTTTTTATTCTTGCCATTCAAGAGCTGCAGAAACCTTTCATTCACCCCAGCATGACCAAGAAGGCCAGTGGTATCCTGACATGTATTAGGAGCAGCATTGCCAGAAGGTTGAGGAGGTGAACCTTTCCTTCTGCTCCTGGAGCAAGTTCTATGTTTCTCAGTACAAGAGACACAGAGATTCTTGGTTCTCTAACACAYGTATGTGAAGATGATTGGAGACTGAAAGTCTTCATTTATGAGGAAAATCTGGGGGAATTTGTCCTGTTTAGCCTGGAAAATACTGAGAGAAGAGGATGGAGGTAGACCCTTAGTGGTGCCAAGCAATAAGACACGAGGCAATGGGCAGAAACTGATGCTTAGGAACTTCCACCAGTAAACAAGGAAGGACTTCTTCGCTGTGCTGCTGACAATGCACTGGAACAGATTATCCAGAGAGGTTGTGCAGTCTCCCTCACTGAAGATATTCAAAAGCTGCCTGGACAACATCCTGAGCACTCTCTATGGGATTTTGCTTGCGCAGGAAGTTGGACCAGATGATCTCCAGTGGTCCCTTCCAACCTTAACTGTTCTGTGGTTCTGTGTATTTTATGGCTGTCATATACACAAATCCCTTTAAAATTAAATGTCAGCTAAAAGGCTGACAGGATACTCAAAACGCTTTGACCTGGGGTGGGTATTAGGTAACTCTCTACCAAGTTTTTCTTTAAAGCCTGTGACTAGACTTCACTCAAACTGTTCTCTTTCCCAAGGTGCTAGAGGAGCTGCAGAGGGGTAAATAAGCATAAAAGGGACAAGAGCTGGTTTGCTTCTTTATAAAATATGGCACAGACTGGCAGGATAGTGAATATGTTATTGTTTCATCAAGAACAACCAAATGTACCTGATTTAAAGGGGATGGAGGAAAATAGGGGAAGAATCAGTTTTTTGTAATATTAAGCCCCTGAGAGTTTTTCCTTGTAAAAGTCATTTCTTCATTAAAACTGTAATTGAAATGGGACGTGCTGTTCAACAAGTTCAGTTTTTATATATGCCACAGAAATCCCACAACGTGTCTAAAAATGAAATTCATATTAATCACTGACGTCCTAATCCTCCTGATATAAGATCTATATTCAGGGATATGTTCTCTTCTGAAACACCAGAATCAATTCTGAAAATGAGATTTTAGATTAGCTCTTTAGGTAGTCTACTCATAGTCTCATCCATATGAAATTTGTTATGTGCTTTCACAGCATCTGGGGATAAAGAGCTTCTCACAGTGCCCGCATTTGTCATACATGGTTAGAAACCTAAGGTACCATTCATACACTTCACTTTGTAGCTCTTCTAAAAACATCAATCACAATCTGTCACCCTTTCCTACAGAGATTGGACAAGTCACTGTTCTGAACACAGCATAAACCCCAAGGTCATTTTTCCCTAATTATTTTGGTCTGCTCCAGAAACTTCATAAAAAGTTCATAAAAAGGATTGTGAAAAAGACAGRCTTTTAAAAAGAGACATTTTACTATCTGACATCTTTACTTTCTATGCATTGCTCTTTATTTGYTCTTTTGACTGCATTTTACAGCAAGGTGCAGATTCCAGTCATAAATCTGCATTAGAATTCCATCAAAACTACTATGTTTATGTGTTTCACTATAAGCAGTAAAGGTACCAGAGCCTACCTTATTTCCTAATTCCTTTCTCTTTCAGTCCATGTTCTTTGAAAAGAATTTTTGATAAGCTTCTCCTTACAATTCACAGTGACAATACAAGTAATAAGAATGTGTAATGTGTGAAAGGGTCTTTCACTAGGTAATCTACAATATTGGTGGAACATTTCAAATACATGCAAGAGATAGTCAAACCAATGAAYGTGGTTTCTTTTTGAAGTTAGCCAAGTAAAATACAAATCTTTCAATCCATAAAAACCCATGAGGTATACTCTATTGGACAGAAAATTCATAGCATTCCAAACTTCTTAGTCATGTCTTAAGGTCAAAATAATTCTATCCAAGTTTTACAAAGCAGAAATTGRTATAAGGGCATTTCTGTTGTTTTCATATTTCTTTTGAAAGTAAATTCTTCTGCACTCCTTGCTGACAAAGAAGAAATGTGAATAATAAGATGAAAATGTACTTCCAAGATGTTTTAGCACCTTCAGTATGGCATTTGCAAAATCTGTATTGTCTTAATCACTTACTTTACAGGCTTGCAAAATATACAAAGTTCCATGCTTTCCACAAATGTAGAAAATGAATCAAATACAAAACCACACTGTGCACTGTATGGTTCCAATCTTGTTTGTAGTTTAAAGGATCAACTTGAACAAATATCAGCCCCATTTTGGCAGGCTTTAGAAGCTAACTCTCGTCTTTTTGGAAACTTAATAGCATGTGGATTTACAGAGATTCCAGGTAAACTGCCAGCATTTGGGGATAAAGAGATTTTTCTTTGTTAAATATAATAGACATTATGTAAAAATACAGTCTCTACATCCCTCCAGAGACACAAATTAGAGAAAATTTACTTCTTCCATAAAACTTAGGTTTTTAAAATAAATTGCAAAGTTCTTTTTGTACGTTTTGTTCCTCAGCTGCCCTCAGATTATTATAAAAAATATAATTTACTATTATGAAGTCTTTACCTGAATGCAATGAAYCTTTGAGCTGAAGATAGAACTGGAACCTCAGATGCTAAGAAACCCAAAAAAGCCTCAAATCAACAAACAAAATAACCCCAAACAAAATACCACTAACCAAATTAATTTCTTTTTCTTTTTGTCTACTGAAAATCATGGTTGTATTCCTCCATTTTAAATCATTTCTCAGAAACAGTGGCTAGAAATTTTCAGAAGATCTATTTGTTTGCATAAGAGGTAGTACATTCTGAACAGAGTGTCTCATTCATATTCCTACCATCAAAAAAACTTTTCTTTTGTGCTTGCACAGTCCTGTACTATTGTTTCTGGGYGGCCTCTCTAAAATGAGAACTGAAAGAAACACAGGACAGAAGRAAATAGATCTCCTGATCATCAGTAATTTCAGAGAAGCATGGTGGACATTTAAATTCAAAAAATTTTATACCAGCAAAAAGCCATCTTTTGCCCCATGCTGTCAATTTAAAGAACAATGCAGCAATGTGGGTTGATTCCAGGCCACAAAATCCAAGATAACAGTCCATTAAACTGTGAATTTCCTTCTCCCCACATAACTAGGTTAATTTATCTTGAATTTCTGAGAATTTATACTCTGTCTTTCTACCCTCCTTTTCCATTTACATCACCATGAATACTTAGTACCTCCACTGCAGGGTGTCAGGGGGTATAAGAGCAGAAGGCAAGCATAACAAATAAGAAGGGACTGAGTCAAAGAGAGCGCCAGAGCTTTATTGAGGGACTAGCAATCCATCTTGCTTCACAAACCACAGCAAGGGGTAGATATTTTTCTCTTGGAATTACATGTGTATATGTCTGAAATAACTCACTCGAAACCTGCTCCCCCTGAACTAATCTTAATTGCAAAAGGGCATTTTTCAGACTGCTGCCACACAAAAMGCACCAACAGAATCCCTTTTGATTCAGGCTGCCTTTGCCATGTCTTGCTCTGTACTTCAGTTTTGTCTGTGAAGAGTGTTCCGAAAAGAAATTCATTCAAGCGCATACTTAAGTTTTCACACCCTCTTAAACCATAATGGGAAAGCTTAAAATTAAGCTCTAAAGGTCAGATTTTCAAAGAAATCAATACAAGTTAGGCATCTCACCTTATTAAGCATTATTTGAAAATTCCATCTGTGCATTTTGGCAGCTAATTCTTTATCTGTGAGGATCTAGACCTAATTATTTTCCTGCTCATGGATGACCTCAAAAAGTCTAGTGGTTAATTGTTTTCCTGATTTAGGGCAGGAGCATTGTGACCCCTACATGATACTGAAACATTCTAGCAGAGTTAAGGACACTTTTGTGGATTTATGATGCTTAAAACAAAAATGTCAAATCTATTACAGAGATCTAGGRGCTGCAAAGAGGGTAAATAGTCATAGTTCCTTCAGTTGTGGTAGAAAGGCATTGATTTTCATGAGTTGAAGGTCTGATTCAAATCCTTTAAAGCTGAATTAGTTATCATTGTATTTGCTAGCTGTGAGAATGTCACACTACTGACTATACAACTGCAGCACATCTCAACATTTAGCTTTTGCCAGAAATGTTGCTATTAAAAAATATGCATGCACGGTAGACCTGCTTCCCTGATGACAGGCTCATGTGAAATAAGACATTCTGAAGGCAGAGGAAGGAATGTGAGGGACATCAACAATCATCATTTCACAAGGAAGAGAAGCAACTGAGTTAAAATAGCCTCCAAACAAACATTTAAAAAGTATTAATTTTTATTTGTTGTGGAGAGGGAATACTAATTCAACTCATGATAATCTAGCTGTTACACTTTTTTTAGAAGAAATGTTGTGTGATGGCTTTGCACAGCTACGCAAATACAAAAAGGTCCCCAGGCTGTATGTAGGCAGCTCTGAATTCTGTTGCAAGTGCTTGGTTTGTTCCTAAGATGTGACATTGTCCTCTCCTCATTCCCTCCCCTCTTGGGAAGAAGCAGTCTCAGTTTTCAGGACACCTCTGCATCTGTACAGCTTGAGTGGAACCTCATTCATCAAACCCCTGAGCTGAGAGGATCCAGTAAGCTATACAGTAGGTAGATGAACATTGTGTGAAATCAGAAGACTTTTTTTTTTAAAAAAAGGTATATTACCCTACCTGGTATAAATAAATGTACATCCCTGGGAACCCAAGAAGTACATGTTACCACCAAAAGCCTTTGCACTGGTGATCATGTGCAAAAAAAAACAAAGAAAAAAAGGCAGGGGAACTTGCCAACTGAAGCTGTTGAAATCTAACATAAGGTAACTGAATCCCTAAAGGATGTACAGCTCTTAGTTCTATACCACCTTATCCACATTCTCAGAAAATTAAGAGGTCATGGAAGCAGAGGCGGACCCTCAATCATCCAGCCGCTCCTGGCAGAGACCTGGCCCAGTGCTATAGAACCAGCTCTTAACAACCTCCTCCATCCCTAGGCTGTCTCTGAAGAACACATCCAGTAAGTTGTTGATCCCTGCATGCTTATCCAGTGCTTCATTTGCACTGCTTGGTTCAAAGGCAGTCACTGCCATCCTTTGAAGGGGAGYGAGTGTACAGTGAGACCTTCAGCACCCTGCCCCTCCCCAACCTCAGAAAGTCATACAGGACCACTCAGAGTAGTTACTTTGAGAACTGCTAAGTTTTCTTACAACATATTCTCTAATAAGTCTTTCATATCRGAAGTTTTTAAAAGTTCAACTAAAYCTTTTTTTTCTCTTCTTGCTAAGACAACAGTGACTGCACAATTGAACACTTCTCTAGTGGGTTGCAATTTTAATTTTGAGAAACTGTATGACAATTAATTACAATAAAAAATAAAAAAAAATCACTAGCACATTTGTGTAATTATGAACAAATAATAACAGAGAAGCTTTAAAGAATCAGTAATGAAGCCGAATAGGCTCAAGAATATATTTACCCATCAAAAGGAATTATCTAAGTGTTCAAGATATTCTGCAGGCCCAGTATAAAAGACACAAATATGAATTCCCCTCTAACATTCTCTGGTTAAGATAACAGAAAAGTAATCAAGAATATGAACCTTGTTGGGTCAACTGGTATATTGGAAATACAAAATTAGCCACATGAAATCATGAGGTAAAGCATGTGAAAATTCTTAGCAGCTTCTGTCTTCTGTATACAAACTTCTTACAGCTTGGTCAAACTTCTCCAGCTCCATCAAAATGAAAATTAATCAAAATCTCAGCTTTTTGAAAGAAGTTTCTACAAAAAGCTTCAAGCCATGACTTACAAAGCAGAAGGCAAATGGTGTTTCTCCAAATATATCATTAAATATGAAAACCAGAGATTTCTATAAGATCCTTTTTCCAAGAAGAGGAAAGAAGACATCATTTCTTCATTATGATTCTTACAGGGTTTGCAATTAGAAGGGCTGCTTAAAGTCAGCAAAGCAGTGAAGGAAATTTGCCCAGTATTGCAGGACTTTAATGGAAGCATTCATACCTCTTGCTTCTCTTTCCCTAGAAAATCATATAAATGACAGCAGAAGAAACAAGATTTGGGCAGCTGAGTCACTCTCCATGCTATACTGATCCCATGGCTCTCTCTCAGCCTTTATGTTCTCTTTATTTTTTTTAAGATTGTTTAACAGGTCCACTAAAACTGCTTGCTTCAAGGGAATATTCTCATTGGCTTGCAAGGGACTAGGGATTTACATGAAAAAATAGTCACAAAAGCATTCTGATCTGAATGCTGAACATGCCTATAGTTATTCCAGGTATTAATATTTTAAGATTATTTTTCCAAGTAAAGCATTAATTAATTAGTTCCTTGACAAGGCATTTTATGATCATATAATAGTGATACATCTGGTTCCAGCTAATGCAGTAAGACATTTTTAGTCTCCAGTAGAAGGGTCTGGAGTTCATGAGGGCTTTTTTCCCTATTTCTCTTCCTCAGTGTGCAGCCAGGTGATTGATAGAACATACTGAGCTGCTAAAAGGATGCATTTTCCTGAGTCATCTAAGCAGCATCACTATTAGCATAATGGGGCCGGCCCAGTGCTTTGGCATAAAGATGAGTCGTGTTTCATTTTGGAAAACATGCAAGAAAAGTACTAATAATGCCCTGCAGAAACACATAATGTGATTTTTATGAATCACACCTAACAACTTATTGTGACTTTGTACCAGATGGATTTCTGATTAGGTTTCAGCTAATTTAAGAACCTCTCTACACTAAGAGATGTCCGTTTAAAGCCTGATGAAATATACATGGGATGATCAAGTGCCAGGTGATACCAACAGCACTTGCAATTTGTCAAGTATTTCAGGTGACCCAGAAGCAAGACCTTTACAGCAAGTGCCTTCTATCTGCTTAAGAAATTTTACACTACTTTTCTGTTTTACCAGCTTCCCTGCTGGTTGCACTGTTAATCAGAGATAAGTTCCTAAAATATTACCCTAGAGGTGTCTGCTGTCCTCCCCACAGAAGGATAAAATCTTTTCAGTAGAGGGACTCAGTACAGATTGCAGACGGATAGATAAGCAACACCATCTTTATTCCAAGAAAAATTGATGCAGCATGAAAAAAATCAAATAAGTMATCCATTTTAAGTTGGTGGTGTGTCCTTTCAAAGCACAGTGCCAAACCAGCTTAACAGCCTTTAGAAATTACTGCATTCTSCCAGAGTTTCCACATGGCATTTGCAAGACCATTTACCGGTTTTTTAATTGTAGCAAATTTAGTGGCTTTTTTTTTGCCTTCTTGCCTCACACTATAAAAAAACTTTCTATTTTTAACTCTGGATAATTTCTCTTCTAGTCTGTTTTTTCATATGCACTCCTCTTTTAATCTATTACTCTGATACTTCCTAAATTACTATTAAATCCCAATATGCAATTCACATACTTCTAAGTAAATTACTTGCCTTAAAAATATAGATTTCCCTTGGTGCTTCAACACAGGAGCATATCAAATGCATAAAAATGACAAAGAACTCCAGTGCCCAAATTACCAGACTACAGGTGATATGCACAGCATTAAAAGCCTTGAATTTGTAGTTATATTTTATTCTGAATAGAGGAATAAAAACTGGTTGGCATCATCAAGYCCGAGAGTTATTATGAGCATGAAGTGAGTTTTGAAACCTTGAGATAGAGGGTTTCCACAATTCCATTAAACTAGGGAATTGAGTCAAAGATGTTCCCATTACTACTGCACTGATACAACAAAATGAAATATGGAGCTATTTCCACATATCTCTGCCATGATGAATGACAATATAAACTCACATGTACCTAGAAAAACACAAAGTGTTGGAGTTATATACTGGATAGAAGTTACAGGAAAACTCTGATTCTTTTAGATAAGAAGTTTAAAAAATAAGAAAGGGGGAAATAATTATTCACCAGAATGTTCTTAATAAATTCCAAGAGRTAGCAGATTGAAGCTGAAGATGTGTATTGCTCTACAAAGTCTCATAGTAGAGATAAAGAAGTCTGAGTGAAATTGCAATAAGTCATTGACTTAACCATTTCACTTCCAAACTGGAATAGGTTAAGCATTCTCAATATASCAAACAATGCCCTATTAAAACTTAGATATTACATTTATTCAGGGGACTGGTTATGCAGATTAATGTYGATTGGTTTAAGAACAGAAAAAATGGCACAAAAGCTCAAGTTAATTTAATGTTAAACATGAAAAATTGAGCTCTCTAAGGGAAATGAGCTTTTAAAGAAAGAGATTTCTCCTCAGGCATTAACTTGGCCATATTGCAAGCAATATCGTATTAAGATTGCATTTATGATATTAAAAAAAAATCTAAAGCAATTTGAATTTAATTTGAAACATAAGAAATAAAGCCCGTCACATTACTATTCATTGATTCATTGATTTTAATGCCTGAAGAAAAATTTCCAATCGCTTGTACTAACATCACAAGACACAGAACTGTGCACAATAATTTCTGCATCAAGTTTGCAATTTATAATAGAGCATTATAGGTATTAGTTTGTATAAATCTGTTTTATTTTATGTCTTCAAAAAGCACCTCTAAAATTCTCAAATGATGAAACTATATTCCAAATTATAAATGTGATCCTATTATTATTAGTATTCATGAGCAGTGCTCAGAGGGCTGGGTTGARCTCATGGTCTTGACTGTGGTCAGCACAGTGCAACATGCTACATAAAACTGTTTTTCAAATAAATTGAAATTTATTTGAATTTATTTTTCAAAGGGAATATTGGTATCCAGTGACAGACAAAATAGATGTATATGATTTACCTGAAAGTCAGAGGCAGAACTGGAGACATGCTCCTGTGTCCTAGCCATAGAATTACACTGCCATGAAGCAGAGTCATCTTCTCCCAAATGTTACCCATGTTTTCTTCAACTTATTGACTCTTCAGGGCTTTTCTCCATGTGTGAATGTTTATTGCTGTTAATTTTAATCTCTCCCAAAAATTGCTGTTGTTGTTCTCCTTTTTTTAAAGAATAATGAAAATATCAAAAATCTGAAAATTATGGGCAGTCTGAAATGGCAGGCTGGACAAATGTATCCTTAGAGGTACATTTCTCAGAAGCCCAGCCTCTTTTATTAACACTGCTTGGTGAACTCTGTTCCAATGCTGACAGAGAAGTGCAGTGTGACACTTTTTGTGCCTTCATCAGATTTGTAGTTGTATCAATTACTATTCCAGAAGTAGCTGACAATTTAGCTATAYTGGTTTTCTTCTTGCTCTCAGCCTTATTGCTCAGCCTATTTCACACTATCTTTGACCAAGATCTTCAAAATCTTCAATATCATACATTCACTTCATGAAYCAGTCATCCTGAACCAGCCTACAAGAGTTGTCTCAACAAGAAATAGTTCAGCTTAAATCATATTTTTATAACAAAAAAAAATTAATAAGTCATTATATACACTGAGCAAGAAATAAAGGGAGAGAAGAATAATTACATTTGTTTCAATTATTCATATTTCTATGACATGAAAAGATTGTGCCCTGCTGAAACATAATAATGCCTGACAAAAGGCAGCGTAGTGCACAGGCAACAGCTTTCCAACCAGGACAGTACATCCAGGTCTCGCTGTTGGCTACAGACACACGTTATGTCAGTTTTGTTTCYGTACCTCTGTGACAACTGCCACTGTGTACACATCTAGGTGGTTTCCCCTGGAGCTGTGTGTTTGGGGACAAAAGAATGACTGGAAAAGGGATAATRGCTTAAAACTGAGAAAGAGCAGATCTAGATCAGGTGCTCGGAAGGAAATCTTTTTTGTGAGGGTGGTGAGATGCTGAAATAGGTTGTCCAGAGAAGCTATGGATATCCCACCCCTGAAAGTGTTCAAGGCCTGGCTGGCTACGGCTCTGAGCAGCTGGAAGGTGCTCCTGCATGGTGGGGAGCTGGAACTAGGTAACCTTTAAGGTTCCTTCTAACTTGAACCATTCTATCATTCTAAGAAAGGTGAGCAAAACAAYGCTAAAAACTGCAACAGAAATCTGTACTTTGACATTCCTAAGGAACTACACATAAAAGAATATTGTAATGATGTGGGGGGATAGAATGTAAGAGCATAGAGACAGTGCAGAAGGCAACCTCACCCTGAGGAGTTGCAGCTGTACCAATCACCAAAGATTAGGARCAGGCCTGCCTTTAATGGGCCACAGCTGTGTCCAGTAAGGATGAGTGCTACAAAAGAGTGAGTTAGCTGGTCAAGAAGAGTGCGTGTGGAGGAGCTTGTTGACTGTGCTGAGGAAGGAGTTAGTGCTCTGAGCGACTGCCCATGAGAATTCCCTGAGGTGGTATAGAACTTTTGTGATAAGCTGATGMCATAATGGGGTAAAATAATTATTTTAAGAATGACTTAAATTGATAATTACATGGAAAATGCAGAATTAACTTTTTATATTTCAAGCTATTAGGTTTGTGACTGTGGCAGAGTAAAACTTGGTAATGTGTCACGCTGAATTATTTTKTTTTTATTATATCATAAGAAAAGCAAACATAAGGTAAATATRTTATTACCTGATATAGACTCAATGAATGTTTAAAGCATATACAAATTAATTTTAAGGGCCTAGAGGTTAGTAYGTAAGGCAAAGAATTTGTAGAAATCGTGTATTTTGTCAAAATTAGTCTGCAGAAATAGAATGAACAATTCAAGTCTGGTAATGTGCTTCTAAATTWAGGAAATTGGGGGCTGAGGGCACTTAATTTAGTACATTTGGGCATGTATGCCTATGCTCACAAACTCTGTGCATGTATCTGTGTGTTTGTGTGTGGATGCACTTTACAGATGAGTGATTTAGGTCTTCTTAGCATACAACCMATATTTGCAAAGACTGACCAATTCAGATATATGAAGGTTTGTTTATCTATCATACTTACACAGAAGTTTGTAATTTCTTCCATTTCTGATATGATGAAATTCTGAGCCTGAAACTTCCATAGTATCGCAATTCAGATGAAAAATGGATGTTCAAATTTGGGGTGAAGTTGAGGCTCTGAAATCAGTAGGCCTAAAACTTCATTACTTGTGTTCAATTTCTACCTCAGGCTGGTATTTTAYAGCAGCTAATGTCTGAGATGATTGAATTGAAAAACAATTCTCCTTTAACACAGAATTCATGTGGGATTTTATACACATCCATTTTTAACAAACGGAAACCAATTACTGAGTGCATTATTATTTTGTAAGGCATAGCGTGTATTAGAAAAACTAAACAGATTTACAATGCTTCAGATGGGAAAAAATATGACTACTAGTGAGGGGTTTCAAAACTTTTCCATTACTTTCCTTTATAGTCCAGTCAAAGTCAGTGGAAATAAATGAACTGATCTTTATGGTGACTGACTATAAGCAGCATATGCACATTAACTCTTTAGAGTATTGGCAGTTTTTAATTTTTCGTTCTTCARATTAAATATGAAGAAACTTATATCCTCTCTGTCTCTCCTTTTGTCCTGCTGTGACACAGTGAATATAACAAAAACTGAATTTATGTTGTCTCTTGCTTTCTTCATCTGTGGAAAGTGAATGCATATTGATCAGTGAGAGCAGGTGCACTGGAAGTGGGCTGGGTTTTGAGGAAATGTAAATCAGGTGCAAATCACATTAAATCAATAAAGCTATGCCAATATATAGCAGCTCAAAAAGCACTAYTGTATTTTTAAATTTTTACAAAGAAATCAAAAGTAATTTCTGAAAAAATGAATAAACAGTAATTACACTATGCTCACATTTTAATTAATGTAAAAATCTGGCTTGCAGATTAATTTAATTAATGCTTTCTTTGACATTGAAGTATTTTGGGATATACTAGCTGCTTTCCTGTCAGTTCTAATGCAAAGTTACCAGGCAGGCTGCAAGAGAACYTCAAAATGTAATTATTCAAAAGTACATATATACACATAGCTAGGACTTTTTTCACTAATTTCTATTATACAGTGAAAATGTAATTTTCTGGCGTTTAGAGTATTTCATAGACTCATAGAACTGCTAAGACTGGAAGAGACCACCAAGATTGAGTCCAATTACCTAAATTGCTCTCTAGAGTACAAAGCTGAAGTTTGCTGATACGACAAAGCAGGAAAGACTATGAAAACAATTATATGGGAAGGTTTGAGGATATATTACCCATAATCTACATGATAATTGTTGACATCTTATTCCCCATTAATAAAAACTAGAATAATTYATTTTATTGAGATGCTTTCTCTAAAACTGCTTGTAAATGTATTACTAAGGAAAATTTATCATCTTTTTAATGCTAGGTTTTGAGACTGAATTATCTTCCAGGTAACCACAACTACTTTAATAGCAATGTCCACCTACCTGTATCACAATAAAACAACAATACTTTACATAATGTACTGTTCATTTTGGATAAGTCATTCATTATAAAACTGAGGAAAACAAATTACTGAGAAAGTAAGAACATAACATACTTGTCAAATGTAAAACCTTACAAGTTTTCTTTTGGGAAAGGATTTTCAGAATGTTGGATTCTTAGCTGTAGGCAGAAAAAAGTAGCTCATTCTGTTTTAAGAGTGGTGGCATACGCTGCATCGACAATCAATTATAATTGGCATTTGGATAGGAGTTTCCACTGTGCAGAAGATGAGCACTTTCCACTGTCAGTTGCTGATCAATTCTTTCTGTGAATCTAAGTCAAAGATTGTATTTTTGTTCTAACTTCCTTCTRGATGCAAGCAGCTTACTATAATTAAAATGAAGCAGCAATCCTAATTATTGCCCCCTATTATTAATGCAGTGGAGTTTTTTGATTCGCTTCCATGTCTGTGACTGTGCTATCAATGGTGTGATGAAAGCAGAGACTTTCACAAGTACATAAAAACTTTCAGAATTTGATGGTAATGACACAATGCAGCTCCTATGAAATGACAAAAAATCAAGATTTTTCAGCTGTGTTTCGGATCAGTAGTGTCAGTACGAACAAGCCACATAGAGGAAAATACTCAAACTTAAATGTCAATGGAGTAATGCTGGCCGCTGCTGTAACTTTTTGTTAGGTGTTTTGGTGCCTGCATTTAGACATTCTGGTTTGAAAAGGTTGTCTTTAACCTCCAGCTATTGTAAATTCACCTTTCATCTGAGTTTKCCTTCACAGAAGTAAATAAGAAGGTTTCTGTTGATACAAGGACATTAAGAGCTGTCCATGTATAAACAGATTTCATAACAGTTTTCTATTTTTGCCTGAATTTTTTCCAATTAAAAATATTATAATAAGAGTAATATTTTCCTGCCCTTCATTACAAGATATGAACTGACAGAAATAAAAAAAATACAGATCTAATAATAATAAACATGATGTTTTGAACTCTGTGATCTTAATGAACTTCAGCAACCTGTGTCTTAAAACAATTGACAAGTTTTATCCACATTGTTTTGGTGTGTGTCCTGATGAGACACAGCTCCAGCTTCCAGTAAGAAAKCAGCTCCAGCTGATTTCTTACAGCTTGCAGAAACTTTTTTTATCTATTTTTTTACCACAGAATAGTCCATTTGCCAAATCTGGTAACAATCTCCTGTATGCCTGCTCAAGATTCATTTTGCGCCTTTTTCTACCATAAGATTAGCTTTCCTTCTTGTGTTAAATGCTCAAATCATGCACAAAACTGCTGAAAAAGTCTTATCACACCTTTGCACAAGGCAGGATGCTTGTTGTGTTGGAAACATTAGCAGGTTACATCACAGATTTCCATTTGTCTGTTTCACCTTTGGAACATATGGACTGCTTTGCTTCCACATATTGTAATGAAGAACTTCAACCCTAGAAAAAAAAATTTTAGCATAAAAAACCCTGTTGCTATAGAACTGGTATAATAAATTATTTTGATTGAAAATTATGTTCTTGAAAAAATAAATGTCAATATTTTTAGTTTGTTTTATACAGAAAGATCACATATGCTCCACCATTACCACCTCCAGTTACAGAACAGCATTTTTTATTAGGCTTACTCTAAAGATTGCAATCCTTTCTCAAGCATTGGTTTGATATATAATAGAAACCAGTGAACCAAATTAATTTTTAAAGGAAAACAGAACAAATTATTCTTTTCAACAAATCACAGGTTTTTTTCATCAAAAGACAGCAGTGGTGGTATCCCACAAGTGGATGCTGTAGCCAGACTGGAATGTGAATGTACTCCATTGAACAAAGCAAAAGAAAGAAACTTTTTCTCAGACCAGTTTGTTGGCTGCCATTCCCTTCCATAAAAATGCATACTGAGGCTGGAAASCAGCACAACTTCAGTAGAAAGGGCTTTAGTGTGTAACTGAGAGCAGAGTAGAAGATGAAAATCACCTCTCTTGACCTGCTGGCCACACTTTGGGTGCAGCCCAGGACACAGTTGGCTTTCTGGGCTGCCAGCACACRTTTCTGGCTCATGTCAAGCTTCTTATCAACCAACAGCCTCAAGTCTTTTGCCTCAGGGCTGCTCTCATCAGCACACTGAAGTCCTTTCTGCTCACAAGCAGTAAGTAACATTCCTAGCTGCTTTACRTACCTTCCTGAATAAGAGGTCTAATGGAGTAGATTCTCAGCAACACCTGTGAGGACAGAAAGCTGTTTGATATTGCTTTCTGTCTCTTCTAGAAAATGGTGAGCCTGAGTTTGAGATAGAAGGTTTTGTAGCATGAGGGTAATTGGATGTAGTAAGTAAAAATTGCTGCATGATTAAAATATTCAGTGAATGCATTTATTTTTAGTGYAGGACTTAGGCTGAGACTGGAGTGGTAAATGAAACATATTTGGCATCGTTTCCTGGCACTGAAGACAGCTGGGCATGGAGGGACTCTGTCTATACTACTTAATTCTCTTTTCCTTACCGTTTTCCAGCCATGCTCGTGATTTGCACAGAAAGTGTTAGCTGGTTCAAGACAGAGCTATACAGGAGATTTTTCCAACAGCTAAGCAGTATAAACAATCAAGATCCAATGTCCAAGAACTATTCACTTTCTTAGCACTTTAACATAATTAATTTGACTTTATTGTATATATTTACCATAAAGGGTCAAAATACTCTTCTATTCCTGCTCTGCATAGGAGCTGGGAACAAGAGCTAGCAATTATTTGGGGTTTTGTTTARGTCAGGAAGCCGTCTGGGTTTCTTTTTCCTGGTTTTTTGCAAAGATGGCAATGAAATGGCAACAGAAATATAGGAATTTAACTTCTTTCCTTCAGATATGAAAGAAAATAATGACACACAAAACTTAGGCCCAACCAAAAGCTGATACAGCTCAGTATCCTTCCTGCAACAGTGACTGACAGCTGACATCTGTGAAAGGGGATGAGATGTAAATAATGATGGTTATTTTTGGCATATATTTTGATATTTTAGTACAACAAAAAAAAAATTCAAATGCAGCATGAGAAGTAAAAAGGTTATTACTTGAATACTTAAATTAATTAGTTTTTTTTCTCAATGAATGTTGCAGACTATGTCCCCACTTGAAATATCCCAAGCTATGGAAGGGCTAAGACCCTCTCATTTAGAAATTATATATGTTTCCCGGATTCTCTTAAAGCATTCTCCTGTGATATGCTTTGTCTCTTTCTAAGCTATGTGCTTACCAGTTGACTGGTGCATTGTGTGCCAGCCTTGCAGGGACAGATGTTGTGTTCTCTGTCAATAAGAATACTAATTTCTTCTTTTCAATACTGATTTTTACTAATCTTGCAATTTTCTTGACACCTCTGTTAAATTATATTGGGATTTAACCCTAAATTCAAAAGGTCTTTGGAAAAGATTGACTGTCAGAGGAACAGATGGACTGCAATTCAGGCAAAAAGTATCATCTTYGAAAAAGCTAATTGAACATTACCAGCTAGATATAGTCATAATCCCTTCCCTTTATATACATATATTCAGAAATTATTTTTATAGGTGCTTCTATTTGCATACAATCCATTAGGTTAGTATGTTAAATAAGATTTCTTCATAGCTTTAAAAATAACATATGTGACTTCAAGCTAATAAATAATCAGTTTAACAATAAACTAAAATAGCGAAACAGCCGTTATTTTCTCTGTGTGTGACAGGTTGAAAACAGAGCTAATAGGCTGCCATGCCTGGTATTTTGGGAGACAGTAATAGGGTCACATATGTCCTGTCAAGCAAGTTTTCCTACAGTTGCAATTGATATGCCTAGCAGTCTTGTGAAAAGAAAGCAACTGTCACCCCTCTGATACCCTTTTCAATATTAGTGCAGTAAATGGGAAGAGTCCTACTACCTTCAAAATTATCTGAATTTTGGCGCATTTTGAAAGCTGTTGTTCCCCATCAAATAATAAAGTTGTAGGATCAAGCTAGCYCTTCTGCTCAGGATTTAATCCTCTAAGTCCTGCATGCTCTTTAATTAAGTGGGTTTCCTAGTCAGTTCCTTCCTGGTGTGGCAATGAGACCTCAGTGGAAATTCTCTTTCCATGTACTTCCTTGGAAAGGAATGCGGGGGCTGGGAGGTTACAGAGGTATGTTCCAGTGTACCTGGATGACCAGAGAATAAGGAGTGGCACATGCATTGCAGAAAGCAGAGAATTGCWGGCAGCTGCTATAGAAACAGCCTGGGGATGCATTTACACCTTGCTTGCTCTTAGAGGCACAGGCTGGACCTTTGCACTGAGAAGGACTTCAAATTAGCTACTCATTAAAAATAGCCTCTTCATATCACCTCTTTATTGTTTTTCCAACCAATTTTACATCCATAAATAGCTAATATATTAGAGTATTGAGTTCTTACTGACCGCAACACAGCTGCCCAACTTAAATGTATATCCAGTTAGCAGCTGCACTTTGTTTTATTTCTAAAACCAAAATATCCAGAATACATAATACACAATCTGCATATTCAAAACTAATAAACTATCATATTTTTCCCAGCTAATGAAAGTTATATAGTGTCTATGGATTTACCATACAAAAATGGAGAATCTTTGATTCAAACTTTGACTTAGTCAGAGTTCATTCATTAGGCAGCTTTCTCAGGCTTAATTTTTTCCTGCTTGCAGTTCTGGAGAGCTGAACACCTAAATTTAGCAAACACCATGGATTTTGGGGAAGGGGGATTACAGTTAAGAGAAGAAACCCTTCATACTTACATGGGAAAACACTGTAAGAGACCATTACTTATGTATTCCTTCAAAGAAATACTTTTGAATATAATTACAAAACCCAATATATTAAAAGACATGGCATTGCAAACATGAGTACGTGAGACGGAAAAACTTTTTCAGGAATATTTTGTGCAGTTTCAACATTTTACATTAGCTGCACAATCATTTTTTCCATCCTGATAAACTCTCTTTAATAGACTGCAAAGTTCCCACCTCATTTACTTATCTTCTCAACCGAACTGAAGAAGAAAAATAATTTAAAGGCCAGTAAACTTTGAAAATATGCTTTATTGAATTTACTGCCACTTTAAATAGAAAGAAATTAAGGCAGTGAGTGTCCTGGCTAGGTTGCTAATCACCATGAGAGCATGCATATAGGTGCAGGCAGAACTTTTCCTGTCAGAGGTGTTATCACTAGGACTCTAGATTACCTCTCTTTCAGCCCTCTTGGAAATAAATTATCAGAAGCAGATACCACTACTTTATTGCTCAGTGTGTCCTAAGAAGCAGGTGCAGTAAATTCTACTTCTGTGACCTTTTCAGTATTCTGTGTTTTGACTGAGTGTCCATTCTAGTCACAGGTTGCTGAGGTCACAAAGAGAAGAAGATAGGAATGGCAAGCGAATCAAATTACGGAATACRAAAAAGGTCAGAGTAGTACCATTTATATTACCCTTCACAGAACAGATGAGGCTGAAAAAGTTGTACCTCTGTCTCACAACAAAAATTAAAATGATTCAGTAAATAACACCAGTGACAAATTCTCATTTGTGCCAAGGAGCTGCACTGAAAAGAAATAGCTATAACACCCAATGTTTACATTTGGAAGTTTGATACAGTTATTTTTAAAAATTTAGGGTTTTGGAAATTTTGTTTTGCAATAGCATCTTTCATTTCAGAAATATACATGAACAAAATTATTCTGAAACAAATTTTAAAATTACATTTAGCTAAACCAAATAAATTGTTGTYTCTCTATACATGGCATGACTTTTCCAACTGTATTCTATACACACTGAAGTTGGATGCACTATGTTTTATAAAAGGTTGTGGATTTTGATTAAAATCCCCAGGCAGCAAATAGTCCTCTTAGAATTAAAAAAAAAATATCACTGCAAAATTTTTCCAGTGTACGGTTGGTTTTATATTGATCAGTCCATGTAATTAGGACTTTGTATGCAGTTGGAAAATCTCTCCTCTTTTAGTTAAAAACCACTCTTCCTTGCCCTATCACTACCCACCCATGTTAAAAGTTGTTCTTCCTGTTTTTTATAAATCCAGTCCATCAGAATTAATCATGCAAGACTGCATTTTCTTCATCCAGAAAGCCCCCTCTTTATTCACACAACTCTATGCAGTTTTTACAGACCTTGTGTGCAACTTTAATCAGTTAATAGCTTCCTTGACAATTACTCTATTGGTTAGTAAAAAGTATTTTACTTGTCCATCAAATCTCTCTACTCTTAGATTGCTTACATATTTTCTTCACTGATTCTCATGGGATAGACTTAATGTTTATGCAGGTGCTAGTTGTTTTTTAACCAGGAGTAGACTGTAATGTTAACAAACTATTATTATAAGGATTGTTTTCACATGGGAATTTGCAAAGTGCTAGATGCACTTAGRAAAAATGACAGGCCAGCCATCGATCTAACAGAGAAGGCCTGATTTTATAAGGCCTTTCTTTTATAATTTTTCTCCCTGAMTGCAACTCTATCTAAGTATTGGAAGGCTATAACACCTTCTTCAGGCTGAAGAACCCCAACACCCTCAGCTTGTCATTGTAGGAGAAGGGTTCCATCCCGCTCATCATCTTCATGGCCATTCTCTGGACCTGCTCCAAGACGTTCACATCTCTTTTGTGCTGAGGACCCCAGACTTGGACACAATATTCGAGGTGGGGTCTCACAAGGGCAGAGTAAAGCAGGAGAATCACCTCCCTGCTGTTCACTCCTCTTTTGATGCAGCCCAGGATGTGGTTGGCCTTTTGGACTGTAAGCACATATTATTTTATTTCCTGTTTCCTACCTAGTCTCTTGAAAGTAGCTTATAAATTAGATATGGAAAAAAAAAAATCAACCAAAAACCTCACCAAACTGCCTTTGACATGCTGTGAGCATCKGCTATGAAGGCTAAACAGACTTAATGTCATGGTAGTCTTGCTTAAAAGATTACACTTTAATTTGCAATAGTTGTTAGTATCCAAATAATGAAAAMGAAAATTCTCTTACCAGTATAATCAATTTTTCTTAAACATTCTCAAGAATATACTCAGCTATTTATATCTAGTCAACATAATTCAATGTCCACTTAAATGATCAACAAAGTTAACTTAAAAAGTAATTTTCTACATTAAGCAGTTAAGCTTGACATAATGAATATACATACGTTAAAAAAAAATCCTCTTGTTTTTTGGTTATTCTCATTTGACATTTGTATCCACCAATGCTTTTCAGCCAGTAAGTCTTGGCAGGCATGGGGCTTAGGGAAAAAAAAAAATGAGTGGGATCCCAGGAGATTGAGAATGTTATTATAATCCATGACAAAGAAAAACTCACACCACAATCCACACATAGCCCCATTCTTCGAGGTCAAATATTCTTTGCCATAAATAAATTATAAAACCTTCTGAGAAATTCTGCTCTTGTCCACGGTTTTCTTGTAAAAATAAGAATGTCAGAATAAAATATAAGAATAATCGTATTTATTTCTTTTTCATTTCAAGCTGAGAAGATCTTACTTTACTTAAGGATCAGTTTGTCCACAGTTTTACACTGTCAAAATATTACCCTGGGCATACCCACAGGGTGAGATGATTCTGGAAGAAGTTTCAGTCCTCTGAAATCTAAATCTATATGAACACATTGTCCACTCTTCCCCAGTAATGCCTGCCAATGTTTTTTCTATCTCTAACTGTGTTGGTTTTTGTTTTCCCTTGTTTCATCCTTCTTATGACGTCTCCAGTTATGGTTGGAACATCTCATATGTAGTA
Source organism: Cardinalis cardinalis (assembly GCA_014549065.1). Taxonomy (NCBI): domain Eukaryota; kingdom Metazoa; phylum Chordata; class Aves; order Passeriformes; family Cardinalidae; genus Cardinalis; species Cardinalis cardinalis. The sequence continues at coordinate 2,320,915 of JACDOX010000001.1, forward strand.
ACGAGATTTCATTTTTTATGAAAGATATTAAGTCTTTTTTTTTCTTCATGCAAAACAACTATCTCTTTCATTTTTTTGTTCATATTACTTATAATAAATAAATAYCATTAATGTATTTCCAAACTATGTTTCTCACTTTGTTTTATAATTTTTATGAACATGTATTTTTCAATCTGTATTACTCTACAATTGCATATAGGGAAAGTTTCTTTCAGAGGGGAAACAAAAAGCAATTTCCCTCTACAAGRACTTCCATGTTATGTGATTCATAAACCTATCCCATAGCAACTGACATCAAGATTTGTCACAGCCAAGTGAAACATGGCTAGATGTACCAAATCTTCTCTGTATGCTATTCAGAATTTTAGGTAAAATAATGTACTTATATTRGAGAATTTCTGACATATGTTCACATACCCAAACTGAATTACTGGGTAGTTGCAAGAGAGTTCATGACGTAGCTCATGAAAGCACATAAATAGGTGCCATGCTTGCACCTCAGTTTGGAAAYCTAGTCACGTACCTTGACAAATACTGATTAAATACCACAATGTTTTTAGATTCTGAAGATGCTATAGATCAATTTAACCAGCTTTAGTTGGTTTAACAATGACTAAAGAAAAAAAAACCTTTAAGAAAAACCTTCCAGACTATTTACCCCGTGTGTGTAAGTGGCTGTATTTGACATCTGTGCACTGAAATACAGATCCTGAAGAACAATTTATAGCACAGCAATTCCAATTTCCCACTACCCGGGAGATATATCACTACTATACAAACATATTCACCTGAAAATCTGAAGTTCATTACCTTTACAAATATAAACTAGAAACGAACCAGTTAATTGTACCGGTTTTGCTTTGCACACTGATCACTCAGCAATGTTTGAAACCATGTAGAAGATCTGGGTGGATACACAAAACAAGATATCTAATTGTTGACTGTGCCTGGCTTTTCAAATGCCACAGTCCAGCAGTTTTAGTATTCATAAAACAAAGCTAATCTGGGGGGATGATATTTTCTCCTGATTATCCTGCAATCCTCTTAAATCCATCTCRGGTAAAATGTCACTGAAAGTAATATCATTATAATGTGATTTGTAATTTCATGGAAAGTCTCTGATTTTAGACTAAATAGGTTTGATAAAACTAAACTGATGCTGAGGTCACAGCAAGTAAATACCTGYGCTGGCATGGAAGCAAGGGGGGAAATAGAACATGACCTCAAAATTCTGATGTGACAATTGGACTGTGCAAGAAATCTAAGATCGCAAATCAGCACCTGGTGCTTCTGGTCAGCACCTCAGGTATGTTTGAAATCCCCAGTGAATTGAACTGGAATTAGAATATTCTAGATTTCTCTGGTTTCCCCACTCTGCTCCGAGTTGCCTGCACCGCTGATCTGTATTTCTACRTCCCAGTTTCAAACAGCAGGTAGGACAGCTAGTATTCCCCCTGACAGAACAAGCATCTCTAGATATACAACCATGATTTTACATGCCCAGCTTTCCAAATCACTGCCAGTAAAGGAGATGTTTGAAAGCARATACAACCATGGCCCTACATTCCTCCCAGTGGTGACATGTCTTGAGTAGTGTGTGGTCCTCACAAACAAATGTCAGTCTTCTAGCTCTGGAGGAGCAGAGATATAGCAATTTGGGGATTACAGGCTGGGGAATAGAAGCTGCCAGTGAAACRCCTGCAGGGATGCAAAGCACTGGAAGGTGTTCACTGCTCAGAAAATGGAGCATGCTCTTCTCTGTTCATCCAGTGTTAAACATTTTTACMCCACAGTAGGGGTAATTTTCCCTCCCTCCAGTACTCTCTGGAGCAACATAKGACTGATTCTTATTGAAAAATATATACGTAAAGCTGAGATATTATTTTGACAAAGGAATACAAAGCATTATTTCATCTAGTTACAGGATTTAATTGAAATGGTTTTTTTTTTAGGACTACGTATTTCATACGGGAGGAATGCCTGAGATTTAGAGAGTGACATCCATGCTGCCCTGTTATACTATGCTGGTATTTAAGTCTCTTGTTAAAATCCAGTGAAGCTGGAAAATGAGGGAAATAAAAGAAAATTACAACATAATCTAAAATTCCTTACTCATTTCAGAGGCCATTTGAAGTTATGTTGTGCAGCTCATATGTATATTTAAAAGCCCCACAGTCATTTCTTAAAATAAAATATATGGTAAAATGGGGAGAAAAGGAAGAGAAGATACAGCTTTTCAAGGCTTTTATTTTATGATTCAGATGAGTTTATCCTTTAAAGAAAACACAAAAAGTAATTCTCCTGACCAACATGTTTTTATTCTCAGGTTCATGTGAATTTCTCTAAATGAAAAGCAGTAGTGTTCCTATTATTTTTTATTAGCTGTTTTTTCCTTTACTCATGACTTTTGGTATTTAATTCCCTTTAGTGTTCTCTTCAGTCTTTCTTGTGAGCATTGTCCAGGTTCACCGGACACACATTTGTTCACTGATGTAGCCACTCCATCATGGTCTTCTACAATGGTGTGGCTACATCAGTGGACAGAGTCCTTTATTTGGACTTTCTGGACTTCTGTAAAGCTTTTTATATGGCTCTCCACATCATCCTCCTCTCTAAATTAGAGAGAGATGGATTTGATAGATTGGTAGACTGTTAAATGGATAATGAAATGTTTGGACGATCTCATCTAGGGGGGAGTGGTCAATGGCTCAGAGTCCTGGTGAACATCAGTGACAGGTGGTGTCCCTCAAGGGTCTGTATTTGGATCAGTGCTATTTAATATCTTCATTATTGACATACAAGATCGAGTGCACCCTCAATAAATTTGGAGATGACACCAAGCTAGGTTGTCCAGTTGACACACCTGAGGGGCSGAAAGCCATCCAGAGGGATCTGGACAAGCTTGAGAAGTGGGCCCATGGGAATCTCATGAGGTTTGAATAAGACCAAGTGTACTGTCCTGCTCCTGGGTCAAGGCCACCCTAAGTATCAGTAAAGGCTGGGGGAATGAGCAGATTGAGAGCAACCTGGCTGAGAAAGACTTGGAAGTGCTGGTGGATGGGAAGCTGGACGTGACCAGACAACATGGACTTGCAGCCAAAAAGGCCAAATGCATCCTGGGCTGTATCAAGAGCAACATGGCCAGCAGGGTGAAGGAGGGGATTCTGCCTCCCTGCTCTGGTGAGACCCCATCTAGAGTGCTACATCCAGTTTTGGAGTCCCCAGCACATCAAAAACTTTGACTTTTCTGAGTCTTTGAAGCCTACTTCAATACTTTTTGTACCTAATCCTCTTTTTACCATGCGCTGTATAGCTTTCCTACATTAACTTTAGACATGCTGGCCAGTTTTGTGGGAAGAGTGAGATGTAAAAAGCCATTCCCTCAGTCCTTATTTCTCACTGGTAAGTATATGGAAATGCCAGACCAGTATCCAGTATTTTTGTCTCTCTATGGCAATTTTCCTGCATGCTGTACAAAGAAGCATAAAAGAAAACCTCACTAGCTTCTTGTGCCTTCTCTTTGCTTGCATCYCAATCTTTAATAGTTCTCCTTTTCATTTTTATTCTTTTTTTGCACTCTTTTCAAAAACTTTTATTCTTCCCCTTTTCTTTCCATTTTTCACTTGAGATTTTACTTTTTCTTTCCTGACTTATATTCTGTTCTTTCTACCTATCAACATTTCTTCTTTATATCTTTCATTCAAAGGGTTCCTTTAAAGCATTATTTTTACATTTTTGTAAGAATTTATTTTCATCGTGTTATGTGATCACATAAAAGAGTGTTGTGAATTTTCATGTTATCTATTCCATGGATTCAAATTTAAAATTTGTCCTCCTACAAATTAAAAAAAAATAAAATAATTAAAATCTGAAAAATACAAAAATAATTTTTTTGTCATTAAGAGATACTGTTATAACCAATTCTGACTTAAAGGACAAGGAGGATGAAATATATAAATAAATCCTATCAGATATTTATCTAATTTTTTTCCACAAGGATCAAACTGTCAACACTTTAATTCTTAATAAGGCATTAGAATATTAGTCTAACCAAGACCTTGATCTCTTTACAGCTGTATCTAAATTGGAGAAAATATTTTGCATGTTGTAGAACTTTTCTTCCCCAAAAACCCCAGGACCSAGTAATTTGTTTGCAGTTGTATAAACATAAATAATGATTTTATAAACAGTAAGTGACTTTCCACAGTTTCATATCAGACTCTGTAAGTGAATGCTTTAGTCTTTTAGCTTTGGTAGCAAAATATTGGCATTGTAAAATGTTTGCAGATACATTCTGATCTGGGGGAAATTCATAACTAACAGTTATTTTTCATCCACTGTGTAGCTCCACTATACTATAGATTGCTTTACCAGAATAAACTATAACACATATAAAAAGATACAGGACTGCAGTAATGATTAAAAAAGTGACTGAAGCATGGACTGTACAGAAGCTTTCCATCATTCTTGAATGTCAACACTGTGCTGCAGTCATGCTTAGTACCACAATAATATTACAGCACGCTACAAAATATATTACCTTTACCTAACAATGTAAAATGTCACAGTGTATGAGAGATCAGGAAAAGTTACAGACAGTCTAGGTGCAGCCTGTAATGGTTGTGAAGATAACTTTTGGCAGTTTTGTAAATAGGAAAAAGAAAAAATGCAGTTCCATGCCTTCCCATTAATGTGGTGTCATTTGCAGGAAAAATCAAGTACAATACAGGTAATCTGCAATTCTATAGGGTAGAAAGTAAAAAAAAAAAGAAGAAACAAAAAATTTAAAAAAAAMCCACAAAAACCCCCAGAAAAACAAACAAATTAAACTTCCCAAAATCCCCACAAATCTCAAACCCAAAGAAAAGCACGAGAAACTCCCTTTGCCTAGAATGACAATGAGAGTTGGTCATGAGTGCTGAATATTCTTTCTCTTTTGTGTTAATTTAATTGGGCCTTTCCTCAATGAATTTCTAGTTATGTGGAGATCACAAACCAGTTCAAGGGCTGGTTACGTCATACAATATAATTTAATTTAGTTAGCATGCAATAATCTAAAAGGAAAAAACCTGTGCTTTAAAATATGGCATCCTGAAATAGAGAGGAACCCATCCATCCCTCCTTTTCCACCAATATATGCTGTGAGCAGGGGTTGTGTAAATTGGCACATTGGCACCATTTTGTTTCCATAAAAGCTGACAGAAAAAGCTTAGTCAGAAGATGCAAAGAACCCTGTTTTAGCTCTATTGACTACAGGGAGCTTGCATCGAGGAAGAATTTGAAGTTAATAAGAGCTACATGCACATATCAAAGACAGACCCCCTTAAGCACACTGTTAAGGCAGGAGTGTGCTCAACTATAATGGCATTATAAAGCTAAGCCATAAAAGCAGTCACCCCACTGACTAACATGAAGTATTAGGTTGGTGGGATAAATCACATCTTATGCTTAATTCACTGGTAAATTGCATTAGAGGTGTACAGTGTGGGAGCAGAGAATGCACACTGAGTATAAAGCCTTGTTCTATCACTTAATTTCCTGGAATACTGAAAACAGTTCTTTGAAATTTGCTGGTGTGTGAAATTCTCATACCTACACAATACTATGGCCTATTACAAAAAGAGCACCTCATTATCACATCACAAAGTATGCTAGCAGAAGAACACCATCGTCCTCTTGCCTTTCACTCAGCCACACCATTTGTTTAGGCATATTCAATGCCAACATTTCTGAATCATTGTCTGGAAATGTTTCTAATTGAATGACCACCAATTTTGTACAAAGGGCTTTGAGAGGGCAGCCATGCTGGGATAAAACCAAGYGTTTAGAACAGTGTTCAGAAATCTGTCAAGCCAACATGTTCTGCTTAGCCAAGGTCAGTTGTATTTATTTGCCTCCCCCCACCCCTCTTTTTTCCTCCTTCCATCTCTCACTGATAAGGTCTGAGCACCGTGGCAATGGTTCAGAAACCAAAACTGAGGGCCCCACCATGTCTGCTCTGGAGTAAAATCAGAATCTATTCCAGCTCTAAATGGCTTTCAATTGCAGTAGTACTTAAAGTCTACATTATCTATAGCTTTGTCATGTAATGGGTATTTTATCTGAAGTTGTTCTAAGAATAGAAAAAAGTGAGTAATGTCCAGGGCAGAACAGGTCCTAAAATGTAAGTTGCAAACCCCACACTTTAGGAATGCGAGTAGCGAGACAAGACTGATAACGCTGTAACCCTGAGATTATCAGCATTCACATCAAAAGTGAAACATGCCATTAAAATTTCAGATTCTCAGCTCCTGTTTGGTCTAAAAATCTTTTATGTCTTCCTTTTTATTTCTTTCTTTGTTGTTGCCCTAAACTCTTTGCTTTCTTTTTGCGTCTTGTAGTAACTGCCAGGACCAGAATCAGCAGCATGGGATACTTCAACTTCTGCTCTGTAAATTTCATGCTTTGTACAGGACAATGACTAAAGATGACAAATATTTTCTAAGTTGTCACATGCAATCACCCATCTTTATATGCTGGTTTTATATTTTTCTAAGGACTGTGGCAACAGATGTTAACGTGGTATAAATGAACACATCAATTTTCTCACACCTGTGATGACAAGTATTAGGGAACTTTACTTGCATTTKGCTTGATACATGACCTCTACCTGTCATTCTCTATTACATCAAGTTACTGTACTTCTGTATCAGTTTTCCTAGATTTTAATATAATCCAATGTATGGCATATTTCTTGAGAAAAATTAAAAGCTTCTCTTCTAAATTTAAATTTATTTTGCAATGATGCTACAAATTTGATCTTTCACTAGCMCTTAATAATATTTTCTTTAAAGAGCAGGAAGATGCAAACATTCAAGTGGTTTTACCTTAAAAAACATTTATGGATCATCTATTTTAAAACAAAGGCACTATTAATGATGTTGAAACATGGAATTTTCAACTGGAATACTAGCTAAGTCAACAAATAATTTTTTTTATTGATATTGTGGATTTAACACACTGGCTTCTAAGCATATTAGTATAATGTTAGCACTGATTTATAATAATCCTTCCCATTGCTTCCTATGTCACCATTGTATTAACTCAGCTGACCAGAACAGTGAAACACTTAGTGAAAAAAAAGTCATATTTTGTTAGTGAGTTTGTTGGGTTCCTTCCCCACCCACCTCTCCAAWTTTTTTTCATTGACCTGTTCCTGGCATTTGAAATCTCCCCAAAGGGGTGAGGTTTTCTGTGCATTCCTTGATAAAGCTAACACAGACAAAGCACCTTTGGAATGGTTCACGGCTCAGTCTTGTTTGGTTTGATGGACCAATGGCTTAGAAACTCTTCGTATTTCCTAAAAGTTAAAGCATAGCAGCACTAAGAGGTTCAGCAGCAGCAGTTTGGCCAATCAATATATTGTGTATGGGCCAGCTAATCAGCTCAGGTGTAGCTCCAAACCAGTCTCAGCATTTCACATCTCCTTATTGATAGATGCCATGTGGAAGGAGAAGAACTCAGTTACTTCATGGTCTCTTTCAGTTAGATGCAGAATTTCACTATATACACTGCTAGAAACAGACACTTTTTGAGAAAGAGACAAGAAACTCTAGGCATCTGAACTGCATAATTCAGTAGCTCTTTTAGGGGATAAGTAATGAAGATACACTCAASAATAAATTTCAGGCAGTAAAATATTGTTGGATTTCTGAAAGATGATGTTTTCAGCATTACTTCCATATATGTCACAGTCTTGTTGATCTACTCCAATACAAATGCACAACTTTATCCAGTGGAAATTTTTGAAAACACATCTTAGTGTGTACTCTGCTATACACAGTGGTAACATCATTTTGAGACTGGACTGACTGACAGGCCTTCCTAAGACCCTGTGTTTTGTTTTGCTCAGATCCCATGGTTTGGAGCCCTCTCAGTAYAATCAAAGGTGGTGCCTACACAGAGCTAAATACAGTGGTCACTTCTACCTCTAGAAGCCTCCAGACTGCTGTAAGAGTCATCAAAGCGTGCAGGACACACTGGGAAATTAGCAGCTCCCTTTCTCCAGCAGTGGGGTAATTATCATATCAATTAATAAAAGCCCGCCAAAAACTCTGCAGTAAAAAYAAAATTACCTGGGAAAAAATTTGTTCCTAGATTCTGGATGAATGTCTCAGTATCCCAAATGATTATCATAATATTGTTTCAGCTTCTTTTTCTGTTACACAAAAACTGATGTGCTGTTTGGAGGGGAAGAAATAGAATCTCCCACTGAGCTTGTCACCTTGGTCTCCCAACATCTCTTTGAAATACATCAAGTAATAGCACTGACAGGCTTAACTTTACGTCTCTCCTTTGAGAKTCTTTTAAATGTTAGGTTGCTGGTTTACATTTTCTCTGCTGAATTCATTGTTTGCAGCCAACTTCTGTCTTCTGTTTGGAGCTTTCTGCTTAGTTTTGCATCTAAGTTTCACTTCTAATTTATTTCTATATAGCTCTAACTCCCTAGTGCTGCCTGAGGACACAAAAAGATGATACAGTACCATTAGTGTATTAATGTACAATAATACTGAGCTTACAATATCAAAGTAATCCTCATTGATTGGTGTCTCCAAAGACACGAAACAGAGAATAACAACATTAAGCAGTACAGTTTGCCTSTAGCAGGAATTTTAGCTGCAATTAGGGACCACCTCAGTAGATACATTTTGGAGAGCTAGGGACATGAGAGTAGCCTTCTTGTTCAGGGAAAAGTAGCTACTTTTTTTCTATGCCTACATAAGTGTAGCCATGGCAGCTTRCAGAATATATTCATTACACTAGCACAGCTTGCTGACCATGGCTAAGGTTTTCTTCTATTTGTTTTTCACTTTTTCTCACATGTTTTTTCATTTATTATTTTCTCATCTATTTTCTATTTAAATTTGCCCTTTGTCCCTTTTTTTTTTTTTGTCCTTCTCTCAGCCCACAAGAAACACTTTGTTTACAGCTGCAATAAAAGACAGCAGTATCAACCATATCTTCAATCTTTGGGCATCTATAGATTTTGATCACTCAAAATTAGCCAGAAAGATAATCTCAAAGAAGTCTCATTCTTTTTATCCCTGGATAAGATAGGGAACTGAAAGAAATGGCTATAAGATTTGCAACATTTTTATAGGCAAAGAAGACACCTTTAGAACATATTCAATTTTAGACAAAGGAGACAACTTTCCTTTTCAGAGCAGCACCATATTAGGAGAAAATCCCTAGAGAATATGATTGACAAAAATTTGTATATCACACCAGGGAGCATCAGGACTAGCTGTGTCACAGGTTTTAAGAAGCTGGGAATCCAGGATGACAAAACATGGAAGTACCTTCATCCTCACAGGAAGTGGCCTTATCATATACTTCGGTGGGAAGGGCAGAGCAGATCTAATGGTGGTACCAGGGTCACCAACAACCCAGTGACTTCTTGGTAAATCCACAGGGATGAGGCAGACCTGAAGTCAAGCTGGAAAGTCAAGTCAGAAGGTAAGGATGAGCAAGGAACTTGGCAAGCATAACTACAGCATGGGTCCTTTAGGACCAGGGRAAGTACCTGCATATGGATGCAGCTCCCAAGCAAAGGGGGAGTGATGGGGGCCAGCAAGGCTTATCCCAGCTCACCCTGCAGACATGCCTAGCAACTACCTGATCCCACAAGGGCTGTGCCCTGCCAAAGTTTCTATTCCACACTGATATCTCCCCATTTTTTTTGACTACTCCCATTTGGGAACACCTGAATAATGACTGASTATAGACTTTATTATTTCATACAGCTAAAGATGTAAATCAAAATGGAATGTCAACTTTGTTTATCAACATGACTGTCTATAACAATCAGACTTACAGTCTTGTCAGTAGGAAAGGGAATAGTATGAAAACCTTGCATTTCTTGAAACCTCGTTGACTGGCATTAAATTATGTTTTCAATTTCCAATTATTTTGGGTCAGAGTCCTCAATTAAGACTTCCACTCTTTTGCACAATTTTCATTAATCTTCCATTACTGATGTCAATATACAGAGCTCTAGGTCACTGCTTTTCCCAATCTAATGTTAGAATTATGTTGACCACCCTCTAATGCACTTAAATTCTGACAGCTTTCCAGGACTTTCAAAGGTAACAGTAGGAGGAGCTCCTGTGCAAAAATCATCTGGTTTTCTGGGAAGAATAAAAGAGCTCTTAAACCAGTTAATTTTCCCCACACAGAGCATACAGGTGTGTGGTTCCACATTACAAGCTGCATCACGTGCTACAGCTGGTCAGCTTAAATATTCCAACATTCCTTTCCTTCATCCACAGTTATTTCCACTGATAAGCAAAAAGTTAACAGTTTCTTCTGTAGAGAGAAGTTCTGATGTTGACTTTGACTTCCTGCCTTTTAGTCTGCACTCTGGAATGTTTTTACTTGTTGATTAGACTYGTTGATTGTTCAGTCTATTGCAGGTGGGATCCTTTACACAGGATCCCAAAAATTATGATCATGATTAGCAGAGCTCTTCTACATTGGGATGATGTATTTTGAGAAGTTTTTTTGCCCCCTTTCTCTTCAAACATTTTTACTTACTTCTCTATATGAGTGCCAGGACTTCATAATTCACGTGAAAAAATCAGTGAATTATAGTCTCCTCACACAGCCAATTCTCTGTCCAATACTCAAAACTCTTATCATCCTTGCTCTAGGCATTCTTTTAAGAGTCAGCAGATGCTTTGTTTCCTCTCTTTCTCACAGCCTATCTTGAAGCATGTTTTGTGCTCCAGTAGCCTGCAATCCTCATTTCTTTTTCAGTTCTACTGGAAAGAGACTAGCATGCTTCTCTTGAATCAAAGGTCTTACTTATTTCAATCTTTAAGAAATTCAGCTGGCTTCTAAAATTTCACATGGCTAGCATTAGATGTACAAGGCCAGAGCACAGTTACCTTTGTCTGCYATCTCACTCTCTGAAGATGACTGTCTGCTCCATCCTAAGTACTTGCCATCTGATGAGTCTTCTCTAGATTTTTATCCACAACAAGTGAACAGCCCTTTACAAACTTGAAAAAAGCACTGCAGTGATAAAGGAGGAAGGAATGGCRTTCACTGCATTTTTCCTTTGTGCAGCCTTGTTTGGCAGTGCTCTAAAAGCTGACATCTCTTAGCTCAGGTAATTTCATAACCTTGATGCCCTGATTATTTCTGGAACACATCTTGTATCCTGTTTTTCTTCTCACAACACTGTCAAGAATTGTACTCATTTGTTTTGTGTCYGAACTGGCACTGGATGATTCATTTTTTATCTTCTGTGAGTTTCATCTTTTATCTCAGTCCATTCAAATGATTCATCTTCATGACTTCGTGAAGTGCTGAGGGGTGATTCAGAACCAGGAGATCTGGGTTTCCCARTGAAGGAGCTGCTCTTACTTTAGGGTCTGATTCTATCTTTAAGACTATAAGCTTGAGATGTAACTAGCCAAGAGAAAAATGCAGTTGTTGATTAGGTAACAGTAACAAGAAGTAAATAAACTAAGTCTAAAATCAATATCTTAAATAAATAATAAATGCATTAAYATTTCAAAACTAGTTAGTAATTTTTCATACCATGAGAAAATTTTAAGTGTGTGAATTAATATTATGAATCAGAATTACTACTGAATTACAGACTTATCAACCTTCCCTTCCACATTTCTTAGTACTGGGGTTCAAATCTATCCATCTTCACTCCATCCTTCCACTCTAAGTTGCTTGGGCATAAGATTAATGGRGTGGATGGTTCAGGGAGTTTTCCCTTTGGTGCTCCAAAGGTCTTGGGTCCACAGCTCCACTCCCAGCTACAGGTGTCCACAATCATACTTGCTGAAGATTCAGCCTCCTTTGTTCTTTACATGATTTTTTATCTTGTTTACAATTTTTTCAGTTTCTGGGATGACTTTTTTTCTCTGTTCTCACCTCAAGTACTATGTCCAAACTCCTTCCCAGCAGACAACATCTCACAAATTGCTTTTATCATCCTTAGTGGTGTACCTGTTCAAATCTGCACGTGTAAAGCCTAAAAAGTGCCCCATAATGACTCCAGAGATTGTCATCTTTGGGTTTCAGCAGCTGTCCTTTGCTGCTGCTCAACAACTTTGATCTGATCTTGTGATAGAAGTCTGAACTTCTCAGCCATGTTTAAGATGTGGAGGGGAAGTGGCTAAAGGAATTAAATTGCTTTATTTTATTATCAGTCAGTTTATGTCAGCTGTCTCAAGAGGAGTCTTATCTGAAAGGTTCCATGTTCCTCCACTAATCTCAGCCTTTGTTTGCTGCTGTAGGAAAGGTGCCAGTTTAAAGTGCTCCATCTATCAGTTGCCTCAGACAACRCTTACCAGCATCTCCTAAAACAATTTTCAAATACATTTTCCTTCTCATTCACGTTATCTGGAAATTATGTTTCCTTACCACTTTCTTCCATGAACTTTCGTCCTCAGGAGGCAAGTCTCTCTACAGCTCTCTCCAGAGCTATCAGGTTGCATTCTTGCCAGATCACATAAATTACTCACTTGCATTCAAAATCAGTAGGTCTGTATTTAGTATGTATTTTATAAATTTCTTTAGCAGTTTTCTCTGAGTGAATGGAACTGTGCTTCTGGAAATGTAGATCTGTGGACAGCACAGTAAGCTTAATATAAGTAAAAGAGCTCATATAATCATGAGGAGCTGCACCCAGCTATGCCCCAAATTTTATGCAATCTATATGATGCTTGCCATATGAATCAGACTATTTAGTGGTTTCTGCACCTYTCTGGTTTATCTTTTTTGTTCTTTCATTTTGTAAGTAATTTCATCTGAATTACTGATCTGGAAGCTCTTTCATTTACAAGACTTCAGAAAATACTATGAAAGTAATTAAAGTTTTGTACATAATATGACTATTTTGTACTAAATATGACTTTGGACTGTGTGGCTTTCTTGGTTGTGAAGCCATGTACATCTAAAATTAAACAACTATCAGGTCCATAAATGGGATACTTATTGCTTTCCTGTATTGTCTGCTACAGTTATGCTTCCRTTCTTTTATGACCTTTGCATTTGGGTAGTAGCTGATTGCACTKAAAGAGAGTGAATCACCCATAAGACTAAGATTAACAGTATACAGTTAAAAGGAAGTATTTTAATYTAAAACGAATATCTTTATGACCAGGCAAAGGAAAAATATTTGAATATTATACTAAATCTTAGTATTCATAAATATATTTAAAATTACTGAGGAAGAAAAGGCAAAATAAAAGACGASAGATAAAAGAAGGTTTTCTTTTAAAAGAAAACCACTTGCAGCCTTAAATTATAGAATCAAAGTACTGGAAACTGTTCTCACCCAGCCACCTGCAAAAGCTGCTGACAAGCTGGGCCAAAGGAGTCAAGAGTAAATATACATAACTCGTATAAAAACGTTGTCCCAAAGTCTATAATATATAAAGATTTCTTGTTTTCCTCTRACACAGAAATTGGCAATGAGGCATTTCTGCACCCTGAGTTTAGAAACCATGAGTTTTTATTGAGATGTGGAGGCAAATACATACTGTGATTTATTAAATGAGAAGAGAAAGAAACAAAACCTTTGAACACTGTCCCAAAGTACAAATTTTATTTTGGTATTTTTTTAACAGTTATTTTTTACTTAAGTAAAATCATATATCCTGTACCAAATGTAAATGTCAATACCTTGTACTCTCTTTCCTTCAATATAAAGTTTAAATTTCCTGATCAAAACCCCACTGAATTGCAAAGTAAAGGTTCCACAACATATAAATGGAGCTACTCTTCCCACCTTGGAGCTCTCATGCATGCCTTCTGTGTACTGGGAAACTGAGAGCTTCACTCTTCTGAGATTCCTTTTGTTTTTTATGTGCCTTGTCACTAATAGGAAGAATTCCAGTAATTCTGTTCCCAGTAAATAGGCAATGCTGGGAAGCCAGTTCTAATCCTTAGAAAATGGGGCTGAATCCCATAGCAATAACCATATTGAGTAAGCCATCACACTATCTTTTTTTGTTTCTAAGAGACTGCATTTCATCTTCAAATTAATAAGAATTATGTACAGAAGCTCTTCTTGTCCAAACCAATTTCTTCTTGCAGTTTTATTTTCTGTTCAAATCCCTAGCCAGCAGTCATGCAGAGATAAAAACTCCTGAAGCTGCTCTGCCTTTTAAATCCAGTGTAACAGGCAGCACTTCACAGACAGCTTGTAGAGTGCACACACACCAAAGTGACTTGCTGATTGGATTGACATGTTCTGTCCTGTAAATCAGCACAGAGAATTAGTGATCACACAGAAAATCATCCCTCTAGGAAAAAATTACTTTTATTCAGATTTGTGTAAATATTCAGAAGTAAAACCTACTAGAAAAAATACGCTTTTTCATCTTTCTCATGTTTCTTGCTTTCCTATGATGTAGTAAGAATACAAACTTATTGCAGTTTCTATATATTTTTTTTCTTTTTGCTTGGGCAATTTTCACCAAATTCACTGTAGTTYCTGCATATAACTCTAGATGAACTTTAATAAGTCAATTCCAAAGACATATTCCTTGTTTTTGCTATAATGAAAACACMTCGTGGGCCTGATAGGCCTGTTGGATACAGTTCCAGATGCATCCCTGCCTGAGCATCTGGTGTCAAATGGCATGGAAATTTCAGTAGGATGTTCTTGGATATCAATATTATTATAGGACAGGAAAGATTTCATATAATACATATCATATGTCTTATTAAGAGAATTATTCATTGCTTAAGTTTGTGAACACAAATTTAAATAACAAGCAATTTATGGAGAAGTGTAAGCATATACAGTATTATACAGTAATATATTGTTTAATTTAGATATTTTCTTTTGTGGTTTCAAACTATTTACTTCTTTATGTAATAGCCTATGGTCTTCTCTTTTATAATCTCACTCTAAAGTAAACATCACTCACCCTTAACACACATTTTAAAATTTGATTAATGCTATGGAGGTTTAATTCCGGTAAGATTTGTTTATTATTGTACACATTTATGGACAAAATTCTGGACTCTAAATTATGGACTCTAAATTCTGCTGGCAGTAATCTGAGAGCTATATCCTAATATAGACCTTGTTTATATTAGGACTGATGGAGCTGTCCTAATTTATGGCAAGGTACTCTTTACCATAAATAACTCAGCTCGCACAACATTTACCAGCATCTCCTTGCCATCTTGACAAAATACAGTCTTGCACATGGTAACATTCTCAGTTGAGTCCACATGGAATGAAAAATAAGAAGACTGCCTGTGCCACAAGAAGTTACGTTCAAATTAAGCTCTCCATAGAATGGGCAAGGTCAGGAAACATAATTTTTTTTCAATAAGATAAAAAATCTTTTTGTAAGAAAAGTCTATCTGTAAAATAGGAACTGAGTTGACTGAGAAGAATTAATTAACTCTCCAAAGAGTTTCTTCTTATTCTTAATCCTAGTGAAATACACTTTGAAAGATGTGGGTGAAGAGTGGTTGCGACCACAGGTACTACCAGAGCATAATATAGTTGGTTGCCTGAGGTAATTCAGACAAGGGAATTGATATCATTCTTGTTATCTCTTTTAACTACTTTTTGTTATCAGACATCTTAGTTTTTTCCTGAATAGATTTCAGCTAATGGTTTGGTAATCAGGTACTAAAGATGGATAAATCAATATGCACACAGGAAATATATGGACAGTATTCTCCTACCTCTGTCCATAATGTACCTTAGTGATCTGAGAAGACTCCACATTATTTTCTATGAAATAAGCTGATAGCTCCAGTCCATGCCATAAAATGGGAGCATTTTAGATTATTAAAGCTCTTCATAGTTCAGCGCAAATTAGAGGGGACTTTATTTCACAGATTCTGTAATGGCATCTTCTGTCTCTTGGGCTTGGACTTTAAAATTCTCTTTTGCTTACCTGTTTTCAGTACTAATATAAGTGTGCTTACATTTTGCTTCTATTAAGTGCTATGAGAAAACTGTTAGAGATACCTGAAAAGTGAATATTTTATTGTCAATACAAATGATCAATTAACTTGTCAATGCTGATTTTAGGTCTCCCATTTCAAATTACTTGGATGAAGTGAGGTTCCCTGGAAGCAAATGTCATAACTGAATTTTCTCATGTGGATTTAAACTCCGTGGACCAGCAAAGATACATGGTTCATAGAGAGAATAAAAGAAATCTATAGTTTATTGATAAAGGCACAAAATCTTTTTGGTTTTTGGTTTTTTCTATTTCAGTTATAAATTATTTTATCTAGTGTAATTAAAGGGAATGCGTAAGTCATCTAAGATTGCTATATTAGCATTATTCTAATATTACAAGTTTAATGTTTTGAATTTTTTCACAGTTAATATTTTTGATGTTGACCTAAATTCTCATGAGTGGTAGTAAGCAAATTTTATGATGACCAATTAAATGTTCAGAAGGAAAAGAAATCTATAGCTTCTGTAAAGAAACACAACATTAACTGACACAAATGTTTGACTAGGAAAATAATGTAAAAGTACCATGAAAATAAGGAAAAAATCGCTTATCTAAAGAACATTAGGTAGAAATTGAAACTCCTTTTTATAGAGGTTAGATTCTGCAGAATTTTGAGGAGACAGCTTGTCACTAAAACTACTTTTGGCTCACATTGATACTATAAACTATATAAAAGAAAACAAATCTTAGAAAGACATATAATTCAGCATTCACATTTTGCAATATACATAAGATCAGCAGGCCATGGTCTCATCCTTGTTTTGTATGCATGCTTTTGGGGAAAGACCAATAAATATTTTTTTAAAGTACTCATATCCCCAAATTTCTTTCTGGACTTTCTTCTGTCAAGTACTTTTGGAACCATATTTTCTCGATACTTCTAGGAGGTTGATGGACCATGTTGTTAGTTAAGGCAGCCCAAACAGCATTCAAATCTTTCAGTCAGATCCTTCAAGCTTTTTCTTGCACATACTTTATTAAATTATTGATGATACAAAGGTTCAGTGTAATAAAAATGCTTCAAAAATGTTTCCCTACTTTGATTACTTGGGAAGAAGCAGATCAATCATTCCTGAACTTTGAAGCTTTTTTTTTTTTAACCCTAACACTCCCTATAGTAGTGCTACATATGTTGAATACTGATTATTGTTGTAGGCACCAGACCAATATGGCCAAACATTGGCCAGGAAAATCGGGTCTTATTGAGCTGAGACACCTCCCAGCCTACAGATGTTACCAGTTTGCCTCTCAGCACCTCTGGTGTACAACCACATCTGCTGCTTCCTTCGACCTTCCTTTCTCCCTCCTTTCAAGACTGACCATTTGTGACCATTTCTGATTTTGAGTCAGTAAAATCTTATAAAAGGCATAGACACAAGTTACGATAAGCCTAACAGTAATAATCTCTGGTTTAGATAGGAAGTATTCCCCAGACTTAAAAAATCCATAGATATCTTCTATTTGTCTGTCTACACATGATTTTTGCCTCCTAACCTCTCACCCATAAACTGTACAAGGTGATTGGCAGGTCAACTTCCTGTCCATACAGCAGCCTTTCTTCATAGAATCATAGAATGCTTTGGGTTGGAAGGCCCCTTACAGATCATCAGTTGTCTGCTGCCTCCTTTCCCCAGGGTACCTATCACTAGACCAGGTTGCTCAGAGCCTCATGTGACAGGTAGTCCTTTTCATGAGCATGTGCCAAAAATCCAGATCAGATCTATTTTTCCATTAYGATGGAAAAGCTAGAAAAGTTCTCTTCCAATCACATCCTCCTGTTAACTGTGCTCTGTAGCATTTTTCTTAGCCCTGTTATAACTTTGTTATAATTTTATAACCTGTTTTCCAAGTGCCTACCTGCTCCTCAGTCTGGCCTTTATTGTATKTGGAGGAAAGTTTCGACTTTCAAGAGAAAATAAAATTCTGGAATCTGTAAAAAATTAAATTTCCCTGTGTGGATAGAAACCCTTCCTGAATTAGCAGTTCCAACAGAGGAACAGCTGCAAAAGTGCTGCTAAACTTGTTTCCTGTCACCTTATTCTTCAAGTCTTACAATTGACAGTGACATTTGTTCATACAAGTAATGAGAAGGGGCTCCACGAAATCTGTTATCMGCAAGTGGATTATTTTGTCCTACAGTACAATATCTCTATTAGGAAGCATCTGGAATTGCCTGCTACAATCAATGCTTGACCAACTGTGCTAGAGAATGCTACCCATGCTTCCACCTTCCAAATTTGAAAATATTTTGCAATCAAATTTCTGGGCATATACGCTTTCTGCCTGACATCACTCAGTTATCACTAAATGAAATGAATGTTCACTTCTGAGAAAGAACTTCTCAACTGTTATCTTGGACTATCCAAAAAACCAGTGTTGGGAAAGGACAACATCACACAGGTGGCTTTCAAATTGGTTATTAGCAAAGATGTAATTTGAAATATGCCAAACCAGTGAGCATTCAGATATCATGGTTTATTTGAGATTGTCACCTCAGGGCTACTGTTGTCTTCATAGCATAATCGTTGGCATGTAGAAGCAGGGACGTCCCCTTTTTTATTTGGAAAGTCATAGTAACATTCTCTACTGCTTTGAGATGAAAGCTATTGGAAGAGAAGTAAAGCTAATTTAAAGCTATGTGGAGGACCATAGGCAGCCACTTCTCTGGATGTTATCTGTCTTTCTCATGGCTTTCACAGCAGGGGTCAATGCTTTTGAGCTTTTCTTCCGTTTCACTGAAAAATTATTAATGTTTTCCAACCCTAAAATGTGGTGATTTACTGAAAAATGTAGTGATGAAAATGAGTTAACCAGGAAGATAAAAAGAAACAGGCAGGGCATTCTTGGATGGCAAAGTGTGGTTCAAGAACCAGTTTTGGGTTTCTAGCTTTGCTTCCAGTGAGCTCATGAGTCTGAGTATATGTAGGAACTATTGAATACCTGTCAGGTTCATTACTCTTGCCAACACCTTCCAGGATTACTACCTGGGTGAATTGCATCTAATTTGGAAACATCTGCTGTAAAGGCTTGTACAGAAAAACTTGACACAAGCTTACCCTCAAAATCCATATATTAAAAAAAATCTCCAACTGAAAAGTACTTGTCAGCATTTTGTCTTAGCAGTAGAGTAATCCTTAATTTAAAAAGTGTCCATTTATTTTGGAGGGGGTTTTGCATGTATAAAAATTAGGAAAAAGCACTAACGAAAAATGAGAGGCATATTCCTACCTAATATTCCTAGTTCTTTCAATTAATCATGTTAATAGACTGGAGAATAAGCTTGACATTAGCAAAACAGTGTGAAAATGGGTATGTTATTGGACAAGTCTAATTTCTTCTTATGAAAATGAAGATATTAAATTGTGGAAGAAAGCTTTGTAGATTATTTAATTTTCCATCATTTTCACTAGATATTGCATTTTCTATGCAAGAAAAAAAATGAGGAAAAAACTTTTTCTGAAGCTTTTTTATAAGAAAGAATCTTGTTCAGTCCTGTTTTTTTATGTTGCRGAGAAAGAATTCTTTCAGCTGTCTTAGTATTAATATTTTACAAATAAAATTTTAAAAATGAAAAGCTCTGCTCCAAAAATGTCACATAGAATATTTAATGAGTCACAAAATACTTTCTATACTTTTAAATGTAGTTTTCATCAACCAGCATATTTTCACAAATATCTCTCTGTGAGCTCCATATTC
The DNA here is from genome assembly GCA_014549065.1 of Cardinalis cardinalis. Lineage (NCBI taxonomy): Eukaryota > Metazoa > Chordata > Aves > Passeriformes > Cardinalidae > Cardinalis > Cardinalis cardinalis. The sequence continues at coordinate 2,340,612 of JACDOX010000001.1, forward strand.
TTTGTCAAAAAGTGATGGACTGGAAAAGATCTGACCATATCCAGAGTGACATATTTATAATGAAAGGAAGCARTATTTTGCAACAGCCTCAAAAATCTTGCTTTAAAATTTATTTAAGTTGTATTAAATTATGAACTCTGTTCTCAATGGATTGTACAGACTAAAAACCACAAACAAAAGGAAAATAAGTGATTTATTCCATCAAAATAATGTTTTATTCATMTTTTTTTAATTATCCAGGAAACAGAATAGACATTACATTTGTAGATGAAACAACCACATAGAAATGTGTTCCTTAATCAATTTCCTTACATATAAAAGTTTCCCACATCCATTACTTATATTAGTTTTTGCTAATTATGAGGGGTTTGGTACTTAAATATCTAACACCTACAAGGCTGCAAATACATAAACACCAGGAAACTCCAATGAAATGGYAAAGTTTTCTGATTTGTCTTTCAAATTATATCTTCCTATGGGCAATTATTTTTATTTGTTGATGTTTATGAATATTTGTGTGCAAGTGTATCTGGAAGTAAACACRGGTTACAGCTCTTCCATATCCAAGAGCATCAAAAGCAAAATATGCTRGTAACAGTAATAATAATCAAGGAGTTCAATTCTAGGACAGCACTCATCATAGCCCTCATACAAATGAAATAACTTGTTTTTAAAACATTTCTCTTTCTAAGAAGATGGATCAGACGGATCTGAAAGTTCAATCTTCCAGCAGATAGCTGGTGTGCACAAAGATTTTCAAAACTGAGTTTCCTACCTCCTGGTGTCTCAGAGTAGGTGTTCAGTGCAGGCACTTCAGATCAAGCAAGCACACTCAAGCTGGTTTTAGAGTAAGTAGTAATTGTTCTGGCTACTAACATGGGTCTGCTGCAGATCAAAGATGAGCTCAGGCTGAGCAAGGTGTTGCTATGGCTACACCGATGGCAATACCCAACCTAGTAAGTGTAAATCTAACATATGTCTCCTGCTATGAGGCAGAGCCTCAGTGACTGCCCTGGAGCCRTGCCTGAATACTCACTCTGTAGGAATTCAATTTTGCAGAGCCACTGCGATGCAATTCAGAATCAATGGTCCCATATGTGCTCCTAGGAGTATTATTCCCTGATTTCATCAAAGAAGTGTGTGGGTACATGGTGGGTCAAATATATTTGGGTTGTTTTCTCAGCAGTTTAATAAGAGAAAACGAGATTCTTCATGACTACTCTTTTTAGCTGTCTTGAGCCTCAGAGTATAACTGATTAATGGCTATGCCATCCAGTCTCCTGATTTCGGATATAATAACAAAACTACACTATGCTCTCCACGGCTCTCCACACCTGCAGGGAAAATTGAGGCCCTTGTYTGCCATTTTCCAGCCAAACAAGTAAAAAGTTACTTTAGTAGGAGTGAAAGAACTCAGGGAAAATCCTGATTTTCTCTTTCCCTCTTAAAGGAAAGAAAATAAGTCTTTTCAAGTACATCATGTGCCTCTGTTCCACTGTCAAAATTGCTGAGAAAACCCATTTCATCCACATCTTTGAATCGATCATTTTAATTATCTTAACAGTTGTGAACTGTCTACATGATAAGACACACACTGCTTTCTGTGTAAAATTTAAAATCCCCATAGGGGTGCAAATACGGAAATCTTTAAGCCAAGCCCTAAATATTCCAATCCTCATGCTAAGATCACTATATATGACTAATGAACTATTAAGATGGTTTGAGTACACTAAAATATACCTTTTTAATCCTTTGTCTTATATTAAGTTCAGAAAACTGTGGTTGGCAAACTGGAAAACTCAGTAACCAAGTACTCTCTAGCAACCAGTAGCAGTTTAAACCTTAATTATTTTTTCTTCTTCCTTTTTAAATTTTGTTTTTATGAGTTGTGTTTTTTCTTTTGTCAAATTTCGTGTGCAAAAAAAAAAGAGTCCCATTTTTTTTTTTTCCATTTAGGATACTCAATGAAGACATCAGTTTGCAAGCATTAATTTAAATGGGTAACAATTACTTTATCTAGAATCCCTTCTACTTTCCCAATGAAAGAGAAAAATAATTTACAATGTTAAATATTAAGACATGTATTTAACTTACTTCTTTTCAAATTATCTCTATAACGTCTTATAGGAAGAAGCATCAATTTAATAGTCTTTTTTAGACTGTTAAATAGGATAATGGCTGTCCTTCCAAAGGAAAAGAACAGAAATTAGTCGGAGGTTTCTGAAGGAGTAATTTCTTTTTCAGTCYCAGTTCTCTGAAAACAGAAAAGGACAAAAAATACCTATAATGAAGGAGAAATGTGCTTTTTATGGTACTTGCTTCGCTTGCAGTTTATCTGTTAAAAAGAAACCAAAAAAAACCCCAAAAACCAAAGTAACAGCGTTTTAGCAACAAGTGAAAAAACCCAGCAAGATGGGRGAGGCAAAATAAGAAGGGAAAGGAAATAGACACAAAAAGAAGAGAGTCAGCAAGAATCAGTGTCTTGYATTAACATTATATTCAGGATTTGGTTTAAAATTGTATGTAGCAATTAAAATGTAGAAATAGTTGTTTTTTCCCTTTAAAAAAAATTAATCTCAAAAACAAACAAGCCTTTTATTTCCGGGATCCAACTACTAGATTAAGCACGTCCTTCCCCTATATGGACAAAGGTTACACATTTAAGCTTCTGCTTTACCTGATCTTGGCAAAAGCCTTCATTTTATCAACCCTGCATCATAGAAAAGTCCTTCATATTTGACAACTGATGCAAATTTTCTTGGACTGTCTCCTGTCAGAGTTTTTTTCTATTTTAATAAATGAATACTCACTGATGTAGAGAATCTTGAACTCTCACACCCTAATTAACTGGTTAACATTATCTGTTGGCTACCTGTCCACCAAGATACACTATCTATCTCTTTTTTCTGGCTCAAGAGATACTTAACTCAAATTACAGAAATCTGTAAAGTGCAAGATCCTGATTCTGCAGATGCATGATGAGATTACAYTCCAGGAATGTAAAATACCTGGTTTCAAAGGGACACTGGATTACTAAACTAGGTCCACTATTTCCAAGGTTGGTATAATTCACGACAATGAACATTCCATAACTTACAAAGCATTGTCTCTGTCATCTTAAGAAAACAAACCTTACAAACCTCTCTTTCTGAACTCAGATGAGAGTTTTCATTAAATATTCTGATTTCAGTAAATCATCCCTTTCTAACCAGAAGTCAGAGAAAGTCTTGTGACTTGTTTTAGTGGCATCATTCAGTCAACAGATATTTTAAAATGAGTTATGAAATCTCACAGCTGCAGCAGTGTATTCCTCTAAATATGTGATAGAGGTAATGATGCGCATTACTGATTATCTGTCTCCACCGCCTCCAGGAAAAGCTTTAAAAACTTACTCTATGTTAATCAAGCTGTAGTTCTGTAGCTTCAGGAAGATAGCACCTCAATTTCTAGGAAGGTCCAGTTTATTTTCTAATCAAATGGTATTTTCAAAGCAGGATAAAAAACCCACAACCTAAAAACAAAAAAGTCAAATCCCGTCTGTGTCAAATGTTGCAGTTTTAAAATAACATTTAGCAATAGGATGAGYTGGATTCTGATAACCTTGAGTGACTTAAAATCAACTTGCATTTGAGAACTTGCTTGTGGAATTCCTTAGGCAGCTCTAACGACAGAAAAATATTATGAAAGATTGGAATAATATTGAGTTTTTAGGAGCAGAAGAACATGCAGATTATTTTGAGGGGGATAAAGACGTGTTGTAAGTATTGGAGAAGGTATATGTGAGAGAGCAGAATTAATGGATAGATGACTGACAGGCATGAATGAACAGCATTTCAGATTAAAAAAGAAAACTTCATATGAAAGAAAAATCTCACCTTGTTTTGTTCACACGTTAAATGTATCACTCATTGCTTTGCTATAAACAATATAGAAGAACAAGTGGTGTAAAGTATCAAATATTCCAAATCACTTTTATTCTTGAAATATAAATTGATGATACAGARATGCTTTCCATAATATATCTCGAAAGTGGTGGTGCTATGAAGAAGRTTCTACAAAACTGAAGATGTAAGTGGTAATGTCCGGGGTTTTCTTCTTTCTGCATGAATATTGACTTTTTACTTCCATACTAAAAATTAAAGATATTTTGGGAAATGTGGTATGGAAAAGATGGTCAATAGAAATCTTGTGACCGTACGGCTGTAAAATACTTRCATCTATGTGGGGTCGTAAAGTTTGATTTGAGAGGAAAAGGGATGAGTTGTAAAGAATTTTGTCAGGGAATGTGAGAAGCTTTTAAGTGATTTGATCAAAATATGCATCCAGAATGACCTTGGGGAATAAAGCAAAAGGTGATATTCTTCTTCTGGGAAATAATTTTTTTGCTCTTTTCAAAAAAGTTAGTAGAGCACCTCTTTTGGTACTTCTGCCCAAAGCAAAATGAGAAATTACCTTCAGGAARCCAAGTACTTTTGAATTCTTTGAAGTTAACTTTCAAATGAATAAGTTCTAAAACTGCCAAATTAAGAAAAYTAAAGATTGGATTAAGCAGAGAATGTTTAAAGATGTTCACAGCTCTAACAGCAATAATAAGGATTGCTATGCTCTAGGTAACAACTCCTTACCTTGGGGGAGATAAACATGGTGCTGCAGGTGTACAGAAGAAKGTTTTAGTGATTTAAAAGGGGGGCAAAGTATTTTCATATGAATTATATTGGAGCCTTTGCTTCTTTTTTTAATCCTAGAGGGGGCCTGATTGTATATTCTGACTCAAAAGCCCATCAAAAGATGAGATATATTTTCAGAAGGGAAACTGAAACAAGGATTACCACATTAAAAAAGTGAAGTCATCTGAAGTTGGAAAACAGTGGGGAATTAACGAACATGTAAAGCAGCAACTCCCAAATGTTTCTGTAAGAACCTGTTGCTCACCCACTGAGAGCTGTAGCACAATCACTTCTACTCCCAAGACAGACCTTGAAAAACTTGAAGGCAGCTGTGAAATCTGTCTCATTATGTGTTATTTTCAGACATAGGACTGAATTTTCAAATTACATAGAAAATAACAGCTATAGTGAATACTGGGAGAAATTGCTTTGACTGAGTGCACACGGCATGAGCAAAAGCCAGGAGGAGTTGGAAGCCACTGTGCAGCAGGAAAACAATGATATAGTTGCCATCATGAGAACTTTACTGACTTACACAATTGCTGCAATGGATGGCTATAAACACTCCAGAAGKGGTAGGCAAGAAAGGAGGGTCTTGGTTGTCTAGATCTGAGTGATGGAGGGGATATGGTTGAGTGTTCATGAATAAAAATGAGGGGGAAGGCCATCAAGGCAGGTATCATGTTGGGAATCTGTTATAAATTACTCCATTAGGATGAAGAGGCAGACAAAATATTCTAAAATAATCTGAGAGAAGTCTCACATTCACTAGCCCTTGTTCTTGTGGGGTACCTCAATTTGCCAAGATGACAGCTGCAAATGCAATACAGTAAAGCGGAAAGAATCTCGGAGGTTTCTGCAGTGTCATAAAGAGACTTTTCTGGCACAGATGTTGATTGCTCCCCACTGAATCTGTAGTTTTCAAACAGAAGAGGACTTATGGGTTCGAGGCCAACTTGGGCACAGCATGATAGATTTTGATATCAGAGAAGTAAGGAGTGGGGATCAGCAGAACTGTTACTTTGATATTCCAGAGGGCAGCCATTGACCTTTTTAGGTGACTGTCTGACAGGGCCCTTGAGAGACATTTCTGAAGGGCAAAGGAGTCCAAGAAAGCTGRACAGTCTTCAAAAAAGGAACTCTTAAAAGTGCATCAGGCCATCCCCATGTGCCAAAAGTCAAACAAGAGCGGAAGACTACTGGCCAGGCTGAAAGGAGAATTTGGCTGGAATTCAGGAAAACAGAGAGAATTTATGGCCTTTGGAARAAGCAGTAGGCAATTCAGGAGGACYACATGGATATTGTGAGGTTATGCAAGGAGAAAATTAAAAAGGCCAAAGCCCAGCTACARCTTAATCTGGCTGCTGCCTGAAAAAAAAATAAAAAAAWGTTTCTATAAATTCATTAGCAATGAAAGAATGGCTAAGGAAGAACTCCATCTTATATTGGATGTGGAGGGGAAAGGATGAGAAAACATACTTAATGCCATCTTTGATCAGTTTTTATTGGACTGACCAACTATTCTCAGAATACTGAGTCCCTGAGCTGGAAGACAGCAATGGGGAGCAGAGTCTTGATTATCCAAGTGGAAATAGTCAATTACCTGCTACACCACTAAAAGAGGCACAAATAAATGAGGCCAAATTGGATTCACTTAAGAGAACTGAGGGAGCTGGAAGTATTCACTGAGMCACTTTCCATCCTTTTTCAGGAGTCCTGGGTGACCAGGATGATGCCAGCTGATGGGAGATTAGCAAATGTGACAACTTTTTGGTGTCTGGTCAAAAGTGGTGTTTCCCTGGGCTTGTTATTGGGTGAGTTCTGTCTAATATCTTTCTCAATGATCTTGTTATTGGGTGAGTTCTGTCTAATATCTTTCTCAATGATCCAGATGAGGCGACTGAGTGCACGCACAGTCAGTTTGCAGAGAACTCCATGTTTGGTAGGAGAGTTAGTCTGATGAAAGCTCTGCWGAGACTTCTGGAAAGGCTGGATTGGTGGTCCAAGGGCAATTGTATGACACTGAAAAAGGCAGAGTGGTCAATCTTGCAATGAGTCACAACAACCCCAGGGAGCTCCACAGGCTGGGGCAGAGTGCCTRGAAAGCTGCTGGAGAGAAAAGGATTGGGGCTTTCTGGTCAATAGCATCTGAACATGAGCCAGCGTATGCCCAAGGGGCCTAGAAAGTCAATGGCATCCTGGCCTGTATCAGAAATTRTGTAGCCAGCAGGTTTTGGGAAAGGATCATCTTTCTCTATTTGGCACTGGTGAGGCCACGTCTTGAATCCTGTATTCAGTTCTGGGTCCCTCAYTACAAGAAAGACATTGGTATATTGGAGTGTGTCCAGAAAATGGCGGTGAAGATGGTGAAGGGTCTGGAGCGCAAATCCTGTGAGGAGTAGCTGGGGTAACTGTGGTTGTTTAGCCTGGAGAAAAGGATGCTTAGGCAAAATCCATGGGAAATTRATAGCCAATCCAACTTGCTTCAAGAAAGTGTGTTTGTCAGTGATGAAGGCAAAAAAAMCCCAACAGAGATTAGAAGCTAACTGAGCTGTGAGGGTGCAAAGCAAAAATAGTATAATTAAGATGCTTTTGTTAGTTTTTGTTCCTGCAGGTTATGAACTTCAAATTTACAGTTGATTATGTGTTTCTAGTGATGTATCTCCTGGGCAGGGACAGAGTCAAATTGCCATTCAAATTACTCTCTAGGATCTGTATTTCAGTGGACAGTTGTTAAATACCTTCATACACATATAGCAGTAAATAATTGTGATTTTTTTTTAAATGTAATAATCTTTAAAACAACTGATATAGATTAAATTTATCTGTACCATCTCCAGAAACATAAACAAGGGCTGCTTCTAAGAACAGCAGGCATATGTTATYTGTAATTACCTCACTTGAACAGTAAATCTGAAAGGTAATGTTGGCAGAAAGAGCCCTGCAAGGGAGGTTATGGTCTATGCATGGTGTTGSTTATGGGGTTAGGAAGATGTCAGGGATTACTGAGAGATTTAAATTAGGTAAAAAGTGGTGAATGATTTTAAACCTCTGAGATAACTTTTCTCTCATTAAACTCACAGGTGCACCAATATGTTCTTGTCTCAATAAAAACATAGTAAAAAAGAACTAGTAAAATAATCTGAATTATATAAATAATAGTGGCTGCAAGGAACTGTCAAAGTTTTGGAGGGACATGTTGTCCCTTTGATGAGTGTTTCTTAAACTTTCTCGATCTGAAACACCTATTTTTACTACTAAAATAAGTAGCTATGCTGAAGAACTGAGGTTCCTACGCCCTGTTGCCTGACCGGTGTAATGCACATCTCTACCATCACAGACAAGTACTTATTTTCTAGAAAAAAAAAAAGGTTTACTGAAGGTAGAAATGACCCAGCTCTCAGATGAAAGTCTGTGGGATATCTGTAACTAACTCTATGGCTTCAAAGGTTGTTTGACGCAAACTAGCTGTTCTAATAGGAAAAGCACTCTGACCTTTTGAGTCAGATAGTACATCCAGATTGCAGAGAACAGGATAGATAAACAAGACTGTCAAGCATTGTCCTCTGAAATTTGATCTATATTGTTTCTTTACATTACAYGATGCTTGTTTTTTAACTCTTAAGATTAAGAGGCAAGCATAGAGAAATTTCCAGCTGTATGGTTTGCCACAAGCTAAAGCAATGGCTTATCTTGATAGGAATRTATGGTGTGAGGTTTTTGGTTGCTTTGGGGGTTTTTTCTTGGTTCTCTTTTCATTTGGTTGTAATTTTTTTCTCATGGGACACTGTTTATACCTGCATTCCAGCAACTGGAGATGTCCAGAATCCTTATTCTTTTCATCTGGAACCATGATAGTTGATTACAGATAAATATTTTAAATRAGTCTGCTAAATAAGAGTCAGAGTAAAACATTAATTTCAGATTCTCATAATTATCCAGACCTGCCTTCCAGTTTCAGGGAGATAGAGTATTAATTTGGGCAAACTCATGTCAATTAGCATTGACTTTTCTGATATTTCTCATATATGATTATTATTTCACTTGAGACTGAAATGATTCATTCGAGGTGTCTTGTTTCAAAAATTTCTGTCCAAATCCATGCATTTATTCCTGCAACCTTAGGAATTCCTGACCTAAGTATCCTAAGATACTCCTTTAGGTGGCTGGAAAGTGAYGTCCTAGAAACAAAGTTTTGAAAAAATTGGCATTCTTAATTAATACCTTAAATGATACAACTGAGGTATATTGATTTTTTTTCTTTACTTTTCTTTTTTTTTCTTTTTCTTTTAATGAGTGGAGGATGGAAAATGTAAAGGAATGGAATCAATTTGTTCTAAGTTGTATTTAAAGACAAACTGAAAAAAGAAATTGAAGAAAAAAGTGCAAGACTTTTGCCATAAGCAGTTTCATACCTTGTGGAAAATTACAAATATAAAGAAGGCTCCATTCTGAAACCTCTTAATATATCATAGAAAGAGTACCCTGTAGRTTTAAATAAGTTAAGAATCTCTTTTGTCACCATGTTGGATCCATTGTTATTGAAGACAACAATGTAATAGGGTATGAACTATTGTTAATTAGAAAGATAAATGTKGCCTTCTATAGTATTCTATGTAATATGAAGTTCATTTTGTTGAAATAGATGCATACAAGATTTTATTTTGTTATACCTTCTCTGAAGTCAATGAATTTCCTTCAGCTAAGAGCTAGAGCTAGGATTTTGTAAAATAGCTTTCATTAAAAGATATGTTGTCTTGTATTTCTTCCTGTCTTTTAGAGTGTAATGAGATTTCCATTTTGCCTACTTGGTCTTTTCTCTGACCTGGGTTTGTTGGGTTCTGTACAGATAAACTTGCTTTCTCTTTTAAAATTCAGTAACAGTCTGGATTTATTACTCCTGCATGTCTGATACTCATTTTCACTTTTTACTTYTGCATCTTTCTCAGTACTAAAATATATCTTTATTTCCTCTCAACAAATGTCAATTTTCAGATGACCTGAYACTGATCTAAAATCTTTGCTTAGAAATTGTACGGATCACATTGTTAAGGTAAGCCACCCAAATATATTTGAAAGCAAGATCAGCTGAGAATCCTTTCTAACCATTTTAACTTCTTACTTTCTTGCTTACTTATATTTATATATATATAAATGTCTATATATATACAAGTGCATACATTTCTTCTTCTCAACATTTTTTTCTTCATTATACAGTTTGATAGAAGGTTTCCATGACACTTTCCTTTATAAACAATTATATTTATTGGCAAGTGAATGAAAAAAAAACTACTTGAAAAAATGTTATGTAGTTTTATTTTAATATAACATTTAAATTTGACTTTTTAATTACTCTGTGCTGTTTACATGAATAAAGTAATTCAAACACATGAGAACTCTAAAGTAGTGCTTTGAAATCAAATGCAATATATCTATATAATATTTATTCTAAAATACAGTGATTCTTTTATTCTAAAAGTTAATAYACAATTCACCTGTTTTCTAAATCTCCAGTATACATGGGCAGGTATTTGTATGGTACAATCTTTCCCTTTATTCTTCTCATTAAATAATCAAAGCAGGCACTGGGAAAAATGAAAGTAGGGAATGGTCATTATCCAAACACATATGATCTGTTTTTCTTTTCTTTAAAATCTGAGTCTATTTGATCTCAGTAAAAACATTCTAAACTATTTTGGAATAGAGGCTGCTCAATAAGGTATCATATTGATTYTGAAAATCAGGAAATTTTAAGATAATAAACTTTAACCAAGATAGTGCTTTTATTTAAGTCTTTCCAAAGTGTTTGAAGGATCTTTTAAGTGCAGGAAGAAGGCCTCCTAATTTTTAGTACATCTTACTGATGCTGATATTGCAATTTGGTTGTCTTCATCAATACCTGCTCTCTTTTGAGAACACATAGTYGGTGATTTCTAAGGCAGAAGTGAATTGCTACTTTAGGATGTCCTTTCAGKTTTTGTGTGGCTGTTCATTGATAGTTATGTACTTAAGCAAAGATTTTGTAAGGTCTTAAGCTAAAGATTTCTATCCCAGTTAAATGTTGTGAGCATGGAATACAAAAAAAAAGGTATAGATCTGATTAAAAACTATGTTTACATGATACAGATAAAGATCAAGAATTTATAAAATTAATATAATTAGACAAAAAAGATGTGTAATAATGTCGCTTTATATTAATTTTCTTTTATGATAAATATCAAGGGAAAAATTTAAAAGGATTATAGCTAATTGTAAGTTACCTAATCTTCTATTAATATATATGCTCTCTATAGATATACTTAATACATATATTTTTATATAAATACACACCAGATATACGTAAATTATATAATGGTAAGTTACTTAATAGTAACTTGAACTACTTGAATATATTACAAGTGGGTAAGCCAGAAGTTTGATAATGTTTTGAGAGGATATTTCCTTATCAGTTGAGATAGAAATGAAGTGCTAACACTCTAAAACAAACTTAAAAGTCAGTAAATAAATATTAGAAATAAGTTCTGATTATTAATTACAAAAGAAAATTTAAAACTGGAGAGTTTAACAATTCATGATCATGCCTTAATTTTTATGGATAATTCATTCTTATAATGAAAAATAAGAAAATCATAATAATAAACCATAATAATTTGGATCATATTATGCTTTGAAAATATCTTAACTAGTACCCTTAAAATGTTGAAGAGTGACATATCACAAAACTTTACCAAAAAATCTTTTCAATTCCAAAGAAGTTACTCTACAGTTACTTCTACAGAACGCTGCACAGAGCAGAGACATAGCAATTTTTATTTTAAATTTATATTCAACATTAACTATTTCACTCAAAGAAATGTAAATACTCTTCCTTCAGGAGACAAGCTAACACTTAGGTACAGGCTTGATGGCAGAACGATCATGTGGGGAAAGAATTGTCCCATATGTCCGTATCACTTGCTAATCTCTTTACATCTTCACTGGAAGCATTTGGCACAGGATCAGGAAAGTCTGCTGAGAACCGCATCGGACTCCAGAGCAGAGAATATTTTTAAGCTTTTATAGCCATTTTATGATGTTGTTTTCACTCTCCTACCCTCAAATAAAATCTTTGTATAATTGGATGTATCAAAATAAYTCCTGTCTTCTGCCCTCTTCAGCGCTAGCTATCTTTTGCCTTTTAAAGCCAAAAGGATGTCATTGTCATTGTGAGTTAGATCCAGGCAGATGTTGTATACTGTAGTAGTTTCTAGTGCATGAGCATGTAACCCCCTGTACACTAGAAAGATTTTCGAGGTTACTGAACAATATCAGAATTGGAGCGATTATTAGCTTTTATATACTTCTGCAAAAAATAGTGATGTTGAGAGCTCAGTTTAGGGAAAAATAGCTCTATATTAGCCTAAATYTGTTCCTAATGTGGTATTCAATTGAGATTTAGACCTTCAAATCACAAATTTCTTTCTGATACATTTACTTCTTATAGGGGCTACAGATGAAGAATGTTTACAYAGATTCAATTATTTAAGAAATCATGATGAAAAATTCCATGGCAGTACTAAATACAAGGGTRGCACTTCTGATTGTAATCCCCAACTCTCAGTTTGCCATGGCTTGGAAAAGAGGACTACATCCCTTTCTCTCTTTCTCTTCAATTGTTACAAAGCAACTTGGTCTTTTTTTTTATATTTCTTTGATATTTACTTGCCAGTTCTTCTGGCAGAGTATTTTTGTTTTCTGACTAAAAAAAATGCAAGGAAAGTTACRTTTACTTCTTTATGGAAAGCTGACCTGCAAAGCTTTTAAGTTGAATAAATTAAACTAAATTAACCAGAAATTTGCTGATTTTGACAAATGTTTCATGAAAAGTATGTGTCATCAAAAAGATTAAAAGAGATAAAGCACAGGAAAGATAAATCACGTATTAAAGTTAGGAAAGGAAAATGGRAGTTAATGGAATTTTGAAATTACAAATTGAGGTTGACTTTTKATATATGTTTAGTTTTTTCTCTCAATGCAAATTTTAAAATCTGTTCAAGGGAAATAAGACTTAGGACTGTTCCATTTTTAACTTTCAAGTAGAGCACTGATCACWCTCAGCGGCCTTTTAAAAATCCATTATTTTGATTGGCACATAAAGTATGACATTTAGCCAGAATATCCCTTCCTGTGAATGTTTGGAACACTCTTCCTCCCATCTTTGAAATCCTGTAGAATGAGATTAGTGTGATAACAAGCCATCCACACAGTGATTCAGCAGTTCAAGGGTTGTCCCTTCCTCTGTCAGAGCCTGTATATCAAAGGTCATGAGATAATTGCATGTACCAGCAGCACGGAGCATTCAGCCTCACTGGTCACAAAATCCTTCCTTGCTTGGGGTTGAATATTAGCAAGCAGACATGGTATTCAGCATTTCTGCAGARCAGAAACTTTAGTGAAGTGTAGGCATCCACAGAAAATTAATTTAAAAATAAACCTGCTTCCAAAAAAGAAGAAAGYGTGATCTTTTGTTGAAAAACTTTAAAAACTTAACTATGAATTCTTAGCTGGACAGCTACAAATTGTTCTCAACGGTTCAAAGCCTTGCTTAGTGTTCTTGTTAAAAGGGRAAAAGGTCTCCATTAGGTGCTGTAAAGGTATAGAAATAGATCATTAGGGTTCAGAATAGGGACATTTTTTCCTGTATCGGCTCTAAAACTATCATCAGAAAGCGTAGACAGCAATTTAAAATACTCCGCCTCTTCTCTTTATTGAAGTAGTAGTATTTATTCCAAAAACTCTTTCTTTCATTTTTAGCAAGCTCTTAYGTTTCTTATTAAATTTATTCATTGGGTCAAGTTGTGGAAACTCATAACTCAGTAGTTAGACTTCTGTTAAGAGAAATACTAAAAGACACAAATAACTGTATTTTAAAATATTGTTAAAGTTAGTATATGTAGAAGTATGCTCTTTCAACTGACATTATTAACCTATTGAAAATTTTCCACGTGATGAACTTTCCTTAAGAAAAAATTGTTTTATGGAAGGCTTGCTAAAACTGATAATAGCTTTCTGTTGGTGACTTTTTAATAGTCAATTGATACTTAAAATGAATAAAATAAATATGTGACAGGAAGTGAAAACTTTAAAAGGGCATGTRAATTTGGTTTAAGCTCTTACTTAGGTATTAGTTTCCTCACTTATTTTTKGGTGATAACTATTGCCCCCTTCTGATATGAGTTAGAAATAGCCCTCATTTTCTCAGCATGTGTTCGCTCTCAAACATTTAAGAAAATCTGTTGTGGCTTCTCCCTTTCTATCTGCACATGTAAAGATGGAATAGCTTTCATCAAAAGTTAGACCACTGTCCAGAAGTGTTCCACTGGAAATGGGGGGTTTCACTTCCACAGATATCTTTATTCCCTTTATGACATCTTAGAAAAAAATGCACTATACTTTTTTAGGGTGCCCATATTTTTATTTTCTGTCTAGCAAGAAAATGTGATCTTCTCATTAGGTTGCAATTAGCATGAGATCTTGCACAAGAAGAAGCATTTATGAGATTAATATTAACCAAGCATCACCTTAAACATTTATTTTTTAAAAAAGCATAAAAAAAAACTTCTTATATTGCAACAGAACCWATTCTTTTTCCCTAGATCTGATAAAGTACTCTTTAGCCTGATTGTTGATATTAATCTGGAGTCTCAACAGATCAGCACTCAAAGCCATTAAAATACGTGCAGAGAATGGTACCCCCCTTACAGGCAGCAAGGTTCAGTTGCATCTCATCGCATGTGCAAGGGCAAGTGGAGGACAGGATGAGAGGCTACTTGTGCAAATCTGGTTCCTGTTCTCTGGAACCAGAAATACGAGTGCAGCTGCAGTAAAGCTGTGGTCAAAGAGGATGAGCCCAGATTTAATTCAGCTGAGGTTTAAGTAAATATCAAAGATTTATAGTATTAGAGGCATTTATCAAAGATGGCAGGCTGTGAGAGGAGCATTTAATAGTGTCCTAAAGTTAGAACTTGATTTATCGATTCAGTGTGTAGAAGTCCTCAGGAATTTCCCCACTACAGAATTCAAAAACTGTGGTTTTGGCATTTTCTCACCATGTGTAACTTATTCAAGCAACAGAAGGAAGGATTTGTGTCACTGCACTGTCCTGTTTCCACCGTACAAGAATCATAAAGCGAGTAGGGAGGTCTGGTCGTGTACTGCCTTAGTACAGAGCGACATGTTCAGCTCCCACGCCTACTGCTCACTTGTCAGCTCCCACAGCTTTTGATCAACCCCCGTGTCAAGGCCCAGAACATCTGGTATAATTTGAACAAATGATCAAGTTAAAAATGGGATAGCARGTTAGTCTTTTCTGATCCTCATTCTTAGACGTGTCTTCGTTTCTGTCACTCCATCACTTTCGGTTTTCTTGCCATCACAGCAAGATGACAGCTCTCTGTGATGGCATTGGCATTTTCATGCTYTTTATGACAGCTGTTAACAAAATATAGCTTATTAGAAAAATATAGCTTAATTTTGCAGACTTTTGGCTTTTTGTCCTGATTTTCATTCCCCTTACCTAAACTCACACGGAATTTCCTCTGAAGTTTTGAGCAATGTTAAGGTCACCAGAATGTCTATTAGCCCATCACAGCTGCCAGTATTAGATATTGGCTTTGTTAATTACATTTCAGGCACACAGAGCCACCCCAGCTCAATCAATTTATTAAGCTATTGTGGCACAGTGTGCTCAGTTGCCATGCAGTGATGTAAGAGAATGGTTTGCAAACCCTGGAGGAGAGTCTGCAAGCAAAATGAGAGCAAGGGTCCCAGCGGCTTTGTTCAAGAAATGTCCCTTCAATCAGTGTCACAGAGAGCAGCAGCAGGTGAGTCAATATGCCAAGAGGCTGYCCGGAGAAGCCTGTGACACCATGGCCCTGTCTGTGACTGGAAGTCTTTACAACTGCTTTACACAGTTTCCTTTATCTGTGCATGATGAGCAATTGCAGGCTTCTGCACAAAATTTGAAAGAATTACTTTCCCAAGAGGAACRGACTCTCACTAGGTATCAAATCCCATTGTATTAAGTTAAACCTAGTCTAATATGCCTTTCCTCCTCACTTGGCCATCCTAAATTTTTAATTTCATCTAGATTTACCTTTTTATTTTGCACTGAAGTTCATTGATAGAAGCCAGGCTTACTAGGATTGTCAATGACGTGAGAGTATGGGTTTTTTTAATCCCATTAATTACTCTTCTTGGTTTGGTCTGTTCAGGGAGGGGACTTGGAGCCATTGCAGCATGATGGATATTAATTATTTAATCTTAGACAAATTATAATACTGTTATTAAATATTAGAACAATATTATAGAGAGAGCTAAAGTGAAAAGTAACATTGAATTTGAAGTTTTTCTTGTTCTGTTGCATTCAAGTCAGGAGAAAGCAGATTAAATTCCTAYAGTTATTGTGTGGCTCTTGGTTTTATCTTCATTTGGGGTTTGGGATTTACTTTTGAGGAGGAGGTGGTCTTTTTGGTCGGTTGGTTTGGTAATTTTTATTCTTTTTTTCCACTAAATGAATAAGATAAATTATAGTTATACCTGTAAATGGCTTCAAGATTTGCTAAGCTATAACCTGTTATTTCAGAACTCCCATCATTCTGCTGTTAGGGTTTTTTCTCCTATTTTTTCAAATGAATTTAATAACCATGAAGAAAAGCAAACTAATTGAAATTATTCCYCACAACATTACCTAAATTTAGAGAATGCAATTAACTATGGCATACACATCAGCACACTTAATTCTGTAAAACACTTATCTTAGGCAGAAATATTGCCATTACTAATTATAAAAACATAATCTGCAAGAAATAACTAATACGAATAAAATGAGCAAGCAAATTGTATTAAAAAKTTGAAGGAATGCTGCAGAACAGAATTAGAGGTAGGACAAAAGGAGATTCTAGTCTTAAAAAACATGTTCAGTGATGCTTCCATTTTATTTTGTATGGCATGAGTTGGTCTGCAGTTGATTCAGTACAATCTGCTTATCAGAAAATATTAGAAATATATTAGAAATTTACAATTCTGCCTCCTCTGCTATAAAGAATTTTTTTAATTTCGCATAATCRAATATAATTATTTAATGTTTAAGCAAACTTTAAAACTTTAAATCTGATACCATATGTGAAATATGTTGCTGTTCAGGTTCAGGATTTCAACTTCTTTTCATACATTTGGTTTGTTCATATAGACTAGTGCATTCAGCTGCAGTCCAAGTAACACCAATTCCTAGTCTGTCTTTGCCATTTGCCTGAAGTGTAAAGACAGAGATGGCCACCTCTCCTCTCTCTGTTGCTAGTTTCATTTAAAAGCTCCAGAAAATCACCAGGCTTTCCCAATGAAGGTACAGAGAACTATTTCTGCAGAGTACATCACTCTAGCCATGCGTAACATTGACTTGTACTGACCAAGCCTGCAGACTGGATTTTCTTCTCCATGTGAGGTTTCCTCTGCTCCCTGCCTCTACACAAACTCCATCTTACCATTTTAACTTATGAACTCTTTGGAACAAGCGGGCAAATTTTATAAAACCTGATCAAAATGGACAATTGTCAGGCTCTAGGAAAAACTTGTTTGTTCCCATTCMCCTATATTTCATACCAAATTGTTGATGCATGGTTTTGAAGTAATTCCATTCTTAGACACTAATGAATTTGTTGCACTTTACAGGGCATTATATTCAGAAAATTTCAGAGGAAAGAGAAGTTGATTCATTTAGAAAACACTGACACTGTTGTGTTACCAGTATCAGCATCTTTCACTGACTTTTTCTTTTTTTTTTTTTGTAACTTACACCCAAATTTTTTTTTCAAGTCTTTTTTAGAGCCCTCAGTTCTCCACCTCGTTTATATACAAATACTCTATATCTTGTTGAGCTATACTTCCTTGATTTGTTATTTTCATCAGCGTAGAATATCCTGCAACACTTTCACTCACACATTAATTTTGGAAATAAGTATATAATTGTAATTGAAAATCTGCATAATTCCTTTATTGTTTAAATATATTTTTTATTTTATTTTTTATTTATTTCTCTGACTTGTGAAACTTATTTTGCAGGTACAGAATGGGAGACTAATATTGGCAACTGGAAATCGTAGATARAAGAAATACTAAAACGAAAGGTGCTTTGTTAGCATCCTCTGTCAACCTGCTGTGTTAGGATAAATATTGTGTGAAAGTTTTCTGCTCTATATTCATGCAATAAAAGTACAGTGTCTTAACACCAATGTAAAGAGAGGCATTATGTCTGGGTCTTGATCCTGATACTTTCTATGTTTTGAGTGATAAAAGTTTTGTGCTCTACAATGCACACCACTAAAATGTTAGAAGTACTTTGGGTAGTGTTAATTGCAGTACTTTAGAGTGCTGATGTTTAATGTATTTATTTCTGGTTTCAYAGGTGTTATTATGTGGAGCAGACAAACTGTTCTTTCTAGCAATCATGACTTGAGAGTCTTAAATGCTTTGTTTGACAAAAATTTGACATTTTYCTGATATTTTGTTCCTATAAGTGTGGGGAAAATCAAGGCCAAGTGTTAAAATTTTTTGTTTATAAATTTATTTAAATAAAATACCTTTAATCCCAAATTTTTTTAAGACATCAAGCACTACCAAAAGAAATAGGAGTTGAGGGAGATGCTTCTACTTGTTTAGATATCAGCTGCACTTGGAAGTTTCTCCTTCCTCTTTTAAGAGAAGTACTGGGTTTTGCTGCTACTTTGATCATAACAAGAAGCAGGTATATTTAAATCCTGTTGTTTGGATATTTATATCTGCTTACAAACTTAGAACAGTCCTTATAACTGCAGGATCAGGATGTCTGCTAAATTTTCTGATGCTGAGATGCATTGGTCTGTTCTATTATGGCAAGAACCATGAAACATTGCTGTAAATTATTGTTACTGACAAAGCACAAGTTRCAGCACTCACACTGTAAAAGTGAATTCTTTCAGCCTGTGAATGTCAGTGGCTATTTTCAAGGACACAAATTATCTTCTGGGAAATCTGAGTGATTTATATAACATGTGGGTTCAGTTTGGTGCTGCTTATTGAAGAAGAAATCTGAAGAAATATTAGCATACCTGTGAGACACGGAGAATAGTAAGTTATATAGTTACTATAGTTCACATAAGAAATAAGAAATATTGTAATATAGTTGATGGCCAGGACTAAAATCAGATAATACTGTGAAAGGCACTGTAATCTAGTTTAAACAGTGCCCTAATTTGGTACTTCAGCATTACCTTCTCAATATACTGAGAAACCCTACTGGTTTCTTACTTATCAGCTGGGAGCTCCTAGTCTAAGTAGAGACATTAATCCTTCATTGCCTAAGCATCCTGTGTTTGCCTGCTTTCCACATCTGAAAAGGCAGGCAGGTTTTTTTCCTACTAGCTAAAACCAAAATTAAGCTATAAACTGCATTTTCCAYGTTTTTGTTGTTGTTGTTGAAAACTTCCTTTTATTCTCCATTTTTAATTTTGTCTTTTCTCATTTTCTCATACCAGAGATACTTAATTTCTGTTACATCAATTGTCTTCATCCTAGGGTCTTGTATGTTCTTTTGTTTTGTTGTTAGCTTTTTTTTTTTTGTGGGGGGGGAGGGCAGGAGTGAGCTTATTTCTTTTTTCCAAATAAATTTCACTGCAATTTATTGCTGCGCAGTAGAAAAATAAGGAGGGATACTGTCAAGTTGCCAATGGTGACAGGATACCAATCTTTGACTTCACTTGATATGGAATTGCTTGCTACAGGAATGGGAACATTAGTTTTCTCTAGTAAAGTCTTTAAATGAAAAACTTACAATACTAATGTTTTTTCAAAATCTGAACATTGCTACAACAGAGTTCAAGTTGAATGTATTCCAAGATCTCTGATCATAGCTGAAGGTCTGAGCCATGGATCTTTGGAACAGCCTTGATTTTCTTTATCTCATTATAGTTTTCCATTTATGAGATATGGGTGTCTATTCACTGAATCTGTGAATTCTTATTACAAGAAGGATTCTTTCATTTTCCTGCTGTGTAACATAATATTACCACTTCAAGATCTCAGTCCACTCCTCTGAGGTTGCTTTGTAGGCTCTGTGTGTGCAGACTCAAGGTACAGATATATAATCTGCTCCTTGTGTTTGCTGGGCAAAAGTAAACAGTAATTGATGTAAACAGCCTCTGTTTACCCTTTGCTCTTTGTTGCTTGCAGTCCTGAAAGGGAAGAGCRATGCACAGAGGTGAAGCACTGTGGTGCAGAGGAATAGTCAATCTGCCCCTTTAAATAAACTTTCTTCTGCCAATACATAAACTCAGAGAGCTAGAAGGGACCTTGAGGTCATCTACTGCACTCCCCTGCTTCATGGTTGCACCTCCTACTGCCAGGAGTTACTCTAAGGAGATGCCTCATTTATCATGGTGACAGAGTGCACATAGACCTCTAACACTGCTCCTAACCTTTACAGTTTCTCACTAATTTCTAACCTTAAGGTCCCAAGTGGAAATTAAGGTCCTTGCAAATTCTCCCATTTACCTGGAATTACAGGCAACAGGTTGTCCTTACTAATTATTCCTTTTATGAAAAATAAACATTTAAAATTGAATTAAATTGGAATGTCTAGGACAAAAAGCATAGCAAATTCCTAAATAGTAAAGCTACTCACAAGAGTTTACTTTAAAAKGGCAACTTCTTTCACAATTTCTTTTGTATGATATTTCTTCTAATGAAGTCCTGTGAAGCAACCCAAACTGGGAAAGTGCAAGTAAGTATTTTTGTATTGGTAACTGTGATACAAATTTAGGTGTCCCATGTCCCAAAACAGTCCCATGTTTAATAAGCACTTGGAGAGAGATTTCTCCAACATATTTAATTGAAAACTGCCTTGATTTTTCATTTGCTAATGTACTTGCTGCATATAGCATTAATAAAGTTAGAAAGTTGTCTATGACTAACACATTGTACCTTGACCAAGAAATCAACAGCTAATGGAAAATTTATTATATTCAACTAAGCAGATGGCTTCCTGGAGCCRGTAGTGACATAAAGGTCTCTGTCATGTTATTTTAAATATCATGTGTCCTAGAGTCTCCTAATTCCTTGCAGTAATTAATAAGATGAGATCCTGATTACACATAATGACTAGTAAAATGWATGTGGATAGTATTACTTTAATCAAGCTTATATCTAGTGAGCTTCTATTTTCTTGCTATATTTAGGGTTTGGGGTTTTTTTTCCTGTTGAACATTTGGGCAGACTTTCAGAAGACATTGCAAAAGATTAGATTGTAAGATACTAACTTATGAAGATGTGCCAAATACATGAACATTTTGAAGAATATTAAGTATATTAAATATCTGTGGTCATTACAAATTACAGAATGGTGTAATTTGTCAAAAAAGARTAACAAAGTAAAGAAGAAAAGACACAAATTCCTTTCTGTTGAGCRCCAGATGTAGCTAGCCAGAGAAGGAGCTGGTGTGCTTTTCAGTCATTACAAAAGCTSCAATGAAACAATGCCTTTTTTGGCATAACAAAATATAATAAATGAAGCACTTGGGAACTGGCTAGCTCATTATACAATTCAAATGTAATTACATGTTGCATCCCAAACTTAAAAAGCACAAAATAATCTTGAATTATTTGACGTATTTAAGAATGCAGGTTTTTGAGATGTTTCTGAGCACTTAAAGGAGGCAGTCCCTCAGCAACCTTTATAAGGGGGCTTTTTTCCTCAGGCAATAGGAGTTGTAAATCAGAGCATGCTCAAGCTATAGACTATTCAATGAAAGCTCCAAATTTACTTAATCTCTTAGGATTATCCCAATTTTGAGGACGTTGTGCAATATATTCAGAGGTAGTTCTCAGCTCTTGCAACACCAACCTTTTTAATATTTCAAGAAAATCGATATGCTTATAGAACCAAATATAATTTGAGCATGTTCCAGGGTGGCAGAGCCCTCATATGGCAGTTAAACGATATTTCACAGAACAGGAGAAGATTATTGTCAGTTACCCAAGATCAGGCAAGGAAAACTAATGGTAGAGTRGCAGTAGGCCGGTAAAATATGCATGCAAGTGTGTTAGCTTGCCATAGAGTTTCTGCTCCATTCTCTTTGTTTCCTCATGTAATACCTTCTTACTTGCCTGATACAATGTCTTTTATTATATTTTATTTCAAGTAAAACTGCCTCCAGTGAATTCACAGGGCAAAGATGGCAAATTTTGCATTCAAATGTTAGACTTCAAAATTGCAAAGTAATTGCAGGTGAGGCTGATTCTTATGCATGCTTTCAAAACAATTCCTGTTCAAATTTTAGGACATTGGTATATATTAATTTTCTAATATCAAAATTAATTTTTGCCTCTTCTTGCAGGGAAGGAGGGGGATTTTTTTTCCATGATACTAATTTTAAATCTATTTAGGTTTTATCACATTTCCTTTGTTATACACTTAATTTTTAAAACTCAAAGAATTTTGGGTACAAAGTAATATTTTTTCTGCACTGAGAAAGAAACAAATCTCAACAGTCTTCATCAGTAATGATGCCATTGAAAAATGTTTTATAAACCTGGCAATAACCTGTTCTCACCACAGATCTACTTAATTGCTTCTGCATTTATAATAGACACAACAGATGATTAATGCTTGGTGCACTGAGYGACAATCTTTGGGAATTACTTAAATAACTTTTGTATAATACCTAAGGCCATAATTATAAAGGTTTATGTAACTTGCAAATGATGCAAATCATGTTTTCTGCAAATATTTGACAAAACACCAGCAGAACAAACTGTGTTTCTGAACAACTATAAACTGCTMTTCGTTTATTTGGGGCATTCCATAACTTAAGCTAATTATGGTTGTTAGCTGTAGATAAACACATTACTAAAATACCCTTTAGTGCCTTCAAAAGAAGAAATATGAAAGTTCTACAGTTATTAAATTGCTCATGAAAAAAAGATTGAGAAAATATGTCTCTTTCAAAACTTGGAACAGAAGAGATGCCCCCAGCACCTGGAAATTTTCATTTCCAAATTTCTATTTTTATCAAGATAATTATTTGTTTGTAGCCGTAGAAATTATTATGAATCCATATTGACACCTTGCGGATAACTTGGTCAAATGCAGTGAGCAAATTTCTGTAYTTATTCATCTTGGAATATATTAGTCCTATTAGCTAACTTATAATTAAGCACTGGGCACWATTTTCATTATGAAGGGGTTGTATCTAACAATATAGCTTTTAAATGTAAAAAAAATAAAAAATAGATGGGAGTTGACACCTATAAAATATTGGTCTTGCCAAAATTGTTTAACATCATATTTCTTTTTAATTACTTAACTTTAGATGGAAAAAAATGCTTCTAGAGCAATCTACCCTAACCATTGAACTCCTCAGCTCAAATAGAGGGGTTTAAAACTTAAAGAGGGAAAATTTGGTTAGATATATGGAAGAAATTATTTATTGTCAAGGTGGAAGAGGTTGCCCAGAGAAGCTGTGGATATCCCTTTCCTGGCAGTATTCAAAGCAAGGTTAGATGTGTTGTCGAACAACCTGGTCTAGTGAGAGGTGAATGTAGATAAGACAATATTGCAATATTTATTTTTTATATCAGATTCTGAAACTCCTTTGCCAAGAAACATTTTTGTCTACTGAACTGCAGAATCCGTCGCAYCATGCAGAGATGTGCCATGTGTGTYTAAATGGCTTATAGATCATTAGTRGTGTTTAAGGAATTAGATGTCAAAAGCTCAGTCAAAAGGAATGTCTTCTGTGCAAAATAACAAGAAAAAGGCAATCATTTTGCTTCTAACAATGACAGGAAACATGAAGCAGTCCACTGAAGAGCAATAGGAGCCAAGACCAAGATCCTCCACTACACTTCTCTTTTTATTTCCTTTCCTTTTCATTTTTATTTAAATCTTCTTTCATTTACCACCCTTCAGCTTTCATTTCCTTTTTTTTTGTTTCTTCAAACAATGTGTTTAGCTCTCAAAACTTTTCAAACCTTGAATCTTCTGTATCAAATAAGATAGTGTATGAGGCCTTCACTAAAGAGTTAAACTGGATTATTMTTGTGGGTCCCTTCCAACTAAGAATAGTCTGTGATTCTCTGGTAATTTTAGCCATATTAGTTAAACTAATATGTATAAAAAAATTCCTCTTTACATAAACTATATATAATCATGACATTAGTATTAAGATTGCTTTTATTAAAAAAAGAGTCAGAAACAATGAGTAGTGTGCCACTTATGGCCTCTCTGAGAAGTACAGGTTATTTGCATCCTTCAGAAATTTCTAAAAAACATTGCTACAGCAGGAATACTCTAAAATTTTCATCTCAAGTATCAATGTTTCTTTGAGCAGCATTGTTCTCTGCACATCACTCCAGATGTCCAGRGTTGCCGAGAACCCTCTTGGGGGGCTCAGAGGACCTGGAATGTYGCCAGGCRCACCTGGTGGCTTGACTTTGATCCATCTAGGTATTTGCCACCTGTGTATGAGAACATGAGAGGCACTCAGGTTTGAATAGTGCAGGAATGATGTATTTACGGGGTGAATATGTAGATTTTAGGTTTTGGTACAGGGGGGTTATGGAGACAAGATGGAGGAATCAGGGCATGTCTCATCCTTCTTCTTTCTTCTTCTTGTCATCCATTTTCTGTGATGATGTTGGCACTTGGGGATTGGTTTAACATAGAAGTGCACAGTTCAATATGTGTGATTGGTATTGGGAAATAAAGGTAAATATGATGTATGTAACTTGTAGTACATAAAGATGAGACCGCCTCAGGGGTGGTCAGAGTGCCTTTGGCTGCCTTGCTGTTCAGACCTCAGCTGGGCAGAAAGAAGATTTTGTAGATAAGAAATAATAAACAATCTGAAGACAGAAAAGTGAAGAGTCCAGTCTCATTCTTTGGAGTGCAGGCTGCCTCAGAACCACCCTACGTGTGTCTGGCAGAGACAAAATAGCCAAAAGGACATCTGGCGTCCCTGGACAGGCTGAGKTGGGCAGCTCCTGAGCTGGACTTGCGCCCAGGAGGGCACTGATAAGCCTCCTYGGGAAACAGCCAGAAGAGCCTGAAGAAGCGGCAGCCACTGAGTCCATTGCACTCCGCTTCTGCCGAAGACATTCAGCAGAACAGTCCGGACTGGAGCCAGAAAGTGCGCCTGGATCCACTCTCCTGAGACCTGATGGCCAGCAATGTGGGCCTTCGGACTGCTCTGAYGACTCAAAATTTGGTGAGAAGGTCAAAATTAAGAACATGGAGGGCACATACTCCCAGGAGCAGTTAGGAATAGTTATTGTTGATTAGGATCTCCTTCTTATTTGCTTGACAATGAAACTGGACAGTAGTATTGAAAATTTGAGRGACGGGGGGCTGAGCTAATGCTCATTGGAGCTCATATCTAATCCAACCCCKTGCTGCATGGATTCTGAGCTGGTGCCCTAAGGATGGCAGGGAGAGGAACAAGGGTATGTTATGCAGAACTAAGAGGACCCTCACAGGGGAAAACTGCATCTGAAGTGTCTTATTTATTTGTTTTGTTTGGGTTTTCTAACAAAATAAACATACTGATTTATTAAGTAGCTCAYTCATTTATTCAAATGTTAGATAAAAGCTTGATCTGAATATCTGAATATATTTATGCCTTGTGGAATAGAATTCAYACATGTGTATCATGCACAAACATGGCTAATTATTGCTTCAATTTAAGCTGAAGTAAAACTTTGGCCATGGACCTTTTCTTGGGCAATATAGAATCAGTTATATATCAGGTTAGACGTTTAAGCCAATATCTACATGTTCAATGCTATTTTTGACCTTTTTAATGCACTTCAACAAATTAAAATACACGTTATCTTAGGTCTACCAAGTTTTAAGTAGAAGACACTGATCAGCATTTTCTTAAGCAACTGAAACCTTTGCCTGAATTCCTTTGATAGATTAGAAGAAACTGCTGCTGTGAAGCTATGAAAATTSCATATATAGAATTCATTGTTCAAAAAAAAAAATCAGAAACAACCCAGAAAAATAAATTCAAATATTTGTAAATGTTTYCCAGCAAGGATTTCTGAGTTACTATTCTTCAGGATAGATATGATATTTGGAAAATTAAATAAATCAATACCATTTTTCTCTATACAATTACTTAAGTAACCAAGAGCAAAGCATATGCCTCTCTAGGGATGCCATGTGTTGAAGACTAGAACAACYTGCACAGCAGATAGACTGAGAAAGAGAAGGCAGGTAAGCGATCACTGTACATAATTTCTAGTTCTACTCTCCATTCAAGCCCCTTTCAAACAATTCATTTAGGAAATCTAACTCCTTCTGTCAGTAGTTGAATTGGTTTACTTCAGTGAGTCAGGCTATATGAGCTTGCTACACAGAATATGMGCTATCTGTTAGATTACTGAACCATGACCAATATCAGTGAATAACAATAGCCAGCAATTAACTTCTCCTCTTAAGTCATTAAAGACTTCAGATAATGGACTGGAAAATTTGATGGCTTAAAATGTTGACAACAACAGCAACAGCCAAAAAAAAGCCCAAACAARAAACAAAACAACAACAACAAACAAAAAGCCTAAAACAAAACAAAACAAAAACCAGAAAAAATCTATATTAATGTGATAGTAATTTTTAGCTGGCAAATTTCTTCACATTTTCCTTGAATCTATTGAGTGTTTAGAGTTTCTGAAATACTTCAGAGCACGTTTCTTCCTTTGACTTTCAAATGTCAATKCTGTGCACTAATACCATCTCTCATGTTGTCAGAATACTGTCATTCATCTGCTTGGCTGATAATGGCACATGCTGTTGGATAAGATGCTGCTTGGAACATACCTGTGTCTGTCTGACTCCACTCCAGTCTGTTCAGGAGACTATGTTAATTTTTTAATGGAGCCAAACTTATTGGCTGCCCTTGTGGGTGTTTGGAAAGGTGGCACAGAATGAACAATGGTATTTATGYGCATGTCCAGGATCAGTGGAAGGTAGTTCATGACAATGTCCAGACCCAGATACTATTCTAAGTATTGGTAAGAAGGAATTTTGGGAATGAGAGCTAGACAGAATGGAAAGGAAAATGAAAGGTATAAAACTGAAGGATCAGATGTTGAAACRCAGCATGGTTTTGGTAAATATTTTGGAAGATTTAAGTACAGCATAGAAATGAAACTATGTTAATAAGACATCAGAACGTACATAAATGTGGAGTTCCCCTGTTCCTAAGAGGCAGGAATTTGATCTTACCCTTCTTGTGTTGCTAATAACTCCTCCCTTSACCCAAACCCTGAAMTCCACTTTGTGATACCCTATAAAACGCCACGACCCTGCCTTTGCCTGGTCTTTCATCTCCWTCCCACCCCTCCTCCCTGGGGGTAATAAATGGATTCTTGAGCTTTCTGAAACAAAGACCCATCTTGTTTGTTCCCATGTCCGGCACTGGCAGCTGCATTGTCCCAGTTGCAGCTCACTGCAACACATAAATACATACATTTATCATTTAATGTGGGACCTGAGCATAAGAAAAATTCCATGGAACACGGGGTGGAGACTGCCTTAGTTTGGCTGTTTTGGAGTTAACTTTCTTCACAGCAGTCCATATGGTGCTGCGTTTTGTGTCTGTGGCTAAAACAGCACTGATAAGAGAGCAGCGTTGTGGCTATTGTCAAACAATGCTTGCACAGTATAAAGACCTTCTCTCTTTCACATTCTGCCATATTCTACTTCTACCCAATGAGTAGGCTGGCACAAGAAGCTTGAAGACAGCATAACTAAGATAGTTGACCCAAAATGACCATAGGGATATTCCATACCATGATACATCATGCTCAGCAAAAAAATTTCAGAAAGAGGAAGATGAGGAAAAAAATAAAAAATAACAGAGAGAACTCCAAGGAGAGAGGAGAAGGAAGATGTTCACAGTGGTATAAGGGAGATCCACAACGGAGTAGACTTTAACTGAAGGATTATAGCCCATGGAGAAATCTTACTCTAGGAGAGAAAAAGTGTCAGAATGAAGAAGCAGCAATGGGAAGCTGTTATATACTGACCACAAGCCCCAGCCTCACCAYTGTGCCTCATGGATCAGTGGGACAGGGCATCTACGTGTGTACATCTGGATGTGAGACATAAACATTGAGCTCATGATTGATGGGGGACTTGCCCACTTGTGCAGGTTATCTATGAAACCTGCACCATAATTCAGCAAAAAAAAGTATATCTGGATGGTGTGTGGAATCAGTATAAGTAGGTCTGGCAGATCAACTGCACTGAACCACTGCCACAATCTAMCAATTCAATCACTGTATGCTTACTGTGATGGAGGCAAATGCCAAGTGGCTAAAACCAAGCCTTGCAATCCATTCCAGTGCCCAAAACATCATTCTGCATAAGTCCTGTGGCAACATGAMACCCCAAAAAGAATTATGATGGGACWCATCTCTGAAATAACCCCTGAGATAACCTGATGCAGGAAATGCAGCATTGAGTGTATCATTCTATCGCCTACCAGGTGAGAAAGATTGAACACCATATGGGACTGTTAAGTACCAGGCAGTAAATGATGGAAACTGGGGAATTCAAACCCTAGGGTTCACATTYAGCAGTGCCTCTTGTCTGGTCAGTATAAGAGGATCAGAGAAACCTGGCCATGGCCAAACAAAGCCTCTGTCCTCCTACTCATATGCCTTTTGTCATTACCAGGTCATAAATACATACTTATAGTGTTGGAAATCAGTAGTGAAGATCATCTTTATTGTCGTGGTTATGTTATGATGAGAGGGTTTCAAGTGCTGTGGTAATGTTAATACTGTGGTCAAACCTGTGCCATGTCTTACTATAGTTCATCTTTAGTAAGTSACTCTTCTACGCTGCTAGGTGACACAGTCATTAAATATTTAAAACCCTATTTTCCTGAATTCCCTTGTTTATCTTAATTCTCAAGTGATTTTGGATTTTACTTTCCTTCTTTCTCTTTTCTGAATAAAGAACAAAATTAGAACAAATAGCAGAATGTTCCTTTAGTGTAAAATTTATAAAAATATTCCACTAAGTGATCATTTAGGCCAGTGCTGCTTTATATGTAGAATATAAATGAAGAGTACCTCTAAAAGGAAATATAAAAGAAACTATTTTTTCTCCTAAAAATCATCTACAAAGCAAGAATAGAGGCACTATACTTTAACTATTTAATGAGCTGTTAATGAGAATTCAAATACACTACTCCCAATTTTGAATACAGAATTTTATTATACATCTACATTAAACAGCTCTGACTCTTCTGAAATTGTATCTGACACATATAAACACATTTCAATATTATTGAATTCTAAAACAAAATAATGRTTCCATAGGTAGAAAATATTTATAGAAAAATGTAAATTCACTTTTTTAATGGCATAGCAGAATATTTTCATAAGATGTATGCATAAATGTATATTATATTATGTACACACATCTATCTTAATTACAAGACATTCAATTTTTTTACTGGGTTACTTGTTACTAAGCAAAATAATATATGCTTATGATGGTATATATAAAATCTATACAGTGAAAATAATTTTTGCAAGTTAAATGTGGTTCCTTTATTCTTGTAATTGTTTCTGAAAATATTTTCATGACTCCATCAGGACTGGAGTTCATATAGTTTTGCCTAGTATTCTTCAAACATTGGTCTTATGGAAATCTATGATCAAAAAAAGTACATGACTACATAGTGGTTAAGTATGTTTCCTTAGATCAGTCATTCATGGGTTTTGTCCATAGATATTTTAAATATCTAGTCAAGACAGTGACAAGCCTTGATGGTTGTTATATCAGGTCCAGTTTACATGAAGCAAAAGTAACCCRGGCACAGATCAGCCTCATCCCTGATCAGCCTTACTCAGTGCTTATAAGCACTTACCTCCTTAGCAAAAAGGCAGTGATCAAAATGCAGATCACTCTACAAACTTTTTGATGTATATTTAATTAGATATTTGATCTGAGTAATGGTTATGGAAATGTCTTGTTTGCTTGTTTATTTCAACTTGTTTCAACTGCCTTAAAGGGAACTTCCACTTGCTGGATGATWACTGGGAACACCATACAGCTGGCACAAACAGGAGAATCCTAAAATATCTGGATGGTAACTTCATGATGTAGGTACTAGGGTAGAGATGCCCTTCTTGATTTGGTGCTAATTGAAAGAGGGTATCTCAGGAGTGAAGTGGTGATTGGTGGCTGCCTGGACCTCAATGAACCTTCTGTGTTTGTTCCAACTCAGGATATCTCTTCTAGCTTTACAATCAATGAGGTTTATAAGGCCAAATCTTTTCAGCTCAAGCTAACTTGTGTATTTTGATGTGTTTGGTCATATATTCATGTTAGATTTCCAAGTAAAAATTAGACATAAATAACACTAAAATATAATTTAGACAGGTTAGAATGGTCAGTTCTAAAGCTTTTCAATTCCTGCAGAATTCTCACTTGTTCAGGTTACTCAAGAAATCTATTTGTCTTGGATGCTACATAAGAATAGATTATGTTATTTATAACAGTCACTTGCTGCAGTTTCTGAGGAGAAATTAAATTATTTAACTATTTCTCTGAGCTTCTAGTACATACTGACTAAATTGCAAGGATAAAATAGCATATTATAAGATATATATCAGAAAATCAAAGAGCTTTATGTAAGCTAGGAAATAGTCTCATACATTTCCGTGCCTTATGGGGAGTCTTTAATTAACAGATTTTTGATATATTGTCAAATCTCAAACAAGTAAATGTAAATGCAATATTTTCTAATTTTAAAATTAATTATAATKAAATTTATCTTTAAGCATAAATTCAAAATTCTACTTSATACAACTGCAGATGGATTTTGATCAAAGGAAGTGTCATAATTCTGGATTTTTCAATACCATATCTCTATATCTACTTATATGTAAGTTGCACTGACCTCTGCTCTCAGAACACGCAATGGTTTAAGGGAAGAGGAACTTTATCAGTACTTTTAAGATCTGATGYTTCGTAACTGTGCAGTTTTCAATTCAAGACCTTCCATTTCAGAATTGCTATTCGTAAAGAGTAAATCAAGCTCTTGCAAACTTCAGTTCTGKCTTAACAGTTGTTATGTATTATCTATCTCATATTGGTCAAGTCTTTTTGAAACTGGGGGATTCACATGAATGAAAATGCTATGAGCCATCTCACATAACTAATGCAAAGATTAATTACAGTAGAAGGGGCAAAAGTGAACTGATTTACATACTTCCGAATGTAGCAAGTGTAAAATATTCTTCAAAGTAAATTAACACTAACTTGATGAGCTGAGAGACAGAACTGTATTTGCCATGAATCGCCTTTATCTTCAAGACTGAATATAAGAATGGYACATTTGCATAAAAATCTAAACTGTGGATCTCAACATTAACTTCTAATTGAACATTCCTGATTAAAATTTTAATCCTTGAAAGCAATWACATTTTCTTCTGAAGACATTTTTGATTGATTCCTTCAGTAAAGATGCTGGGAACTCTTTGGAAATAATTTTAACTGTGTTAAACTGGTGCCTCTTCACACATCAGCCTCCTGGGAATGGCTAATTATGAGCACTATCTACAGTCAGGACTTCAGACTGGTTCTGCATTTATGTGAACCTATTTCTTCCCTGCATGGAGAACACAGCTGGCAATTGAACAAAATATGCTAATGTGGCAGGCCAGAACAAGTCAAAAATCATGAACTTTCTGAGAAAAACACTATTAATTGTAGAAAAAAGTTATTTCTATTTTATCYGCTGCAAAAAGATAGGCTCCTACTTTCCTGTCACTTTAAAGTGCAAAAGAACATATGTTGTAGATCATTATATGTGATAAAGCTGAGGGAAAGTTTAAGCCACATTTTATCATGAAACTCCAAAAGAAATTACTATAAACTAGTAAGGGACTTGAAGAATGCCACAGATTCTTGGGGGGCAGGGGTGGGTGATATTATGTTTTTGGCAAATGGTGTTGATCAAATTTTTAATTTTTCTATWTTTTTTTTTGTTTGAGGTGCAGCTTTTTTTTTGTTTGTTGTCTTGTTTGTTTCAATTAGAAAATGGATTGGTTAAARCAAGAATCAATCGGCTCATTAGAAGAACACCCTCCACTCTACTCTGCACCTTACTCTATTTATCTTTTGTGCTTGTGTAAWTCTGATTGTGGGGACTTGCTGGATTTTAAACCCAAAGTTTGATTTGCTTAAAATGAAGAATCTTAGATGTAAGCCTTGTGAGGATGGTCTTGGCACATTACCTCCAGCACAACCAAGAAGGGTTTTCTTCCAAGCATTCCATTTTGATTACMTTTAGTTTCTTTTATTATTTTTAATGGCCAGCCTGTGTTTGAACTGATATCTCTCTGTTCTTTTATTGAGAATTCTATATAACAAATGCAGGAAAAATTGGGGTTTTTTTGGTGGGATTTTCTTATCACAGCAGTAAAGTCTTTTATTTCTAGAATATCACAGTGTTTTTACTGCCTCTTAAGCTAGTAGTACTTTTTTGAAGGGTCACTGCCATTTAAATTTTAATCTCAGAAATCTCATTTAAAGAGATGATATTAGCACTCAGATTATTTGAATGAAATCAGAAATGTTGCCCTTGTTTTTGTCTCTAATAATAGACTTAACTTCCTGTGCTCATTTATATCCTCCAGATCAAATGCAGCAAATGAAAGGGTGGTTCTTTTTATTGGCTTTGATACTCTTTGGATGTATTTAGAAGTGGCTTTACAGTAACGATTTTGGCATGCCCTCTCTTTATTATTTAAAAACCCAAATGTTTCTATGATTCCACATTGCACATGGAATAACTTTTCTTTTTCTTGCAAGCAAAAGATTCAATGTGAATATGTGCCTTCTTACTACCATCTATTTTTAAACATTTTAAAGAATTTTAATGTTTGATGTTTTGTGGTTTGAGCTTGTTCCAATGTATTCAGACACAGAGTAACAGATTTTCATACTGAGGGTTTTTCTTTTTCCTTCCTTAATTTTCACTATGCAWTACAGAACAAAGTAGATCTTGCTTTAAGTTCAATAATAGCTATACAGGACAGCATATAGCGCCATCAATAGAAGGTCAAACCATGTCAAACAAGCTTGATCTTGTACTGAGGTTACTCTGATAAAAAGTTTGAAGTGCTCCAAAGCCGAGGAAACTGTGAGCAATATAGGATTTTGTGTCTCTAGCTGGGAATATTGCCTCAATTAAAGGTCATGTAGTAACAAAGGAATGTAACAMAAAGAAATGGTTTCATGAAAATCCAATGATCTATATTTTAGTCTTTCTTCCTTTAGAAGTCAGTTTCTTCAATGAATGTGCATCAATGGAGTGGATAGTTTTAGTTCCTGATACCTTACTTCCCAATTCCTGATTTTCAGTGACTTTCTGATTTTTATTTTTTTTTTTTGGTAGCAGAGCTTCGGAAAAATATAACAATCCTTCCTCTCTCAAGTTTGTGATGATACTTGTATTGTTAATGTTTTAAATTGTTCACTATAGAACAAAACTTTCCTTGCAACACAGAGGGAGTGGTTATAAAAAGCTCATCTCTTTCTACTGATTTGTTATTCCCTTGAGACCTCTATGCTAATAGCAGTTGAAATGGAGTATCTAGTAAAAGGCATACAGTCTGAATATATGGTTGCTTAGGTTCTCAGTCTTCAGAGAGTTGAAGTCAGTAAAAGGAAAGTCAGGAAGCTATGTGTTTTGTTCCACTTTCCACCACTTTCTGTCTTAGAACACTAGAAATTCTGACTCAAGTGACCAGCTCTTACTGGTTATTGTGTGAGACATTAACAGCAGCCGATATTGCTACTTGCAGTGATGAATAATGTGAACTTATTAAGTATGCCGTTGCCATAGAAATTCCAGAGTTCCTTATATAATTAATGTATTGTTAAAAGTGAAAAGTATTTAACGCATGTGTTTGTTGTGAGGAATTTATTTTCAAGACAGTTCTAAAAGCTTTTATAAAAACTCAGTCAAAAATAACTATAATATCAAAATTTATCTGCTTCCAAGAGTAGAGCTTTCMAAAAAATATGTTCTATTAAAAAAAATATTAATTAGAAAATATTTTTGCCTTGGTTTACAGTAAGCAGAGGTTAAACTCTTTCTATCTGTACTAAGTAAAAGGAAGGTTCTACTTTGAAATAACAAGGTACATGATAGTARTCATTAGAACACAGAATGGATTTTTTTTTAATATTGTTCCATAAGTTGCTATTTGAGCTATCATTCTCTAGTTGTTTTTACATCCCGTGTCTCTTCTTACATGAGCATCTACTGGAGACAACTATAGTATTCTTCTTAAGACATTTAATATTTTTCAGGGTTGTGCTACTGAAAAGATCTATATACATTAAAAAATTATATCAGATGCAGGCTATTATGAATCAACTCACAATATTATACTTGGAGGAAGAGAAGAGCCTTGTGCTGTTACATGACATTCAGTACACGTGCATGATTTGTGATGTGGGTGAGAACATCATCCCTTGAATGTTCTTTTCAATTTGAAAAGTGTATTAAAGGCAACTGCTGTGKCTGTTTGGAATGAGGGCTTCTCAGTCATAATATCACAGCAGAGAAACAAAATTGCACATTGCACCAAGGTATAAAATGGCTTTTGTTCTGCAGGCAACAGAGAACAAGGCAAAACACTATTTTGGATTATACAGGACATGTGACTGCAACTGGATTAAAATCCTTCCTTTTTAACTTTATCTATCCACATCCTTTGCTAAAACAGGTTTTATATTCCAAGAGTAAGTAACAAATTTGATGAGTATTTTTCAGCCTCCAGTGTCTTGCAGCAGTTTTCGTTCAGGCAMCTCCTGGAGCATTGTGGCCTTACCAGCAGCATTCCCGGCACAGCCACCTTTACTGCCTTGGGCAAAGCCATGCTGCCTTCAGCCAGCTGTCAGAATCAAAAAGCACATTCTGCCACATTCACCTCCACAGCTCCTAAWACACAAGTGGATGTAGGTTGAACAAACATCTTGTGMAGGTGGCACCAGAGGTTTGCTAGGTGTTTGTGTTRCCTTCCCTGGTGGTCTTGCTCCAGGTGTCTTGCAGAGATTCRGCACAGGAGGATTGAGGTTATGSTCTCTGRCACAGATGCARGGGACATGGAGTARTTTTCTGTTGGACTTGTTTGGCTTGTTTTTCACTGAAAAGACTGGTAATATTTTGAAAACAGCAATAATRTTGAGAACAGAATTTACAGGGGTTTTTGAAGATTCAGAATGCTTACTCTTGGTATGACCTTTGCCCGTCACTCAAGATTGCAGGTGACAATCCCTGGCATGTCTGATTTAACCTTACACTCCCTCCACTTCTGCCAAGAAATCCTCTGAATATATGCTTCATTTTCATGAAGTATTGAGAAGATCTCACTTAATTCTGRTGTTTCGCTGTATGGTGCTCAGCACTACTTCTGTTAATAGAGATTGAAAGAGCTACAGTTTTCAGATCATTTCAACACCACCAGATTGGGTAATTATATTTTGATCAAAAGGGAAAAGCAGTGTTTGATGATTCTTAAACATTTTGTTGTGCATTGTAGGGATGGTATGATAAAGATCTGATCAATATTTTTAGAAGTTCAGTCTATTAAATTCTACAGCATCCRCTGTAAACATTTTTTAATGAAGCATTTCTGCTATTTTGCCATGCATTGAAATTGTTATTCTCATTAAGCTTAGGAATGACACTCTGCAAACAAGAAACATTAATCAAAATGTTTGTTATAATATCAGATCATCTATTCACTAATTATTTACAACATGCCTAAGGCTGATCTCTGAACTTTCTGCATAGAATATCCTGTTCATCTGCTCTAGCTTCACCCCTGAGAATTGCCTGTACCTCAATGTTGAACCAGCAGATAAAGGAAAAAGTAGGGAWTAAAAAAAGTGGAGGACTTGATTGGACAATAATTTGTAGCATAAAACATAGAGAAACAAGATTTTCTTTTTCTCTTTCAAAAACCTTACTTAGTTTTCATTTACAGAGAGGACAGTGGGCACCTCTATAATGCAATGGAACAGCTGTACCTATATACTGATAYTAACTAAAAGTAAATTGAATTCCTAAATCACTGGCATTTATTTTCATTTATTTTTATACCATGACTACACATTTTTTTTCCATAACGGTTCTACAGGAGTCATTCTTGCTCATTACTTGCTTCTGGTCTCAAAAGCTATCCAGTTATCAGCACAAAAAAAAAAAAAATGTTCTTCTCTTACTGAATCCACATAGTCAGTTCTGTGAGCCAGAGAAAATGCTCTGAATCTCTTGACTACTCTGTCTTACAGATTTAGAAACACTGCTTTAAACAAATAYGAAATTATGCCATATAAAAACTATTAAATAGAGATTTAAAATTCTACCCAATCTATGTCAGATATGCCACCATATTTTCAGCGTGTGGTTTTACTCTCACAGCAGCATGCATCCTACAAGTGGCCRTGTAGGAAATGCTGACAGAGAGCTGCTTGCTGGTTAGAACTTAGCAGGATTATTCCCATTTCAGTGTGAAGCCTGCAATTTCTGTATTCTGTAGGCACTGCACCTGACAGGTTTGTGATGAAGGGCTTCACCATCTATGTTTCAAAATCCTTTCCTGAAATTAAACTATTAATCCACAGGGAAACTTCCAAGCAATATTGTGTTGCTTCTTTATTGTCATATTATGCTGCAATACAGAAGGGAAACTCTGTAAAAGTAAATTTGTTGCTTTGCTCAAAACCTGTCATTTTCACTGGGGAGCAGCTGCTTTGTGAAAATATTTGCTTCAAATGGTCATTCTGCAGTTCTTACATTGAAGCTGGACTTGTTGAAATAAAATAGTAAGAGATTTTCACTTGYTGATGAGTATCCAGTGAAGCTGTGGCTTAGTGTAATCATTCCTTGCACAAGGACCTTAAAGATCATCTAGTCCAACCATCCTGCCATAGGCTGGCACATTTTCCACTAGACCAGGTTGCTCAAAGCCACAACATAGTCTTGCCTTGAACATTTCCAAGGGCAGGGCATCTACAACTTTTTTATGCAACCTGTCCCAGTGCTTCAAAAAATATCCTCCTTTAATTTACCCCCCTTCAGCTGGAAGGCATTTTCCCTAGTCTGATCACTACCTGCCCTTGCCCTACCCTATCCAGCTGGCTTGAGGCCCYCTTTAGGTGCTGGAAGGTGTTTTAAGGTCCTCAAAGTCTTTTCCCCTCCAGGCTGAACAATCCCAACTCTCTCAGCCTGTCTTCATAGGACATCTGTTTCAGCCTCCTGATCCTTTTCCTGGACCTCCTCTGGACCCACTCCAGCAGGTGTCCTTATGTCAGGAGTCCCAGAACTGTTTATTTATTTATTCAGTTGATCTGTTACCTTTGAGTTAAGTTAAACAAAATTTATGGAAGGAAATACATGAAAATGCATGAAACAGGTTAAACAGTGCTATTTTCACTAGAAAAACTGCATTAGGATGATCAGATTTGTTGTTCTCCCAGACCCACCTTGACTGTTTTAGAGCAATATATTGAAATCTTTTCACAGAATCACAACTAGAATTAGAAAGAGGATCTATATATTTAAATTAGAACTGGTTACTAACACTCAGTGAAACACCTGAAATAAAGTGGTTAAYCTAACTTCAGTGTTGTAAAGATATGCATATGGTGGGAGAAAGGAATAGTAGTTGAAACTAAAGGAAAATTCATTTTTCAATACAATTCCAATATGTGTTGTTTCTATTTAGCTCTTCCACTGATAAAAATTATATAAAAGTAAAAAATGGTATAGCTCTGTCTTCTAAAATAAGTTTAAGCTGGAGACAGACATTTGACAATTCAATATTTCTGGGCTGAGCAATAAGAATAGGAACTAATTAGTTTCTGAAATACATTTTTGAAACTTTCTAAAACTATTGTAATGATGGGAGAATGGATAAATACCCTGCCAATTTGGCACAATTACAAAAATAGCTTAAAATATACATTCTAAGCTATTTTTGATTCTAGATTTAAGATGACTGAATAATCTTAAACTTCTCCTGTCCTGGCACCTGGGAGTTGGTTTCATCTTCCGGAATATTATTGTTCTTTGGAAGTTCATTCCAATCAAATAGAGATGGCCACTAGGTCATATCACCTCTTAAATTATCATGAAGAACATATTTGTCCCTATATACCAGTGTATCATATTTTTTACTCCTTTACTAGGAGATTCTGTTCCATATGGCAAATCTTATGGGTATTTTAATATTAAATGAACAGAAGATACTTTGCTTATGAAGATAGATTTAAAAAAACATTATCATTTGCTTTGCATAGAGAGATTTGGAGGCAAGAGAAGTAATTATGAAATGCATGGAAAGCACTGAATGACTGGTAAAACACCCATTTAAAACTGTCAGGATGCAGTACACAGAGAATTCTACTTAGTCCTTAGGTTTGCAAATAGCACWGTGTGAATAATAAGCATCAAGTTTATCTAACTCTGGAAGGATGAGGAAAATGGAAGCAATCTCTTGTTGCTCACTTGATGAGATGTTACTGAAAGATAAATACTGCCTCAYATCCATGAAATGGAGTGCTCTTGATGTATTTTTTTTTTTTTTAGATTGAGAAAGCAACACTTGATTTTGGAGAATTTTGACATCTGAATCCATGACAGGAAAATAGTTTTCAAAATGGAATCTCTTGCTGTGTTTTGAGTTTTTGATTTGTGAAAACCTGAGAATTAAAATGATCAGAAGTCATGGCAACTCTGTAAAGCTGCCTTCTTTCTTCAAAGTCACCAGTCTCTCAGTAAGAGATAGTGAGCTGCCAAATAGTGGTTCCCCTTGAGAGAAACCCAAAACCAAAACATAACAATCAGTGTCAATCCTTTATTAAGATTAAATAACTTCTTTTTACAATGCTTGCCAAACAAAGCTTTGACTCCAAAATGTGTATGCAAATATATTGCACAAGCAAATGAAAATAATATATTTTCTATACTGCTTATGGCCCCTACGAAAAATCCTTTTTTTCAGCAGGAAAGGACCAAGTTCAGGCTGAGCTCAGCTATCCATCCTCCTCTTGCTCAGGTGTACTAAGCTGCCCCTGGGACTTGCACAGGCCCAGTGGTGAAGTAGGAGCAAAATCAGATTTAACAGAGAGCTGGGCAGGCTGGCACACACTTTGCTCATTCCCTCTGCAAAAGAAACAAGGTACAGAAGTTAGCCAGAGCTGGTAGGTCACAGTTAG
Source organism: Cardinalis cardinalis (assembly GCA_014549065.1). NCBI lineage: Eukaryota > Metazoa > Chordata > Aves > Passeriformes > Cardinalidae > Cardinalis > Cardinalis cardinalis. The sequence continues at coordinate 2,379,609 of JACDOX010000001.1, forward strand.
TCTGATGTGATCACTTCTCAGGCTGACATTGAGAAAGAAGGGACAGCAAATTTGGTGTCTTTCCTTCCTTTCCTTCCTTTCCTTCCTCTCCTTCCTTTTCCTTCCTTCTGCAGAGTGCAGAATGCTATGGCTCTCCACAGAAGAAAGAAACTTTACTTTGCTCATCATTCTTGGTTCTGGGAAACTGAGGGCATAATTAAGGCACTCTTGTTCCATGATTAGACATGTAGTCTAGTCACAAATCTGAGATGATTTTGGAGGAGGATACTGGAGCCTATGATACATCAAGATGGTCATTAGCAGAAAACCAGAGCTTGCATCATGGAAATTCACTTGGTTAGTGCCCAGGAATAGCTGGTTAGTGCCATTAGAAAGAAATAACACTTTGACTGTTTCCTGATTAAGGCAAGCATAACTTTGTACTTGAGGATGATGCATAGTAGATAAAAGTACCCTTACAACAATCATACCCACAATAATGCAAGAGCTCTGCCCTGTTTTTGTGATCATGCTTAGAGGATTTCTGTTCTTGCAACTTTTTCAGCATACTGGTCCTGAAGTGTTAAATCATCCTCACGGCCATTCTCACACTGTTATTTAGGTTTTCCATTTATCCTGCCAAGGATTGTACTTGGCTTCCCCACCTAATCATCATTAGGTTGGCACATTAATTTCTTCTGAGATTGCTAGTAAYCTCTAGAGGTTTTGCTTTCCTGCAGGGAGTTCCCTCCCTTAAACTGTTCTGGACTCAGGGCTGGCATTTTTCTTCTTTGTCTATATCAGTTTGTATTTCATTAAATTAAAATGTTTTCCTATGGACAAGTTTTTTTTTTACCAAATGCACTCCATCACGTTGCATTCCTCATTTATCATACAACTAATGTTTGTGTCCTATGCAAACTATCTCAGCAATATYGATATTTACTTCTAAATCATTTTGTTTTCCTTTGTTGGTTGTACATAACTTCACTTAGATTGTTTTTTTTAATTTTGTTTTAGATTTTGGCTCTAGGTGAACAGAAAAAACCCAGAAAAAAATAATTAAAATTATTTGGATTTATCCTGTGCGAGCAATGTGACCAATCCTGTGTAGTAGCTGTTGTATTATAAGGTAGTAGTAGGCAAGAGTTTCTTGCTGTGAATGATAGATGCTGGAAGTCTGTTTTCTTTAATAGAAGACTGCAGCTCATGGAACAGTTGAAACATTTATTCAATAACAGTGTTTTCTTCAGTAATGATACCTGTGGTGCTCAGTACATTATCTTTTATGTTTTACTAAACCATATTTCTTATTGTGAAAATATTTTTTGTGTGTGTCTGCCAAAGCACATTTAACATTCTAGTTAAGTAATTTTTAAAAGGAGAGAGGAGATTTTCACAATGAAATTTTGTGTCATTTTTTTTAAAGATTTTGAATTAATGCACTGCATGTTTGATTTCTGGTTATAAAGTACCCAACCTGAACTTCTAAACACAGTAAATTTATTCATAACAGCTAGTAAAAGATAGCTTCAACATGTGGCGAATAGCTGATGTGTGTCATATATTAGGAAAAAAAAATCATAGGACCAGTGATCTTTTTAATTTTAATATGTAGAAATAGATTATGTTTAATTACTCATAGTATTCAATGAAGATGCAAGCTTTGCRTTCCCAACTGGACCAAAGAGCGAGGACTAAATACAAGTTATTTATTTTAGAAACAGAACTGTTTTTAGGGAAGAAATTCTATCGTTGCTGTAAGCACATGCTTTGTTTATCAACTTCTGCCAACTCTTTTTCTATAAAGAGAAAGCTCCACCTGTTTGCTTCAAGTCCCTTTGAATCTTCACTTGTGAAAATTCTTTATGTTGTCTTTGGTTCACAGAAAAGCCTTTTTTTTGCTTCTCCTTGTTTTTTCTTTTTCTTGTCCTTTTATTTAAATTATTTTTAAAAATTTCTTTCCCTTGGAGATTGGCACTACCGTAGTATATTTCTTATCATCTAAGACTCAAGTTGACCAAATTTTGTCATTTAACAGGTCTGCAGCTTTTCTAGTGCACACAGAGAGAGCTTGTCAAAGAAGCTGTGTTTTTGTTCATCACACTTTTTAGGAAAGTATCTTGTCTGGCTTTGAAGCCTGCCTCTCCTTGGGTGTTTTGAAAAAAAAAAAAACACTTCATTTTTAAGCAAGTCAACACCAAAAGAAAAGTTTGGAACCATTTTTTTTTTTAATCTATTTTCAGTTTTGTGCCTCCAGAAATCAGTAAGGGCTTAACTGAGCCTTTAAGGTACTGGGCCATGCTGGGGAAGGTGTGGATTCACATTCCTCCAGCAGGCACTCTGAGAGGCATTCTGCCKCCGGTATCACAATCCTCTGTACAGCTATGGAGCACTTCCTGCTGCTCCCTTCCCTAATTGCTGCTTCCTCCCACAGCCAGAAGCTTCTGATGATTACTGAGAGGAGACCATGACCCCATTTCATCTGCACCCCTTTTAGAGTTGCTGCTGCTAGTAGCAGTAAACAGAAGCTTTTTATGGTTTATTTTTATTGTACATATGGTACATGTCAGAGATTTACAGTGTTGTGCTTCCCTAAAAGGCAGCTCCTAAGAGCTTAGCTGATTCATTAGGGCATATATGTATTATTAGAGATTTAACGCTAGTACTAAAATAATTAGAGCTCACAAAACAGGAATGTAGAAGACCCAAAAGATTTATTATTTTCCTTTTCCCTGCTCATTGCCTTGAAAAACTTTAACAGTATGAAAAATCTGTGATTTGAAAGCTTTTAGGTTTACTATGTACCTTTCTGTGTAGGCATTGGGGTAAGTRACTTCTGAATATTCTCAATCCTTCTGATGGAATTTTCTAGGGGATGTTGCAAATTCTCTTTTTTATTTTTTTCAACAATAATGAATAGGGGTGTCTGGCTTAAGTATTTAGTCACCAGCTGCTAAACAGGAAAAAAGTAAGATTCAAACAGAAAGGCAGTGTTTTTCTCAGATTTGGGGGTTTTAGTTTTTTGTAGTGTTTTGTTTTTTTTGGTTTGATTTTTTTTTTTTGCTTTTTTTTGGGGGGGTTTTTAAAGAGATTTGGGAATGGTCACTAGCTTTTCTAGTGCTTGATGTTTATTCATATTTCTTATCTCTTCACACAAAGGTCTATGGCATAGTTATATTATAAAGAAAGAAAGGACTGAGGTACAGGAAAACAGCAGAGGCAAAATGTGCTTTAAGGACTTATTTTGTTACAAAAATGGAAGGGCTTAACACACAGCAGCACTGTGAATATTTCAAAGGGCATAAGAATTTTTTTATCAACTTTGTCATGAAAAAGAGGTAGATAAAAAAGTAAGTTTTTACCACAGAAATTACTGAAACAAATCAATATAATATTATGCCCCTACCAAAAAATCAAGAAATAATGAAATCATTTTCCCTGCAAGGAACTGTCTTTGACAAAGGCACTTGTTTCCCATGGGACATTATTTTTTATGTTCAAAGAGAAAAGTAAAAAAGGAGAAATAATTGTGGCATATCTCTATATCAAGGAGCATCTGTAGAGTGGTGGCAGAGGCTGATAACCCCATGTTTGTGGAAAGGGGCCAAGGCTCGGAGCTCTGCCYTTGCACAGGTTCTCAAGGGCTGACAGTGGCTGCAAGCCCACGGTGAGCATTACACGGAGTTTGTGCAAGCAAGCGCTTTGTGAATTGCAATGGCCCAGGGTGAGAAGTGCCCTCGTGGAGCTTTGTAGTGGCAGCAGCTCTCTGTTTTAGCTCATAAGTGGCTAGAAACTGACTTTGAACTGTGAAGGGATGTTTGCTTGTATAGGAATGATATCCTCAGAGGAGCTGTTCTCTTTGAGAGTGATTGTTTTAATAATACATTCAAGTTCTGCCCAGAGAAGATATTTTAGAACAAGTTACCTGGCTTTGAAGTCACAAATAGATACACTTTTGGATCCAGGTGTTTAATATGGAACGCTCATTTAACATGGTAGATGTACGGAAAATTGAAAAAAATAATTTCTGCCTTAAATCAGGTTTATGAGCAAAGTTGGTCAAACAGTTTTTCAGCATAATTCATCACTTTTAATTTAGTGAGTCACTCTGCAATAATTCGTTAGGGTTCAGATAAACACAGATGATAACTCTCTTCTCCCATGTGACTACTCTACTGCAATGATCACTTTTTCCAGAAACCAACTGATTTCAAGGAGAAACTATCAGATCTAGGATAAACCCTTTTGGGGGAACAGGAAAGGGGAAAAGATGAACAGAAAATGCAGATTGTATGTGTGGCAAAGAATGAAGCAATTTCAAGTTCAATTTTCTTGTTCCATCCCTTTCCCAAGTCATTTATTGAATTAATAAATATTTATTTATGAAAAAATAAATATTTGTTTGTTAGAAAGAGAAAAGACAGAGAACTAGACCTCATCTATTATCACTAAAGGATACCAAAGTAGGTGTCCAGATTGAAGGTCTTTGCCTTATAAGAACTGTGGGTATTGGCTATGAAAGAGTGAAACTGTCTCAGCCAAATTTCCCAGTCTTATATTCTTATTGAAATTGAAAAACTTTTGTAGTTTCTCATCTTCTTTATTTCTAACATATCTATTGGTATTATTTTCCAATATCACAGGATATTTATTGTGGGTTTTTAACATCCAGACACTGCAATGTCAAACAAATTATCAAATGCCTTTGAGTTTCTTATTGAAAGGCATCATTGGAATTTGTTTGTTAAAAAGAATTTTAAAAATCCCAAAACCTCAAAATACTTGATCATTTGTCAAGAAATATAAAGTTAACGGAAATAACAAAAAAAATATTGTTTCCAACTGCATATGTGACGTTAAAATGTTTTGCTCTTTGGAAATAAAGCTTAAGGACTAGAGGAAAATATTAATAGAAATAATTCTAGATTTTGAGTTATTCGCAGTGCTAAAAAAATTACAAATATTTWTTTCTCACTGTTTTTTTTTTAAGTACCTGCAAAAATATCCTGATTTGCTTCATTCTTAGTAATTTAACAGTATCTGTAGAGTGGTGATTGAAGATATTCAAAAGGTAAGCATTATAGAAACACATTATTCTTTTATGTAACAATTACTATTAAAAGAAAAGTCCACTTGAATACATAGGAATATATACCTTTTTGCATATGCATATGTGTATTTTTTTTTTCCTATATGGAGACTACACAAAAGTAAAAAAATATTGAGGAGCTAACTGAATGAAATAGTGCTTTTGTATGGGGATGTAAAACAATGGGCAGAACAGGGCGCAGCATTGTACTGAATGTTTATATCGGTATTTTAAATGCATATAATTGTAGTATGTGATTAAAGTTCATATAAAACAACTGTGGAGAAATTAAACAGGTGTAAGTTTATGATTTAAATGAGTCTCAAGAGCAGAAGGCCTTGTCTGTGGTGGGTGCCTGGCTCAAATTAAGATTTGCCACGCATGAGTAAGGTGGATTTAGGTGCATACACCATTATTCATCAACATCTCAGTTCTTAGCATTCTATGTCTGCACACTGGAAGCCTCTATGTGAAAATCAACTAACAAAAAGATATTTGAAGGTTTGTTTTTTTTTTAAATATTGCTGGAAGGAAATGATAAAGAGTTTATGCTGCTATTAAACTGCTTTAAATTTTATTTTGGAATAAATTCCAGAGCTGAGATCTGTCTCCTGGTTTCCTCTGGGATAATACAGTAATTTTCTCCACAGCTTAAATTAATGTGACTTTGGAATAGAACCTCCAGTAAATCATCAGAGAAATATTATCTTCAGCTGAGGTGAGCCAAATTACCTCAAGCAAGAATCTATTGCAGAATGGATGAAGTTACAATTTAAATGCAATATCCTACCAATGTTCCCARACTAAGTGGATAGAAATTATAGAAATAACAGCTGATATTTAGATACTTATTTAGAAATGCACTGGAGGCAGGTTGGTCTAATTCCAGTTGTTGTACTTGCTGTAATTGACAGTCTTGTGGTTTGTGGGTAGTTTCTTGTCCTGTGAGAAGTAATGTTTAGCTGTGGTAAACAACAATATGTCTGTCTGAGCTCATGGAAACCTGCACCACCTCCTAGAGCTAGATTAAGGGGGCTTGTATAGCCTGGATGCCACAGTTCCAAGTTGTGTTTGGAAGTCATGGAAGTAACTGCTGCCTGCAAAGAACAGGATAAGCTTTATGAATACCAAAGAGGGAGGAAACTGAAAGTTAAATTAAAAAACAAACAAACAAAACCCCACCAAAATACACAAACAAGAAAAAAACAAACAAAAAAAGAGTAAGATCAACATTCAACAAGCTCCCTCAAACTTACTTGTCAGTATTGAATGTTTCTTTTGCACAGCCATCTGCTTTCTGCAGAGACCAACTCTGCCCTTATTAGTTTATACAGAAGATCAAAGAGTTAACTGCTGTTACTCCTAGTACATGAAAAGTGCTGGATTTTAAATTACAAGGCATTCTTCCTTAGGAGCTCCATATTTATATGTTGAGATTAAACTAAAGTAGCATCACCATCTGTTACTGTGCCATGTTGTGATTCCGCAGCACCAGCATAGTGTCCTAGGGAGTGTCAGATAGGAAAACAGGAGGAAAAAGAGGACAGATGCAGTCAATAGAGCAAAAGTACAAGTTCAATAAATCCAAAGCATATTGTAATTTAAAGATAGTCTTTTAAACTGAACTTAGAGCTTCATGATTACTGTGCTTTAAACCTTTACTCCCAACCTTTGTAATAGCTGCTTGTCTGCATCAACATAAACATGTCTTTGCCTTGTTCATTGTTCTTAAAACTGATTTTTGTATAAGGCCAAGTACATGACAGGTGTCTCAGAAAGCCATGCCTGTAAAACTTTTATTCTACTTATTTTAAGTACCTCACCTAAAACTACAATACATGTTACTTTAGAATGATGATGAATTATGTAGAATACTTTATGGTATTCTAGAATTTTGCATTAGATTGCATAATTAGAAAGAAATCATGCAATTATCATCAAAGTCTAATGCTAAATAGATACTGTGGATAAAAAGAAAACGAAAAAAATTACGTGGTTTAATACCATTATGTATATTGTGACCATAAGGGATGAATAGCGTAATATTTTTTGCCCTTTTCCCCAGAATATATTTTAATTTTTTTTTAATGTAATTTTATGTACATACATTGCATTTCTTTCCCTTTGCACTGATGAAGGTATAAGGCTTCCAGCAATTCTTAGGATAGAGCAGAGTGGCTGAAGATCTGCCCAGCGGAAAAAGACCATGGGGTTCTGCTCAACAGTGGTTGAACATGAGCCAGTGTGTGTGCCCAGGTGGCCAAGAAGGCCAGTGGCATCCTGGGCTGGATCAGGCCAGTGGGACCAGGGCAGTGATTGTCCCCCTGTACTCAGCGCTGGTGGGGCTGCACCTCAAATTCTGTGTTCAGTTCTGGGCTTCTCACTCTAAGACAGACATTGAGCTGCTGGGGTGCATCCAGAGAAGGGCAACAGAGCTGGGGAAGGGCTTGGAGCACAACTCTTACGGAGCTTGTCTGAGAAAGCTGGAGTTGCTTAGCTTGGAGAAAAGGAGGCTCAGGGAGGGTCTTACCACTCTCTACAACAATCAGAAAGGAGCATGTAGGTGGACGTCAGCAGCTCCTTCCAGGACACCAGTGACAGGACAAGACGACATGGCCTCAAACTGCACTAAGAGATGATCAGGTTGGAAGAAYTTCTTCACTGAAAGGGTGGTTCAGCACTGGAATGGGCTGCACAGGGAAGTGGTGGAGTCACCATCCCTGGAGGTGTTCAAGAAATRCCTGGACATGGCACTCAGTGCTGTGGTTTAGTTGACACGGTGGCATTGGGTCAAAGGCTGGGCTTGGTGATCTTGGACATATTTTCCAACCTTAGCGATTCTTTGATTCTATAGTACTTAAGACAGATTTGAATGCTGTCTGTCTTCAGGTAATATCCTCTGTGTAGAATCCCCAAGTGGTCCATAAAAACAGTAGAAAGCTTGTTCAGTGCTGAAAATGGCTACAGTTAATCCTGATTTATAATGTTCCCTATGCTACTCTTTCATGAATTTTATCCAGCTACAGTATACCATAATGAAATGAATGACATATATGACAGGAGGATATGTGAGTCAGAAGAATCAGTCCCAGTTTGGAAAAAAAATCTCAAATTTAGTTAGTGCTTAAAATAGTATGGCAACATGATTTTGCTGTTTTTTCATCTTTGTGCTTTAAGCAGCAAGTGATATTTTRAAAAGCATCTAGTGATTGATAAAGGAAATGGTAGTGAAAGTTAGAAGCACAAGAAAGCTATCAGGAAGCAAACATGAAGGAAATTATTACAGCAAGTGTTTGCTAATAGCTTTGATGTTAATAGTATTTGAAAAGAAGAAAGTTGCCAGTGTTCAAATTCTTATGTTCACCCTGATTATACTTTCCAGCGGCCAAAAGGAGCTACATAACAAGCTTTAACAAGCTCTGTGAAGTTTACCTTGAAATACACTACATCTAAATTACCATCAGCTTAGGAACCTGGAACAACTTCTGAAGAAATTTGGATAACAAACCTGGAAGCATTTTCAGCTTTAAGAGTCTGAGCTGGCACCTGGGCAGGCAGACACGGGAGGGGAAAACACAAGCAGAAGTTGTAACCAGAAAAAGCTATTTGCACAGGTCACACTTTGCTTAAAGGTGAGGACCCAACAGGGACTCCCCATCATGAGGTATTAAAACAAAATAGAAAAAGTGTAGTTTGAAGTATGTTTTACAGTGGGTATCYTTCTGCTCATTTTAGGTGGAATCTAGCAGGTTGCATGTCTGAATCAGCAGGATATTTTGTCACAAGCATCATCCTGAAATGAAGATAATTTTCCTTTGGACTTCTACWGTGGATTCAACTGATGAAAAGCTTCAGAAGACTCAGTGCAGGCTACCCTGACACAAGGCCCAGCATGGAGTATTACATCTGCTTTGACCTCATCTTCTTACTTTTGGGCTTCTGATGACTATCTGTAGCCATCTGTGAACTCTCCTACTAATCAGTCAGAAACTGGAGGAACATTAGTTTGGTTTTTTTTCTTTTTTTTTTTAATAATTTCTCTTTTTTAAAGTCCCCAGCAGCTGCCTAGGGTTTGAAAGCAACCTCAAATAAATTCAAGGTARTAGGCAAATTGTGAGGAAGAAATGTGGTTGCTCTTCCACTGTTGAGCTCTTTGACCTTTGATTATGTTATTTAAAATAGATGTAGGGAAATACCTGCATTTTAAATTAAATATCTTATTATTTTCTAGAACAAATACTTAGGTTACAATGGGCTATCTTGCAGGAAATAAACCTTTCCATAGYTGTTCCAACCTGCCAGGAAATTCAGCAGCCTGCTGCTCTAATTCCTCTGAGATGTCCCTGATTTGAAATTTTTTGCYTCAGTTTTGCCAAAAGAACACATGCCAAATCACAATCAAAGAATTAAGAGATTTTTCTGTTGTGCTCCAGGTGCACTTGAGTAAGGTAATGGGGATGCTGCTTCAAGTCTTGATTCTGAACTTCTTGAAAAAGCTTTTCCRAAAACTGAGAATCACAGAAATACTTCATAACTCCGTTGGAGAGATATGTATTGTGAATGTTTAAAAAAGAAAATTTTAAATATGTACCTGTTTGGCCAATATATCAGATAGACACAGGAAATAACTATCAGAGTTTTGCTGATGGATCATTTATTCTCTATGTTCTCTGATGTCAGGGGTTTAAAAATGAAACAGGAGGCATGGCTTCATGATGTTCTTCTAATGGACATAGTACATCTCTCTCAAATGTAATGTCAGAAATTTAGGCAAGCTGGCAGCCAATGACCCAGCAAAAAATGTGATGGGTTTGCCCTCTTGTCCATCACCAAAACAAAGCAAAAAATCTCTCTCTTCTAAAATCTTACCAGTTCTACTGCATTAGTTAATCTCTCCTCAGGTAAGTGTCTGATAAAAGAATCCTTAATACAAGGAATGTAATGAAGTAGTCCACACACACGCACAAAAGGTAAATCTAAGGATAATGCCTTTTAAAAGATTAAAATATTTGTTTACAGATATTGACTTAGGAACTATCAATCTGTTTTTGTAAGGAGCTGACTGTAGTCAGGAATAAAAAACTAAGCCAGAAATAATTTAGGAGATGTCTGGGTTCCAGCAGTTTATTCTGTACATTGTGGAGGAATAAAGAACTTCAGTGAGCCTTTAAAGCTTTTCCAGCAGAACTTGAAGGAATACACTGAAGTTTTTAACATTAATGCATCTGACACTTYAATTTTTTTAATTTTACAGACCATGTTAATGTGTTGTTCTTTACTCTAAATATAAACCTTGGTTTCCCCTCTATTTATCTTTTTAATATCATGTTACCAATTAAAGGTGGGTAAAATTTTAGAAGTGTTTTGTTAAAGCATGGGCCCAAGTGGCACCACTAGCTTGATGTTAGGAGTAAGTAATTAAAGCAGAACTTTGGTCTGCACAATCTTATAGAATAACTAAGATATTCTTTGTATGATTCAGCCATTATAATACACATGAATGTCTTTATCTGAAGCATATCTTCAAGTACCTTGACTGGAGTCCAACCTGCTAATGGTTCAATAGTGAATCCAAGAAAATTGTTACAAAAATATGTTTTGTCCTATCATCTCCTTCATAATCCAAATAAAAGCAACGGCAGTGTTTGCCAGAACAGACTTCACTTTATCACGTGTATTCTAGTTGAACAAACACCACCATTACTTATTTCTGCWATGCAGCCTCTTGGTTTAATTGCATATTAAGTTTTAAAGGTTATATCAATTAATCTGAGTGTTTGACCACTTCTGCWATGTCTGAAGAGAAACCAGGTCTTCCTGTAAGAAACTCAACTCCAGGAAGCAGAAATTATCTGACCAAATCCTCCTCCATATTTAAATTTAAGCACAGAAAAAGACTGCTTTTTTAGACTGCTTTTTGTAGTTTTCTTTCTTTTCTGTTTGCAATAATAAATACATATTTTATTTATTGTGTCCTGTCTGTCACAGCTTCTCACTTCATCTCCCAAAAGGRGAACTGGAATTCATCACTTACCTCAAAACCTCCTTGCAATAGGGCTTACACTCAGATTAGCCTGTTCTGATCATTCAACAATGTAAGGCAGTCTTGGCAGAGCAGGTGAGGCTTTGACTGCAGGGAAAATTTTCCTTTTTCATTTTTGTTCCCTAATTGATGACTTTTCCTGAGCATCATGGGTTTAATCCTCTCTTCTGCCTCATCAATTTTACATTGATATAACACATTGTTTTGGTGGTGCAAGTCAGAAGTTATTCCAATTGGAAATTAATTTTTTTTTTCATATTTACATTTTTTTTCATCTGATCATTTGCTTTCTTCTTCCATGAAAAGCTGTTCCTTCAGTGCCATACATCTGACAATCTGTTTAATTGTTCAGTTGAACATGTAGAGGTAACACAAGTGGGGCAGTGGGAGTCGACAGACTTCCACTCATGCCCAGAACAACATAAGGAACATATGGATTGTCAAGAGAGTTGAGAAGCTTTCATTGCTTCCTGTTATCTGTCAGTTTTCACATTACAGGAACAGCATATATCTAAAGCCTGTTTTGGGGCCTTTTTTTAGTTGTGGGATTAAATTTAGGTTGTAGCTCCCATATTTGTAGCCACTCAGCAGAAGTGTTTATGTGAAGAGCCCTTTGYGGACTCATCCTGGTTTGACTAGATTGCTACTGGAAGCTATCAAAGAGCCATAAAATCCCCAGCACTGGTTTTACCTTTCCTGTGGGCATTGACCAACATGACAGTTGTTTCACTTCACAGCTGTAGCTACAGCTTTTCCCTTTCAGCTCCCCAAACCACTCAGCACAGGAATGGCAGAGCCTGTCTGTTCTGACCTGCAAAGCCTCTCTCATTTCTTGCTGTCTTTGTGCCCAGGAGAGGATCTAACACTGCTACAGCCTCTGATTAGACACAGGGCTCTGGAGAATGGCTGACTCCAGAGCAGAAGTGCCGAAGCCAGAAAAACATTGATTTCTAACACATGGATCTGAAATCTAATCAAATTTCAGTAATATCAGCCCATGACCTTTTCTCTTATTAGTGAATTTATGCACAGCTTAGTCTCTGACTCCCTTAGTGCTTTGTGTGTGCTGGTGTTGCCTTCAGCATAATTATTGGAAAATTTTGAGTGCTAATTGAGCATGATTGAATTTTGATATTAATCATGTGTACTGTATGTGAGAAGAAAAGCAGGCTTGTGTTTTCCTCAGAGGGGAAAGGGATTGGGAAAGCAAGATTTACCACAAGACATCGAATCCTGATTTTTCATGATCTAGTTATTTTTAATACAGTTCCATTACAGGAGTCTGGTGACATAGTTCCATGTAGAACAGTATATGTTTCACTTAAAATCCATTAAATGCATAATCATAAGACTCCTTGCAGGACTGAACTGAAGCTCAGATAACACTGTCATGGATAAACCCCTCTATTTTCAGGTGTTTAATGCAGCAAAGAAATTTTGCTTCTGGCAGAAGCTTGACWAATGTCCAAACATCAAAAATACATTTTATAAAATTAGTTTTTACACTTTCTGAAAAATCTTGGTTTTCCTTTCAGAAATAATATGATGTCCTAGAATACTTTGCTGAGTATTTTGCTGCTTAATCTGTAATCAAAGCTGTTGCTTCCTTTCATCCAATTTTTTTTTTAATTATTATCTGTTAAAACTGATTATTTTTGCACCTAGTGGTGAAAATGCTTTAGTTACACCACTGATTAAATGTATTGGTTAAGTAAATTAATGTGATTTCAAATAAAAAAATGCTTTCTCTCAAGAATTCTCAAACAAAGGAGGACTAGAAATAAGTTTCATTTCCGCAAAGTAAAATACTGAAAATAATTTTTGAAAGTATTTGTAAATTATCTGTCTAAAACATTTAGACAAAAATTTAGAAACACAAATTGATTCACAAGCTGACTTTTGCCTAGTTTCTTTGAATTTTAGCTTATTAGCTAAGCCCATGCTGGGTGCTCAAATAGCTCCGTTAATTTTTCCATGTGAACATTCTATTCTGGTTTTATTCTGATTTCAGATGTTTTGAAATGTGATAATCTTTTTTTCCCTTGCAATAAAGTTACTTTTAATTTGAAATAAGGATGAATGGAGATKATATGCCCAGGCTTGGTCAAGTTTTCTTAGGATAATCAAGCCTGAAGTGTAGATGAAAATCTAAACTTACATCTGYCCTTCCTAGCATGTAAATTTAATAACTGAATTGATAGATTTTAAGTTAAAACAATAAATATTATCTGTGATTCAAAATTCCTTTTTATGTATGTAAGTTAAATATCTTATCTGAGAATGTAGGATTTTTACAAAAATAATTACTAAATACTTTATTTTTAAAGACTATTTTTCTAAGCAGACTACAGGTTCATTTAAAAAATGTACCATGCAATTCTAGTGTTTAAAATTTCAAACATAAAGTCAGCTGAATCTCAGTCCTTCAAAAATCTATTTTCCGTTCTTTTTAAGGACAACASATGAATTTTTGTAAGAAAAACAGATGCTTCCTTCTTAAGCAAGTCACAGAAGAGACCATGATTGCAAGAGAAATGCTCTAAATCGTCTCCTCAGAAGTTTAGAGTGGATAAGAACTGCATATATACCTAAAAGTACATATATAGTTCTGAAGAAAATTGTTTTAAAAGCCTGAAATATGAATTTTTAAATCTTATAGCTATTGTAATTAGCAGACTGACAATTACATGGATAATTCTTTGATAAGGTCAAATTAATCCTAAAGCTTTGTTTAGATTATGAGGAGAAATTTAATAACATCAGCAAACATGAAGAAATGTGAAGGGGGAATCTTTTCTATTTATTACCTTTTTCCTAATTTCCACTGAAAACTCAAGAAATACCCAGCTCAGGACAGCCTTTTACCTAAGAGGCTGATTGATAGACATCCATTGCTGATGGGGAATCTGTCAATAGAATATCCCCACACTAATACTTTATTTTAACACGTTTTAATCTATTGGTACTTTGCTAAGACTAAGAATTCTGCAGCTTTATTTGTACTCCTTCATTTTCCATGCACAATTCTTACCAGGAGGACATTCAGTGTTTCTGACTCCAAAGGATGAAGAAAGCACTGAAGACTAACTAAAATAAAAAGGAGAGATATTTCAYGTCATGTGTCCAAAGCTCTTCAACCAGGTGTAATGAAATTTCTCAAAAGAACCAAGATACTTTGAATACATAGACAAACTGTCTATAAAAGGTTGGATTTTAGACATAACCTTTTCTGTCCTGAATCTTTGTCACATTATAGAGCTCACTATTCCTCATACTAGCAATGGCACAGACAAGAAACTTGCCTGCTTCAGAAGAACTTAGAAGCAATTTTGCCATCCAGTAAGAGATGATGATTTCTGGTTTTTGGGGTTTTTTTAACATGTTTATTTCATATCATTTCTTGAGAGTGCTCTGGAGAAACGTGGAAAAAAGATGTCATTTCTCCTTAAGGCCAAYTTGTGATGACATCTTGCAAATTCTAGCAATGGAGAGCCTCTCAAGTGACCATCACTTGGGGTCCACAACCTGCAGGGTATGAGTATTCACTGGGATGAGCATTTCCATGATTTCACATGGTGCAGGGGCTGAAGCCTGACTGTTTCAAACACATTAGAACACAACATTGATTTGCATCTAGCAGGGCTCCAAGGGAAGAGTAGTATATCATTCATTAATGCATAGATGAAAAGGAGAGAAGGCAAAGTAACTATTCCTAAATGTAACTATAGAGAGAGTGGGATGAAACAGCATATAGTAATTTTTTTAAGCCCTCTGGGAAAAATCTGAACTTGTATGACACAATACAAAATATCATTGAAGTATAATGGATGCAAAAGCTTAGAGGTTTTGGGAATATAGTATTATTAGTACCAGATAATAATAACCTGCATAGTAGCAATATTCAACAGATGTTACAAAAATAACATTTAAAACTCGTCATGCATTATTTGAGAACTAGAAATATGTGACTTTAGGAACAGCCCTTTTCTATAGTTTCTTATGCATCTAAATTGTGCTGCAGCTGGCTGCTGGATCAGATTGATACTAAGCACACCTAGTAGAACAAATTTTCTTGATGAGGTACAACTGAACACAGAATCATAAAACAATTTCAGTTAGGAAGCACCTTCAAAGACCTTCCACTAAAACCAGGCTGATCAAAGCCACATCCAGACATTTCAGGGATGAGGCATCTACAAATTCTCTGGGCAACATGTTCCATTGCTCACCACCTAAATCTTTAAGTTTAGAACCACTGCTCATTGATCTGTTGCTGCAGGCACTGATAAAAAGCCTCTCTCCATCTGTGTTGCAGATGTCCTTTAATAGATTGGAATGCTGCACTAAGCTGTCTCTGGAGTCTTCTCTTCTGACAGAGCAACCCAAACTTGCTCAACCTTTCTTCACAGGCACAGTGTTCAAACACTCTGCTCTTTCTTGTGGCTCTCCTCTGTACCTGCTCTAGCAGGTCCGTGTCTGTTTTGTACTGGGAACCCCAGTGATCAGTCATTCTATGACATTTATTTATTTTGCTTAGTTTGCTTATAGGACAAAGTCAAAGTTCTTATACCACTCAAAAGAAAAACAAAAGGTAAAAAATTCAATTATTTCTAGTAGCTAGTTACCTGTACCGCTCACAATGTTCTTGTTCTGTACAGCTCACCATGCTCTTGCTCAACAGAAAATTATGATCAGYAGATTTCACCTGGAGATGCTCCACAGAACCTTATCTTTACCATGCCTTTGAGTACTTTTCATTTTCAGATACATGTCTATTTATTTTCCTTAGGTTTACAGTCACCTTGTTATATTTTAACAAAATATTGTAGCGTCAAAATAACTTCAGAAATACTATATCAAAGCTTTTGTTCTTAATTATTCTAGTACTATAAGAAAACCATCAACTAATGTGAAAAAAATCCATCAACTAATGGGATTTGCTCAAATCACATTGTTGCCCAATGTGATTTGAGAAAATGAWATTTTTCCCTAATTAGCAAAAAAACCCAAAGATAAAACAGCCTCTCAAAAGCTGCTGTTGTCTATCTCCAAGAAAATTATTCTTTCCTTTTTCATTCCATTACAGTAGAAATATTGTTTCTAGTCAAGAATGCCTAAGAAGGAAAATTTTTCTTTACCTTCTCCAAATAAAAAAGATAAAATAAATGGATATGTTAAAATAGGCCAAAAGAAAACCATTTGAGAAGCACGATATTGCAATTTTTAAAATTTTTCTTTATGAATTTATAAAGTATCTGTAAATATATATATTTGTACATTTATTTTTGTCATTAACTCAGTAAGCTTTTGAAAAAATAATTTTTTTCTAAAAGGACAGAAAAATAAATTATATATTTTGAAATATTAAATACTTAGTTTATGTGCTATTATCATTAGATCATCTATAGTTTTCTGTTTAAGTAGGGGAAAAAAAACTCAACCAGAAAAATATTGTATGCTTTCATGAAATAATATTATTTGAGYTACATTTTGATATCATGTTAATTAAACACATTAATTTTGATATCACATTATAAGTTGCAATGTTTTTTCTTTAGGAAGTCTCCTTTTGAAAATTAAAAAAAAAATTTAAGGGAAATTGAAGAGACTTGAAGAGGAAAAGCTGTAGTAGTACTCAGATCTTGTAAGATACCTGACAGCTATAAAGAAATTTAAAAAAAATAAAGAAGATAGAAATAATATTTCTCACCAGTTCACCTTCATCATTGTCCTGGAAAAACCCAGACGCAGGGAGATRCTGACCTGTCTCAGCAGCTGCACAGGGCTGAACAAAACTGGAAATGGAACCTTGCTGGGCTTCTTTTCCAGAACCCTTTGGGGTCCAAAGATATTGTATCCATCAATCCATTAAGGTAGAATTCATATCTGTTTCCTGTGTTTTCTTTTAAAAATGAAATTTTTGCAAGAGAATTGAGGGAAAAGTGCTGAAAGATAGCAGCCCACATTTCCCTAGGCACTGGCCAAGTGGCTGAAATTAAACCCCCCGTGTTACTGGTTACCCACTGATAGCTGGGTAACCGTGGAGTCAGCCAAAAACTGTTGGTGATTGCAGCCAAGGATTGCTGGTAATAACACACTGTGAGCAAGAACMGGGTGTGGCTGGAGGAGCAGGTCTTGCGGAGGTAGGGCATCATTTTTCTGGGATAAATGTTCTTGTTCAAGTCTCTGGGAATAAGCACAACGCAATACTGTGCAAGTGCATGCTTGCTCTGAGTTTAGGCCCCAGGACCCTGGATACCCCAGCCCCAGCCAGACTGAATTTCTTTATTCTTTCCTTTCTGTCTCCCTCTCTTGAATTAATATATCTCTTTATTCCTATTTACCCTACCCCTTTWTCCAAAATCCACTGCCATATACTTATACCAGTAGGTCAGGGACTAAACAATTTCCCTGTCAAGAGTGTGATTGYTTAATTATACTTTGTAAGATTTTGTGGGGGGAAAAAAAAAGCCTCTTGCTTTTGTCCTTTCAACCATGTGCATCCATGAATCTTGGGTTTTCCCTGCCCCAAAAGGATGAGACACCACAATTTGTGTCATAGCAAATGTCACTGCTTTTGGCAGAGTTGAATATACCTGRAGGACTCTGCAATGCATAGACAGGATATATAGTATGTAGTTAGGTGCTTTCTGTGTTTCTCCCCTTGGTATGTAAATCTCAAAATCTGTAGCATGGATATGGAAATTGAAAGGAGATGAAGATTTCTTTATTTCAGACTGTACAATTCTGTCTTGCTATGGTGGTTTATTGGCAATGTCCTCCTGAGGAAAAAAAAAAAATATACAAGAGATATCACATCCAAACTACTTCTTTTTTTCACAAGAATTTAAGTTATTCTGGAATACTTTGATGTCTTAATTTCTGTGACAAGTTGTGCTGTGCTTTCCCAGCAGAAGGAGCAGAAGGTCTGGAGCAGCAAGGCTGTCCTTTCTTTTGATTACTCCGAGTGGTATATCGAAATACCTTTAATGCTAAGTACACATTGAGAAGTTGTCATTTGAGCTTAGCTTTTTTGGAAAACAAACAAATCTTTGAAAATCACCTTTGTACATAGRTTAACATGAAATAAATTATAAACTCCTTGATAATGTAAGGTTGGATAAATTGAATTCCTTGAAAATAAATTTCAAAAAAGTGCTAGGTAAGTTAAGAAGACTAATGGGTTAAATCTCTTTACACATTATCACTCCAAAGTCAATCTCTCATTTCCCCTCCAGCAAAATCACTATTCTTAGCTTGCTTTTCTAAGAGCTGCTTCATTTTTCTCAGTCTGGAGGAAAGTTGAAGGACTAGGTGATGACTGGGATGGATGACAGATGATACACTTGTTTCACTCTGTTTGGGGCCATCCATAGRTAACACAGAAGATTATATATTGCATTTGATATAGTGAATTAAAGACCTCCCAATAATTTATTAAGAGTTTTCTGAGCTGTTTGTAGAAGCTAGGGTATTTTCTATCTCTTGTGTTGGGTTTTAAACAAGCCACCCTCCCCTGGCAGTGTCCCTCCCATATCTATTCCCTTGTGTCAGTGAGCCTTAAATCACTAACAATAAGATCTTATATCCTATTGCCTGTCCTCATTTTCTCATTTCATGATTTTTTTTTCACTAAGTGCAAATATCCTTAGGGCATGTTATTCCCTTTCTTTGTTTTCCCCAAGTGTTTTAGCCTTATTACTTCAGTCAAAGATATTTTCACACCCTCCTCCTCTAGTTCAGCTTGCTTAAATCATGAAGCTGTGCTTTTTCTTTCACAGAATGTGCTTACCCTTTCTCTGCCATCAGAAACTGTTCCAGTTAAACATTCATTTGCTTTTTGCAAAACAATTTTTGTATAGTTTGTTTTCTTCCAGCACTTTAGCTGGTTAATTTTTTTCTCATTAGGGTTTCTGAAGGACCCTTTCTGTTTGCTTTGTTATGTTAGGAAAACCAAAGAATTCTTTTTTCCCTGTCTCAATGACATGCAGTCTATCAACCTTGGTACAAATTCACATTAGATTGTGTCTCTGAATTTGATGCACAATATCTTATATTTTATTCTGTTTTCTTTTCCTTTTATATGTTTCCCTTTTTTCTCTCAGGAGACTCCTGCATTGCCAGAATAACATAGGGGAATATATATTCCTACATTTTTTGCTTATTTAGTAGACTACTTCACAAAAGAATTTTCTTGAAATTATTGCTGTCCAGAAAGTGCCTCATTTAATGGTTAAAGTATTGGAGGAGTCTGCAAAATCTTCTGAATTTTCCCATTCTGAACTCTCAGTCAAAAAATACATAGTTATAAACAGCAATRCACAGATAGTGATATCTGCATCTTTGAACAGTTTCCTTGGGTATCTGATATCATTACAGAGATTAAATAATAATTCTGAGTTTTGGTGTAAATGGAAATGTCCTGCTCATTTAATTTCTTTGGTCTATAGTGCTTATAAAACAAAACAACCAAGCAGAAGGATATTTTTAAACCTTAATTTTTTGAAACAGTCAATATCTTTAAACCTGAATTTTTGAAATAGGTGTATGACATGACTTAGAAACTCCCAAGACAAAGACAGCATTGTTCAGATGGTTTTAATAATGCCAAGGTGATTATTTTCCTCTGGATTCTGACCATCAGAAAATACATTAGCAGAAATTCAAGTGTTTTACAGTCTTTACCAGTTTCTGCTGGTTTTCACAAAGCAAGCAGTGACTTTTTTCATTACCAAGTTAAATAGTTGTTTCAGGAACAATCCAGGCCTTTTAATTCCCTAAATATTGCCAGTGAGTTGATTAGAAATGTTGCTGAGCACCTTCACAAAGTCTGTGTAACAAAATGTCACTGGAAAGAGCTCTTCCTCTGCCATGCTGAGTGCAATATTATCTCCTTTCGACTACATATCTCACAGGTAAGAAGGGTTTCTTCAAATATATTGATGAGGTCAGAAGAGATTCATGAGGGAGAAAAGCTCCCTGGAATAGGCCATAATAGGACAGGAAAGCATAAATGACATGCCAATGCAGTCAGCACTGAATAGAGGATTATGACAGAACTGACTACTTTAAAATATTGTTCCTGTCAGCTCTTCCTGCAGATATGAGAATGAAACTCCAAAAGAAGTGAAATGAGGAAACTTTTCAGGTAACATTCAAGTTCTTTTCTTTCTCTTAAATATTTTTTGTCCGAAGCTTACATATTTTTTTAAAGTACTAAAATAAAATCAGAAACTTTTTTTATCAGGAGAGATAAATGGGAAAATCATCAGAAATACAAGAAAAATAGAGTACATGAGAAAATAATAATTTWAAAAAAGAGAATGGTTACTTTCCCAACTCTTTGAAATTAAAATAATAATACCAGTTATGCTTCAACATCTCATTTTAAAGAGGTGATATCTCGGTAGAGTCTTGAGCATTTCCAGCATCATSTGTAAGTCAGAGATCTGTCTCAAAAGAATTAAGAGTTAAGAATAATTTCTTCACAAGTTGCTTGTGCAGTTTAGTTTATCATATTGTACACATTCAGGTTATCTRTGATTATTCCAAGAGAAGACTCATAAAAATAGGTAGAATCAGGCTTATGAATTTTTTTCTTAATCTATGATGACTTTGTCACTTTAGTAGTACCTAGTCCATGATGTCATATGCAACTAGTTGAATGATATTATTACATTGGTTAAATTACAGTTCTGAGTTTTTGTGCAAATGCAAATTTCCTTCTCATTTAATTTCTTTARTTTGTAGACCAAAGTCAGAGTATTTTTCAATATTGGCTCTAAGACAAGACATGATATGTCAGCAGTGGGCATTATAAACTTATTGGAAAGCATCCAAAATCAACGTCTTGTGATACCAACCTCACATTTGAATTCAAATTAAAATCTAATTTAAAAGGAGCCCAAACTAAAAAAGCTCACTTGATTCCTTCAATTTGCAGAACTATTCCATTCCATTAGGCAGCTAATTTCTACCTGTCAAATATGGCRTAAAAGTGGTCCCTCTCTGGAGGAAACTTCTTACTTGTAGTAATTCGGAATGAAGAACTGGGGAAGATGCCCATACTTTGATTGTAGCCCATGCCTGACTCCCAAAGTGCATCAGCCCATGGGTAAATGCAATTGAAGTGTCWTTTTYAATAGTTTCRCACTACAGAAGGCTAAAATGAGGTTACATATTTCATAATTAAGTAACAAAATTGCTTTCATTTTTGTTAGAGAATCATGAAAAGTTACCTTTGTGAAACCCATGTGTGTAAATCCCTTTTGTTGATCTATTATTCTAATAAGCTTTTAGAGAYACCATGAAGAGGTCTTGATTACTCTTAGAGGATAAGAGCCAGGAGAATGCAAGTAATAAACAACATCAAGAAAATATTAAACAACACGAAGCTAACAGAATTCTGCAGACAAAATAAAATTGATTCTCCCACAATTCCCTTTGGATTGCATCTCCATTTATCTGTTTATTTCTAACCTAGGAGCGTGTAACAAAATAGGCGAGAAAATAAAACACATGCACAGTTTGCTGGAGGAAATGAAACACCGTACTTGTCACTTAAAACTACTTCTCTGTGCTTGCTTAGACACACTGCAATTTTTAAGAAAAGAAGAAAAAAAATCTTCATCAAAGTTCATATGCTTTTCCTTGCCTCTTTTTACACAAAGATAATCCAGTTCTGGATGAGATGGAGTTTGAGTTGACCATCCTTCAGTTTAGAGCAGACAGTATTTTACTCTTTTATAAAACAATATATATTTTTTTGTAAGGGAAAAAGGGGAAAATAATTACAATGATTCAGTACATTATCTCAATTTAAATCAAGACAAGTGTGACATTTGTAATTTTAAGAAGTCCAAAGTTTTATAAACTGATTTGGATGTGTATCAGTGACATATGGGGAAGAAAGTATTGGGAGTAGTGGAAAGATTTGCTTTATTTTATTATCTTGTCCCTGAAGTATCTTCATTTTCTTACAATGTGAGCATTAAGCTGGCTGTAAGTCCCCTTAGGGTTGAATACAAGCTTTGCAAAGTTTAAATAGGAAAAGCTCAGTAAATCTCGGTTAAGAAAACAAAAGCACCTTCTAACTGTTTCCATATAATAGGAGAAAGGGTAATTTTTATATTCCTGCAGAGTTTCTTTTATTAAATTGCATAATTATCTTGAAAGTAAGTTGCTAACAGATGAATGCACACACCAAGAATTCCACAGCATACCTTCAAGAATGGCATATTTCGAAAACAGCAACCTTTTATTTTACAYTTTCTGCAATGCATTTTCTGCAATGCCTACAAGTAATTTTGTTAATGTTTTAAAATTCATTCCATCAGTAGGGGGTTATGATCCCACAACATCAAATTAGCATAAGAACAACCCTGCTGCATATAGTCGAGGACAGAAAGGAAAGGCCTTGTTAGGAATTTATGTCAGCAAGAAATAATTGTTTCGTCCTATAGGAGAAGAAATTCTCAAAAGTGCATCCCAGTTTAGCAGAAAAAGTGGGGCTRCCTATGCCACTTTTACCTGAAATCTTAACTTTCAGATATTGATAGAGATAGTTTTAAAAATTGATACTGGTTGGTATATAAATATAATCATTGTTCTTTTATAAAACAAATTGTATTGGTATTGTGAAGGCTGAAAGAGTACAATTAAGTCCAGGTACATTGCATTCTCCATGCAACTAGATTTTACCTATAGGGTAATTCTTTAATCTAAGCAATGCCTTTTTTTTTTTTTTTTTTTTTTTTTTTTTTTTTTTTTTTTTTTTTTTTTTTTTTTTTTTTTTTTTTTNTTTTTTTTTTTTTTTTTTTTTTTTGTGGATGATCTTTTCTTACTATGTCTACATCATGTAACTGTGTTGAAAACATCTTTGTCACCATTTTCTTCCACCAACAGGCTTCTAGTAAGCAGTGAAAAAAGAAATATGCATTTAAAAAGTCTTCGATTTCTAGACTGGATATAATGTCTTTAAAAAGAATTAAGAATATTTTCTAAGCATGGAATCTGGTCACGTCAGGAACTGGAACAGCATTTCCAGGTTTTTGCCTGGAGTCTGAAAAGCAAGTATGGGAAGTATCCTTCCTTCATGGGAAGGATTTATCCACTAGAACAGCAAGGGGAAGCGCTTTCTAGACATGGTTAAAAATATGTTACATATAAAAAAAATATAGCTGTCTAGACATCTTTGTTTCAAGAGGAGATTTCAATCTCCAAAAAAGAATTTTAAAGATATTCCTCTAAAAATAAATCTAGTATTTTCACATTGAATGAGTATCAGTTTAGCTTTCAGTTTTCTTGGTTTTTAATTTTACTAGTATCAGTTGTATGAATATATTTGGTTATCTATATTATATTGAATACTTCTACAGTACAAAGTGTTTATCTTATTTAAATCATATCTGCCCTTTAATGAAAATACAGAATTTCCCTTTTATGTGCAGAAAAATATCAGTTCTTCATTTTGCCTTGAACTAAAAACAAATTCCAACACAGTAGAAGATGGAGAAAGAGCTGAAAAAGAGAGCCACACCTTGCACCTTTCTTACAGATGATAGACATTAGCAACTTGGAAATATGCTTTAATAAAGACAGCCTGAAAACTGCGGATATCAGTGTGAAAAGTAACATGACATGGAAAGACAAAACAAAAATACTGATCTCTATATTTACTTTTTCTAATTTTAAATGCTTCAATTTAAAGAAAGGATAGAAATTACAATTGATTTCCTACAAATTTAAAACAGACAGTAGGAAATATATTTTCATTTTATATATATTAAACTTGTGGAACCAGTGACCACTGTATATCATCTGAATAAAGGAACTTAATTAGTGGGACTAGAAATATATACTGAAAAGTTACAATGAAAACCTCATTTTTCAAATAATCAGTAAACACCTAAGTTCAGAGGGTTTTTCTTTTGGGATGGGTTTTTTGTGTATCTTTTTTTTAATTTTGTTTTGGGTTTCTAAGGGAGGRAAAGGAGTGGAGGTTATGGTGTTTTGGGGATTTGGTTGGTTGATTGATTTTGGGATTTGGTTGATTTGTAGGGTTTGGGGTTTCTTCCCTTAGACTTTTGGAATAATCTTCTGTGAAATTGCTACCACTCAAAGTCTATTTTCTTGTGTCTTAATAATGATCAGTGTTGGAAAGCCTGAACAAGAGTAAATTATCACTGATCTATATTCTTACTTTTTCCATAACTTTCAAAATCTTCGTCAGCACCAAATAGAAGCAAACACTGAGGAAATTCCATCATATGTCCCCYATTCATACTTGTCCCATCATAAAAAGTCATAAATGCTCTAATTAGGATTATGGCAAGGAAAAGCCTATCCTCCTTCATGGATATGGGTAGATGCCCTGACCTTCTCCCCAAACTTCTTTATTACTTTGGGGATTCTCTAGATGATACCTACCCAAAAAAGGCAGTTCAGTGGCCTGTTTTAGTGGACAATGAGAGAAAAAGAAGATGAAGTAAACTGACAACACTTTGTATTATTCACCTGAAAAAAAAAGGAAAAGTGTTTTAGGTCTGTGTTTCCTGCCTTGGTCCTTTTCCACTGATTAGTAAACAACAGCCAGTGATAATTCTTCGATACTTTGATTCTTGATTGTAKCCATAATTACATATATTTTCTAATCCCGTACATTTTTGCCTGATATCTCCAAGTAAAAATGCAGATTTATTCTAGTAATCACAATTTATAATGGCCATTCATATCTTCCTTAAAGATGTGTGTACAAAACTTTTTTTTTCACAGTTTTATTGTTGCTCATTCAAATAGTAAACATGTTATAAAGATTGGATTTCCATTTGGGGTTCTTCTGACTTGTATACAGAAAGGATGGTCTTCTTTGTAGTTTTTTAAATGCAAAAATGGCTTACCTTTATGTTGATTTCTTCCCAGAAATTGATATAGAAAAACAATGCAGTTAATTTTTCACACAGCTAAAACTTCTAGTGAATGATATATTGTACTTGTCACTAAAGTTTTACTCTCTCAAAATTTTGGGAAATTTTATTAATTTAGTCATGACTTAGGAAATAATCAAATTGTGTGATGAAAATTAATGGCCCTTGCAATTTAAAGTAAAGGTGGGTAAAGGCAAATGATGAGCCAAGATAATGAACCAACAGCTTCAAATCCCTAACAAGTTTTCAGGGCCAAGTGCTTATTAATATTCTGAATAAAGTGATTAGTTTTATTAAAAGTTAGCTAGCTAAAGCTGTTTGTGAGGCCAATCTATGATTAAGTTATACAATATAAAATAAGAAGCTATTGGTTTTAATCTCTATTTTGTTAGTGATCTCCTGAACAGATTTTAGGAAAGTCACCTTATGCATACATTAATTTTTCTACTCTTTAAAGGACTTAACATCCAGTGATATTAGCTTAGTTCTTTAATTCGTTCAAAATTTCCAAAAAGTTCTTTGATTCAAGAGACAAAAAAGCCTTTAAATCTCATGCAAGTTTGACTTAGAGCAGAAAAAGAAGTAGGATTTTTTTTGAAGTGAGTTAAATATTTGTGGCTAGTTAAAAGGTACAAGGAGTCATTTTATATTAGGAATTCAAAATAGATATAAACATAACCAGAATATACAGAACTGACATTAAGAAACTAACATGAGATTGTTCCCAAAATAAGTTAAATTTCAATTAAAATTGGAGTTTCCCTAGACATATATCATCCTTGTGATATTTGAGTCAGCATCTATCCAAAACCTGCAAATTTGTCATGTTCCAGAATCATCTCAAGCTACAGACAAATTAATAGAAATGAAATTAAGATAGATGCCTCTTTTGATTTCAGTTGTGACATTACTGGAGAAATGGCTACAGCAATATTTAGAGCACTTTAGAGAACCCTGATAATGATGCAGATTTTATACATGCAACATTTGTTCCAAAGCACCTGGATGCACAATTTGATTTATGTTGGTAAATATTATGGTAAATCATTCCTTTAGATCAATGAGATTTTTTTGATTGCTAAGTCTTAATTAAAAGCATGATGAATGAACTTCAAAACTTCATAAAAGTTCATAAATATGATATTKGAAATCTCAGTTTCAGAACTGTTGTTATGTTGAGGAATAGCTAGCATGACAGGGGTCACATAGACATTCGCTTGTTAGCTGACCAAGAGTTGGAAAAGTACCAAACCCAGCTAATCTGAGCTTTTGCACCTGCAAAACATTGTGTCCTTGAGCATAGCTGTGTTACCATAACAAGGTGCTGTAGTTGAGCATGACTAGAGACATSAGAAAAAGCAGATGTAACTACTTTGGAATGAAGAAGCTGATATCTAAACTATAACCAATAGACTGCTCAGCTGTAGAATATGTATGAGCTTATTACTTGTTGTGTATAAAGTCTGGTGCTCGAAATGAATAAATGGAAGCTTTCTGAACGCTCATATTGAGCRTCTCAAGTTCTTTCCCTGCACCGGACAAATGGCCAACTGCAACCTTGTCAGACCTCCAGTATGCCACCTAGGGTCCCATGAGTATCATTAGGATCTGGAGATAGAACATTTATACTTAGGGATGCAATGAAATTTAATCAATCCTAAATTGCCTCCATTTTTCAAAGCAGAATAAAAATCATCTATGTCTAATAAAAATTGTCTTGCTATTAGCAGTCTTGTGTTATGTTGATTTTTTAATGGGTTAATTGACCCAGGATTTCTGGAAAACCATGTTCAGTAAATGAACTTTTAATACACATAAACTCACTTGTTTGTAAAGGTTTTAGGCATTGAGCTACAGTAGCATTATGATTGCTTCTAAAAATCAGAGTCTCTTAGCATATGTTAATGATGAATTGATTATGTGGGTTTATGCAAAACAGCCTTCTCAGTCCTTGAATGGTTTGACAATTCTTGCTAAAATACAGAAAGTTCTTATTAGTCCTGCAGGTGTGATTTAGGTAAATGACTGGTTTCACTAACAGGAAGAAAGATCRGAGAAGCTAATCTGTTGAAGAAGTCATGTGTGGTCTAACAAAGAGAAGATCAAAAAAAGTGTCTTGTGCAGTGGGATGTAAAATGATTTATTTATACATCTTCAGGTATAAATTTTGTGAATGATGAGTTTACAAGCTTTTTGCTTATATGACTTAAAAGTAATAAAATTGGAAGACATAAATAATTGTTATGTCAGATTTACAATTTAAATTATTTTTAAAAAATTAAAAAGTATTCTAAAATTTAAAAATCTTTTATCATTTTATCCAGTTTTTAAAAGAATTAGAGAAAATAGAAAGAACATGGCAAATAATTTCAGAGAGATTTTTAATGGAGATATTTTAAACAGTATCTCTAAACTAGCCACAATTAATAGAGAATTAATAGAGAATGGTGAATATATTTTATATATATAAATCTATGTTGTCCTTGGTTTTGAAAGTACCAGCAAAATGCCAGAAGCCTTCAGTTTTTATAGACTTATCAGGAGCATAAAACAGTAAACCCAATACTTTTGCAATAACTGGGAGTACCACTAGTATTCTTCGCACAGAAAARCCTCCTAATTAAGGAATAATCTGGAAGAACACTTATTGTTGAATAAGTGCTGAGGAGGACTTATTTCRCTGCAGTAGCATGCCATGTTCTGGATCAAAGTTTCAAGTACAGTTTTGCATTTTAATGTTTATGTATGTATTCCCCTAAGCTAACAAGTARACATTCAAAATGAATAGCTTTATTTATCTTCTAGCAAATCTATGACGGTCTTAGAACTACTTCTCGCTAAAAAGTGCCATGCTGTTAAAACCCAGCTGTCATTTCAGTAAACCATGCTGATGTCACAGTTCTTAGTATTTACTTTCCTTAAACATATTAAATTAAAAAAATAAAATGCATACATTTAAAAGATGCGGCTTTGAAAATGTTTCAGGTTCCAATACATCGATAAACTATGTAAATACTGCCAGCATAGTAATTTTCAACATAATGGCCATAGAACGGGTCATAGAATGATGGAGTGGTTTAAATCGGCAGGAACCTTTAACACCATCTAGTCCAAATCYTTCCTATGGAGAAGTTCACCTTTCACTAGACCAGGCTGCTCAAAGCTTCATGCAACCTGGCGTTGAATACTTGCRGGGMTGAGGTATGACAAACTTYTCTAGGCAACATGTTCCAGTGCCTCACAGTAAAGAATTTCYTCCCTATCTGATCTAAATCTACCCTCTCTCAGTTTAAAACTGCTGTTCCTTGACYTGTTACTTCAGGCCCTTTAAAAAGCTTTTCTCCATAAGCCCCCTTTAYATACTGGAAGGCTTCAGTAAGCTCTGCCTTCTCTTCTCCAGGCTGAATAACCCCAGCTSTCTCAGYCTCTCTTCATAAGAGAGATGTTTCAGCCCTTTGGYTTTCTTTGAGGTCTTGCTCTGGACTCACTCCAACAGAACTATGTCTTTCCTGTGCTAAGAGCCCCAGAACTGGATGCAGTACTCAAAGTGAAGTCTCACAAGAGCAGGCAGAGGGGCAGAATCACCTCATCTCACCCAGGACACGGCTGTTTTCCAGGAAACATCCCTATGTTCATCTTGAGATACATGCCCCTTGTTCCACTGCCTGTAAATTTCCTTCTTGTTCTTAATTTGACCAGGAGGCCCTTACTTACACATGCTGGTCTTAGAAAAATGTGCTYTTAGGAACAAATCTTTGAAGAACTGCCAATTCTGTCCTGATCCTTTATCCCTGAGTTTCCCAGGGAGTCTCTTCCACTAATTCCTTAAGTAACTGAAAGTTCACTGCTAAAATTCAAAGTCTTGATTTTACTCATTGCCTGGCCTATATCCTGTGAGATCRAAAATCCTACTAGGTCATCAGAGCTGCAGCCCAGGCAACCACCAATCCTGACTCCTCTAATTATTTCACGTGTGTTGATAAGCAACAGATCCAGCAATGTTTCTCCTCTGGTCAGGCTTTCTGTCTGTCAGATTAAGTCATCATCCCAGACAGAGTCCAAGAGACTACTAAACCACATAGAGATTTCTCTGYTTTTCAAGAAGGGTTTAGGGTGAATGGAGTCCCCCAGCAGTATCAGAGCTTGCAAGTACAGTGGTATCAACTCCTCCTCTTTGTAATCCACACTGCATGTACTGGTACAGACTCCAGTATCGTGACATAGTTTTAAAGGAACAAGTCAAAATTCCTTTGAGACATTTCATGGTTGTTTCTCTGTTGGTTCCCAATATGTCAGCAACTTCTGGATTTTATGTTATGTTCCTCAAAGTTCCATCTCTTTCCCATTAAATCTATGTTAAAGTTCTCCTTATAAGTCTGACCAGTTTGGTGTAAAAGACCTTTTGTTCCACTTTGTCATGTGAATTCCATCAGCTCCCAAACAAATCTGACTTCTTAAAGGTCAATCCATGATCATCAAAGTCAAAACCAGCCATGCAGCCATGCACTAGTTTAATTATTCTCCCTCTTCCTCTGATTGTGAAGCTAGAGAGCACCTGTGCTCCAGCTGCGAGGAGATGAGTTATAACTCAGCCTGGGACAGTGCCTAATATCATGTATAAATCTCCTGCTGAAATTCTCAAATATTGTGTCGTGTTGACCTCCTCTTGTTGTGTGATGTAAGTAATCCTTGATGGCTTTAATGCATTCACTGTATTCTCATGAAATGTTTCTTGTAGAATACAATGTAGCTCCTCCCTCATTACTAAGAATTAGGAAAAGGCCTTTCATAAGTAAACTCCTAATAATTATTGTTTATTAAAAAACTTTCATGAAGGCTACTCACTTATTACACAGATTCAAAGCAGGTTCATGAAGCTTGTAATAAAGACTCCAGCTGACTACTGCAAGTCTGGAATATGAGTTGCAATAATTTTTTATTGATCTAGCAAATTGGTCATGGGACTTAGTCCTGTGCAATGCCATATTTCTTCTTTTAGTACTCTCCCAGTATTTAACTTTGTCTTGTGCTTTCTGCAAACGAATGGGCYTTGATGGTTTTAGAACTGAACATGTCGATATGATGCTGGAATAAAGAAGCTTCAGGCTGACACCCTGGAGAGCTGATTTACCCATCACTTTCAGCTAGCTAAGAGAAAGCTGTTGACAAAAAGAAARTATTTCTGTGAGGAAGAATTTGCAAAACTGTCCATGAAATATGTTTTCTATTTTTTGGCAAGATATAATACCTCATCTCCTAGATGATAACATACATTTTTTACCAGGCTAGATACTCAAGAGTTTTTTTGTGCATAAGCTGAATTTTAATAGCTCCCACAGGGAGACATTGCGGAAATTGTCACACCATGTTTGATCACGATCTCCATCTAGGTTTGACACTATGAGAAGAAGAAGACATACCTGCTCCTTTAAAGAAAGATAAATCCTTCCCATTCTATTCCACATGATCATGTKTAATTATAATCAGACCTGTCTGCGTAGAAGCTATTCTCTATGGCAATAAGGAGAATTTACACTTAAAAATGTAAGGTTAGATTCTGTTTTATTGGGGGTATATTTTGCTAAGGCAGAAGCCAAWAGTCATAAAACTGCTAATTCTGTCAAAAAATCAAGTCCTTCTTTTTTCCTTTAATGTCCACTTATGGTTGTGAATCTCAGAATTTAACAGCAGACTGCATAGGGGAATACATACATATCTAGGTCAACAAACAGAAGTAATTTTTTATTAATGAAAAAAAAAGAAAAAAGAGCAGTTTATTTTGCTTTATTCTTCTTTCAAGTTCTCTAGCTTTAAATTTCAGGAAAGGAGTGTTCCTTTTTGTTTTTCTGTAATACAAGAGATTTATACTATCTCATAAAATTTATGCTGCAAGGCATAACAGCCGTAACAGAACTGAGAGCGCTACGAAGGTCATAGAATGAGTCTTTTTTTTTTTTTCCAGTTAGACAGAATCAAAATAATTAGACTTTAAAAGATGGAGGAACATACTAAAAAGAGCAGGATTTTCCTACTCATGCTTCACATGCAGCTGAGAATGGAGACAATTTTCACAGATTTCACAGAATATTCTGAGCTGAAAGGGACCCACAAGGATCATTGAGTCCTAGTCTTAAGTGAATGGCCTATACAGTTCTCATTTAAAAAAAAAAAGAAAAGGCGTTAAAAGAGGAGGAAGATAATAGTCTCTTCAATTTAATTAAAAGTCTTAAAGGTAAGCTCTAAGTTGATTTCAGAAGTCTAGCAGGATGAAAGCTTTTCATTTTCAGTCCTCAAATAAAGTGACTTAACTTACTTAAGTATAATTATTAATTGTAACTGTGGAAATTAAGAAATGCACTAATTCAGACATCAAAACTGGGGGAAAAAATAGAGATCTCTCTACAGAGTTCTGCATAGTGGTGAAAGAGCTCTGAGACCATCTGTCCTATACAACTGTCAAAAAAGAAGAGCAACTTCTATGCAAAGCATAAGCAAAGACTGACTTTATCAAGGAGTTTGTTCTAAACAACATGAAATATTGTGCCCCAGTTGCCTTAATTACGCTGCTGACTCTGAACACTAACTTCCCTGCATGTTGCAGGGTTCCTGTGGAGTTGTCCTGTAATTCCACTCCTTAGAAGTTCAGCAGGTCTAAAAGATCCTGGCATTACCTCCGCTACGCCGCTAATGGCTGCCCTGGCTCCCACTGGCTCCAGTGACAGGTTGGGTAAGTGGTATCACAGCCCCAGTGCAGCTGGAGTCTGCAGCTGCAGCCTTGCTGAAGAGAGCCTGACTGCCCTGCACTACCAAGGGTCACTCAACACCCTTGGGTCACCAGCGAGGTGAAAGATTAAACACGGGRCCTTGTCTGTAGGGTGCTATAACTCTCTGAAGGTGGAATTTCCTCTCAGGAGGGATTTTATCTGTGGAGAGYCTGTGTGCTTGTGTAAATCCCTTTTCCTCTCTCATTTTCATGTGTTGCAATTATGAAGAATTCAATAAAGAAATAAGTGAGCATACAGGATATTTGTCCCAGGAGGATATATATCATGTGGGTAGGACAGAGAAATCATGCTGTAGACAATCGAAGCATCACTGAGCTTTGAAGGTACATTTATTTGCCTGCTAGGCAGATAAGATAACACATCTGAGAAAACTCAAGAACAAAGAAATTCTTGTTTCTTCAGCTTCTGTTAACATGCTTCAGAATTTCAAACCAAGAAGTTTTTTTTTTGTTGTTGTTGTTTGATTTTTTTAACAAAGTTGGGCCAAGTAATTTCAGAGTTTTACAGAGAGTGAGATAATTGTTCCACTGGGATTAGAGGAATTTTAAGAACTGCTTAGCAGCAGCCACCTAATGACTTAAGGTCAACCTGTCTTCAAACACCTCTATAGCAAATTATTTTGAAGCTGTTTCTGTTGAGTGCCAAAAATTGAATATCCAGCATGAGGCATAAGTGAGATTTGGGAGAAGTGAAATTCTGCACCAGACTCCAGGCAGTCTGGCCTCCAGGCTCTAGGGAACTGCCGAAGGGCTTGGCACCTTTCTCTTAATCTGGACACATCATCCAAAATGTAAGAAAAAATAAAAAAGAAACTGACAGACTTTGCTACTTTGGCAAAGTCCTAACTGTCTGCATACTCTTTTTTTGATATGTCACTGAAAAACAGATTATTACAAAACATAAAAAAGTCAGAGAGCATGATTTTTTTCACTCTTTGTATGTCTTTTGAGAGTGTTTTCTGTATTAGCTTTAATTGCCAAAAGAAATATAATGTAAATGTTAACTATATGCAAAGAAAAAATTAAAATGAACACTGAAAAGTATAGTAAATTGAAAGGATCACCTATTTTATGTGTTAGTAAACAAAGAAACAGTTCTCTGTTCCATAATTTTGTCGTCTCATGAGCCA
Source organism: Cardinalis cardinalis (assembly GCA_014549065.1). NCBI lineage: Eukaryota > Metazoa > Chordata > Aves > Passeriformes > Cardinalidae > Cardinalis > Cardinalis cardinalis. The sequence continues at coordinate 2,412,562 of JACDOX010000001.1, forward strand.
TCACTTAGGAAGCTCAAAAATCTGACAAGTTAAGTTTATACAAATTGCATTAAAGGAATTAGAATATTCAAGGGTTTTTAGCACTTGAGCTTCCTGACAAGTAGTCTTATAACAAGAACTGGTCAGTTTATCTCCTTTTCTGTCAAGYATTCACCTTCAATGAAAGCTTTGCATGGAGTTTAATTTGTCTTAAATTTATTCATAACTAGATTAGCAGTTTCTAGCAATCATTTGTTTTTCTTTTCTGCTTTCAGCCATCTCTTTTTTTTATACCACCTGCTGTATTTGCCTTCTGTTCAGAGTATGCTTTTGACAGTTACTAATAATGCAGATTAAATTTACTTACTATGACAGGCAAAACACTGTGTAAAACCAAAACAATAGAATCCCATATTCTTTTTCTCTGTTTAAGTAGTAGCTTAAAAGGCCAAACTAATTTTTTAAGGTCATTAATTAATTAGCAAAGTAGGTTTCTTATACGACTTAAATACTGACTGTGTGGAAAGCTGGCTATTGTAATATAATATTGCAAGGTTTTAACAGATGTATATATACATCTCAAGAGCAAAGTATATCTACAGGTCAATTTTGATTTTTTGGAGCTCATTAGCATTTGCTACTAATCAATATAGATTTTTTTTTTATTGAATGAAAATTAGCTTAATTCAGGCGTCTTATTTGCTTTTTTTTACTATTTATTTCTAATTTCTAACATATCTGTCATTCCTTCTCATTCATGGTTTAAAAAAAAAGCTAGAAGAAAACTATTTACAGCCTTTTAGATATGGTGATCAAGCCCAGACAGAAGCTGTGTTTATTTTGCATCTAAGATGTGTGGTTAGATGATGGCAGAAGCAGTGAGTGTGTTGAATGACTGTGCTTTGTACCAGTGGATCATTGACCTACAGTATCGTCTACATGGCAGCCTGGCAAAACTCCTGAATTGYAGCAGTCTATGCCTTTTCCATGCATTTAACTTGGAAGATGTATGAATTACAGAGATCACACGGAAAAAGCTATAGTGTCTCATACTGCATTATAATAGGATTGTTCCATAATTGGCATTGTTAATGGAAAAGGATTGGGTTGTTGGTTTTTTTGTTGAAATCTAGGTCAAGATAGAATAAGCATGCTAGATATAATTTAGCCCCCAGATGCAAATATAAGGACCCTTTTAAATGGAAATAGGAATCATTTAGAACATTAGAGAAGAAAAGATGACCTTCAAAGAGAGGAATTTCTGTGGAGACATAAAAAACATCTCATAGAATATGAGTGATTCATAGGTAGTCAATTATGCAGAATTTCAAATTAGTTGGAGATTCACTGACTGATGTATTTTTAAAAAAGAAAAAAAAWGTGAATAAAAAATTGGAGCTGTTTAAAAATGTTATTTTTCTTTCCAGCTGGGGCCTCTCCCAAAGACTTTCATTAGACCTACAGATTGCAATGCATAATGTTCTGCTGTAACAAGRGGAAGAGGATTTTTTTCACGGTGTCTACATTAGACACCTAATTTGGGAGACAGTTAATTGCCTAGGCTCATTATATATCCAAAGAATAAAAGTAAGCATCTCCGAAGGGCACCTCAGAGCATCTCAATTAGGAGGAATCTACCTCCATTTATTATACAGAGAGCCGAGACTTTAGTTTTATGGATCAGTTTTCTTAACCTGTTCAGGGACTGTGAATCTTACATTGAGTCACCAGACTTTTTAAGGAGATTTCCAGGAAACTGTTTATATGTCACCTGCTGCAAAGAAACATACAGGTTTCTCTCCAGCTGTCMTTAACAGAGACTTCAGCCAACACCAAGAAGCTCATTTAATGCATGTTGGTGAAGGAACAATAAAAACATCCAGAAATGGATAGAAGCAAGATGGGGATTTGATGTTTTTAACTCAGGACAATAGTGCAAATGCATGAAGGCACAGCCAGTGGAGAACATGGAATGCTAGCAGGGGAAAGGAAGCTGTAAAGAGGGACTACAGCAGAGCCTAGGGCAAAGGAAGCAAAGCAGCAGCAATGAATAAGTATTTTGGTTACTGCCGCAGAGTTTTCAGAGTTTGTGAAGGAGAAATTCTAGGAGCATCTGCTGCAGTAGGCTACAGTGAGTGAGTGGGTTTGGGATCTCAGAAGCTGGCACACTAGAGACAAAAAAAGAAAAACAAGTGCTGGGAAAGAGCATTCACAACAGAGTTCTGCAATAGCAACCTCCACGTGTCATTGTCAGATTTGATGCAGTCATTAAAAGAACTGATATGATGCAGTAGTGGGTGTTACAAAGTTACAAAATTCTGACTTAAAGAAATGTTAAAATGATCATGGCTGCATCTGGTAGTAATACAGTAAACCTCAGTAACTGTGTTCTGGTACGTAATTCGAGATTACAAACTTAATTATGTACCTTGTAAGGTACTGAGATGGTCTGAAGTTGCTGCATGTATTCACTCTGAAGCATTTACAATAGGAAGATAGAAAAGGAAACCATCAGCAATAAGTAATACATATGAGAAAATCTTTCAGGGAATACTGAGCTTCATATGAAAAAAATTAAAAGAGACATCAGGAATGATAAAGGAAGTGCTGAATCTGRCATATTTAGTGATGACATATCTAAAAAGCATCAGAAATGCTTTCTGATACCATAGGTGGGAGCGACAGAGATGCAGAACAGAAATTGGGAAATAAAAGCACAAAGGAGAAAAACAAATGTACTTCCCAAAGCAAACAGATCTGTGAATCTGGGCCTAAGCACATAGATTACTGTATATTTAGATAATTAAAAACTTACTTGTACTTGGTACCAGGCGATAAAACTCTATGACAGTACCTTGGTCTGTATGGACAGGCCATCCTAGTGCATAGCATTTTGCAATTGCACCAATGCAGGTAAAAAAGTTTGCAAGGAAACTGAGAGTCCCTCATGTCAAATGAACTGATATAAATGCATATGCMACCCACATCAGAATATATTCTCATAATCTGTACTCTATATGCATTCGAAGGAATTTTGCCTTCTCAAATTATAAGATGATTAACTATTGAGAGGTGATACTAAAGCAGAACTATGCCTTAAAACTTGACTGTCTACACTGAGAGTCTCAACAGAAACTGGGCCCAGGACAAAACTGGGAGTCCAAGACTTCTGAACTTAGCACTTGAAATATTCTGCAAGTTCACAYGCATCATGAAGATATATATTAATAAGAAATGAATCTATTATGTCAAAGTGCATTACCTCCRCTGTCACTGAGTTTTGTTCACTTGTAAAACTACACTAGTTACTTTATCTAGCTTTGGWCACTTTATCTAGCTTTGTTCTCAGCGACTGGGTATAGAGCTTTCCTAAAATTTACTGCTTCATTGCAAACCCTTTTTGTGTCTGTGGTTTCATATCTWACTTGCTTACTGACCAAGACATTCCCGAGAGACTCATTTTTTCCTAACTAGTCTCAGTATTACCAACAGTTTTTGTGATAATGATTTGGTACTATGTGACATTTCCAAAGAATTTTGTTTGACATGCAATAGATGAGCACGTGTGCTCCATGGGGTCATGTCTTGTCACCCAAAGTTTTCAAGTCCTTAAAAATTCTGCCATTGAAAGCAGTATTATAAAACTCAGCGTTCTCATTTAACACTGATTCATGGCCAGGGAATTAAATACAGGCTTTAAAAAGCCAAGATATCCGTTTAGACTTCTGGATCTCTGAAGTCAGAGAAAAAAGATGACAATTAGACATAGAATAGACAAGATAGAGATGGTAGTAGAGCATTATAATTATTAATATTTTTGAAAGGAAGTCCAAACATGAAAGAAATCAGAGAAGAAATGTGCAACACAGCTAGCTTTTATCTTTTATTTGCTATGAGAAACAGCCTCTAGAAAGAACTTGGAAAGATTCAGGCACAATAATAGTATGCTATTAATAAAAAATACAACAGCAAGATGAAGGAAAAATCAAGGGACAAAGAAAGGTACATAAAAAAAAAGAAACAAAGACAGAGAATGAAGCAAAGAAAAATAATTCACTGCAAAATTTCATTCCTATCCTTTTATTTTCCCCCATCCATCTTCCTTTGTTCTTTCTTTGTGATATTTTGAGATATGAAGATTGAGTTYCTCCTTCTGAACATTGACTAGCATTCTGTGATTGACATGTCATCTGACAAATGTTTTGCAAAAATTGAGCTATATATCATGTATAAATTGTTCTGCAGTTGGCTTCATAAAATTGCTAAGTTGCAGTTAAAAATCTAGAAGTTACTCACAATGGTAGCATCAGTCCACAGATAAGAACCGAAATGTTTTTATTTCAGACTGGTTGATTCGTCTTTCATAATTCCATGAACAAATCATTTGCAGTTGGGTTGTAATAGACTCTGGTGTCATTTTTATTTTCCTTAATACTTTTCTTAGTCCCAGGGAAACATATTAGATAACATCAATTCCAAACAGAACCAGTTTTATCTCCAGTATTAACTGYGCTGAATTCACAGTAGTGTTCCATTGTTAAAAAAACAACCAACCAATAATGAAAACAAAAAAACAAGGAGTCAAAGCCCCAACTCAATAGCACTGAAGTCAAGACTTTTGCCTTTAAAAACACATATCAGATTCATCACCCTCAAGAAACCAACCTTCTTATACACTTCTGTTTTATTGTGAAGTCATGGACTCATAGAATCATAGAATTRTTTGGGATGCTAAAGACCCGCAAGATTATTGAGTCCATCCACTAATGCAGCACTGCCAAGTCCACCACTTGTGTCCCCAAGTGCCTACACATCTATAGAGCTTTTAAATACCTCCAGGGATGGTGATCCAAGCCTTGCCCTGAGCACCTGTTCCACTGTTGACAATACTTTCCAGGAAGAAATATATTTTTAATATCCAAACTAAATCTCSCATTGCAACTTGAGGCCACTTGCTTTCATCACATTTTACCTGGCAAAAGGGGCAAGAAGAAAAGTCTATTTTTCATTATATTGGCCAGCTCAATATCACAAATGCAGAAATTCACATTTTCCCTCACCACAGTCTCAATTATCCTGCACAAGTTTAGCACCACATATATTCCCTGGCCACTTTCAAATAGATAAAGAAAGAAAATATTAAGCTGGAACTGTAATTTTTCCAGAATTTCCCCCTAAATAAAGACACTGAAAGTCTATGGTGGCTTTCAATTTTATTGGATGTATAGATGTTTTAAAGGTGCTCAGAGATCCTGTGGTCTCTGAAATGCTTGGAAAAAAAAAMCTTCAGCTCAAAATAGGAGAGATTGGTGACACTGACACAATGGGTTTGAAGTCATATGAAGCTGTAGCCGAAAAATCAAACCCTTCTGGAATTAGACTATCAGAACAGAACATTTTTTTCTATTTTATTTTCTCATGTACCTTAACATTTTTTGCCTATTTAAATAATGCCTTTTGGAAAGCATGTGTGATAATGCAAGGAAAGTCTCTTACTTGTGCTGGTATATGAAACTTGGGGTTAAAAAGGCAAAAATAAAATCTGGAATATGGAGAGAATTTTAGTTAGCTTACATAACTGACTTTATACTCAAAAAAAGCTGGGGTTACACAATATTTTGCTTATTTTGCTGAATATTTTGCATATTTTGCTTTCTTCTCTAGGTAAAAATGCTATATATTGATTTCTGACAATGAAAATTTATACATTTTGAAAAATTTTATTCTTCAAAAAAAGTTTTATTAATCTTTCTTTTTTTTCCCTTCTTTGTTTTTGAGTATGGAACTCCTTATCTGAAAATGCCCAACAGGGAATGAAGATAGAACTCATGGATGTCTAATGCCATCAGGATAAACAGAAGCAAAAGATGTCATTGTTCCCTAACTAYAGCTGTATGTATACAGGCATCAGATGTCTTAGGTTTTACCCTCCATTAAATGGAATTGTGTAACACATGAAAATTTCTAGCACAAAACAAATCTTTGAAGTTCAGTAACATGGATGCAAATATTATGTGGATATAGACAGATACTAGCAATAATTTTAAAGTATTCTAATTTTTTTCCATTATACTTGAGATTTTCTTTAAAGACTTTCTAAGTTTTTAATTTATATTAGTTGTGGGTTGGGCAGTTTTGACTGATTTTTGATGTATTCTTTAAAAGTGTTTTTCTTTATACTAGGTCCATACAACAGTTTATAATTCTTGAAATATTATTAGCCTGACACCAAGATTAAACTTTGGAAGAATCTAAATGTCCCTGAAAATTACCACCAAACGTCATAAAATAATATAATATGCTGAAGTGGAAGGGACCCACCATGACCATCAAGTCCAACTTCTGGGCCTGCTCAGGACACTCCAAGAATCACAGTGTGTGCCTGAGTGTGGTGTCCAAACGCTGCTTGAACTCTGACAGGTTTCATGCTCTGAAGTCAGATGTCAACTTTGCAACCAGTCGCATTTTCTGTATTTTGAGCCTTAACTTTACTTATGAACCTTACCCCACTTCAGGTTATTCATAATGTGCATTCAGATTTGCTAGTCCCATCACTTCTTCTCAGGTGTACTCTTGGGAAAGAACAGGTGATCATATTAAAGTGCTGCAATCTAACTCCTGCAGTCTGAGTGCCCCATTGTGGATGACAATAACAGTTCAGCAAGGGGGTTCTTTTATGCTCTTCAGAATCCTTTTGATTAGGCTGAAATTGCTGGTGCATAATTTAGTTCTGGTGAATGGTGAAGAGAGTATCTTTTGAAAGTGAAAGAGAAAGAGAAAAACACTGATTTTCACAGAAGTATATAAAGGATTTAAGCATACATACCTAGATTCTGATTTTGAAGTACATTGATTGTTTTCCTCGTGTTAAGCGTACACAGCTTCCAGTAAAATTCAGCTGAGTCTGCAGATTGTAGCACATAAAGGTGATTTTTGACAGGTTTTCCTCTAGGAACTGGCAAATATAAATAGTATAGGGTCATAAACAAAGAACTCTTTTGATTTCACAGTGTTGCAGTTTGGCCATTTCTCTGGGCAGGGGAAAACTCCACACTCAATATGAGTGTTCAGAAAGCTTCCATTTATTTAGTTCGAGCACCAGACTTTATACACGCAACTAATAAGCTCATGCATATTCTAAAGCTAAGCAGTCTATTGGTTAAGCTATACCATCAACTCTTCCTCATTCTCTCAGGCCTAATGTTCCCTTTTTCCCACATCTCTCTGTCTACTTGTTATATCCCCAGCTAGGCCCAAGGACACGCTATCTTGCAGGTGTAAAGAGTCAGAATAGCCGGGTTCGGTATTTTTCCAGCTCTTGCTCAGCTAAGAAGCAAATGTCTGTGACCCCTGTCACRTAACTAATTCTCAACACACAGCTCTCTAAAATGAATAATGCTGAAAAATATTTACAGATTAAAAAGATTAAATAAAAATGTGATTTACTATGARCTTACCATGAAGAATGCTTTATTTTCTTCTCAAAAATAAAAAAAAAGAGTTCTAAGTAAGCATAGGACATAAAAGTTTTCATTTTTAAATTTTATGCAAAGAGTTCCATTCCTGTAAAAATTTGTGCTCCATCTTGGAGAGCCTTGCTGGGACAGAGACAGCATACAAAACCACTGCAAAACTCTGCACTCAATATTTCTAGATATTTTCTGAAAGTATGGAAGTTGAGTACTTTACACAGGAAAGAGACAGTGAAAAGGAATGCTATTTCCTTCTAGAGCTCTCAGAGAAATATCTCTGAAATTGAGGCTCAACATAAACACAGAAAGAGGACATAAACCTGTACCTTAAAATTTTAATAAATGTGTAATTCATTTGATTATTGATGATGGCTTGACCTTGATTTCCTGTTCTAATTTGTGTGGCACCACTCCAGAGTTATAAAGGGGGACAGCCTTTTGTTCCAGGAATCAAAATTCACTCATTCTGCTGCTGGTTTTAAGGAGCAGTTGAAGCTGTCAGCTACAATTGGCAAAGGAGAAAATAAATAACGAGTCTTTGCATTGGGTATGATTCACTGCTTTGGGAGACTTGAAATACTACAGAGTATATATCCCAGTGGTAAAGGCTTAAACAGGGGTTTGCAACGTTGTCTGTATTCCTAAAAGTCAGTTTTTCCAGTGCCGTTTTGAAGTGTTACAATGTAAAATGACTGTACTCTACAAAGAGTGGCTTTGCAAGCATCTCACAGCACCTGCATTAACCAGGTATGAGACAACAAGCCATAGAATGGCTTGGCTTGGAAGGAACCTTGAAGACCACCTAGATCCAACCCCTCTGCCATGGGCAGGGACACCTTGCCCTAGACCCCATTGCTCGGTGAACTACATCATGATGGAATAACGTGGTGTGTGATCAGAGGGCAAATGACATGATATATTTACAATTCCCACATCCTGTGATGCTGAATCTCAGAGAATGAATACGTCTGCAAGCCCACAAAGTCAAAGTCTAAACCCCAGGTATTGAGGCTGATATTATGGTGTGGGCTCCTACGTACAACGWTGCCTCATGAGGCCCTTGACTGCTTTATGCAACGCTTTTGTTTATATGGGTGTTCAGAAATATGGGAAGTACAACAATTGCAATTTTACATAAACATGAAGGCCACTGAAAAAGCATTTTAATTGAAGAAAARTAATAAGAGAACCCTTGGAAGAAGTAGTCTTAATTAAAATTTTTGTGTGAAGATGGCAAGCATCTTTTGTATAAAATTAATGTCTTTTTTAAGGACAATTTTGATTGCTCTGTGGCACAAAAATCTGCTGATTAAAAAAATTAATGAAAAAATTGAAATAATGAAAAAAACAGCTTATCATTATTTGTATAGTTAGAGCAAGGTGCAACCTTTGTGATTTGCAGCACAAAAACTTTTATGACAATTGTCTTATTTGTCTATTTGAAAAGAGCAAAACTATTAGACTAGAAGATTTAGAGCAGARGTCTTAAAAATGCACCTAGAAGCTTATGTAGCAAAAAAGTTAAGAACTTCTTTTAAAGTTATTGAAAACTTCATTTGAATAGCTAGAAGCTTCTTTCCAAGCTTGTTAAAAATACTTTCAGAATTTGTCTTTGTTCCCACCAAGCCTTGAAGGCTTAAAATTTAATTTAAAATAGTAAAGTTTTATTTTCTCAAGCTCAGAGGCTCCTTAAAGCCTAAGTAATTCATAGGACAATCAAATTCCCTTGTATATGACGTGACATAATTTCTTTTAAGAAAATTTAAAATGATGCCATGAACTGTACTAAGTCTTCTGGCCTTCATCAACCCTTGCAGTAATTATCTATCCCAGAAAACGTCTTTTGGAGACACGAATTGGTTATAAATCACTAAAAGCATTCTTGCTGTACTTTTTAATTAGCTGATTTGCAGCACTTATTAAAAGATAACTTTTCTTCTTGGCTCCTGTCGGTCTGAAATAAATTTGATTAGACAAAGACTTCTTGACACCTAAGAAGAGTTGTTTTCAATCACTTTTATGTAAAGTAATTGCTCTTTGACATTGCAGTTTAATACACAGTGTCAGTTGTGCCAGGAAAAAAAACCCAAAAAGTCTGAAAAGCAAAACCAAACCTCAAAAGCCCCGAACTCAGAGTTTAGGGCTTCACTACAGGTTTTATAYACAACCTGTTTTGATTCTGGATTGCATTGTAGGTTCAAGAGGTTGAAACATCCTTTGTTAACATGCCAGTGTATATAAACCTGAGTTTATTAAAAATCTTCCTGCTTAATACTGACATTACCAGCTAGCATTATCTTTGTTGTTAAAAAGGTGTTTATGTGAAATCCAGAGTAAATGTGACACTAATAAAACCTGCACTGTAATATACTGAATCTTTTAAGTCTGTTGTTTGTAAAGCAAAACTATCATTAGGATACAGCAAGGAAGARTGCATCATGCTGAAGATCTTTTATGATGATACATCAAAGGAACTGCCTGATAAATCTGATTCTTAGATGAGAGGTGCGGAAATCTTGCCAAAGTCTTGTGTTATTTGGTATACCTTGACTAGACAAYGATGTGATATGAAATTTAAAACTACTCAATAGGTGATATAATTGGGTCTTTTTTGTTTATCAAATAAAAATTATTTTATGATAGAAAATAGCTACTTTTCRTTATCATTAATTCAACCAGCTCAGCTTTATATAGGAAGAATGTTTTGAGAGGCAATGTTTTCCTAAATTCTGTTGGTTCAATATTTAAAATACCCCTGGACTGGGTTAAGAAAGCCTTCTGAATATATTACTGGAGGCAAGGACATCTGAGATTAAGGATACCACAAATAAAAAGGTTTTGTTACAAAGTTTGTAGCCAGTATTATATGATATATTTCATATTAATAGTAAATCCATGCTAATGTAGCAGTCACTAGGGAGAGCTTAAGAAATAATAGCAGTAGGAAATATAAAGAAAGTGTAAAAGTGGTTTGTTTTTTGGTGTTTTTTGGACAGCTTTAATATCATTTCTTGGGACTCTGTTTTCCTGATAATCTGTAGGAAAAAAATAGAGGATGCTTAGGAAATCGAGATTGTTTTTTCTTATCTTCCTGTGACTGCATATGTAGCAATCCCTGATACATGTTCAGAAACACAAAGACCAATTCTAGACTCAAAACTGATGGTGTGAATTATGGTTGTCTCTCCAGGAGAGAAACAGTGCATCTCTATTCCTCTTCAAAACTTCATGGCTCAGCTGAGGTAATGTAGGTTTGTATTATGATACAAGAATCTCTTTCTTAATGATGCTGTTTTACTCTTCCTGTATAAATTCCATTGTTGCAGTAGCTCATATTCATCTATCAAACATGGAATTTATGTCACTCATAGGCTTGGGATGTGGTTCAGAAACAACTGCAAACTCACAAAAGCATTCACCATCTAGTTCTCTCAAAAAAATTKACATGCTGCTACATATATTTTAGTTCTCTGCATATTTTAGAGTAGAAATTGGAATTTGGACTCTAACTGAATGACTGTGTGAGTATTTTCAAATTTATTTTTCTTTCTCTGTATCCTCTTTTTGGCCCAAAATTCTGTAAACACCTGTCCAAATGGCAAAGTTTCAGCAGGAAAAGCGACACTGCCATCTTCCTGATTTATTTTGCCAGCCATATATTAATATAAATAAATTACTTATATTCTCATGTAAAGGAAAAATCAAGTATCATCTGAGGATTACAGAGCTGTGGGAAAAGATGTCTCTTATCAATCCAGATTTAATATTCAGAGCTTTGGAGAAGCTGAGATACCAGGGAAAGTTTTTGCATGACTACCTAAGGCAATCAGTAGCCTTCTCGCTCGGTTAAATTACAAGCTGATGCTGGTGTTATGCAATGAGCTCAGGCATCCAGCCCTTGGGTACAGATTCTGCTCAGAGTAGAGCTCTTCAGGAGCACCACCAGCATGCCTAGCTTCCATCTGATGATGTGATGTGTGGTGTAGATTCTCTGCATTCTGTCATCTTCCTCTGTTGTTTCCCAATTATACCAGATTTTCAGTGTAGCCAGAAATGTAGGACTGTTCAAGTATTGCTTTGATGAAGATTGTACAGAGTGTTTTCTCCAATTTAGATAGGATGGAGTTGGGTGTGAATTTCAGCAAATTTTCTGTGGCCCTAATCACGAAGTTTATTTTATTATTAGAAATTAGGAAAGAAAGGAAGAAAGAGGCATAATTAGATTTCTCCCAGCTKCAGGCTCCATCAAAGATATATTAAAAATCATGCTACAAAGAGATATGTAACAGAACTTTTTAAAGATAGAAAACTAGTTAAACAAAATGGATAAATACTTCCAACTTTTCCTAACAGATAAAGCCCACACTGAGTACTTTGAATTAATGTAAAAATGTTTTACATAAAAAATGAAACATAATATGAAGATCTAAGAATATGTTAGTGTGCTTATCTATGTAAATTGCTTAACGTCTTTCCTCTCTTGTAGAAGACTTAAAAAAAAATTCTGATTTCACTGTATCTTCTTTTTTGTCAATTCCATCCTTTTTGTGCCTTTTATTTGTACTTCCCTAACCTACAAATAATGGTAAATGCMTCCAGCAGTCACAGCCCAGTTGCTCTCCCACTACATTAACCTATAGAGAACTTGGCCATGCAGCAGTCACTCATCCAAGTGAATTGTCCTTGTAATTACATATGTTGCAATTGTTATTGGTTGATCACAGCAAAATGCTAATTCAGAGGATTCAGTTTGATGGAAGTAGTTTTTTCTCAGTCTTGGACTCTTTGAAGCAGAGGTGTCGTACCGTTTCATGCGTTTCATGGCATTTGTATCTTTTCTTTCTACCATTAGAAAACAACCTCATCAATTTAGATCAGGTTTTAATCATAGTCATGGAGATGCTCAAGGCCATGTGCAGTTGGCYGCACTCCCTGTTCCTGAGGGGATACAGCTGAAGGACCTGCTGGATCACAGAGATTGTCACGTCTCATTGTTTGGATGTGATTGACTGATGCAGTGCCACATAATGCTTTAATGAAAAACATTACAAAAACGTGCTTTTCCTAAAGCAAATGCATTAATTTTTAAAAAAGATTATGTTAAGCTTTCTTTTCCTTTTTGTCCTTCTCTTGTTTAGGGAAAGAGAAAATAGCAGATAAAGAGGCATCCATTCTGCGTAAGAATTTTGATGTAAGGAAATAACCAAGCATTAAAAGTGTCGATCATTTGGAGTAATGATGCTATCTGCTACTCATTTTACAATTTATTCCAAAGAAAGAGAGGTTCTCATTCAGATCCTAGACACATTTTTCACTGTGCTTAACCGTTAGATTTGAAGAGGCTGAAGARAAGTTATTGTTAGTGTCAGATACAAGTAGCACTGCTGATTTCTGAAATAGTCTATGTGATTGTATTATTCTGTGATTCACTCTAGTTTTGCTGGGAGACTGTAACTCATGCTGTATATGAGCTTTATGCTTAGCCTTTGAGACAAGTCTACTAATTCTACCACATTCTTGCACCTAATATAGTTTGCCTTAGGATTAAAAAAAAAACCCATAAGATTTCATTATTTAGGGTGCCCTGGCAAACTGCTTAACAGAAACCAGTCCCTGGGGTGGAGGGAGGGTTTAAAAAGAATGTAAGAACTTGTGCCATAGATTTTCATCTTACATCTTATCTTGGATTTTATGTTCTCTTGCCTAGCTTCAAGAGAAGATTTAAGTGCATGCCAAGACTGGGGGAAAAACCCCAAAGTTTTCATTGAAGGAAATTCTGAAGGTCCATTTTTTTTACTTTATACCTATTTAAGGTATTATTCTAGTCTAATGTTGTATCAGAATAGGAAACTCTAGAATAAATAAGGAACTTAAATAGTGCATATTTAAAAGTGACAATTATGATCTCTAATAGTAGTCAAAAATAATTTGTTCTTTGAAGACTAACCTAAATTTCAAAACATTCATCTGTAGTCATTCTGATTGACAATTCTTCTGTTTTAGTCATTATTCTGATGAGATAAGAGCTGGAGGGTGCATCAAAGTGGAAGATTCAACTAAGTGCAACATTGCCATATTTGCAACATATGCATGTTTTAAACTAAGATGAACTTTAATCTATATCATAGAATTATAAAATCTTAGAATGACTTGGGTTGAAAAGGGACCTTAAAGATGTAGTTTCAACCCCTTATCAATGGACAGGGTCACCTTTCACTTGATCAGGTTCATTAGAGCCCCATCCAACCTGGTCTTGAGCACTTCCAGGGATGAGGCATACACAACTTCCCCATTCTGAAAGAATTTTCCCCTAGTATCTAACCTACAAACACTCTCTTTCAGTTTAAATCCACTCCCTTTTTCCTGTCACTATACACCTTTGCAAACAGTCTCTCTCCACCATTCTTGTAGGCTGTGCTCAGGTACTGGAAAGCCAAAGCCTTCTCTTTTTCAGCTGAACGATCCCAATCCTTCTAAATATAACTTGAAGAAAAAGAAAAAAAATGACCCTATTGAGTATGAGTATCCAAATTTGATTACAAATTTCYAGTTTCAGTTTTTCATTGGGTCTGGCCAAGATTTTCAGTTTTTTAATAGCATAAGTAAAGGGAAGATATGACTCATACTATCATGTTCCTCAGAGACCTCATAGCAAAAAAGGTAAAACAATGATAATAACTCTTTCCCATGCAAAATTTATGTCTTACGAGAATGATTTCAYTTTGTTTTCTCTTGCTATTTCACAGAAACAAGGGCTCATGCACATTTTAAAACTTATAATGCATTTGCTATTTAAAATGCAGTCATTATAATGACAACATATCACAGATGGCAGATAGTAAAAGGGACAGTTTTGCAAAAATATATTCCTGAACTACATTTATGCAAACTGACAAATAAATACAGTCACAAGGTCAGTTTGTATATTCTCTGTTCACATTTATGAACACTCACAGACATGGGAAACTCYATTATAGTCAGGGAGATAATTCTTCTGGATAGCTATCAGCATCTGTAAAAGGTTAATCACCTGACAGAAACCATTTTATAAATGATTTAACAAAGATAAAACAAGAATTACAAAGGCACAAAATTTACCGTAAATCATTTAATCAGTCTCACTTTTGGGGAAGTGGTGTTTCATTAACAATGAAACCGGGTTACTGCTGGGATGAATAAATAATAACAAAGGACAAAAAAGGCACATTTGAAGGAGGATATAAATCCACATATCATAGCGAACCAATTGGTCTGTCACCGAATAGTGTCCACCTAAGCAAGCTCATTGATACTGGGGGGAACTGCTCTTGTCATAGGCTAATCATATTTTTATCAGTGTGCAAGAAACCCATGAAATCATCTTCTCTTTTTCTGCATCTCTATACTCTCACAGAATCACAGAATGGTTGGAGTTGGAAGAGACATCTGTAGATCATATAATCCCCCACTCTTCCTCCAGCAGGTTCACCTAGAGTGGGATGTCCAGGATCACATCCAGGCAGCTTTTGAATATCTCCAAAGAAGGAGATTYTACAACCTCTCTGAGCAGCCTGTTCCAGTGCTCTGGAATGCTCACATTAGAGAAGATTTTCATAATATTCTGATGGAACGTCCTGTGTTTCAGTTTGTGCTCATATTGCCCCTTGTCACTGGACACAACTGAAAAGAGCCTGGCTCCATCTTCTTGACACCTGCCTTTAGGATATTTGTATGCTTTGATAAGATCTCCTCTCGTTCATCTTTTCCCAAGGAAGAGAGGCCCAACTCTCTCAGCCTTTTGTACTCCCATAGCAAATAAAGTAGAGATTAAACTTTTGCATTAAAATATCTGKCTCTTAAAGAACATTAATATATTCAGCTTCATTCTATCAACAAAAATGCTTAAAATTTACMAAAAAAATGTCTTCAGAAAGTCATATAAGCAAAAGTAATTCAATATTTTAATATGTTCACATTTCAAACCAAATTTTCTAGGTTTTTTTCCCATAATTTCTGCACTTCATTTAAGGGCAAACAATTTTATGCATATATATATAATTGTTTTGTTTTCTGAGAGCAATATTTAAAGTCATCATGGTTGATCAATATCTGAAATTTGTGTTGACCTTACCTCAGACTCAGAACACATTATGCAGGTCTGCTGGATCAGTGGCTCATTGTTGCTTCTTCTTCTTCTATTTTGCTCATAACAACTCTTACATTATATAAAATTTTATTCSTTTATTTTACATTTTACTGGGAAATTTCAATGATTTTGACTCCTATTAAAATTCAGGATTGATTCTCTCTCTTCAGTAAAGGTTTAGTACATTTTTATTTTGCTGAAACTATTGTAGTCTTTACGGAAAATGTTGGGAAAACTTACACAGAGAGAGAATTTTCATAAAGACTGACTTAAAATATCTGAAGAAAGAGAAACAACCACAAGCCTCAGATTTATATTCAGATCTGCTATATTCAGTTTAGCGTCTTCTACAAAATTAAAAAAAAATCTTATAATCATGCTTGTTTGTTAGTCTGGACTGCTGAACTCTTCAGAAGCAGAGCTGKTCCCCAGGAGAACAGCAAATGCCCAGGGAATTCAGCCATCTCTACAAGGAACCATGAGAACTGAGGGCTCGGGCCTTTCATGGAGACTGTAAACACACCTGCTCTTCATTTGAAATTGCAATGAAGCCAAGTTTAAAAAAATATTAAAGCTCTTTATGAAATAAAAAGTTCCACTTTTTTCCTTTACCTCTCTGTCTCTCACCCACCCCTAAAGAACATAGATAATTATTGCTGCAGGGTGAGAAAGCAAAAAGGAAGTGAAAGTTGTTAATGGCTTCTATTTTTACACAGATATAAATKATGTTACCCTGTGGGACCATATAGGAATCTAGGTGGATAGACATCAGCAATCATGCTACACAACTAGAAGGAATAAGATCATATCCAATGAAAATTATGAGACTATTTTATCTAATAATCTTTTGAAACTGATTATTGCACAGTAATAATAAAGGTACACAATAATAATAGAGGGAGAAGGGGGAATAGGTGTCAAGTTTTTCCACAACTGACAAGCCAAGTAGGAATAGATAACATTAACTTTCAAGAAACTACCATTCTRTTCCTGAAAAGCCATTAAAATATTGTCCCAAATGTCTCCTAAAATCAGTAGAAATACATAAGTGTACTGTAAACAAAGCATTTTGACAGCTGAATTATTTTTTTGGACATACAAACATCTTTTGAAATTTGAAAAGGATCTTTAGAACTCTCTAGACTCTCTAGAACAAGATCTGCTCTTGCATTGCATGCATTCCCCTTTTTGCTGCTTTTGGTACATCTGCACTTTGATTCTATGGTTACACTTCAATGGAATAATCATCTTACAGGACAAATACCATCTAGGTTTAAGACAATTAATTCAAATGTTGCTGCTGCCATAGTGTAAAGGTCAGTGCAGACACCTGAGTTCCCCAACATCCTGGGATAACACTCAGGCAGCTAAACTGATCTGAGATCAGTGCAGTCGACTCTCTTTCAAAGCAAGCCAGCTGAAAGCAAGTTTGGATACAGCCACAAAATCTGCRCTCGTGACTGCTTTTGGAGGTGTTGACATATCTTAAGGATGGTATAATCTTACACACAATCCCCAGAAGTGTTAGCTGTTCTGGGCCAAAATCTCACAGGAGCAGCTCATTAGTTTTGACTTAGGAGCCACTTAAGCAGCTCTGGTAGAAAAAGCCACTCAACTGGACTGACAAACTGATAGTTAATAGGATGCTTTGCAACTTGCATTTACAATCAGAAAGGCAAAATGATTGAGTCTAATCMTTAATAGGTAGATCAATTCTCTGGTGTTATATTTATTCTGTAGACAAACTTGGAAAGGCAATATATATATTTAGTAACCTCAAAATATAACTCTTATTCAAGGTATTAACATTTTCAAGGATGTAATTTCTGTRAAATGTAAATGCTTCCTTAGGGTTTGTCTTTTTATTTTTTCCCTATGAATATTTTGGCATGGTATTGCTGCTTATAGGCTTTACAGAGAGAGTTTACTTTCAGAATGTGAGTTTCTAAATTAAAGTTCCAAATTCTGGCACTGTAAACCTTAATCTTTACATTTACAGTGTAATAATAGTCAGTGACACATGTGTCCAGCAAAAACATTTTGAATTTCAAGCTAGGTGCAGCCAATAAATATCCTAAAATACACCCAAAAGCACCTGGATGGACAAGAAATCCAAGAAATTATATCTCTATGATTATATTGAAAGATGAGAATCAGACTCAGTGGATTTCCATTTAAAAAAATGAAATCAGAATTTAGCTCTTCTACAGAATGAATCCTCAGCAGGCATTTCTAGTGGTAACGTTTTCTCTACAAAACTCTGCAGATGGAGGGCCTCTCTTGCTTACATTGCCACTTGCTCCAGAAGTCCTCCTCCTYCTGAGTTACTTCCTCTCTTTGTGTCTCTCCCCACAACTCTCCTTTTTCACTTTACCCTGAAACCAAATCCTCTCTCTGCTCAGTTCAGCACATCTCGCTGTGCTCACTTCAGGCTGAAGGAGAACACTGGCATCTCAGTGCTTTAGGCTTTCAGTGTGCTTGTTCTTTTCCTTTTCTCTATCTGCACACGGCCTGTCATTTTCTCCTAGCTATCTGCATGAGTGTAACTATTGCTACYTCTGTGAAACATTTGCTCTTTATTCTGCCTCTCTTCCTGCAGAACACTTTATCACAGTTCTCATAAAGGCCTTTACAAAATGGGCAGAAAGAGAGGCAGTCTCTGTTCTATTCATTCCTTCAAACTGAAAGTAGAGCATATGCTCGCACTTGTTTTCTTTGAAAGATGTGACGAGAGATTATACTGCCATATGCACAGAGTCCCGTAATGCTGGTGGAAAGGAAGGTCAAAACCAGCTTTTCATGAGCTCTGCACCCAACAGAGAACCAGGTCCATTCACAGTGATATTCCCAGCATTAATAGACTGCAGAGATTCAGCTGGCCATGTGATTCCTCTCAAGTGATTTTTATCCAGTGCCATGGCAAACATTAAGCCTTTCTTGTTCACCTTTACTGACAATGAAAGGTTCGACTGCATCCTGAAGCATAAGTGACACAGATAATGTAAATGCAACCAGAAACCTCTGAAAAGTTCCTTTCTCTCTTATAACTCATTATCTCTAATATTGTCTCTTCGTATTATTCTGTGTCTCCCCTCTGGCCACCCCTGCAAGCTGCTTAAGCAGAAAAGAGAACAGCTTTTACAAGACTATTTAATAATAATAAAAACTTCTATAGGTTTATGTAAGAAAGAGAGCTCTGGATGCTCAAATAGGACAGTTAGCTTGAGTTGACTTGAACTTTACCCATATGACTTATTGAAACTGATGCATTAAATTAAATCAATATGCTGGATATTACTTTGCCATCTCCTGCTACATCTAGGCTGAAATGATCTGATGTGGAGTGAACTCAGGTGGGAGTGAGACAAAATATTCTATACCAGGAGGCAGCAATTCCACTTGTTAATTGATAGGTTGTTAGCAAGACTTTAAACAACTTGGCAGCAGGCTGGCAGGACTTGTTCAGTGGGTGAGCACATATGATGTATTGATATTTAAAAGGATATAACCCACTTACAATCCATATAGTCACACTTCTTCATCACACTTTTTTCTACCTAGTCTTGTCACAGTCAAGAGCAAGGAGTTATCACAATGGAAGAGATAAAAACACTTTCTTCATTATTTCTCTTTATTTTGCTTGACAGCATTCTGAAAACAGTGAATTTCACTATTTGCCCTGTAAATTTCCAGCTGAAGGACTAAGTTTTGTCTAGAAAAGGAACCAAGTATCTTTTTTCACTATCACAAGTTGTTTTTCTAGTTCTCTAACAGAGTAATGAGTTAGAAATAAGAAAGTGCTAGTCAGAAATCTTAAAAATCATCAAGCAGACCAAGATTAAGAATCATTGCAGGGTTTGTTCTGGTTTTCTTTCCATACTACACATTAAGTTCACTATTGTCTTTTCATTCACTTCTTCATGTCTATATGTTGTTCAAGACCATTGGAGYGGTATAAATGTACTTCACAGTCTTTATTTATCCTTAAAACTACTGTGCACAGAAGGTATTTTACTCATTTTATAAGTAAAGAAATGCAGCACAAAGAAAATAAGTGACTTTCTCAGTGTTAGGGAACAGAGAAACTTGAATCAAACCTTCTTGTTCCAAAGATGTGTATAAACCCGGAGCATATATTTCACTGGCATTATAGAGGTCACAATATCACTCTTCCCTTGCTTTAGAGCACATTTACTTCTTGATGCTCAATGAACCCYTCTCCTCACCAGATGAGTATCTTTTACTGTGACAAGTTAACACCATACATGGAAAATTACTAGATGTCACCTGAGATGGTGACCCATGTTTTGTGACAGTCTCAGGAACAGAATCATCCCATTCAGAGGAACAGAGTTGCAAAGACTCACTAATGATGTGGTAAGTGCAATGTCACTTGCGTTCACTTCTGCTGTGCAGTTCTGTAGATTCACAGAACCACCAGCAATTAGTRTCTCCCTAACCCCCTTTTGAGTCCAAACTAAACTAGGAACCTCCTTCAAAGGAGACTTATCCTACCCTACYCTATGTGCTTTAAGTCACTTTATGGAAAAGGCTGAACTGAGCTGTCTGGAAGATATGCTACAAAAATTGTCTTCAGCACTCCTCACAGCACTGCACAGGACAGATAGAGCTAGTCTAATGTAGACCCCAGGAAATATAACTCAGATGGATAATGGTCATCAGCACCTAATGCCTCTGAGTGCAGATTAACCTCCATGACACTGAAGCACTTGATTAGGTAGAGCCCTCTTTTAGGCATGAAATTTTTTTGCAAGATTCACAAATTAAATGAACACTTATCTATAGGTCTAGGTAATGTGACTCTTACGTGGATATTCACTGCATAGTCCAAATTAAAATGGATTCCCAATGAGAACTCTTTTAGACAAACTTGATTATAAACACATATGGGATAGAAGTGTGAGAATTACAACTAATTTCTTCTTATCTAAACAGTACTGATGGAGAATGACAATGAGTGATCTCCTTTGCCTTKCCACTGCTTTAGGGTAATTAAATACATTATTGTAGCAGGATGCTCTGCCTAAGTGGGGTAAAACAGCATTGGTTTTACACTGTTTATGGTCTTGAAGAATGCTGAGACCAGCCTGACTCTGCAGTCCTAGAATTAAAAATTCTAAGGATGTGAAAAATGATGTTTCCTGACAGAAACTGACACTGGTGAGGATATGGCCAAGTTCCTGATGAAGGAACCAAGAAGTCATAGCACCAATATCTTATCTAAAGCTGCTGAGCTGGCACATGCAGCCTAGAAACATTTGATTGACAGCCAATCACTTTATACTATAAAAGCTTGGTCCCACTGTTTTACAGCACTAACCTAACGTGTTTCTTCTGGAGGTGTGTGTGGAGATTCCTGCCTTGAACAGGACGCCTCAAAGTTACTCTCTGAGGCCGAGTGAGAGATTTGGCCACAGACATTGGCGTGGGTAGGTAACATAAATCTCTACTTATTAAGCTAGYTTTGAAATTATTGATTTAACAAATATGGTATTATGCTATTATTCATAACTATCTAGACTGTGTTAATTCTGATTAATGTCTTTTTAGTCTAATTATTATAATAAATTTAAATAATTTATCTTTCTATCAACATATTTATATGAAACAAACATAACATTTATATGTTTGTATTAATATTCATAAAAGATAAATTCACAGAAAGGAYAAATTATTCTTATTTAGTCCTTTAAGCATAAATTGTTGACCARGTTTGGGACTTGCATTGGATCCAACCACAGCTAGACTCGTCATTGAGAAGGAAATTAGAAAGAGAGCAAGGAGGTTGAACTTCATGACTCAACGGGACGGCTGCCCTGATAAACTTTGCCTGCAGCTTTCATTCTGTTTGTGACAGCTAAAAAGTAAAAGCATGGTCATATTTCCATTAGAATGGGATTTTGATGCCAGCTGCAAGGACTGAATATCTTCCAGAAGTCTTAACATAGGGCATGCTCAATGGAAGTTCCATATTCAGGGCATCTCAAAATWTCTCTTGAGCCATTAAATATGTTAGCAATCTCCCTTGTGAAGAATAACTGGCAGTGAGGAGCTCAATAATATGAGATTATAAATAATATGAGATTATTAATTTTCTTAATTTACAGTTTTATGATGCAATTTCTCACCCAAATGAATGCTTCACTCTTTGAGGTGAAATGTTTAAAGATGTCTGCACAACTGCAATAAAAATATTCAAGGTGATGAAAGACCAAGAATATGATGAGGTTATTGTAATTATGGCAGAGCTTGCAGGTACAAACCATCTGGCAGAACTGCTAATTTCATAGCAGCATATTCTCAGTGTGCTAACTTTGTCAAAAGCTTTGAAAGTCAGCATCCATTTCTATTCTGAGGTACTGTTTTCAAAGGTCACTCTCTAAAGTGTTCACACAAAGACAGAGAGAATAGAAAAAGCCTGACTGTTTATTCACATTTTACTTGCACATAAAAGGCAATTCTTAATTTAAGTGGGAGAAGAAATGTGATATCCATTCAACAGTTAAGAAACATTGAGCTATAGCACTTGAGAATGTCTTTAGACCTACTGATGGGACAGTACCATCTTATCCTGGAATTATTTACACCATYTTTTCTTTAATATGTAGAGCTATTTTTAATTACAAGTATTTAATTTGATTGTCTGATTATACATACCCTATATATTTGCTTTCTGGCAGTGGATAAAAATTTTTCACAGGACCAATGATCTGTCACAAATTTTTGATTTAAAATACTCTAACAATTGTGAAGAAACACTGTAGTTAACATAAATTAATCCCTGACTCCCCAAATACTGTTGTCTCTGCAGACAACATAGCTCCTGAGAGAGAGAGAGAGAGAGAGAGACTAAATAACAATGTAGTTAGGACCAAATTAGAAACTGTTTCTGCTTCCTTGAATTGTGTGTTCTTCAAATTCATCTGCACGCAAACACATTTCTTTACTTCTTAGCTGAGGATGTAAATCACATAAAAGGTATTAATTCATTTTTRTTAGAAAGGAAATTTTCCTTTTGCAGAAATCTCTGCTGATAGCAATAGATTTTTATCCTGTATGGCTAAAGTAAAAGGGATGTTTAAATATTTCCTTTTGGGAACTTTATATTTGGCATGTAATTTTCATCGGACAAGCACACAAATGAATCCCAYGACAATTTTTTGCAGTGATTTTGGGGGGTTTATGCCCAGTTTACCAAAACCAAAGGGGATTGTGTATGTAATTAATTTGTTTGTTTGCTTGCTCTTGAGATTACCTATTTATCTGCCTCCAGACAATGGTGAAGACAAATACTTTCATCCTTGACATAATGTGAATATTTCACCCTGAAATTAGTTTTAAATATTCAAAAAATTTTATTAAGAAAAGCCTCAGTAAACATAGTTATTTACCATTTATAAGCTGCATATTTCAAAGATATGTCAGTTGGTATTCTGACTGCTGAAGAAAAAAATCTTCATTTTTTATGTGCACAGGTTGCTAAATTTAAGACTGCTATAGAGCCAATATCCACATCTGAAAGGCTCATATGTAGTGAAATATATTAAGAAATATCACTCAAAATCAGTAACAGAGATTTTTTTTTAAAGAAATGTCATATTCTTCAGTACATATAATAAATTTCACACTTAAGAGAAATTTTAAAAGTTAATTTCAAGTTAAATGGTTCAATCAACACCAGAATAAGATTTTAGAAGCAATATACTTAAACATATTTTTCACCTCTGCTGTGATAGGTTTGTATTCATGTTTATTGAGGAGGTATCTGAGATGATTTTTGGAAGATTCCTTACTGGGAAAGCTTGTAGGAATGAAAAATGCAAACAAATCAGATATATAARGAAAAAAGGAGGGGTTGGATATGTAAAGAAGGAATGGCAAATATCCCTTGGATTAATAGTCTATGTTTCCTTGGTAGAGTAAACCATAAACAAAATGGAACGCAAAATGAAAAAGATTAAGAATGGACAGAAGGATAAGAGAAATAATAATGTGTGTGGAACAAATTCAGGAAATAAACTGAAAAATAAAAGACAAAAATATGACAGGACAAACTGCCCTTTTTTTTTTGTTGTTTTTTTAATTGGCCAAAAGCTATGTATTTGATGTCATTGGTTGTATACCTCTGAGCTAGAACCTTTTTTGCAGATTTTCTCAGGTCATTCACCCTTATGTCTGCACATGAAGTCAGAGTCCAGGGCTGTTAGAAGTAAAGTCCAACATTAGGTTTCTCTGTAGCTTTTACTTTGTAACATACAGCAATACAAATTGATTCAAAAATCAATTTCTCCAACTGGAAAATCTATGGGAGTTATAAGAGAAATAATTTAACAGAGTAAAAAGAAATTAGAAATTTAAAATGCTTTTACAAGTGTTTTGACCATAYTCATTAACAGCAAAACTCTGATTTTTCAACACATATTCAGTTTAACACAGTATTACTTCAGGGAAGGCTTTTTTGTAAGAGGTAGATTGAATCATTAGTTTTTGGCATGATTTATGAGATTTTAGTTCAATTCTATTGGGCCCACACTGTCCTCTATTGATGCAAAAGATGKTCAGAAATAGCATGAGAAGCGTGGAAAAGCAGAAAAACTCTGCCCCTGTATGTGTGAGAGCAGAATGATGGTTACCCACAAAACAGGAACCCAAAAAGCTAGAGTTAAAATAACAGCAATAAATATTTTTTTAGGCTMCTGGTTTAAAGGCAACTGTAGACCTGTGTTCAAGGAGGGTGATTGTCTTATTCACTCTGTGGAAGTCAAATACAGAACAAAGCCCTTAATAAGTTTGCAAACACTGTTGCTGCTCCCTAAATAGCAATGAGGGTTATATTTGTGCCCTCATCTTGCAAACAGGAGGATGATGAGGAGAGATATGTGAATRTTTATAGGTAGACCTGGCCAACCCAATGAGCCTTGGCTCAGTATTGGTAAGGCAGTGGTGGTTGTGACAAAAATAGGCAGTGTTAACAAGTAGAGGGACTCTGAATGAGTGAGAATATGGCCAATTTTTCCTTAAGGAAGATTTCCTTTAAAAGAAATTGGAAATCACTACCTGTAGAGACAGCTGGTTATCCAGGTCAGATACAATTCAATTCTTCTGTCCTTTGGTTATCAGTATTCTTATTATGTTGTCTAGAACCATGCAAAATCAGGCTATTACACAAAAGTTATTTCATTCAGAAGTATATTAAAAATATGTTGTACAACATGACTTGAACAATTCCACCTAGTTTTGGGAAGTTTATGTATAGCAAAACAAACTGCAAAAATAAAATGTTGTGATGGAACTCCGTAATTTTGCAGACATCAAAGTGGAACACTTGGATAAATTTAAAACCTAATCAATTACTCAGGATTTTACAGGGGAAACAAAGTAAAACAAAAAGCAAACCCAAACCAAAAAGCTCTCTACCAGCCTGATGAAAAGATGGTTCGTGTGACTGTTGTAGCATCCCACACCAGTAATAATCCAACTAAAGATTAATCTGCAAAGAATTATGCAGATAAAGAAGCATGCATTCAGGAAGAGAACAGGAGAAAGCAGAGGAGTTCTGTCTTTCATATTTGCAGCATAAATTAGAGAAAAATATTTCCCTCTGCTTCACAAATATGATGGATAATCTTCCGTCCAGTACATTCCAAGCAAGAAAGAGTAGACCACAGAGAAGCTGATTGAATTTTGTGACTGACAGAGAAATCTAAGAGGCCAAGTGAATATGGAGAAGCATATAAGAAGGAGCTATCTTCACACTGTGTGACAAAAGACACAGTAGTAAATACATTCTAGGCAGGAGAGTATTAATATACAGTTTATTTGGGGGTTTTGGGATATTCTTAGAAAGCATTATCAGGTAACCAACTGCTTCTTAAAGCTTTTGTCAGAATTTTTGGAACGTTGTTCTAATAGGAATATAAAAAAGGGATCATCAGTCCTTTGCAGAAAGTGTTTCTGAGAGTTACAAAACACCAGATAAATTAATTCTCTGCTGGAAACGAAGGATATGAGAAGCTTCATACTGTGTATGAGAAGGTACATTTGTTAAAAGGAACTCTAGTAGCTGAAGAAAAAGACCCTAAGTTATGCAATGAAGACCAAGTTCATGGTGTGACTAATAAAAAACATAAGGAGAATTAGTGAAAAAATGTGACAGCGTTGATTTTCCATGTTGTTCTGATTTTTACAAAGTCAATTTTCTCCATAGTAGACAATAATGTTTTGGATTTGTACTGGAAAYAGTGTTGATAACCCAGGGATGTTTAGCTATTGCTGAGCAGGGCTTGCAGAGTATCAAGGCCTTTTCTGCCTCTCACATCATCCCACCAGTGATCAGGCTGTGGGTGCACAAGGAGATGGGTGGGAGACACAGCTGGGGTAGCTGATCCCCAACTCACCAAAGGGATATTCCACATCATATAGCTCAACATAGAATGCCAGGGGAAGAAGGGGGAAGGAGGCACTTTTGGAATGATGGCATTGTTCTTCCCTAGTATGTGATGCAACCAGACTTCCCTGAAGATGGTTGAACATCTGCCTGCCAACAGGAAGTGTTTAAAAACATTTTATCTCAGTCCATGAGTTGTTTTCTTTCTTTCGCCCTTTYGATTCTCTTCCCCATGACATGGGGGGAGTGAGCAGGTGGCTGTGTGGGGTTTAGTTGATGGTTGGGATTAAAGCAGGACAAATGCACACTATATGCAAGCATCCTAGCTGTGAAGAAAAATCCTGACCAGCTGAATGCAGTCTCTTGTTGTCCTGATTTGTAACAAAGGGACCTGCCTTCTTTTGGAAATTATTGAAGAAATAATCACCTCTGAAAATTGCTGCAGAAATTCAGTATAGACAGGAAAGGAATAATATTGTTAGATCTATACATTTGTATGAAACCACTGAAGTATAAAGGAAGGAAAGTTGTTTTGTCATGGATTGTACTTACACATTTGATATCATTGCTTTTTATAGAAAACTGCAGCTGGATGGAGATGGTTAAAATATTCTAAAAAATTCTACAAAATTTCTGTGGTAATTCTCATGAAAAAAAAACCACAAGAAAAGTAATCGGTTTAACTTGAAGGTAGGTAAAAAGCAAGGTTGTAAATTACATTGATCCTCTTTAACTGTTGAAATAAGCCAAAAAACAAAAACAAACAAAAAAACCACCAAAAAAAACACAAAAAAAAACCAAACAAAAAACCAACCAACCAAAAAAATATAGTGTTATCATTATTACTTTCAAAGAGTAGTCATCATGTCTTGACAGGCGATACTTCCCTGAGTGGGCATTGCATAGAAATTTAAGCAAAAGAACAGCAAAAATGTAATAATTCATTCTAAATGTATGTGAAAGTGCAAAGAAAAAAAAMCCCTCATAAAATCTTTGCAACTTGGTGTAAAGATTTGATTAATTATGCTGAGATCTTTGAATGCAGTACTTTGTGAAAAAATCACCAGAGATGCTAATTATTTTGAGAGTTGTAGCTCTCAACTGTTGCTCTTGGGAAAATCTGCAACATTTGTGACATGAATATGTCACCATATTCTTGTCTTCTGGCACAGAAGAAAAGAAACCCTTTGTCTCTGGGATATTTGTATGGGTACGGAGATGAGAATAGTAAAGAGACCAAGTGTCATGCAGTTTCCTGCCCTGGTGTATCATTATTCTCAGACATTGTAAAATCTATGTCTCACCTTTAAAATTCATCACTCTCTCAAAGTTGTGGAATTGAGTGATTCTTTATGTACAGGTACTAAAAAAATCACTGCAGTTAGTCATTTACATCAACTATGCAAATTTTAGTTGAACAATTTAAATTTGAAAAGGAATCGTGACTACAGAGCTAATGYATTCAGACTGCTTTTGCCCATGCAGGAATACTATTTATGCTGTACTGTATTTCCATATACTCTTTTATCTRTAAAGTTAAACATTTATGTCCTTTATTGATATTATCATTTCATGTCTTTGGAGAATTAGYGAGCAGTGATCAATAGTTTGGAGGTTAATCAGTACTTTACTTCTTTACTCCAGTTAAATTTAGTTCAATTAAACAGAATTGATGCTAATTACTGTCCTGATTGAGCAGTGGTTATTACCATATTACCATTCACTATCAGAAAGCTAAATCAGTTCCCCAAGAGGCAGTTCAATAGAGCAGTCACAGTGACATAGCATGCCCCAATTAAACCATTTATACAGKGATAACATATTTACATAGAAACTTTCATTCTGATTCAAAATAGAAACTTGTATTATTTTCAAGACTAGACAGCCTATGGYCAAGACACAGATGAATGAACACCGGTGTAAAAATGTATAAATTGCACCCATGAATACATGGTTATTTCAAGGTTCAGTTCAGTAATAAACAAAGAAACCTCTGCTCACCTTGTGGAGATAAAATTGAGAAAMAGTCTTTTCTGAAGCATTTAAAAATATAATTTTTACAAGGTGTTTCACATACGGACTATGTTCATTTTCCTCTCTTTCTCCATATTAGGGGCTGAAGGGTACATGTAGGTGCTGGGATTGAATTTGGGCATGAACAATCATTTGTGCTACACTATTAACTAAATGAGGTAACACTTCTTAACACTGTGACCATACTTACTTTTTAATTTAAAAAAAAAAAGAAATAACCTAAAAATGCATAGAGAAGTGTTCAAAAAATATAATTATATCACAATAGTACTTGCTGAATTATTTATTTCATTTTGTTGCTTTTCTCCCCACACCCACCTTTTCTGAAGGAAATCCAAGCATGTCTAATAGCTAACAGTGATAAAGGAGCAATATTTTATGTTTTCAAGCTGGGTAGAAACATTAATAATTAATAAATAATTAATCCTTGTATGACTGTCTCCTCTCTCTTAAGTTAGAAGAATACAATTATTCAATGTGTTTGTATTTAATGTGTCAGATCATCTGGTGAATACAGCTCTGCCTATCCAAATGTATATGGTTATAGTGAGATTYATTTATCAATTCAGCACAAAGCCTGTACATAAGACAAAAATAGTCTTCTTCTTCCTGTGATAGCTCTCTCAAAAGTTATGCTGTCCTAAGAGACCTTCTTCTCCACTTCTCCACTTTTTTTGGATCAAAACTTTTTATCTTTCAATATTTATGAAATATATGTTATGTAAGAGTACTGTGCTGATATGTGTGTGGCAGGGGAGAATGTTTGATTTGGTTGGTAYTTTTTAACTCAGTTTAAATCTTTCGCATACAGTATTATCTTTTGCAACAACTATTATTTAAGTTTTGAGTTTGATATAACTTGCCAGGCAATAAGTTACAGCAGAGGTTATCTGAGTTTACTAGTTATGATTCTTATGGGCAGACAAGGTAGCTATGTGCCCTTCTTCAGCCTTCTTCCCCATACCCTTTCTTCAGAGTGAGAGAAATCATGGAAACCAAAAGAAAAAGAAATAGACCCAAACCTTAAAAGCATCTTACCCCCATCCCGCTCTTCTTCCCAGGCTTTTCTCACAGTTTTCTCTAATTCTTCCCCACTAGACATGCAGTAGGACAGGGCACAGGGTCTAGGGGTTGGCTCATCACATGTCTGCCATTCCTTCCTCCTCAGGAGAAGGACTCACACTCTTGCCCTGCTCCAGCATGAGATCCCTTCCATGGGAGATGGAAACAAGGATGTTGGCCTTGATTTGCTCCAGTGCTCTAGGTAAACATCTTTCAGGCTTTGCAATCACAGAGATGAGCCAAAGAGAAGAACAGGTAATAGTTTGTTGCTATTCCATTTAGATTGAAAGTGTAGTTTTTAAATTCTGTAAATATTTAAATTACATCTAAAATTAATTTTGTACAAATATGTTGCAGTGGGACAAAACATGGAATGTAAAATACAATTCTAAGAAAAGCCAATGGCCTGATTTATACAAAAATGCTTTCTAATTCTTTCTCCATTTCCATTTTTACCCAGCACGTTTCAAACATATTTTTGGTAAATTTCCAATGTTGTCAAAATATTTTGGTTTTGATTTTTAACATATTTTGTTTTCAGATTGTTTAGATAAAAATATATGAATACAGATATAGATATAGATGATATAGATATAGGAAGTGTTGCAGTTATGTATACATAAAGATGCCAAGTACTTAATTTAGGAAATGTTTCATGTTGAGAACTGAGCAACACAGGATTGTTGGATAGGCAGGATGAATGCAGGCTCTCTCAAAAGATTTTCATAATTCACRTAATCTTATAATAAGCATTAGTTCCTTTAGATGCTTAATTTTATCACAAGCAACTTCTGAACCTTTGGAGGTGCACAGAGCATAAACTCTAGTAGAATTCTTCTCTGATGTTTAAGAAATTTAATTAATTATTATAAATCTTCAGGAGCTTGATGGATTTATAAGAAAAATGTGTGCCTTTAATGTAGCTCTTACATCCCTGTGGGATTGTTCTAGTGAATAAGTCTTTTTATTGTCAAGATTTACTTTCTTGAGTAACTGTAATGGTTTTCTGGTTTCTGAAATGATCTTTTTTCTCCTACCACTACTCATTTTGTCTATTTAGGAAATACTCATGTCTGATAAAGCATGATAAGATAGTACTTTGTCAAAAAATTAATAGAATAGGAGCTGGTTAATATTAAGCTGTGTAATTAAAAGTTATTGTAAATACTTGTGGTCTTGGTGCATTATTGTTCTTATATTGGAATCAATATAAATGCATTATTATCCTTCATTATGAGAGTAATTAGGCAAGGAAGAGCACATATTTGTATATACATGTGTCTTGAGAACTTAGCAGAGTTAYTGAACAACATTTGCTGATTATGATGGTTTAAATGCATAATTCTTTATCTTAATCTAATGTAATAAAGTAATAATTCACTTGTTTACAGAGCAAATGTAACAAATACCAAAAAACTGCCTGATAATGTTGAGCAAGCAGATATGAAAGACTTTTTTGTCCTCCAATGGTTTATTGTCTTCCTTTGTTACTCTATAAGGGTTCTAAAATTCTTCAAGGGCTCCTCAATAGTATTCTGGTATAGAGGAGAGATCCATATTGGCAGGAGACTGATTAAGGCATTCTGCAGTCCAGATGTTACGAATAGGAAGAACTGCTGAGATAAATTGGAAGAGCTGATGGTGATATTCTGATTTATGTGGGGACTGCAATAGACTTCAGAATCTCTAGMATCAGAGTACAAGAATAAGGCAGCTCTGAATCTATTCTTCTGCTTCTATATTAGTATTTTTTTTATTTTCTTTTTTTCATTTATTTGTTTGGGGTTTTTTTTTTCATTTTCTTTTGGGTTTTTTTTGGGGTAGGGGGATTTGATTGGTTTATTTGTTTGGTTTATGGGTATTAATACAAAAATGTCAGTGAAAAAAATTATGCATCATTTTGTTTTCTAGAATAACATATTTTATCATCATCCTCATGGCCCCGGTTAAACTCCACAAATAAGTAATTATGCAGTAGGTGCATCTAATATTCTCTACAGCAGAGGATTTAATTTCTGGATAAAGTGATAGTCAACTGTTTTCTCAGCTAACATATTGATTATATCATGACTTTAAATGCATATTTAATTTCAAAAGCATCCTAAATCTATTAAGCATGTGCTTATCTTTCATTAACTAAGCTAAGCTCTTCACGTGGTTTTAGTTTATTGCAATATTTATAAGGTTTCAGCAATATCCCAGTGATGTGAGTGAGCACCTCAAAGAAATATACCTACAAATGCAAACTTTCACTAAGAAAAGTAAATTTTAAAGAAAAATAAAAGAAGCAGATTATTTAATCTAATTGCTCCTTAGGTAATGCTGGATACGTAGTTCACTTATAAACAACAGCACCATGAGGCTTCCCAATGGTCAAAAAGCCATAGGTATTACCATTTTTGGTTAAAATTATGTGCATTTTGTCAAATCAGTGAACTTACTCCATCTGTGACATTACRTCTCTCAGGGTAACAGATGAAAACTATAATTTTTGAAGTTTTTATCATTTCAATGAACATTGGCTAACATAATTTTTTAAACTTGAAGACTGTTKGCAAAAAAAGGTACTCAAGTATTAGGTCTTGAGAACAATAGCCCACCTATAGTAATTTTGTGCTCTTGTAGTAACAGGAGCCTTCTGCTCTCTAGTAGCAGTGGAATGAAGAAGTCTCCTGTTCACAGTCCTTCACTCTGTTGAGAAATCTGGGTCAATATTTGAAATCACTGCAGCATGCAYTGAAGAACATCTGCCAGCTGAAGCACCAGCGCAATCAGTTTGACTATTTACATTGACATTAAAAGACTAGCAAAATAACTTCTCCACTTGAAAGTATTAAATATATTAGTCAATACATTCCTAGGCTATGGCATTCTGAAGCTATATAGACTACTCCTTTGAAATATTTTGGAAAGGATTCAGGGAAAAAAATCCTATGTAAGACAAAGTACCTAAAAAATACATTTTTAGGGTAGGAAATTCCTTCTRTATTTTGTATTTATTTTCATTTGCATAAAATAAACAGTAGGACCATATGATAATGGTACATTTTTGTGACTTTTTTTTCCTAAAGTAATTTCTAAAAATAGAGTAGCAGGGGCCAGGGGCTTCCTGAGRGCTAGGAACAGTAAGGAAATCCCCAGGACCATAGAGGGGACCCACCCTGCTGCCTTACATCAGGGGCAATCCCAGCCCTGGCCAYTGGGCAGCTCCCTGGGGATGGGGATAGACCTGGTGTAAAAAGGAYCAAGTGATATTTTCTAGTTGGAGAACAGTAAACTTTAATCCAATTTAATGGTACAAACCACGCCAGGAGGTGAAWTAGATCCTAAAGCTTAATACAGGTGGCCCAGGACCCTAAACTTTAYTCAGACCATATCTGTCACAAGACAGCTTCTGACAAGCACAAATACACAAAATACCATAGATCAGAAACTTCCACAGCAACCATTCTGTGAGGGAAAGCTTTCCATCTGCAAATAGACTTCATCCACCATAATTTTGAAAGCATAAAGTACATTCAAGTACACAGAGATTATTAACCTATGAAAAAAAGTAAGTTTGTATAAGTATAAAGCTATTCCAGTGTCTGTGCATGGAGACTAAGCTTTGACACATCAATGTGAACTGCATTTGTTGTAAAAATTATAATACTTTAAGATTGTCTAAAAATATACACTAGCTGACAGTTTGAGATAGGAATTTATCACTATTGCAGCAATCTTGGAGACTACTGCAATTCTAATACAAGGAGCTTTTACAAGATTTATTTAGACTCAATGGTAAGGAAATGACTAATAGCTTAAGAAATTCTTACAAAAAGGAGGGTGACAGAGAACCATAAATGTTCATCCAGACTCATTAAAAGATCTTTGAAAACATAAATTAAAGAGGTTTAATTATAAAATCTTTAAAGTTTAAAAATCTCCATCCACTGAGGAGAGTGAAAGGAAGTTATGAGTTTGATATTTAGTATGCTCAGGGTACCCCAAAAACATGAGCATCATATATGCTGCAACGATTAGAGTTGTTGTATTAGAAAAATATCTCCATTGATTTGATGGCTCATTAATCCAGTTTCTGACAATCARTGGAAGCTGTACTGGTGCAATTGCAACTGAGTATATATGGATATTGGAAATCAGAGCTGAAATGTTACTCCATCAAATTGCAAAACATACAAGTGCCACATTACACTGCTGTAAACATAGATTTTAATTGGTCCTTAAAGTGCCTATTAGTGACTTATGACAAGTTGTCGTCGTCGAGGCGGTCACGACATAAAGCAGTAGTCTCAGTTGGCAACACTTTATTCTTTAACATGGCTAACTTTTATACACTTTTCAATTGTTGATACTTCTTCTACTTTAACTATTGGCCACAACAAATCAACATAATGCTATTGGTAAAAGTTATAGTGACTCTACTTATTTTTCTAACATTACTTCATCTAGCTGCAAGGTGTTTTTATCTTTCTTCTCTCGATCTCCTTGGTTACGGCTTTGGAGAGAGCTCTTTATCAGCTTCTTCTTACTTCTCAGCTTCTTCTCGCTCCTTTARCTAAYAGGCCTGCTGTTAGCCCTTCTACAACAAGTGAGTGTGGATTTTGGATGTTTTAGTTATCTTTCTATATTATATGTCTTGGAAGAGTGATTCTATCCACTTTGGTTCACATGCTTCTCATTCCTGTTTTCTCTTTGTCCCCTTCTATTTGCAAACCTTATTGGTGTGTTTCATGATACGAAATGATGCATGTTTCAAATCACAAAACATGTTGATTTGGGATTGAACATACTGTAGGCAAAGTATGTTGCCCCAGCAGAATAGAGCATGTCCAATCACCAAGTGATTATTAAACAGTGTTGAAAATAAAACACCTCTATGTAGATCACTAAGTGTGGAAAGAGATTATTAAAATCAAAGTGATGGTGAAGTATGCATATTTCAGTTTGAGTGTCTTAATTATGTATATATAT
Organism: Cardinalis cardinalis; assembly: GCA_014549065.1. Classification (NCBI taxonomy): domain Eukaryota; kingdom Metazoa; phylum Chordata; class Aves; order Passeriformes; family Cardinalidae; genus Cardinalis; species Cardinalis cardinalis. Next base: position 2,446,616 of record JACDOX010000001.1, read on the forward strand.
ATATGTATATGTATATATATATACATACATATTTGACTAAAGGCTTGCCTGAGATTTTTACTACGGTTGTCTACACCRCCTTGATGAGGCCACATCTGTAGTGCTGTGTCCAGTTCTGGACTCCTCAGTACAAGATGAGGAGGATGTKTTTTACCGTGTGAGTGATCATGCACTGAAACAGATTGCCCTGAGAGGTTGTGGAGTTTCTCTCACTGTTAATACTCAAGAAACACCTGGACACAACCCTGTGCAATGTGCTCTATGATGACCCTGCTTGAGCAGGTAGGTTGGAWGGCAAGGCCCTCTTTGCTCCCTTCTAACCCTCCCTGCTCTGTGATTCCCTGATTCTGCAATTCCGTGATTCTCTGCCCATATGTGGCAGAACCAGGGCACAGACACTGCCCCTCTTAAGGGACCCCAAGCAGTCTGTGGGGGTCTTCTCTTCAGTGGGATCAGTTCAAGCTACAGAGTCACTTCAGCCTATTATAATGTTAATTAGGGATAATTTAATCCTTGTCTAGAAGTAGGAAAAAATACCAGGAAAACTGTCATTCCCAGCCTAGCAGYTGAAGATAAGACAAGAAAAAAATAAATAAAAAGAACGGGGAAGCTGAATAATATATGCAAATATAACTTAGTTTCACACTTTTAAATGAAAGTAATTTGCCAATAATTATGGTAGGTTTTTATTCCTGACAATTTTAAATGGTGATTGAATGCTTTGTYTATGCTGTCTAGTTATGATTTACTTGAAGTAATTCCTGTGCCTTTCTTAGACAGGCAACTAGACAGACCAAGTAGGTCCTCTCCAGTATATCTCTCTTTAGCCTATTTCTTTTCCTGAAAGAAGGAGTGTCCTTGAATAGGCAAGAGCTGCTTGTGGAGAAAATGCTGTAGAGGAACAAAGACATTTGAGATAACTCACTCTGTCAATCACAGGCTAACAGAAATTGTTCCCATCTGTTACTATAACAAAGATTAACTATGTGCTTGTCTACAGAGGCTGGATACAAAGAAAAGAGCCTGCWCTTCCTGCAAGAAAGTTGATCACCACAGTGATATTTACTCTGAAAATTATGCTTTATCACTAGAGCTGAATTATTAAACTTCACCTATAGGCAGGATTTACGAGTTTTACACCTGGCAGTATTGCATGGCTTCCAGGCAAAATCTGATTCTTAATGTGAATCCTTAAAAGTTACATCATATATTTCTGAGAAGATTTATATCCCAAATTATGAGAAAGACGAAGAGAAAAAAAGGTTTTCAGTGCCTATGTTTCTGGACTGTCCTTACCCATAAAAAGAATCTCAAGATCAAATTAGCTTTATGAACTAGTTAGCATTTCAGAAATCTGTATCATTAAAAAACCCCAAACCATCACTTTATATATGATATAAAAAACTCAATTCAGCTGCACAGAGAATGAAACTTCAATTCCTCAATAAGAGGATTTTYCATCCCTCTCTCTGCCCCAGCTTAGAATAAACCACAAATATTTCATATCTCTGTAGGAAAAGACCTTCACCTCCAGTACCCAAAACCCTAGCAGATCTCATCAAGAAAGTCACATTCTTGAAGTCCATGTTCTGGAATAGACCCTTGGACAGCCCAGCATTAATTCACAGGAGACTTTGAAACCATGTAGGATTTTCTTTAAAATTCTGTGAAACTGAGCACATCTGATTTGTTGAATTGATAAGTGGCAAAAATAAAAAAGGTGCTTGCTCCTTTAAAAAGCAAAAAGACAACTGMAAGTGTGTTGAAGTCAACAGAAGGACTTGAAAATGTTGGCTATAAATGTCTGTAGCATGTGGCTTTAGTATTTGTAAATTCCTGCTGTGGGTCTTGTCTTTAACCATATCCAGCAGGCAAAGTATTAACACAGAAATAAATTAGATAAAGATGTTCTTGTGTAATTTCCATTCAAATTACATGGAAATCTGATTGCCCCTGGAATATGCATCTGCTGAGAAAAARACCACCCTCATATTCACAGTTTTTAAGACTTCAAGTCCAACAAATCACAAAGTAATTCATTACAAAACTATCTTCAACTGAAAAGCTTTGATAACTTATTAAGTGAGCCATTTACTTGATTTTTGCCACATATGTCAAAAGAATAAAATATATTTTTTAATCTATGCTGATATTTTAGGTACAACAACAACAGCAAACAGGCTCAGTGGCTTTGTTCACCTTGGAATTCCTGTAGAACAGTCCTTTGATGAGAAAATTTAACACCTATTTTTTCTTTCCTTTTTTTTTAATATGAGAGTATGGGCTTGGATTTGGTGGTGGTGAAGAGGCTTGTTGTTAGGTGGTTATTTTTTTTCTCTTTCCCCCTGCTTCCATGGAGATTAGTAATTCTACAGCACTAAATCACTSTACAGGAGTTTTACCTTACAGTAGTGAATAAATAATAAAAAGTTGCACACAAAGATAGTAAAAAAGTAGTTTCGCTATTTTGTGAAGCTTCCTGCTAAACCAGGAGCATAAGTAAATATAATTTTGGTGTCCTTATCTCCATATTACACACAAGTTGAGGGTTTGTCAATATTCTTCTAGGCTCTTTTGAACATTTATCAGTCAGCATTGGCAGCTGTGACAGAATGACTGCTCACTGAATACCAAATGCAGCAATACAAAGCTTTTATTCTTCACCAAGTTATTACTTTGAAATGATTATTTTTAAGATAAGTTTTCTACAACTACTTATGTCAGACTTTCCACCATTTCTGAGTTATAGGAGGATGTAAAATACTTTGATGCAAATCGTATCTGTAAGCAGTACATGTAATAGGAATCTTTCTGTGTAAGTGGATTTTTGTATTGAAAAGGAATTTGATTATTCCCTGACATATCAAGGTCTTATATAAACTACTGTTTATACTAATGCTTGTAATTAATAATCTTTAAATATTTTGGATGGAAGCTCATGCAGAATGTAATGGCATTCTAGGATTAACATGCRGGTTTTTACATATTATAAAAAATCCAATTTTATTAAACAGAAAACCTGCACCATATTGAATGCATAGAATGACAAGGTGAGAGSTGAATAATTTCTCCAGGACATGGAAGTGCTTACTTTCAATAACTTAGGAGCTGAATGAGGGTGCAATGGGAAGAAAAACACTTACCCTAAAGAATTACAGATGTGCATTTGGAATAGAAYAGTTTCCATACCATTATATACTTTTGCATGTGAAGAGGTCTTTGTTTCTGAGCATTTTCCACTGCTGAGGGTAAATGAAAATAACTCAAGRGCTAGAGATAAACCATGTTTCCATTAAAGAAAACCCTGATCACATTAAAAGTTTTTCTAATCATCCCACAGCAAACGAAATTTAATTATTACATTTATGCAATGCAGAAATTATCTGGCTGTTAAAAAAAMCTGGTTTTGTTGATTACAAGATGCACTTTTATAGCATATCTTGAAGATTAAATTCCATCAACCAGATGAAAAAAGATTAATTAATTAATTGATTACAKTAATTTGGAAATATGCTGGAAATGTTTTTTATATAATTTAATTTCCATTTRTTCTTGAAATAATGTATTCTAGTGTAATAACTAAGATAATCCAGTTTCTTTTCTCTTGCAAAAAATATTGGTTTATAAAATAAAAGAAAATGTGGTTTCAAAGTCTGAGAAAAGAAATTGCTAGAGATTTCTAGGGAGTGGGAAAAACCTGCATTTTAACAACTATAGAAGCAGTATATGGTATAAAATGTTCCAGACAGCTAATGGCATTCTTCTAGGTGTACTTTGCCTAATATTTATCTAATTTCGCAAATTATGGTGATAATATTTTTTCCCAATTAATATTTCAAACCTTTTTCTGTTGTCTTTTTCATCAGTATTGATTTTTTCTGCATTCTTTACTCTCATTACTATTTTCTTTGCTCCAATTGGTACTGTTGCTCCTTCTTAGTTGAGTAAAGACTACCCTAAAACAAATTTTTTGTGACTGTTTATGATGCTGGAACTCAAATGAAGATAAAAAAGAAAGAAAACACAAAGGGATGCATATACCTTTAAATAAAATTCACTAATAGCGTGAATAAATATCCCTGCAAGTAACATTTACTCAACTGTATTCTTAATTACACCTTGAAATCTGCAARTTTAAGTCTATTGCTTCACTTAATTAGGCCTTTTCCTTTTAATTCAGCTTGTATTTTACTGGTTATTTCCAGATCTCTATTGTTAAAATGGCAGAAGTTTAATTATTTCTTGATTTGCATGCAAAAGCAGCATAATTAATGGCATTAGAAAAAGGAAAACATTCTCACTTTTTAAAGTTACACAGGTTTAGTAGGCCAATCTCTAAGAAGGTAATGGTGCATCTGCTTTGTTTTATCCTGTTTAGAGTCTTTGTGCTTCTTAACTGATGTGCCACAGCACACACTAGCAATTAAGAGGAAGACTGGGGCTGATGGTAACCATTGACTTTGGAATTAAAACAATTAATTCCTCCAGCTGTGAGCTGAGTGTTCATATTATTTGTTGTTGTAGTTATTCAGGAACCAGTTGAGTAATTTATGCAAATATCTGTCTCTAAGAGTTCACGGGATCTTTGAATGGGTAATTAATTGTGGTAAACTTCTCATTTGAAATGGATCATTCATTTCCCCACCTGGTGTTTTTATCATCACAGGGCACAGACACAGAGTAGCACTTTAGTTAGATAAGCTGATTTAGAACTGCACAAAGACCTAACCTGAAGCCAGCACAGTCCAAACGTAAGATGAAGAGGCGCAAGCAGATCTGTGAGAACAAAGAGAACATAAAGCTTACGRGGAAATTTCATTGACATATCATCAGAAGTGTTATTTTCAAGCTTTTTATTAGAATTTGCATTGACTGAAAGAATTTTGAAAGATGTAAAGAGGTCAGTTCTTCTACTTCTCAAGACATGGCCTTCCAAATGTGAGAAGTAGTGTCTGTAATTTGAAATTTAACACATGAGCAATAGATGCAGGCATAAGCAGAAGTGGGAGCCAGTAATGAGKGTAAGGTGATAGTAAGTGGGAAGGGACATAGCTGTGAAAGACTTTGAAAGTGAGGAAAGGATCTTATGCTTGATTTGTTGGAAAGGGACAAGTAGCAAAAACAGTGGGTGGTATCAAAGCTTAGAAAATGTTCTTCAGAGAAGCATTAAGAGCAGGATGGATCTGTACTTATCATCAGACAACTGAGGTGACAAAAGCCTGAAAATTAGCTGCATCTGAGTTTCCAAGTCCTTAAGGACACCTGACTCTTAAGGAGACCAGGGATATCTGAATTATATCTCCTGCAAGGCAGTGAATGGAGGTTTGGGTAGAAACGTCTCTTGGAGGTAGGAGTGAAGGTCCATTGGGTTTTTTCCTGGTTCTTTTTAAGCTTATTTCATCTGATCCAGAGCAACTTCCTTGGGGTCAGTTCTGCAATAAAGAGGCATAATCTGAAGTTTTCTGTACACAATGTTGTTTTCATGAGTCAAAAGACATTTTAATGGACAAGGTCATTAGATTAAATAAATTCTGATTAAATAGAAAGTACATTTTCACCAGGAAATAATTCCTGGGGAAAGGAACTATCTTTAAGTGAATATATTGTAAGCAATCAAATATCTAGCAGGGATTATGCAAAAAAATATTTTTGAATGATGATGTATTTTGCATGCAAACAAGACTGGGTCATGAATAAATTGATAATCAAAAAGAGACTGCATTTGCATATTGTTAGTAATGATATCAACATTTAAGGAAATATTCCTGAACCTAATGTTTTTCTTTTTTGTTTCTGAGTACTGCCCACTGTCAAAAAATTATACTTTGTAAAATTGTAAATTTGTATCTGTGATGTCCTTACTAGTTTTTTATTCGTCACAGCTACTTTTCATTTTCCTTCCCAATATATTATAAGAAATTAAGTATTGCAAGCACTGTAACCCAGCCTACAAAGAGTAAATGTAAAAAAATAATGCTGTAGGTAAAATATTGCTGAATTATTTCTGCCTTTGCACACTATCATGAACCGCAGTTAATGACAGTATTTGTATATATTCTTTTAAGTGATCTTAGGTTGTTTTAGAAAATTATGCAGTAGTAATAAATATRAACTCACACATTCTGTAGATAATATTGATAGAGCAAGAAAGATCCTGAAGAAACTGGGAATCCTCTTCCTCTTCACTGAAGCTTTGAAACACAAAGTTTAGCTGGTCACTAGAACTTGCCATTGAAGTATTGGTAATGACCACCTTTACAGCCTTAATCTGAGATGGACTGTACTTGGAAATATTTCTCATTCTGGGGTTTACCTTTCATTGAAACATAGAATCATTTAGGCTGGAAAAGACCCTTAAGATCACCAAGTMCAACTCAGTGTCCACCACTAAGCCATGTCCCAAAGCAAAGCACCACATTAATATGTCTGAAATACCTTCAGGGGTGGTGACTCAACCAGTTGCCTCAGCAGGGCCGCCTGTTCTGATGCTTGAAAACCCTTTCAGAGGATTTTTTTTTCCTAATACCAATTCTAAACTTCCTCTGGCACAACTTGAGGTTGTTTCCTSTTATGCTATCATTTATTGTCTGGGAAAAGAGAACCATCTCGTCTCTACMTCTTCCTTTCAGATAGTTGTAAAGAGTAATAAGGTTTCCCCAAACCTCCGTTTCTCCAGACTAAACACCCWCAGCTTCCTCAGGTGCTCCTCCTAAGACTTGTATTCTTTCATCAGCTTTGTTGCCCTTCTCTGGACGTGCTCCAACACCTCAATGTCCTTCTTGTAGTGAGGTTCTCAAAAATGAACAGAGGATTCAAGGTGTAGCTTCATCTGTGCTGAGCACAGAGGGATAATAATTTCCCTGATTCTGCTTGCCATGGTATTAATGATACAGGCCAAGATGCCATTAGCCTTCTTGGCCATGTGGGCACACTGTTGGCTCATGTTCAGCAAGATGCTGACTAGCATCTCCAGATGCTTTTCCACCAAGCAGCTTTCCAGACACTCTGCCCCMAGCCTGTAACACTGCATGGGYGTATTGTGACCCAAGGGCAGTACCCAGAACTTCACCTGGTTGAATCTCATAAAATTRGTCTTGGCCTGTCCAGTCATACTCTCCAGATCTCTCTTCAGAGCCTTCCTGCCCTCCAGCAGATCAACACTTCCACCCAGCATAGTGTTGTCTGTGAATTGACTGAGAGTGTATTAACTCTCCATATTATTGATAAAGTTATTAAAAACACATGGCCCCATACTGAGCCCCAGGGCACAGCGCTTGTGCACAGACTGAATTCTATTTACCATACTTTTCTGGATGTGGACATTCAGAAAAGAGCGAACCCTTCCAAGTTATGGGTAGCCATTTCTTWCACAAGAATGTTGTGGGAACCAGTGTCAAAGGCTTCACTAAAGCCTAGGTGATATCCACAACCTTTTTTGCTTATATCAGACAACCTTCATAACACACCATTACAAGTTCTGTATGGTTTATTTGACTGCCATATTCACTAGGAATTTAAAGAAATACTTTTTACAATATTTACACTATTTTATATATACTTCCTTYCTTCTTATGTAGTATCTTATGTTACGTGGTATCTATTGCTTTTCTCTTTCTTGAGAAGTATTTTTCAAGTATGGTTGTTGTCATGTTCTTTATCTTTTGATGTCTCTGGGTATGGTGGAACTGYTCTGCCATAGCAAGCAATAGACTTCACAAAACAATTTGTCTGCCTTTTCTGTGGAATTATTTTTTCATGGGTATGATTTGAAATATGTCATTTCAACTGTCAAATATATTTTTAGACCTTTAGATTCAGAACTTGCATGTACCAAARAGAAAAGTATATCACGCCAGCACAGTACCATTGATTAATCAATTAATGTAAAAGATCTTCCTCTGCCCCYTCCATGCCCATCTTGACTTTTAAAACATGCTCTAAGAGACTCAGATCTGAAGCAGTGGTACAAGTATAGGTTAGTGGGTTATAGCCTTTAATTACCTGTGATATCCTGGAGGACTAATGACAGTCTACCACACAGATGCCTGCAGAGATCATTACTTCCCTTTTTCAAAGACTGATGATCTCTAGCATGATGAACTATGTCATCTAGCATACAGAAATTATTACTTCCATTTAAAAATCAAAAATCAGGAAACAAAGATGTTCTGCTTTTTTTTACTCAGTTGTGGTTTTGTTATGTTTCTCTGTGACTGATGATTTTGCATAAAGATGGTATTAACATATGTGAAAACCCTAACTGGAATATGTTTGTGACGYGCTTTCACTGGGGCCTCTTCATCTCAATTACATGAGACACTGCTGCATGGAATCTTTCATATTATGGGGTGCTAAATGAATTAGGTGAAGCCTTAGGCTACACAGTACCACAGAATTACCTAATGTGACTATATCCTAAAGCAATGCATGCCCTGCTAAATCTTATGACTAAATTGTCTCATGAATATGCAAAATGTGGTTAAATTGTGGAGAATACAAAATTATTTACAATTCAAATACCATCACCCAAATGCATATTAAAATTAATGACTTTTGGATAAATGCTAATGAATAGGAAATAATTCTGCTTAAAAAAATATTCATACATCAATAATTGATGTATTTTTCTTTTGAAACTAAGTAGCTTCATTTTCAGTTAGAATAGAAACAATAACACACTAGTTATTTGTACTAAATAGTCTTTTATAAGAACTTATATTTATGCCTACATATTGCTTCTCTGTTTCTCAACATGCCTTCAGTCAGAATTATTTTATGCATAATTAGTTTTTGCACATATAGGTCAATACCTTGRCACAAACACAACACACTACTAGACTGGGCATGCTAACTGCCAAGAATTCATAATACAGGTATCGACCAAAAGAGGAAATGTACACATGTGTCAGCATATTTGTGTGAGTGTACTCTTTGGAGGGAAGGATGAACTTCTAAATGATGGAAAAAAAATCCCCACATGAAGCCAAGAAATTTCTGAAGTTATCATCACCCTAAAATGCACACTTACACTCAACAGTGAAATAGCACAAGCCAACATCTACCGTTTRTGATTCTGGTTTTCATATGTCAGTTTCTTTATACGTAGTTTTGTGATGGTTGAGAAGACAAATCACTGGCTACCAGCGTGCCAAAATGGTTAATTGCTATAGTTCAAGTTGGATAACTTAACATGCAATATGGTTCAGTAGAAAATATCCTAAGTAGGAAAGAGATGACAGAAAAAGTCAATCTGGTCATACAGACACTTTCATAAATAACATAAAATCACTAAGAAGCATGAAGAGAGTTCTTTTTTTTCAAATATACGATGTTCCACTTTTCTAATTCACAGTTAAGAATGGATTAAAAATACTTTTTGAATCATTTAGGTGAGCAAATTTGCATTTGTTCATGAACAAATGAACAGGAACTTCCATGTCTTCCATGAAAAGGAACTAMATGAAATAAGAGTATCCTCCATTTCACTTTTCATTAAAACTGTACTTTAATCTCAGCTTTAGGGAGCAGAGGTAAAAAAAGGTCAGATATTTGTCAGTAATGTAATCTGCAAAATCTCATTACTTCATCATGGTTTGGGCAGTGTTTTTAGAGAGATCAGATATAGCAGAGCCATTTCCAATGAAACCCTGATGGAAATCCACCTGTGCTCTTGCTCAATTTTGTCTCCCCTGTGACTCTGTGAAGTCATAGGCTCTGGTTCCCAGGAGCACTGGCTGCTAGAGGAAGGCAGGTCACATTCAACCATCTTTCTGAAACAATTCAATGGAATGAGGCACCTGGGAACAAACTGCAAATTTCTGTTCCTCCTACACCAAATTGTTGAAAAATCTCCTTTTTTTTTTTTTTTTTTTTAATCCTATATCTGTAGTGCCTTAGGCTGCACTGGCATCTATGGGTATGGATTTTAGCAGACTCTTCCTTACTATGTATATCAATTCTTTTCCTGGCTATACCAGAAACAACTATATATTCTTCCATCATCTTAGTAGTCACACTATCAGCAACACTGACTGAATTTCATCAAAAATGAATTTCCTCAAGGCACCAAAAGCAAATGGCACTTTACARAAATTTCCAATTATTGTAAAGTGTTCCACTCTCTCTCCCTCATGGATTTTTCATATTCATGCTGTAGCTCTGGTTATAGGAGTTAAATACTGTTGCAGCCTAGCAAATCTATCTTGATGATTTTAGTCTGATTGTTAGTGTTGAAGCAAAGACCATTTATGTCACAAGAGTGATTAGAAACATGCTTTCCACCAAGTATGWTTCCTAACATGAAACTATTTCTGACTTAAGTTTTGTTAGTTCAATGAACAAAAACCAAAACACAGTGAAGATAAAATGATGGGGAAATAATAGTTTATGAGACCACTCTATCCCATCTCATATTTTTTTCTTCTGCTGGATACACCAGAATGGTCCTCAACTGTGACTACACCTAAGACTTAGAGTCAATGTATTGGCATGACAATTCCTTGAAATTGTTACCAATTCCTTGAAAGAATTAACAGTTCATATTCTGCCAWGATATTTGGTAGCTTATTCCCATTGTCYGGTGGAAAAGGAATATTGGTGCACWTGTATTGTGAGGTATTCCTTCCACATGTGTTCACTAATATCTGAGGCTGACCTCCTGATGCATGTTTCATGAAGTCAAGATCACTTCAATGGATTTGTGATAATCCGAATGCTAAAGAATCTAAAGAATCTCTTAATCCTATAAATCACTTTCAGACTAACATTACAATGCACAGATGAGGCCCAGTGGTGGATACATTCCATACTTTARCTTCAGAGGGTCTGAGGGAAGTATATCAAAATATAAAAATAATTCCCCCAAACCAACCTCCCCACTTCCTTTGCAAAAACACCAAAAAAAAAAGGGCAAAAAATCCACAATAAATAAACAAATATATTTGAAACTGTGGAGGAAAAAATCCCAAACCAYCCACACAAGAAAACAAAACCAAAACAAAAATAACAAAGCTACAGTTTCCAAATAAGGACCTTCTCTTTTGTTTCTTGCTAAAACTTAGAGCTTGAAGTCACTTAAAATCAACAGCATTTTTGCAGTTCACTTATTTTGGGAAGTGAAAATAAAAATTTACTCTCTACACAGAAAATATAGGTATTTACAGTATATATATATCTTTACACTAATTTTCAATTCTCTCTTGAATGTGGTTGTGGAGCACTGTAAAATTTTGATCATGAATGAGGCAGGGCAAAATTCAACTCCAAAGAATTTTGTCCGTATTAAAATTAAATAGTAAAAAATATTCTGCTTATGACCTTGGCAAGCCTTTCTTGAATACGTTTGGCTTTCCAATGTTTCCTACAAAAAAAATGTGCATGATAAAAATATTTTTAAAAAAAATAAATTAAAGCAAAGCAGTTACATAATTTATCTAAAGGCAGAAAGGAACTCTCCCATCTYAATTTTTTGCTGAAAGGAAAGGTGTCTGATTAAATTTTGCATTTCATGCACCAGAAAGGATGCTTTCAGTAATCCAAATCTTTGATCAGCCAGAAACTGACTGGAGGCTGTGCAGTCCTTGGAGACAAAAATAAATAAAATGCCTCCAAACAGCTGAAAATCAACTTGCTCACTTAGGGAAGTGATAAACCAGGTTTTGAATTTGTTTTTATTACAAAAGTGCTTTAGGAATCTTTAAAAAAAAATTACAGGACATAGAGGAATCTCATGCACTCAGTAGGTCATATCAAAAAGCAGCAGGCACAACGGATTGTGAGGCTGAATGATTTTGTTACTCAGAAAATGTGCTGTAGTCAGACTTCTGTGATAAAAAAAAATGATATGTAAGTGGTTACTTTATAAAGCTAATTTCTCTGATCTGAAATCAGTTTTAKATACAAAATGTGAACTGTGGGTATTGTGCTCCTGTTGTTAGGTTTCTGCTTGCAGTTCATGTCTGTATTTTGTTATTTTTGGAGTGGAAATTATTTCAATTTAATACTAAATGAATTTAAAGTAGCTCCATCAGAGTGTGAGAATGTGACTCAGGACATTGCTGAGAATAAATAAGGGAATGAAATAAGAAGGCATTTTGGCTATTTTTTACGGTGACATGTGGATGCAATGGAATGAAGACTCAGATTCTTGTGGTGCTTGTTTTGGTTTGGTTGGGGTTTTTTYCCTTTTTTTGATAGTTCTAACCTAACATAGTGTGTGTTCACTCAAAACACCGGAACAAGAGAGAATGTGGAAATTGTGCCATTACCTTTCAACAGCATTTTATCAAAATGCCGTCTTAGGAAATAGTGTAGCCGTAAAATCTGAAGGCACCAATGGGATTTGTAAGGACAATATTGGTTAAGAGTTAAACCCAGAATTGCTCATTTAGCCATATTATTCTACTCTGAAATTAGCAGAAAACAGTAAATCTGAGCACACTATTGAGAGGCTGTTCTTGTCCTTCCGACCTTGTAAATAACATTCAGGGTTCTGGATGCAGCAGCAGTTTTGGCTAGGTTAGATTGGAAATCAGCTTTTACAATGTCCTGCTCTCAGTTTCAGAAATGTGTCCAGAAAATTTAGGTTCTYGGATGAAGGTGAATAACTTGATGGAACTTTTGGAATACCCAAGGTAGTTGCTTGCTTGTCCCATTTAAAATTTTACTGCTACCATGGTAACCTTTTTTCATTCCAATGCTCTGAATTATTTTTTCTGTGTTTACCATCAAAACTCCAAGGACAAAAGGATGCAGGGGAGTGTTCGGGAACCATATAAACCAGTAGGGATCAACAGGAAGCCATAACTCTATGTCTGGCCTAACAAACCCCCCTGATGCCTTAAGTTTTAGCTTCCATATTTTTCACATTCTGTACTGCCTTGTGTGTGACTCTGAACTTCATATTAAGTGTTAGCAAGTTCTCTTCACAATTTAGTTAGACAAAACAATCCTTTTCCAGCCTGAGAACCAATGACACTTCAGTGCGCTTCAGGCCCAAAAGTACAAACAACCTGAAGAGAGCAAACCAGGAGGATGGGACTTCATGATCTGAAGCTGTAATTGGACAGCTAACCCAAATATGTAAATGGACCAAAATTTATAAAAGTGTGAAAATTCATGACCAGGAGTCCATCTTGGATAGAGCCACAGCCAGGGTCTTATACTGCCCAAGGTTTGTCCTTTGAAGGCTTTTAATAAATACCTACTTTATTCCTTTAACRCTGTCTAGCCTCTGTTCCAGAGGTACCCTCACATGGCATCAGTTCTCTGGTGACTGCAAAGGGACAGAAAGGCATCATCATCAGAGTCCTAATTAGTGCTAATTAGCATTAGGTCATGCCAAATTAAAAAGTCTTTGCAGCTTTTAAGTCCCACCTTGTTCCCTGAGCAAGTTTGCTGGAGCAGCAGMAGGCAGCATGCTGCAAATGCCACTCAAAGTCTTAGACAACAGGATGCTTGCACTTGCATCCCAGAGTGTTTGTCTGGAGGGAAGTACACAAAAGAAATATAATAAAACATGGACACTGAACAGATTGGAATAAAGCATCTGCATTTCTATATGTCAAAATGTAAACGTATTTATCTTCATCGTAAAAATACATTAGCCCTCCTGTTATGACTCTTCTACCATAATCAAAGAAGGTTCCATAGAAACTTGCCATTTGATAATCCCAAAAAGGAWGAACAGCAGATCCTCTTTACACAAATCGAAGTGTCTGAARCACAGATGAGMAAAACATCCTCTAAAAATTGGATGACATCTCAACAGCCAGGTTAGTTACCAGAGAATGGACTACAACTCCAGTCTTCTGACTCATARATCTTTACATTCCAGTGTGTTTCTCCATTCTCTTCTTATTAGTTTTCTRTGATATGCTCTTACTGAATTGGAGCTGTAAAGTAGCACAGAGCTTTTAATTTGTATAACCTTTCCCCAAATATAGTACAAAGTTTTGTCAAGAATCCTAACATGTCTTCCACTGAAACAGTTCATTACAACAGTTTTAAATTTGAAATATGAAAGTCTAAAAATAWYTTTTTATGGTAAAACAGCAACCAGAGATGATAAACAAAAGAAATTATGAGGTACGTGTTCTGTCAGCAATAAAAACAAGCAAATGAATGGCAGGATTTGTCACTATATTGTTGGCACTTCGGTAAATAAACACTTTAGGAACAATCCCTTCAGGAACAATTAAAAAATGTGTCCCAAATTATGAAATGAAGCTCTAATAATGGGTTCAAACTTCTTCAGCCATAGTACACGGCATAGTGAAGTGCAAAAATGGAAAGTGTTGCTGATAAAGGGCYTTTATACTTAAGTCCTCTACATTCAATTAAAGAGGCAAAAATAACATACACTAAGGACTAGATTCACTAGAAGGACAAAATGCCYTTTTAGGCAACCATTTCCAAGAAAGGGTATTTTGCTGCARATTCCCTGGAACAGAAGACTTTTATGTTGGCTAGGAGAGCGTTCCAAGTAAAGGGAAAAGAAAAATTACTTGAGAGTTATACACTTCCAGTTTCCTTCTGACATTGGATGTTTCCCAGATTGGTATTGAGTGTGCTGTGAATGCAGTTCTTCAGCAGTAATCCCTTAAAATGGCCTTATCCTGCACCTAGAAATGTGTTCATTTCTAAATGAAAGAGGTTGTCCCAGGGAATATGGGCAATTTATGTTAAAATGCAAATGAAAAAAAAAAACCAAAACCCAAAGAAAGGTCAAGAGTGGAAAGAATTTTGTGTACTGTTTCCACAAAAGAGATACCAGGTGCTGAGCACCCAGAAGACAGAAATTAGAAGCGATGTATGGGGCTCTTCTGTTAGATAGCTAAAGAAGAAGAAAGGAGGCACTTATCTAATGAGAGGAACCATGAAGAGACTCAGAAATGGATAAAATACAATTCAGAGAAAGAAAATACTTTAAAAATACATACGGAATGCAGTATGCAAAAAAAATAAAGCCTTTAGAGTGAGAAACTATAAGATGAAGACAAGATTTAGAGAATGCCTGAAATCCTGCTGGAAAACATACTAACAGACTAACAGTGAGGGAAAATCTGAGCTATAGGGATGGCTTTCTACATTGGAAAGGATGAAGAGATAGTGAGTTTATGATATTGGGCACTGGAGCAGGCTCCCCAGGGAAGTGTTCACAGCACCAGCCTGACAGAGTTCCAAAAGTGTTTGAACAATCCTCTTGTCCACATGGTGGGACTCTTGGGAAGGGCTTTTCAGGGCCAGGAGTTGGACTTGAATATTCTTGTGAATCACTTCCAACTCAGAATACTCTGTGTCAGTCTGTGCAAACCATGCTGTTTCTGAAGGACTTAGTAGTAGAGAGAAATAGTGAGAAAAATTTTTGAGAGAAAGTATGAGGTCAAAGGTGAAATTTTCAAGAGGAGAGYGAGAACATTTAGGTGACGTGACACTAGGTTGTACGTGATACATGAAGCTATATTTACAGTGTCATAACACATATATAACTATAGCAGATCTAAATCAGCAAAACACTAACAGACTTCTGTCTGGGATTTCATACACGATCAGCTTGGCTTTTGTCTGGAGCAACTGTATTTGAATAGAAAATTACTTTAGTTGTTAAAGAATTATTTCATTCTATTCTGATATCATTGCTACCATTCTTTTGGATTTTAGTCCTCCCTGGAGGAAAGGAAGAATATAAACAAAACCTGCCTAGGGAAAGTTAAGATCTATGTAACTAAGACAGAGCTGTCATGTTAGTAAATAGAAACACACAGTCATAACTACATACAGAATTTCAACATTATGTAAATACATCTGGATAAGCACAAAAGGTCAGGCATAATTTGTTTTTCAAGAGGTTGAAGACCTCTGGAAGGAATATAGCACAGCTAAAAATTTTTAGGGACCTTTGCAACTGCTGAAAGCAAGAAAGTAATCARGACTGTGGACATACAGGAAATATTTGTCAAATTCATGATACTCAAAATGGGCACAACSTCCATACTCAAGAAAAAAATGTGGTGTGAGGACCAGCAGTATAGACTTCCCTATAATTACATCCCTGAGATGTAGGAAATAATGTGGGTGGAAGAAGAGATTCAGACTATTTTTTTTCTTTTTTTGTAATCCAAACAAACACTTATCTGAGTAGTAGATCTCACAATTTAGAAACATGCAATCAGTCAAGTAGACTTACAAWATTAATTTTATAGAGGATCTAACAACTACAATAATGTGTTTAGTGTTTGTTGATTTCAGCCAGATTTGGACTACTGACTCAGACAGGAGAAGATTAATTTGCAAACAAAGTTTTTCAAGTAGTGTAGAACATAGATACTTAACTGATTATATTTTTCATAACAAAAAAGACAACACTGCTGACAATTAGCTCAATGAAATTATTTTGTATTTCCCAAACTGACAGTTCAGCAGAGTATGCTTATTTTTTAACTCTGCTTAAAATCCAGGGTCTCAAGTGATAATCATTTCAGTTCTGTTTTGCCATATGTTGTGTTTTGTTGTGTTTTCATTTTTGGGTACATCACATCTGTATCATACTGTTCTCAGMTTTAAAATAGTAATAACTGTATTCTTTATGTCAGAGTCATAGTAATTCTTCATGTTTTAATATTTTATTTAGCTTTTCACCTGGAAGATGCTCACTGAGGCATTTAACAAAAAAAAAATTGTGTCACTATCTTTATGGCAGAGAAAAGCTGGGACCTTAGACCACAGACCTACATTAATTTTGTTCTTGTCCATTGTTTTAATTTAATAAATGGAACTTCTGTGTGCATTGTAGACATCTGCAGAGTGTTACACAAGCATTTTTCCAATAAAAGTCTCCTCCACAACTTCATGCGCACCACAGTACACCAGAGACTCTCTTGCATTGTACCATCATCTTGCTTCAGTAATTATGGCCTGTTGACAACTGGGCTCCAACCTCTGTTTCCAGTATTGTTGATTAGAATCAGCAAGGTCACTTTGTTCTGTGGATCAAGTCAGACCAGCTCAACTCAGCTGCTCTTTCTGTTGCAACATAAAGAGTAGATTCTCCATATTTAAACACACTTTTTACTCCAAGATAGTCCCCCTAAAGTAAGTCAATTGGTTGAACCACATCCATATAACCCACAATCAATCATGAAAATTAGTAGGAGGCATGTAGGCACACACAGCACAGAGACTTTCAGTCTGGACAAAAAAATCACCTGGGTTTTCTCCCTGTTTTTTCTCACCAAAATCAACAACAGCAAAAACCAGCCCCAACACAGCAGGGAGAGATACATGATGCAACTGCTCCCAAAAACTGGAAGTTGTGATGCCAGCTTAGGTTTTCCTGATGGRCCTCTTCCCGTGTAAGTCCTAAAAATCTTACAGAAATTGACTCAAAATATAAATTTTAAATACAATTTGTAAAAAAATAATATCAACAGTCACTAGAAATATAAGCAGAAAAAGCAAATCTTTTATCTTATGCACAACCTTCCACACCTGCTGAGCTCAGCAGGWTTTACTCACCCAGTGAAAGCCAGAGTGTGACCCAGATTTATAGCTTTTCACAAAATTTGTTGACATTTCAGACATTTCCCATGTAAGAGACGTTGTTAAAAAAGGTAGAGTTTGGCTGAGACTAACTGTTCTCTATGAGAGCAAAACCTCAGAGTATTAATCCAAGAGAGGCTTTCAAGCATTCAGAAAATTGTGATTTAGGTCTGAATAGTTAAACGAGAAGAGAGGATCACACTCTATGCAACTGCTGCAATAAATGATGCTCAACAGAAAACCCCAAATTGTGAACAGCTTYATCCTAAACAGGCAACAAATGAGGAGTATGCATGAACAATGAGAAGAACGGATCAGCCTCATACTAAAAAAAAAGTGAAACTAAGGACATTCCTGAAAAACRAGAAGTGTACAAAGAAATCTAGGATATAACACAGAAAACAGTTGTGGTGAAAATATAATCRGTGTTTCCAAAAAAACAATCACTAGAGAACAGTAAACCTTTTTAATCCCCCACTAATTTTCAAAGATCTATGCTCCCTAAGGAAACAGAGATATAAAGCTGCTAACCTTAAGAATATAAAAAGCATCAAAAGCATAAAAGGTCACAAAAAGTTCCAGAAGAAGCTTGAAGCTTTACCTTCATGTTAGCAAAAGAAAAAATCAGCTTAATTCTTTCATGGTAGTGACTTAGAAAGAAGCTTTTTAAACCATTTCCTAAAATGTAAAAATGATATTCAAAGACAGGATGTCATTTTCAAAATCAGATTGGAACAGGATTACTTAATTAAAAGAGACAAATTAAAAATAGGAAATAGTACAGCTGGTGCCTTGGAAAAAAAAAGAGTGGGATGTGAAGCACATCAGTGAAAAAAAAAAGAAAAAAGAAAGAAAGAGAMAAAAAAGTTCTCAGTAGATGTGGACATCAAAAAAGCATAAATGTGGGGATTTGGAAAATAATTTCCTAAAGACATGTGGGCTATAATTTTAACAGCAGAAATTGCATTAAGACATAGACAGAAAGAAAGAAAGAAAGAAAGAAAGAAAGAAAGAAAGAAAGAAAGAAAGAAAGAAAGAAAGAAAGAAAGAAAGAAAGAAAGAAAGAAAGAAAGAAAGAAAGAAAGAAAGAAAGAAAGAAAGAAAGAAAGAAAGAAAGAAAAAGAAAAAGCTTGTTATCAAATATTAGCTTTGAAGTGTGGAGCAGTGACAAAGGTACTGTAGTGGATGAAAGCCAGCAATATTCAAGGCTTAATAATTTAGTTTTTCTCTCCAAGGCACTCTCTAAAGCTGTATCAATCAAAACAAAAATGCATTTAGAAATAGGGTACATATGCAGAGCAAAAGACCATGAAAGCAGTCTGAATATGGAAAAGCTGGAGAACCTCCTGTCCAATTCATTTAAACAGAAGCTCTCATTAAATGTTTGCTGAATGTGTGCAACTAAGCTTATGGGCAGTGTAAGAGGACAATATGTAGTCTTTGTTATTTTTTATTTTATTTTTGCTAATGSACCAGGAGATGGGAAGAAATAAGATCTTAACATTCAAATAAAAGAACGACAGTGTATAATATTGAAGGTTTCWCTGAGTTCAGCAGGACCTGTGGGACTTAATTGCAAGGCAATGAAGGTGTAAAGTGCTCAGAATTCCACTTTTYTTTTCATTTTATTGGGAAAAAAGTATTTTTATTTCATAGCTCACAGAAGCATAGTGTAGATGATGATGCCTCATCAGACTGTCCTGAGTCACAAGGCATTGGGAATCTTGCAGCTGGACTTCAGGCGGTCTCACACTAATAATTTCCTCTTCCAAAACATTTTAAAAGCAAGAACAAAGCACTCCCATTACACTTTCTAGGCTAATTTTTACAAAGCTACTGAAAAAGAACAGACAGACAAGAATATTTTTTCTAAGACCAAGCTGATAATTACATTTCTRATGAATGCTTGTGAATGCTGAAAATTTCTGAAAATAAGGCACTTTGTCCTAAATAACAAACTGTTCAACCAAGAATTTTCCATACATAAAACTCTTCCCTGCCCATCCTGCATTCAGAAAGACCATAACTTTCTTCCTCTGCCCGTCTGCTCTTTGTTTATTTTCTATGTACTTCCTGCTTTTACACCCTTTCTCCTTTACTCCCTTTTTTATTTCTTCTTCTTCTGAAGTGCTATTCTTGGTGGAAGTCTGTTCCGGCATCCTCCAAAGTATACCCTGCTCTGCTGAACACAGCCACTAATGGTAGCAATTCCTTTTGTTTTCTGTTTTCTCTCCATCTGAGTGAGTAAAAAATATGACAAGAGTCTTAGCAAACAGGTTGTTGTTCTACTCCTCAGAGCATTCTGTGACATACCAATTTGATCATAGAAGCACATGAAATGAACACACAAATTTAGGAAAATCTACACTGTGCCCCTATCCCAAAAGAAAAGATTGAAGAGATAAAAATTCTTTCTTTTCACAGCATGTTGACTTGGTCCAGGTTCCTGTTTGCCAGCTGGATGGAAAATAGAGCTATACAGGGAAAGATCTGAACAAAAGAAGCTGAGGTCAAACCTTGTCCAATGTTAAGGACCTCAAACTTAAAAAGAGATGTAGCTCCATGCAGCCCAAACAGAAAGAGAATGACATAAAAAACCCGTACTTGAAAAGAAAAACCAAAATTCAGTTTAAGAATAGATTTTTTTTAATGGACTCTCTTCCAGTTCACTTTTATTTTAGGAAGTTGGTGTCTTACCAGTCACTGGAACTGGACTTGCACACAGTTAGTTACCACATAACTAATACAAGTCATTCTAAGGATATTTTGGTGGGACATGTTCCAAGTATGCAGAGATTATTGTTTCATAAATAATTTAAAATTACACAAGAAGCAGCTCATCTGTACAAGTTGAAAGTTTCCACCAAATACCTTGTTATTAGTTTCCTTATGTTAATTTCAGCTCTTTAATTAGGCATTGTGTTCCCTTCCCTTTTCTCCCTTTCAGTAATTACTTCAACACTTAGGGCAGATTACAAAGATGTCTRTATAGACAGCCCACCATCAAACCCTGCGAGCTGCCTCTTCAAGCCTTGCAATCAGAGATCTATTACATTCATTTAGTTAGAGCTGAAAAGTAAAAGTTCAACCCTATCTGGAAATCCGGACCAGAGCTCTACATCTAAGACCGTGGGCTCTGTAGGTACAAGGCAGAGGTAGTTGCAGAGCCACTGATGGTCAGACTGACTGCATATCCTGCAACAGGCTGGTGGAGCTGACTCCTTGCCTACATGAAAGGATGCTGCCTGCTCATGCTGGTCAGCAACATCTTGTCTCGGAGAAAGACCAGCTTATCTGCCTTCCAGCTTCTGCTGAAATGGTAACAAAGCAGTGATGCCTCATCCTGGGCAGRTACCCATCTTTCTAGCTCTGAACTCTTAAATTCTTGGATTTCTGGTTTATGGTGGACGTCTGATTCCATCAGTTCTCAGCTGCAAAAAAAAGGTCCACACAACTGATTCAGCAAAGGCCAATACTTTTACAGAACCAAAGTGAAGCTAACATAAAAAGAGGGCACTCTTTTTTGCATGTAAAGAAAAGACAAAAGAAAAAGAAAGACTGCTGTATCAAAGAGAAACCACCTAAAGACAACACATCTAAGAAAACCCAACCCTGTTCAGCTGGGTTTGCTGAAACAGAGTTCTAAAGTTTGGAAGAAGGATGGCCCAGCATTAGTGTGAGAAGGTGCCTTGCCAGGCCACTACTGTCAGTTATGAGAGAATAAACAATACTGCCACAAGTTCAAAACATGGGCATATTGAGGAATGCTCCAGTTAATTAACCTGGAGCASATCAGCATGCTATAGCCTGCAACGACTGCAAGTCTTCCCTCAGTCTAAAGAAAAATATTTTTTCTGAAGTACATYTGATCATTATTTTTAAAGTTAATGCAGTGTAAACTAGATTTTTTTTTTACATCTAATTGGTAACTTTTATAAATATTCTTCTGTATATTCTTCTGTTACCTTTTAATACAGCGGTTTAGAACATTTTTGTGAATACATAATTTATATTCAGWTGGCCATGTTTAAATAATGCTTTCAATTCTTAACAGATATTCTCAAGACAATGAGTCATCTTATATTTTAGAGGAATTGCTAATTCTGTTGGAATGTTTGACTATCTAATACCTGCAACAGGCAAACTTGCTTTAACAGCTTAGTCTTTTGGGGRAAATATGTAGTGCAATCCCTGTATGCAAATCCACTTGCAGTAGCAGCATTATGTGTCACACTTCCTGAAGCTGTCGTGATGACTGATAGAAGACAATGGGTAAAAGTCAGAGCCACTTTTCYCACCCTTGTTAAACTTCCTCTTCAGCAGCATGTGGCACTGCAGGTAATGAGTTCTATCTGTGTGTCACCAGCCTCAGTTACAGAGAAAAAGCACTCAGATGTTGGAGGTAAAAGCTGACTTCAGAGAAGCCAAAGTTTGCAGCTAAAAATAAGCCTTTGTATTCAGAGTTCTGCAGAAGTCCCAGATATTCCAATTACTTGTCTGTGTTTGGTACCCAGAAAAAGCTTTTTGCAATAGTGTTATTAAATGATCCAGTTAACTAGGGAAACTAAATCCAGATGAGTAACAATCAGCAATAATTTTCTTCAGCTATTCTCAAAATTCTTGAATTCACGAGTTCAAAAAGTAGGAAATTACCGTAAACTATTGATATTTTTCTACAACAAATATTTAGTATTAAATATAAGAAAGAAGGTAATAGACGACTTCCATAATGACGGACTTTAGACCCTATTTTGGAGATAAAATCCCACAGCAATCCAGCCCCTGAAATAGCTAAAACAAACTGGTCAGTAAAATTAATGCATCTAAACATTGGGAACTGCATTAGGTAACAACTGTGTGCATTAATGCACATCTGAATTAATGCAGTAGAACCATCCCAAAATGAAACAATGATCACTTTTTACACGTTAGCATTTCTGCAATTCCCATTGCATCCTTTCGCATGAGGTAAAGCAATTGTAATGCTGGTCWGAGCAAATTTTCCCATCAAATGCTGTAAGACACAAATCATCATAACAGTATGTATATCTACTCAACACCTGTAGCTGTGTCTTTTCGCTGTATTTTTTTTTCCTTTTTCCTAGTTTTCCAAACTAGGAGAGATTTTGATCTTACACTTAGATTTGCAATTAAATGTGCCAAAATCTAGTAAACTAGGAGTTGTCCAATCTAGTAAACTCTTTTTTTGTCCAATTCCATGTTATTTTCTCCCAGTAATAAAAAGTTTATTTAAAGCCTCTTTTGTAGACTCTTATTTTTTGCCCAGTGTTCAGCTGAAAAAGAGTAGGCTAAATAAGCCAGTCTTCAGACACATAGAAGCACATGCCAAGAGCTTGCCTTTTTCAGTCACATTTCACTCTCTTTGTTCCAGCAGAACTCTCATTCACTTGAAATTGAAATTTTGACTAAGGACTAGAATATTTAATCTTTTATGTCAAATGGTGGAATAAAGTATGCTGATTTCCCTGACATTTCAACAGCTTTACCTGTATCTATGCTGATGGTCTCCAGTATCACCAAGGTATATTTTTTCCCCATAACCCCATAATTTTTTCTTACCAGGATTTTATCACTGTTAATTTTTGATCAGGTTTGCATAACAGAATTCTCATGCATTATCAACTGTGTTGCATATTCTGGTAACTTTCAGAAGCCTAATTTTTCATGTTCAACAGGATCTGAGGTCTTTCTGAAATAACCAAGTAGTCATTGAAACTTTTGACATTATACATACTGTGGCAAGGAGAGCCCACAAATTCAGTTCTCTGATCAATAATTACAGGATACAAAACTCCTACAGCTTKTTTCAGCAAAGTGCTTATTTAGGTAGCTTTAGAAAAACCTGATAAGTCACTAGATACAGGAGTAGCTTTCCAAATATTTAAAATATAATAATAGCAACCCTAGACATAAATTTTAATAACATCTGGTTTAAGGGGATAATATGTCAGACTTTMGAATGTATGATGTTTAGATGCTGTTCCAGAGGTTTCCAAAATACTCATTTTCACAGCCCAAGTAACTCAGAAATTGTGGASTTTGCTATTTCTTAGCATGATAATAATACTTACACCACAGCCAATCTTGTCTTGCATGAAAAAATAAATACCTGCTGTGTTAGCATATATCTAGCTGCTTACAAATTAGTTAAACCTAACTTGTATAAATTCTGTCTCACTTTAGCTATAAATGTCATCTATTAGCACAGTGAATTTATCCAACCTGATGTAACTGACGGCACATGTTTCTAAGAAAGGTGTAATTTCAATTTCTTCAATTACTATGAAACATTATCATTGAAGATCTTACCCTGAAAGCTGGGATTTTTTTCAGAAATGTTTGAGCAAGCAACATCTTTTCCAGTATTTCCTCTTTTATCATAGTCAACACATCYCTTCTTATCAGCACTGAAACACATAGCTTAAAAACACATACACGCAGATAACGCTTCGCTCAATATTTTTCCTGTGTTGATAAGAAAAGAAAGCAATTTTACTGGGATTTAGATACATTTTGGAAAGGCCATAAAAAACTGATAAAAAAACCCCCAACGTCTTTGTATGTAATAAGACTGTGAAAATAGCACTGCCAAGTTTACTTTATGAATATGGACAGCCACACCAGGGGTTAAGAGTGTCTCCTGTCTTCTTCAGTTTGGAGCTTCTGTCTTAAAAAACAGCRTTCCACTGTTAAAACCATATGGGTCAAATCCAACAGTCACAGGCTTTACAGCCTCATCTTTTGCATAAATTAAGTAGACMCACCACAGCAGACTTAGAAAGCCTCATTTTATTACAGCATTTGAACAATTTTTGAAGCCTTAAATGCTCAAACATCCCTTGTTGATGTCTGATCAAGACCTTCATTTCAGCAGGTTTATATTTTATTTTATTTTTACTTTTTGGGTGGAAATTGATTCCCATCTATGTTTGGGAATTTTTCCCATCCCAGATTTGAATTTTCAACAAACTTCTGACAAAGTACCTTATCCTTCTCTGAGAGAGAAGATGAAGAAACCCAGGAGTATTCATAGCCTAAGTTATTCCTAATAATTTTTCCACAGAGGAGATTGCRTGGATCAAAAGAAGGTAAAAACTATCAGTCTTCCAGTATAATGTGCTGTTTTCTGATCTAACAAAAAGCTTGGTCAATGCACAAATTTACACTTTGCACAGAGTCACTATAGGAATTGTAGCTAAAACCTCCAAATTCTCCACAGTGAGACAGTGTTAATTTMCTACTGATTCAACTTGATCTGATGCCACAGTTATAGTATCCATTTTACCAATAATGTCTCTTGGTTTATTTTGGTATATATTTGCAATGTTTATGTCAAAACAGTATATACAAATATGAGTGATCCTGGTTTTATTACTATCTTTCTACATTGCAAAAGAAACATTAATTTAAACTCTTATGTCTCAAAAATACCACAGTGTCTGCATGTGTATATATCTCTTGAGACCAGGCCACTTGTGATTCTCCTGTACTTCAAGCATTACTGAGCCCTGTAGGTACTAGAGCAATTATGCAACATGAAGTTTGTGTATAAACACCTGTCCTTTAAAACCCCCTATTGGTTATTCCAAATTAATTTCCATCAACAATATATCAGGGAATGGTTTCTGCTAAACACTATAATGAACAAAAAAGTATTCTGTTGTGGCTTTTTACCTTTGTAGTCTATTTCACTGGTATCTTTCCATTTCACATCCGTCTTTCTCGACTTTCAGGAAGTTATCATATAAAAACCCACGTCCCCTTGTTCAAAAAGCTTTGAAAACTCTTCATTTATATTTTTGTGTCTCATATCATATCTATGTCTTATTGACTAAAACTGTCTTCTTAATAAAGAATAGGAATAATTAAATGTCTGTTTATTTTCAGATAATAACTCTCCTTGTGCTCAACTCATCCCCTATTAAGAAGACAGTAAATATGGCTATGTTCTAAAAATAGCAACAAAATTTCAGAGCCTCTGAATAATAGTCTATTTTTCTTCCATAAGCAAAAATCTGCCATCAGTAGAAAACTACGTAGAAAGCTGGATATTTTTCAGTTAATTATTGCTCAATGATTGATATTAATTTTTTTGTGCTTGTGACTCAAACTCCTTATAAGTATGTTAAAAAGATAAGCTTAGAATAAAATTTGATATTAAAATAAGAGAGTGCTATGTTAGAATAATACATTTATCAATGTTCACTCATGTTCATTTTTTGACTTGGTTAAATTATACTAGGATCTTTTAAATTGGGGGATTTTTCTAAATTCCTGTGTAATTCATTCTCAATCTTCTTTGATAATTATCTGTAAAAAAGTAGTAACATATCTAATATATTTAAGAGTGAAGACAAATAAATGGACTAGTGACTGGGCTGTCATCCATAGCCTCATGACCATGGAGCACCAAATAAATATGGAATAGCTGTGTTTAAGATTTCTTCTCTATGCTAGACATATAGTATAAATGCAATATATTTATAAATATATACATATTCCTATATAAATGTATGAATACTATAAAAATATACTTTCTCTGAAGTGAACATCCAAATCATAGAGCTAGTGATAATTCTGTATCATGTGTCTATCATATCATAAAATGAGACACAAAAAAAATGTAAATCTTTATCTGTGTGGTTCAAGTTTCACAACTATTTCTAGCTCAATGAAAAAAAGAAAAACTGACAGAAATGGAAAATGTGAGGAAAAACATATCTTTTAAAAATGTCAGTATGCTTTATGTCAATCTATCCGCACTTAAGAAGCATAGTAGGGTTTCATACATTTAAATTGAAATGAGAATTGATACAAAACTGTTCTCTTGGTTAAGATAGAAATAAACCTTTGAAGACTGAGACAAAAAATATTCTTGAGTACCTCAGTCTTCCTCTCAGTTTTTGTTACAAGTTTTCTAGCCCTGTTTATTGGGGGAAGAGGAAGTTACATCTTCTTTAATATTTCTTTTCTGGTTAATTTATCTGTCCAAGTTACTTTTGTCAAAGCCCTTCTTGTTATTTGTTGCATTCCTTACTAAGTTTAGTTTCAGCTTCACCTTGGTCCTCCTCACACTATCCCTATATAAGCGAACTTCATCCCATACTCTTCCCAGGTTACCTGTCCTTGCTTCCACTGCCTATGCATTTGCTTCTTTCCCTTTAGTTTGACCAGCAGGTTCCTACTCAGCCATGGCTATCTCTTGCTATCCTTGCCCAATTTCTTGCTCCTGGGGACCTMTAACTCTTGCACTCCACAGCATGTTCCTTAAAGATGTGCCAGCTCTGTTTTCTCCCTTGTCCCTGACAGCAGTCTCCCAGGGAAGCCCTCTGACTACTTCCCTGAAGGGGTAGAAGTTTTCTTTCCTAAAGTTTAGGGGCCTGACTTTATTCCTTACCTGGCCATATCCCTCATTACTGCAAAGTCCAGTGGGTGATCACTGCCGCACAGGCTGACTTCAGTCTAGGTGACCTCAATTGATTTGTGGCCATTTGTGGTCTACATTGATGGCCATCACATCCAGTATTGCATCCCACTGATAGTACTGTCTGTTAGATCACTTAGGAAGCCAACCTCCCTGCATTCCAGGAGTTTCTTGGGTTGCCTCCAGCTTGCTGTGCCTCTTTCCCAGCAGATTCTGGGATGGTTGAGTCCCCCAGCTGTACAAGATGCTGTGAGTCAAAAAGTTCTCTTTGCTTGGGGCCTGTAGTAGACACCAACCATGAGTTCCCCTCTGTGGCCTCAGTCTCTGATTCTTACCCACAGGCTTTCAACCTGCTCAGGGCTGTTCTTCAGCTSCAACTCTTCACACTTACCCACCTCTTGATGTACAGGGCATCACCTCTGTCCCTCATTCTTGCCCTGCCTCATCTGAACAGTCGGTAGCTTTGATAGCTACATCCCAATCATGGGATTCATCCTCAGTGACTGAGTTTCATTTGGACACGTCCACAGCTAAATTCTTCCTCCTAATGTGTACTGCATAGACATGTGTCTCTGATGTGAGACACACTGTACATATTTATTGCTGAAAAGAAAATCTGATCATTTAATAAAAACTCAGTAACCAACAATTCATTACAAATCAAATAGATGAAATGAAATTATCAAGTCTTAAGACCAAGTGTTCTAGTAATGTTATGATAATAAGAGGATTGTTAATCACTTATTTTAGGTTTAACAGTTGACTGATTTTTCAAAATTAATATATACCAATTCTTAAGATAACACAGCTGCAACTGTTATTAGTAGTATATGCATCCAGTTTTCCTCCAGCTGAGAGAGAAGCACACCAAAATATTCTACACTCTTTCCATACTCGAGAGGGCAGAATCTAGACAATATCTTCATGGATACAGAAAATGGGGAACAAATGCAGATCATAATCTTTACCAGTGAGTAGGAAAAAAAATTCTACTTCCCTGTCTGTCCTTGATCTTCTCCTGTCTTTTTCTAGTTTCTTTTTTTGCATATAGAACTTCTGGCTCGTCAGATCACGAACAGTTAAGCTGTCTCACTGTACAGTTTGCCCACTGCATTTTAAATCTTAATAGGTACATTGGTTTACAAGTTTAAATTCTTTTAAAAAAATCTCATCACAGTGAATGTTCCAAAATTCTAAACATTGTTTTTTTTCAGATTTGAGTCTTTACCTTATAAGACTTCACAGGGGCACTAACACAAATACCACCAAGTTTTGAGAAGCTGGGTCTAGAATACTGATTTAGGCCAAGTGTGGGGGCCTCAGTTTAACTATTTTAGATTGAAAATGCATGTGACCTCAGAATATGACTCAAAAGCATTTATAAATAGATATCAAAATAAAGCTTACCTGTACCCATCTCACTAGTATGATAGAACATGGAAATAATATAAAAGCAATAAAGCAGAACATTTATGGGCATCAACTTCAATTTTATTCCAAAAGATTTCTGGATTTTACAATGCATAAATTCACAGCTTCTATGTAGAAGTCTTAACTTTTATTTTTTTCATTGTGTGTATGTGTGCAGGTGGTACATCCTTATAATTAAAAAAAAAGGCTTATGATTTGCCTTGAAACTATGAACAACATCTGGGACAACTCATTTCAAACCCATTTGTTTTCTTTTGCAATATGGAGAGACATTGAAGCTCAGAAAGAAATAGGGAACGTTGTAAAATGTTTGGCAGCCTTTACTAGAAGAACAGTTTTTTGAGACTCTATCTCTCATCTGTAAGGCATGTTTAGATTTCATGTCTGTCAACTTCAGGAGGTAAAAGGAATGTGGAAGAGAATCATACGGCCCTCTTGCTTTCCTGGGAAATTTGAGCATACGGATGAACTAGGTGTGCCCTATATCCCATATTGACTCAGGTCAACTAAATGAAAGAGTTCTACCAATTCCTACCTTCTTTTCTTTTCTTTTCTTTTCTTTTCTTTTCTTTTCTTTTCTTTTCTTTTCTTTTCTTTTCTTTTCTTTTCTTTTCTTTTCTTTTCTTTTCTT